>CM051456.1:113699379-114899379 GCA_028274465.1 Plantago ovata | reverse complement strand
ATGCTCAACATAATACAAACTTCGCCTAAATAACTCCACGGAGGGGGAAGTGTTGAAATCACCAAGTTCACAAAGTGTGTTAGAACTACTGATCGATTCTGTTGACAATTTGACCTCACAAAATGCCACAACGAGAAGTGCCTTTGTGGTATTAGCCTAAGAATCTATTGGAGTCTTTCTCTTTCGGTCTGGCGTTGAGGAGTCCTGAGTTCGGGCCTGGCCAAAGGTAGATCTGCAAAATACAAGAATGTGGAGAAACAAGATTAACTAACGCCTCAACAGTAAAACTGACTGGCATTTTGTTTAATCCTTCATTATTTCTATTTCGGCATACTCGTAGTACATAAGAAGATATGTCTGTTTATCTGTTTCTCAGAGTTTTTAACATACCATTAACCTTCTAACTACGACTACAAGCATACTGCATATACACTGCAGAGTTGCATCATGTATGTTCACTTTCCATTTAGTGTTTCTAAATGAAGAAATCATAAACCTCCTCTACTCACATCATTTAAAGACATCTCACCGGGAGATGATGACAGGGTAGTTGTTCATCTTTGTTGGATAAAAGCATGCAATGTAGGAATTGGTTCATTTGTATATGATTCTCGTTGGATGCGAAAAATTTTATTAAGAAAATCAGCTTACCCACAGGTTGAGCATGTCTTCTGATGCTTGCAGAATATAGACAGACATACAGAGCATATGTAGCCCATGTCAATCGTTCTCTTGTGGCAAAAACAACTGCAGATTTTTCAGAAAAAACATTAGAGCAAGAAATGATAACAATGGAAGGAATAAGATGATAGTTGAGCAGCAGTTTGTGGAAGTAACTTACGAAGCACGAAAATCCACCCCAGCTGGCTTAGGAAGTAGTAAGAAGCCACGAGAGTGCAAATCAGTAACATATACTGTCTGCATATGACAATGACGTCATGTTAACACAATTAAATCCAGCTTGCTCGATTATAGTTGCTACTAGATTCACCACTGTATTTTAGAAGATGATATAAAATGTACCAACCAAAAGATACTGTAACAGTCCATCCAACAATTGAGGCTTCAGATAGACACCCCCAGTTATATAAGAAGCCTGTCACAACTATAACATCCTTAGCAAGCAAATATAAAACATAGTATGGAAGAAAAAACATAATAAATATTTGAAATTCATTAATCAGCTACCTGCTGCAGGAAAGCAGAGTGTTGAGCTCCTAGCACACATGAATCTATCGGCACCTTATTAAAAAAAAAAAAGGAAAGCAAGAATAAGTACTCCAGGCATTGATCGTATACTGGTTTATATTTTACTTTTTTTTTTTTTTTGTTCTGGACTAGTACTATTTATAAGACAATATCGGTTTGCATGGTATTCTTAACATCTTGACGATGAAATTGGAGATATTGTAGAGCTTTATCAAATCATTCCCCACTTATAAGTTATGATGATAAGAGAAAGCGACTTTAATACTCCACGGACTTGGATTTCAAAGTGAATAAAGTTCATTAAACATGGAATCAAACTGCCTGGTAGTCCGTTTGCAACTTTGTATGAAACTGGTCCCGGTCCTACTGATGAGTAGACATCCAGGTACTGATAAACCATGCGACCCAGTCGCAATGACAGGAAATGCATACAAAACTGATCACACATCACAGCATTAAAAGCTCACGTTACCATTGAGCGTTGAGCAGAGAAGATCGAGTTCATGATTGCGACATATCTGCATCAAACGAAAAAATGGTCAGCACAACTGGGTGAAGACTGAAGAGTAACTGAAAATGCTGTAGGGATCAAGGTACTTACTGCCCAGGTCCATCAGGGGATCCATGTAAACATAGAATCTGCAAATTTGAAATTTTATCATGACCAAGGAATAGCAGCAATCACAACCAAGAATCAAACTCCATGAAAAAAAAAAAACTAGAGACGAGATTATTCAGCAAAAATGATCTGTGCTGAAAATGCTGAATTTTCATGCACAACATTCGAATTCTCAAAGACAAATTACAGCAGAACAAATATCTGCTGATTGTGTTGAAAAGCATTGATCTCTCCCAAAAGTTACATCAACATAGATTTCGTAACAGTGAAGAGAGTTGAGTTGGAACTCTGTCAAAGAAACCAAATAAGTAGGTGTTTCTGTTTTAGCAATATGCATTCATCTCAGTGTCAACTTTTATTTCTGATATTTGTGTCTAACTAATAACTTATAGAGAAAACATATAGTCTCATTTTCAAAAATGCCCTTAAAAACAACTATGCATTGCCAAATTTAAAGCAGATATCAAGTATCAATGGAGACCAGTGTTACAGAGTTGAATTCATGAAGTGTACTTGTAATCTCCTTTGAAGCATTCCAAATACGATATAGTGGTCTATATAATGGAGGCAGTGCTAATTTGACTTGCTAAACATGACAATTTGACATTTCCGTGAAGTGTAGATACATGTGTGCGATATTCATCGACTGGATTTTTCTTGCGCTATATACTATTTCAAACTCAGACAAGATAAACTATGTTTAGTTGGGCAGAAGCTTCTTGTACTGAAACTGAAGGGTAATTATTTGACTATACTTACCCGAGGCTGCGGGTGAAGTGGCCCTGACCGGAATACCTTCTGAATATCTAAGTCATTCATCCAAGGTCAATGAAAACAAAATTCTCTTTAAAAAAGACATGAAATGCTTGCACACAGCCAAAAATAGACAACAATATTATTAAGAATAGCAACTCTTTCACAGTGAGGATACAACAGAGAGCCATGGAGAGGGAGCCAGAGAGAAGAGAGGTGCCAGGTCCATCAACTGAGTCCTCACTGCCAAGTGATTTGTCCTTCTCTACAAAGGCCTCCAATTTCTGAATTAAATGCTCGGCACGTTGATTCTGAGAGGAAGACGACTCAAATATATAGTCGCATGAGTTGTACCCCGTAGCTATGACTACCACTTCGTTTAGCTGATTCAGCAGAAGCAGCGAATTCAGGAATGCTAGTACCTGTGATAGACATAACATTATTCAATCCTAAACGTTGTACATCTCAATGGCACTCATAATTTCTGTGGTAAAATAGGATTGAGTGAAAGTATATTACATGGGACAGAAAGTTGGAGAAAGGAAGGGTGGATTTCATGGTGTTCCAGTAGAATGGATTGGTATCTATTAGCACCATCAATAGACTCACATCATCTGAAAATCAAAACAAAAATAAGCCAAGTTTCTCATAGATACATGCATTAATACATTATTATGTAGATACAGTTCTCACAGAATAAGTGCAAGTTTCTCACAAAATAAGTACAAGTAAGGACCTGTATAAAGCTTAGACGGGGCCGGACTCATCTCTCTTCTGTTTTATCTGTCAATATCGAATTGATGGTATCAGTGGAAAGGGAAACTTATCAGCCAACATATCATATATGCTGAAACTGAATGTAAATCCATCACTTCTCATTAGTCACACCATTTCCAGCTGAGCATTAAACGAGGTTGCTATGTAGATAGAGGGTGCACCTACGTGCTACTGACTTTAGAGAAAGTATTCTTTATAGATTCAGAATAAGAAGTCTGTCTAGTATAGATGCTCACAATTCATGATGCAGACTACACCAATATAGTGAGCCATAGAAACACTATACCCAATCATCGAGAAAGGACTAATTAAAACCAAACTTCAGACCTCCAGAACACAACGCTGAAACGAAACAAGATTCACAACCTGGAATGAAATTAACTAATCATTTTGGGTCTGCAGTGTTTCAATAAGTAACATCAACTGCATATATCACAGATCAAATTCCTAAAAGACACATCACAGCTAAATATTAATAAATGACAATCTCATCGTGATGTGCTCCATCAAATAAAATTCCTACACAACTAGTATGATACCAAACAAAAAAAAAAAAAAAAAAAAAAAAAAGAAAAGAAAAGAAAAGAAAAGCATGACAGTTTTGATCTACAGCACCTCTTCTCCAGGCCTAAGCTCCATTCACCACAAAATTAGAAAACACCCCAAAACGATAAGCCCAATATATATTTGACGTGATCAAGAACAAAACTTTACATCTATAGTAAAAGAAGAATGAACTGAAAAAATCCATGGAAAAAAAAAGTGCAACAAATTGAAGGCATAAAAATAAAGGCAGAGAATTAGACACGGTAATTTTCGTACTTTTTCTTGGTTCCGTGTAGGAAAGCAGATGTAAGCTAGTAAAAAATTTGAGTTTACAATTTAAAAAAAGATCAAAATGCAGAAAGTCCCAAAGAACCACCCAAGCATAATCAAGCACCTAAAAAAAGTTCGCAAAATCCAAGTGTGTTGGGGAGGGGGTGGGGGAGGGGGTGGGGGATCAGATGATGACAATGGTGAAGGAGGCAAAGCAGCAGGAACAGGCTTCAGATGCTTGATGTATAAATGCAATTTCCTCCGATCGAGAATGAATAAAAAGGAACTGAGTTTTCTTAATTGACAGTTTACAATTTTCTATTCATTTGTGAAGAAGTCAGAGAAACCTCAGAAGGATTCATACAGATACAATCCAAATATGGCCGGAAGATGTTCATAAGTTCATTTCAATCCTACATTGGTTTGCATAATTTGTCAGTGGCAGTATTGTTATTGGCATCTCAGGTCGACCTTCTTGTTGATTGGGGCTAGCTAAGTTGCATTTTGAGGTTCTGCTAATTTATGCTTCTTTTTTCTATCAGTTATCAATTCCAACTACAAGACCTGCTACACTTTGAAAATCACAAAGGCTCTCTAATAGTATTAAAAATCAGTAACTAGCTTCATGTGTCTTATTGCTATCAGTTATCCATTCCAACTCTCTTTCCCCTCAACAGACTGCAACTGTGTTTCTTCTTCCCTATCAGACTATCTAATCTCTATTAGACTATCTGCAAAACAAGACCCCAGTGAAGTTTCTAAACTAACAACAGACACTGCTAAGAAACCTTTTCATCCCTTTCTTTCCCTAGATGACCATGTAGTGTTCATTCTCAAAAGTTACAACACAAGCATAATAATGGCTCTTAATTCTGGTGAGGAACATGGATTTAGACCAAGACTATGAATGCATAGAGACAGCAACAAGTCATGATATCAACGTTGAGCTAACTAACTTTTTCATCAAAAAAAGTGATTATGTGTGTTGTATAAGTTGTGAGCATGTAATTGTTACACTAATGCACATGTATAATATTTCACATACACAGTTTATTATATATTGGTTTTTAGTTTTTACACTATAGAAGAATATAAAACTCATTCAAGCAATTTATCAAACAGCTTAGGTGCACAATCCATCAAACTTCACCTTCATAGTCTGCATTATTATTCATAATCCCTACCTCCCTCAGATCAAATTCAGTACCATACTATGATACTAACCCAATTCACCCAATGAAATTCGAACTCCATCACATTTCACAAGCAATAAAGTGAAACAATTAGGGTTTCGACACATACCTAACAGAAAGGGAAGGCGGGGAGGAGCAGTTTACTGAGCAATATTTCTGGATGTTGTTCTGCTGCTTAAAGCCTTAAACAATACATTTGAGATTGAGATTCAGCCCAAAACACACTAACAGGGTTACTCAATTTTATACAGGTGAGCAGTTTCCATTTGTAGTTTCAACCCGAATTAATTAATTTTGCCTTTTCATTTCTCTTGAAATATTATTATTTTCTTTCTTAATTCTGGATTGGACTTAAAATCTTGTTGTTTTGAAAGTTTTGTTACTGTTCTGTAGGAGTTTTAGAGGATCAGATTGGTTAAGATGAGGGCGCCCCATTGTCGTAACAGGCGAGGCGGACACCCATCTCGCATATTCAAATGCGAGCACTGACCACTCATCACATCCCCTTTAAACTTGCCTGAAGGATCATGGTTGTACAAGTTAGTCCACACTCAACTTATACACCAAACATTCCTTGCTTAACTCTCAAAACTAATGTGGGAGCTTTTGCTTTTCTCAGATATATACTTATTTCTAGTTCTAGACACTTTGAAACAAAAACATCAGAAATGTCATCACATAATCAACATGCTTCTAATCAGCTAAGTCATTTTCAAGATTCCAACATTAACAACTCATCATTCAAATAGATAAGATCCAATTTAGTTGGAACAAATAACTCAACATTTCGGTGCTTCGATCTTTATCCAGAAATCGAAGCTGGTATGCAATTAATTGCTTGTTCAGAGTCAGAGAAACTAAACATAAGATTATTAACTATCTGCAGTATGCACCATATCTCCACTTTTTTCTATCTATTTTAGACGATACATGGAAATGGTGAAACCATGTAAGAGCTTCACAAGCTTTGGTCCAAAATCCTAAGGTACAAAATTGTCATGATCTCCACAGTAAAATGCAGTTTCACTATGTCACCTCAATCTCCCACAGAGAATGACATTAGCAGGCATTGGAAGTTCGTCCCTGGGATAAATCTTAGTACGATCTTCATCTCCTTTTACTCTAATATACAGCTCCTGTCCCAGGTACAACTTCTCCGCATCTTGTGATCTCAGATTCCACATTCCTATATTGTCTAGCTTTACCAATACGGCTGTCCAAGATAGTGGATACACCTAAACAAAAGATAAAAAATACCTTATAGATTTTCCAAGATTTTTTAGCAATGGAATAATGTGTATAGTAGATCAAGTATAAAATGCTTACAGACCTGAACAGTTGAACGATAAATAGCATCAACCATGTTGTAACTCTTCATCTTCTGCTCGTCCCAAATTCCTATCCCCATGCTGAAGATGTTCAATAGGACTAATCGTTCATCAAGAACAGAACAAAATATCAAAAGAAGAAAAGGTTCTGACTATTTACCCCACAACAAAGAAGTTGTAGCCATCAGAATGCCATGTCTGTAACGAAAGCAGCGGGTTCTGGAAAACCACATGCACGAAATCATGGTAGTTAGTATCTATGACTGACACGCCCAAGCGAGGAAGACCAAACAAAGCCACATCAGGAATACTCGCTGGCTTGAAGACATTGCTAAGTTGGTAGTGATCGGCCAACTTCAGTGGCGTGTCAGGATGCACAAAGGAAACTCCGTTCACTGTGGATCTATAGTTACCGCCCAATAAGGCCACACTGTTTTTCAAAAGAAGGTTCCGTGTTACGTTTATCTCTCTGTAGTGAAATGCGCCTTGAGGATTTGGCCTTGCTGCTCCCACTGACAAGTCCATCCTGTTTTATTGCAACAGACATAATGGTTTGTAAGTTTAACATTAAGCTCTTTGTCACTCCACCTACAGAAAAATCTGGTTCATTGAGTACCTGATCGATAAGGCTTGTTCAAACGAATATTTATAATCATATGACAGAAATGGTGGTACAGGATCAGTAGGTTTCCCTTGAAAACCAGAATATCTTACTATGCCTGTACCAATGAGACGGACAGGAATAAAACGAGAAGCAGCCACCATGTAAAATGCACCTTGTGCATGATCCAGTGCCTTCACTATGACAGAGTAAGATTGACCAACATGGATGTCTAGATCATGGTAGTACTCCTTCAATGTGTACGACCCTTCCGTCTCCACTAGCAGCATCATATGGTTCTGGATTCTAAAGTTCAATGTCGTCTTTAATCCCACATTCGAAATCCTTAGCCTGTATGTAGCTCCTGATGAAAATGCATTGTCAATTTCCATGTGGGATAGTGCATTACAGGAATGCAAGCAGTTCAGTTTCAGGTTTAGTTTACTTATTAAACTTCTAAGCAAACCACAGATAAAAGATTCTGAAATCTGAATTATGCTGTGATTAGCTTTCTATAACATTCGGCACGTCAAACAATCACTTCATTTCAAGAACTCACCAGGCACGAAATTGAAGGTTGCCTGATTAGGTCCAAGTCCATTGATAAGAATACCATCTGGTAAATGCAGCAGACGTCCAGAATCCAATTTTCGCCTCAATTCCTACAAAACTTTTACTAAGAACAAGAGGCAATCAACTAGGAACACTTATTCATGATTCATGTATCTACAATCACTATCGAAATACCTGATAATCTGCATTGTACCAATCTCCAATCAGGACATCATATTCATAAAGTGGAACAGGAAAAGGAAGAGGAATGGTATCCTGGTTATCAATACGGATCGGACCATACCCGCCAGCAGCCTTCTGGAACATAAGTGAAGGATAATAATAGAAACTCCCAATCTGATCCTTCATCTGGAAACTATAAGTCCAGTTTTGCCCTGCAGGTATCGGACAGTTGGTTCCTTGCACACCGTCCTGCCATGAATTCCTCCTCATGTGCACACCATTCCTACATACACAGTCCAAAGCATAATAAAAAAAAAAAAAAAAAATCCAGTAAAGATTACGAACTTGATGCAACCTTTATATATGAACTCAAGATCACACGAACCATGTCATGAGGAATGGCTCAGGCAAGTTGTTGTGAACATTTATGTTGAGAAAATCATTAGTTTTGGTTCTCAAAAGTGGCCCTGGAAACTGATCATTGATCACAATCACCTGTCATAAGTCATAACCAAAATGTTCATCCATCAAGTTGAAGAACATTGGAGTAAAACTAACCATATACTCAAAAAGTTACCCTCTTGTGAATTCCTAAGGGAGATGCCTGAGAGTAAGAAACAGTCCAGTCATAGTGAAGATGACGTGCCGTGGCATAGGTGGATAGAAACACTAGTAAAACATAGTAGATGACAAGAAAACTACTGTTGAACTTCATGTTTTACTTGGTTTGAGAGGTGAAATACTGAATCACCAATTCAAGAAGTGTTTGCTGCAGGATCATTGAAAGAAGAAAGTTACTAAGTTGATTTAACTATAGCTACAAGAGATGTTTGATACTTTGATTCCATACATGTTTGTAGGTCTCGTGTAGGAGTCCTAATTAATTAATAAGGGAGGGTATTGGTTTGTCACAAGGATAGTATTGTAAGAGTCTATTTATTATTCGCAGATTTTATGTAGTTCATAGGTATATGGATATTATCATGGCGTGAAAACAAAACAACTGCAAAACCTATATACTGTATTTAGAATTTTCAATTTTTGTCGTTCAAAATGATGTGATCGACTTTAAGAGTCGATTTTTGTTTCAAAATAATTACGTTGCCAAGCAAAAAATATCTTTCTTCTAAATCGTCTCTTTTTTCCAATTTCCTATCAGGTAGGACAATCAAGTTGCACATGCAAATTGGAACAAGGATGCTAAGTGTATGTATATGTCATGTCAGGTAGGAAAGTTAGCAAGTTGGGGTCCAAATCCAAACTAAATGGCGGACCCGACCTTATCCGGCTACTAGTATCGCTGTGGCAAGCTTTGACAGGTGCTAGTTTGGGAACTTGGCCACTGGGCTTCGCCATAGGTGGACCGTCACTTCGGCTTGCTCTTGATTTCTTGAACCATAACAATGACAGATCCATCCCATTGGCAATTTGATTTACTAGATTTTTATCATTCAGAATTTCTAATATCATATCAACAAATTGTAACTAGTTGCTTGTCAATCCACTTCGTTGATCACCAGATAATTATAGAAATATTGATTTCATAAAATGGGTTTAATCAATTTATTTGATGGGACGTCTAGAATAGATCGTGATAAACTATAGGAGAAGATAGGATAGTATGGTGGTTAAAGAATGTGTTATAGCGCATAATCCGTACGTACTACTAATTAAAGTAATATAATAAGCTTGTTGATTCAATCAATTGATTGACCTACCAATCAATTTTAATTCGTTGATCTTGTTTATCCAATTTTAATCTGGTGCGTACATGTGTCATTAGTTAATAAAAGATGTAGGGTTCGAATCTTGTTGGCGTGATTTTTCTCCATTATTTTTATTATTATTTTTATTGAAGGTGTTTGGTTCGAATTTTATTGGCGTGATTTTTATCTATTATTTGTATCATTATTTTAGTTGAAGGTGTTGGGTTCGAATCTTATTGACGTAATTTTTTTCTTTTTTATTTATTCTCTTCTTAAATTTTTATTTTTTAACATAAAGTTGTATGACGTATTATATTTAATTTTAAAAAAAATATAACCATGATATGTTCTTATAAAAAAAAAACATACTTCCTCCGTCCAATAATAAATGTAACACTTGATTTTGTTGACTTTTTCGATGATCATTTTGACCTTAAATTATTCTTAAATCATACGATAAAAATAACTAAAAACATCATATTATGAAACTAGAATGTTTATATGAAGCACTTGACAATATGAGTACTCAACTGATGAAAAATACCAATTAACATGCGAAAAAAGATGCATTGCAGATTTTGAAGTTAAATGTTTCCAAAGTTTAGAGATGTATCCGATGGTTCTTAACTCATCGGAAAAATACTTTTTGTATGTCTAATATAGTTCAATTCAAAACTATTAATTGCATAACTACAAAAATTATATACATTTATAGCACACAATTTATATTAAGTTTAATTACTCAATTTGTTATTCTTTTATTACGTTTGAAGTCATTATGTGAAAATTATATATTCACTCCATCTATTTTAATAATAAGTTTTACAAGATTACGCTTCACACGCGTAGCGTGTGACGCGGTTCCTAGTAACTACTAATGTGTTGTTTGCATTTTAGTTGTTAATTTTGTCATAAATTACTCTTAAATTACATCAGAAAATATATAATAAAGTTAAGATATTTTGTGAAGTGTATTTTACAATATAATTTAGTTAATAATTTTTCCGGTACAATTTAAACAAAGTAATTGTTATCAAAGTTATCAAAGTAATTGTTATATCGACAAATCAAACAACACATTATTATTCGATTATTCGGTAAGATTAGGTATTAATTTATTTTATAAACAATTTTTTGCCAATCAAACTGTTCACCTTGTAAATTGATCTCTTATATTTAATGACTAGGAACCGTGTTACACACGCTACGTACGCGTGTGAAGCGTAATCTTATAAAATATTATTGTATTATTAAATAATATATTAAAATTAAATGAATGGAATAAATATATAATTTTCACATAATGACTTCAAACGTAATCAAAAAATAACTAATTAAGTAATTAAACTTAACATAAATGGTGTTCTATAAATGTATATAGTTTTTGTAGTTTTTTTTAATAATCGAACCATTACAATTTCACAAGTAACATTACAAAGCTAGAATAAACTATAAATAATCCCGCACTTGGCGAGAATTGAACCTATGACCTCTAGTGTCATGACACCTCAGTCTATATAGTTTTTGTAGTTTTGCAATTAATAGTTTTGAATTGAACTATATTAGACATACGAAAAGTATTCTTCCGATGAGTTAATAAGAACCATCAGATACATCTCTAGGTTTTGGAAACATTCAACTTCAAAATCTGCAATGCATCTTTCGCATGGTAATTGGTGTTCTTCATCAGTTGAATATATTGTCATGTGCGTCATTATCTATTGCCATTAATTTTACCTTTTGTTATGTTGATGTCGCAATATGGACGATATTCAAATTCCAAGTGGCCTAGCTAGTATACTCAGGTTTTCGATCATCGGAGCTAAATTGACGTTTTGATAAATAAAATACTTCCTCCGTCCAATAACAAGTGTAACATTTGATTTTATTGACTTTTTCGAGGATTAGTTTGGCCTCAAAATTAATTGTAAATCATTCAAGTAAGTAAAACAATTAAAAAATTATATATGAAAATATAAACATTCTAGTTTCATAATATGAGGTTTTTAATTATTTTTATCGTATGATTTAAGAATAATTTAAGGTTAGAATGACCATCGAAAAAATCAACAAAATCAAATGTTACATTTATTATTGGACGGAGGAAGTATGTCTTTTTTTATAAGACCAATCATGGTTGTTTTTAAATTAAGTATAATACGACCATACAACTTTATGTTAACAAATAAAAATTTAAGAAGAGAATAAATAAAAAGAAAGAAATTACGTCAATAACATTCGAACCCAACACCTTCAACTAAAATAATGATACAAATAATAGAGAAAAATCACGCCAACAAGATTCGAACCAAACACCTTCAATAAAAATAATAATAAAAATAATGGAGAAAAATCACGCCAACAGGATTCGAACCCTACACCTTTTAATTAAATAATGACAAATGTAAGCACGAGATTGAAACTGAATAAGTAAGATCAACGGTTTAAAATTGATTGGTAGGTCAATCAATTGATTGAATCAATAGGCTTATTATATTACTTTAAAACATTTCTTTTATCTCTTTACATGTTTGGCCCGTGGTAGTCACTACCAGATTCCAAATGATTTATTTATTTATTTATTTATTTTGAAATGGCAATTTTTTTGTTTTTTATTAATTAAAAAGCATAAGAAATACCCGGAAACGATTACTAAAGCAACACCGGTTGACACAACCAAAACCTACCCAAAAAACAAGAAAAAATAAAAAGAACCCTCCCCCCGAAAGAAGCAAGCTCGGTGGACACTATATGAGATCAAGACCTTGACGGCACCATAACCACCACCGGTATTCGGAACCTCGTAACAACTGCTCCCTAGACTCTTCACGGCTCAACCTGCATGGCTGCATCCTACACCTCTCCATCAATCTGCTCCTTACCTGCATGGCTGCATCCTACACCTCATTCTGCTTTTCACCGTTTTTCTGCACCTCTTATTCATGAATTTTGATTAGGGAAGGCAAAAGATTCTAAGTAAAAAAACATACTAAATACTTAAGTATGATACTTCATCATTGTTGAAGGGAAAAAAAGTAAATTTTAAAGAGAAAATGCACTAATTGTAGACTGTCAAAGGAAAAAAATTAATACGAAACACATACAACTAATCTAATGCTTATAGTATACTATTGTTTGTTAATTAAGCTAAAATAAAACAATAGAAGCAAGGAAGAAAAATAAAATAAAATAAATATTATTTGTTAATTAAGCTAAAATAAAATAGAAGCAAGGAAGTAAAAAAAAAACAAATAGAATGGGAACGTCAAGAATCAAGCCTGGATGGGAAAATACTATTACCATTCGGACAAACAAGTTTTACATCTCATCTTTGCGCAAACATTTATATAATATATATCTACTATCTAAAAAAGGGTATAATAGATAATTAACAGCAGAAATCAACTGCCTCATCTTTATTTGGGTATGGGAACCACTTATTCCACTCATTCATTTGGTTATCGGACATGCGTCGGCCAGTGTTCTTCATACGCTACCCCAATACCACCGAACCTCTTAAAACTTGGAGCAACACAACCAACTTCATTACCTACTAGACCAAGACCTAAACCAATTGCCAGATTCGCTAATGGCACAATATGCCACCACCTACCAAATGATGTAAATCAACATGTTGTTAATGAAGTTATTTGTTGTGTCATTTCAAGTAGCAAAACATTTTAACTTTGCTTTGTTAATCATGTATGTACGACATTGTTCATTTTTGTCACAAACAAGTGGGAGAGAGTTGAAACAGTTTTAACTGTTTTTTTAGGAAAAATGAAAAATTTGTTTAATGAAAGTTTAAACAGAAAATTAACAAACATAAATAAATTGTATGACATTTTTGTCCCATACAACTATACAAGTAGCGAATAATTGGAGCAACTGTTAAGTGTCATTAATTGTTTTTATGATAAAGAGAGAATTTGTTTAATGGAATCCAAAAAGAAAATTATAGAAAAAATTAAATTGCAGGTGCGGGGAATCAATTCAAACCTCAAATTTCATCAGAAAAATTAATCCCGAAGTCATTTTGGCAATTGTCATATTGATGGCTTCTCGTGCATATCCTTCAACGTCTTTAGCATCGTTGTGGTCACTCACTTTACTGTATGGAGAACAACATCTTTTGAGAGGGTTAGGGCGAATATTTCTCATCGACTTCCTATCGGGCAGATGGTGGTCTTCGTATTTCGTGGTTTCTGCCTTTTCTCCACAATAGAGCATCATGTAGATAGTCATTTTCATTCTACAAAAAGTAAGACCAGTGCCATCGAACTTTTCGAATCGCAGGTTTATATCACCCATATTACTACTCCCACTGAACCAGGCTCTCGAACACCATGCAATGCGAGTACTCATGCAAACCATTTGAGCCACCGTACCCCAATTTCAAAACAATATCTTTGTTTGGACAAGTGACAAGTCGGGAGAAATTGAATCAATTTTTAACTATCATTGTTCTATGATAAAGAGGGGTTTTGTTTAGAGGAAATCCAAAAAAAAGAAAACTAACAAATTATACCCTTGGATCGAGGTGTGGGGGAATAGAACCCCGTGCCTCTCGTATGCGAAGCAAGTGTTCTTCCATATGAGCTACACCCCCTATGTATATGTGTATGTCACGAACAAGTTGGGAGAAAATTTAAGCAGCTTTTAACTGGCATTGGTTTAGATTGTTTGATGAGAATTTAGGAGGATAATTGATAACAATACTCAATTGAAGGTGCGGGGAATGAAATCTCGTGCCTCTGATCACATGCGAAGTGAGCGCTCTACCATATGAGCTACGCCCCTGATGTATGTATGTGAGTATGTATGTACGTAACTTACATCTTTGTCCGGACAATTTGGGAAACGTTTAAGCAACTTTAAATAAAGGACTTTGATTTCAGGAAATATGGGAATTTTGTTTGAAAATTCGAAAAGATAATTAATAAGAAAACATGATATTGGAGGTGCGGGGAATCGTACCCTTGCCTCTCGCACGCAAAGCGAGCACTCTACCATATGAGTTACAACCCCAAGATATGTATATATGTACATAATATTTATCCTGGACAAATTAGAAAAAAAGTTTAGGCAACGTTTAATTGACACATTTTCATAATAGATGGGGAATTTGTTTAATGAAAATGTTGAAATAAACTTCATAAAAAAATTGATTCGAATGTGCGGGGGAATCGGGACCTCGGTGTCGTTTCCATACAAAGCAAGTGTTCTACCATATGAGCTACACCCCAACAATGTATTTATGACAACTTTGTCGCCAACAAGTTGAGAAAAGTTAAAGCAACTTTTAAGTGACATTGTGTTTATGATAAATGTGTAATTTATTTAATGAAAATCTAAAAAGATAATTGATATAGAAAATAGAGGTGCGGAGAATCAAACCGCAAGTCTCTCGCATGAGCTCTACTCTACCATATGAGCTAGAGGTACACTCGGGGATGGCAATGGACTGGGCCGGGCCGGTCAACCAGAGGCCCGATCCTGGCCCGACTCATTTAACCCAGGCCTAGGGCCGGCCCAAGCCCGATAACGGGCCTAACATTTAGGCCCGATCTCGGCCCATGATGGACGGGGCCGGGCTCTGGCTTGTTCCTTTTTTTTTTCGAAAAAAAATCAAAGGATATCCATTTTAGGAATTAATTTATAAAAAAAATAAAAATTAAAAGATTTTAATTAAAAATAAAAAATGCTTCAAAAAGTTATAACTTATTGATTGTGGTGTATATTGAAATATATAATTCAATAGAAAATCTTATAAATACATTGAAAAGTATGAAAAATATATAAATTACAACTTAATTTAATACTACTAGTGTATTAATAACAAATTAAATAGTCATATTTACATATATTATATAAAGTATATAAAAAAAAAAACATATGTACACTTGGGCCGGGCTAGCAGGCTAAATTTTTTGGCCCATGGGCCTATATAACAGGCCCAAGCCCAGGCCAATAGGGTGATCGGGCGGGTCTGGTCCGACAAAATCGGGTTGTGCCTGGGCCGGGTTCGAGCTGCCCGACCCAAATTGCCATCCCTATACACTCCAATGTACTTCCACCCCACTTGTTGAAATTTTTTATATCCGATTTGACTTCAAAATAATCATAATTTATTGTGAAAAAAATAAATTTATAATTTTTATTATGAAAATATAAGAAGTGTACTTTCATAATTTTAAAAATTATATTATTAAAATATAAGAAGTGTACTTTCATAATATAATTTTTAAAATTATTTTTTTCATGATTAATTTGAAATCAAATCGGATATCAAAAAAGTCAACAAAATAAAATAGGATTTACCGAGGAAGTATTTGTTTAGGTATGCAGTATGACATTTGTGTCACAATCAAGTTGAGAAAACTTTAAGGGGTTTTAGGATAAATGAGGATTTGTTTAATGAAAACCCAATAACAAAACAAGAAATTGGAGGTGCAGGGAATCGAACCCCGTGCCTCTCGCATGCGAAGCGAGCGCTCTACCATATGAGCTACACCCCCAGTGTGTTATAATATTGGTATATGTATCTGTCCTTCCATTAATTAACTCTGACTATAATTTTGGTATACCTATGTTTGTGGGGATATGATCAAAATTCATAGTATCTTATCTTTAATTGTAACATCCCAGACAATACACCGAAGTCCCAACCTTTAGGGCGTTGCGTTTACTACGAGTAATGTGTTGTCCCCACAGAACAACACATGATTTTCCTACGCATATTTGTCCTCAATCGTGGGTGCACTGGGAACATTCTATCAGGTCACCCATCCTAGGATTGCTTGACTCTGGAGTTCTTTTGGACGGATTCTCAAAAAGAAAGGTGCACCTTGTTTGTATGACTACAATTCTCAATTCCTTTAAACTCTCTAAACTTCTCGGGCGTTACATTCACCCGTCGTTGATCGCGTGACGTCCTCGTCGTGTCTTGCCCCTCCCACCCCTTGTGTGTTTTGGGTTGGTTCAATTCTAATACCATTTGTAACGCCCCAACCACTAATGGGTCGGCGTAATTGCTTCCGGGCAGCTCTCAGGGGTATGACTAGCTTTCTCAATCTCTTTAAACTCTATGAAATCATGGGGCGTTACATTCACCCCCTTTCAGATTACGCACCGTTCGGATCGCGCTTCGTCCTAATCAGCCATCCGCCCCTTGTGGGTTTGGGCTGTTTCGGCTCTAATACCATTTATAACGCCCCAACCAAGGGTTCTTCTACGCGCACTTCGTCATCACTCGTGTGCACACCATAAACTTTTTAGCAGTCCACCCATCCTAGGATTTATCTAGAGCCAACCACATTTAACTCTGAAGTTCTTGGATAAATTTCCGAAAAAAAAAAGATACACCTTATTGGTATGAATAACATTTTTAATCTTCTTAAACTTTTGAAATTTTGTAGCGTTATACTAATTGTTTAACTAACAATTCTATGGAAATACAAAAGAAAAAAGGACAGAGAGGGAAAAAAAAAAGAAGAAGAAGAAAAGAGAAAAAAAAAAAAAAAAAAAAACTAGACAGAATAGACAGTCCGTTGGCGGGTAGGGTGTAGCCGTGTGTAGCTAGCGTTTCAGAGTTCCCAACAATTTGATATGTCGACGGGCAATAATTATGAAAACCACTCCATAAATATCCCATAAGTTTATAAATAATTAATTAATTAAATAATTATTGTAAGAGAATCTATTTGATGACAGTGAGAGTTAATTAAATAAATAATCGAACGGTACTGCAGCAAAACCATGTTACATTGATCGAATGCCGTAAATTAAAGAGTGATGGAAAAACAGGATACAACTGCACATGTAATGTTGGCCGACCTTGTCAATATCTATTCACTAATAATTCTTGTTTTCTTCTTCATTTTATCTCTTTCTTGTTCCTGCAGATTGATTATGGATAGATTAGAGTATAAGACTTCTATTAGTTACTCCCTCCATTCTATTGGGTACAACGTATGCACGCAAAGTTATGTTACTTATCCCGATATAGAGTATATACTCGATCTGTTCCGTTCCGTTAATAATGTACTATCACTTTTTCATTTTGAACGTCCCATTTTTAATGTTTTAGTCTATTTTTAATAAATTCATATTATTTTTTATTTTACTAATCACACTTTATTAATTCTTAATTCAATTCATTCTTTATAACAATATCTCACTCACATTTTTATTTACTCGTTATCATACCAACCTAACCCCACTTGTACTATATATCTATATTCTATTTACTTTTTTAATATTTATGTAAAATCTCTTCCTCATTCTTAGCGGGACGGAGGGAGTATATATTATGTATTTATATTTACACCATTGAATCCAATTCATCATATTTTCACGGAGCCATGTCAACCTCGTTTGAAAATCACCAACAATTAACCATATAAAACTCCATAGATAGAATGACGTAATCAACTTCCCTTTTTAATCAACTTAGCCAAGTTTAGCCAAGTCTTGATATTAAAAGGTTTATTTTGTTTATAATAGAATTTTAACTCTTTAACGAAGAGAGTGAATCCATACGGACAAAAAATTTGTTAACCCATGAATTGGAAGTTGGAACTCTTTAACAAATTGAATAAACGTTTATGACAACATTTGTATGACAGTGGGATTAGATCTATTTAATCAACTAGACCATAGGGGTGGAAAAATTACAAAAGTATTTGCAAAAAATTTGTTGACAATGGAATTAGATCTCTTTAACCAACTAACCCTTACGAGCGAAAAAATACAAAAATATTGTTAACCCATGAATTGGAAGTTGGAACTGTTTAACAAATTGAGTAAACCTTTATGGCAAGATTTTATAGTTGACATTTGGATTAGATCTATTTAATCAACTAGACCATAAGGGTCGAAGAATTACAAAAAGTATGGGAACAAAATGTTGGCAATGGAATTAGATCTCTTTAACCAACTAAACTCTTAAGCGAAAAATTACAGAAAAATATTGTTGACAATGGGATTCGAACCCATGCCCTTTCGGACCAGAACCTTAATCTGGCGCCTTAGACCAACTCGGCCATGTCAACTTTTGTTATAGTTCTCTTGCGATATATTATTTTACTTCAACAACTCTCTAACGTTTACCTATTGCATAACGTTTTAATTAATATTTTAAGATGATAGTAAAAAGTAAAAGATAACAAAAGAAGAAAAATGAAAATAGCTATAGAATGGGTTTCATAATATGAAATGAAAACGGTTTCATTCACAAACCAATGGAACCTTAATCATTAAATTTTGTTTATTTCTCTGGTGCCTCATTACTAAAATTTCCGGTCATCATGTTTTGGGTCTATAGAGTGTCAAAACAATTTGACTACATAGTAAATTAATCTTCATATATCTGAGAGTTCAAACATGAACACTAAAATATAAAATGCAATTTTCAGCTTCATGCTACTTTATTCAAAACATGAAATTCTATAATTTGAATGTAGACAACTATGACCTTATTTGTGGCCGAGCTACATATTGGTTATAGAATGACATGTGTTGAGAATTGAATATCTTGCCTATTGTGATTCATGCACCTAAAGTGCAACATGTAAATTATGTGGTTCCAAGAAAATAAAAATAGATGGCATATAGACACGGAAATGGTACCTCCATAACATATATTCAGATATATATGATCAGTATTGAATCAAACAAATCATGAAAAGAGATTTGATTATGAATATACCGGTATACATGGAACCGAGAAATTGAAAAGTATATGCGAAATTCAATGGATATGGATTATTAAACATGTAAAGGGGATCTTACATGAAAATTCATTTACTGTCGACAAAGTGATTATAGAGCTCATGGACCTGATGTCCATTCGATTGATGAATTCAAAAATTTATACGGTACTGTTGCATTATCGAGTCAAATTTCATGTGCATCTAGATACTAAGTTTTTCATCATGCATATTATATCTATTGTTATGTCATTTACATAATCTAGTTTATTATAGTTGTATTAGGTATCATATTGCATACATACGTATTATCATATGATTTGCTCAATGATAACTACTTGACTATATAATCTTGAAGGTTGCACATGGATATCCATTGGATTGACAATGAAACATATTTGATTTGAGAAAGTTGATGAATAGAGATGAATGCTCTCTATCAGTAATCAGTCCCTCGTGGACTAAAGATATAATGTTGGCGAACATGAATCAATGAATGTGGAAAGTTGTTGAAGAACTAGATTTTGATATATTGTTGAACCTCAATACTTATCTATTCATGTATTGCTTCACATATTGATAAGTATAATCTATGTATTCACTATAAGTGAAACATGAGAATTATGAGCTATGTTTTTTGAGGTTCCAAAAGAATGCAAAAGAATTTATCTTGCAAACAGGGGGAGATAGTAAACATCAGTGAGAGTTTTTGCGCATCATACAAGTTGCTACACTCTTTTTCCATTCGACTAGGTATCTCATTGGGTTTTTCCTAGCAAGGTTTTTAACGATGTAGCATTATAAGCGCACATATAACTATCTACAAATCTCCATAAATATAAAGTTATAAGACCATATTGGTCATTTTTACAAGCAGGTTATGTGTGGGGGAAATTCTTTCAATTTTATACGAGGTTAATGCAGCTTGTGTAGCTCAGTCGAAGGATGGGTACATCAAAAGAGATCGAGCGAAGCATATTTCACCGAAATTTTCCTTCACTATGATATGTAAAAGGAAGGTTCTATTCAAGTGCGGCACATTCGTTCGTGTGACAACTTGGCAGATTTGTTCACCAAATCTCTTCCAACATCAACGTTTGAGAAGATGGTTCGAAGGATTGTAATGCGACGGCTCAAAGATTTGAAGTGATACTCGAACGAGGGGAGTTAAATACGCACTGCACTCTTTTTTCCCTTGACTAAGTTTTTTATCCCACTGTGTTTTTCTTAGCAAGGTTTTTAATGGGGCAGTATCCTTACAAGCGTATTCACAATCCTCAACTCGTGTTCATTCAGGGGGAGTGTTATAGATAATTATGAATGCACAGAGTTAGGGTGTGGGTCTAGTAGCGCATTGGACACCCCTTGAAATTGTTATACAATTGTGCATATTTTGGACATTTCTTATTTGAACTCAAATTAATTATAATTATCATGTAAAAGTAATTTTAAAAGATAGATTATAAAATTATAAAAAGTATATCTTTATAATATAATTTTTAAATTACTTTTTAATAATAAATTATGATTAATTTGAAATTAAATCGACATTAAAAAAAGCGAACAAAATAAACTTAAACTGAAAATGTTTAAATATCATTAAAGTTTACGGATGAATTAGTATTTCTTTAAGTTTTCTTCTCGATAACTTTTTCCGGTTCCTTCGGTAGCGCGTGCACGGTTGATCCAGCAAAGCTATATGCTAAGAGCCTAAGACATAGTAGTAATAAGCTGTCGGTTTGGCTCCGAATAAGCGGATAATTGGTAAAGTTGAGATGTGTCAGGTAACGGCTTCTTGTTTAATCACTGAATATACGTGGCATTTTATACGTGGATCATCATTGATAAAACAATACTCCCAACTTCCTAAATTAATAATTCCACCGCCAACTGACACCGGATTAAACTTCGCAAAACCGCGAGCGAGCCCATCATCAATAACCGAATGGAATTCATATCATAAGATTAGACTCCAATCATCTCCCTCATCATCATCACATATAATAATAATAATATAATAATAATAAGGTTAATTCAATTGGTCAAATTGAGAAATATCTTAATCTTGGTCACATCTTTGAATTTTAGGGAGTAGAATTTGTGATTATGCCATCCCGACTAGAGTCTATCACACTTATACGATTTAAATTGGTTCACGTAGTTTGCAGTCTATTACGTGAGCTCGTGGAATTTACCCAATGCACACTTGAAAGATAGCGGTTGTGGATTCCCTATTATTAAAAAAAAAAGAAGGTAAAACCCGGCTCAGGTGTTTAAAAAGAACGGGAATCAAATTTTCAATATTTGTATGTTTTATGTTTTTATGTATGAAACTGTAGCAACTTTGTTAAATTTTCACTATTTGTATGTTTTATGTTTTTATGTATGAAACTGTAGCAACTTTGTTACATGGTTTATAGACTAGTACTGTACTATGTTACACTAAATGACTATTCGGAGTATCGGCTGTGTACTTTTAATGTAAATTATAAAAACTAAAATTAAAATAATATACCAAACGAATTAGTTACGTAGAAGAAGACCCACCACCAATAGGATTCTTTCCATCCTGGAGTATATATTCTTCTTCTATCTACAGCCTCAAATTCATTAACAATATCTAACAAACTGTCGACTACTGGTAAGGAGTAGTATTTAAATCCATGAAACACAACTAGAGTACTCCTCGTATGACTTTAATGACTTTGACATGTTGTACTCGTTGAATACTTTCATGAACAATTTCGATCGGAAATTAAATGATGTTTGCATTAGCCAAATGGAATTTCAATGCATTCAGCCATTCACCAGCTGGATAGAGCCCGGAGTTTTGTTTAACTATGTAAGGGTGCACAAGTTGGTGTTATGGTGTAAATGCATTACTTCCTCCATTTCATTACAAACTTCTTCTTTGGTCAACGTATGTCATCTTTGACTCGTATATTACACCTAAATTATATTGATAAAAAAATTTAAAAAAATATTTAAAATACTACTAACTCATGAACTTTAATTATATAACTTTAAAAAGAATTGCATCGTACAATTTAAGAGTAATGTGCGATCAAACACGAAACCTGTTGACCGAAGAGGAAGTTATTAATAAAATTGAGGAACTATTAAATATTAATGGCCCGTAGGGTTTCGATTTGGAATATGGTTTAAATTCTTGACGAGACTCTAAAAGAGATATCGATTTCTATCGATTTTTTAGTTTATATGTATGAATTTCGTTTCATGAGTTAGATTTTAATTTACTTAAAGAATTGAGATATTAATTTGAATAGCAATGGTGAGATAATTAATTTGAATAGTCACAAAATCATCATAAGAGAAAAGACAATTTATAGTACTTATTCTTCTGTAACACACCGATTGCTAAAGCGTCAAAGTTCAACCCCTTAGATTGGTGGTGTTACTCATGCACATCTATAAATTGATATGTTTGGACAACTACACCGAGAATTTTTTTGAGTGGTCACCATTTTATGATTGGTTCATACAAAATAATATTTTAACATTAAAACGTAAAATATTATTTGAAACGTATAATTATAGGAATTCTTACGTCTAGACCCCCTACTAAATATATTTATCACATCTAACTCCGTGTAGATCAAACAATAGCGTATACGGTATACCTCTCCTGCTAGATAGTTTTAGTCACATATGAGTCCACAAATTTAATTGTTCGTGAACCAATACAATGCAAGTACCCTTTTACCCCCGATTGAAAATTGAATTTTAACATTGACCAAACAGATTTAATTTTTATTTATTACACATTTGACTCTAATATTTTTAATTCAACCAAGTTGACACTAAATAAATAAACGTAACACGCCTAGCTTTTCAAAATCTCAAAATAGTTCAAAATATTATTGCAAAATGAAACCCAGTATACTTAATATTACAAATTAAATACAACACGAAATAAAATATATAATTAAAATTAAAAGAATAAAAATACTTGAAGAGGATCTGAGCTCCGGTGACCGGAGCTCCGATCTCGAAGCTTCACAATGAAGCTTTGATATGTGAAGCTCCAATGGGAGCTTCGATACCGAAAAATTGTAGAAGACGAAGAAGATTAAAAAAAAAAAAAGAAGAAGATAGTGAGAAAAAAAAAGATAAAAAGAAAAATTTTGAAAATTACAAGACCATGTTTGGCCGCTTAAAGGTGACTGGTAACTTTTAAGTTGGTCAATGTATTTTTGGATTTATGAATCTAAAGTAGCTCAGTTGGTAAGTTGATTAACCTCTAATCAATAGGTCAGGAGTTTGAATCATCACGGGATAAATAAAGAACCATTATTGACGTTTATTTTGCCGATTTAAAAAGAAAAAAAAGGGTAATTGTTTCATCTATGGGTTTATACTTTATATGTAGTTTGGTCATCTATATAGTATCTAGTAGCAGTAGGGGAGTTACATCCCTTACATGTTGAAACCTGTAATAATAATACTGTATCAAAAAATTTGCTTATGACTGGTGAGTGAAAAAAGTCATTAAATCTGAGCACGCAGAAAGGAAACTCGAGTCAGCAGAATCCATCGTTTATCCACATAGAAAGGGCAGCCCACAGAAGGGATCGGATTATATGGATAAGCAACTTTACCACGTACGCATCAAGCCCCACCGGTGGCCCCACACCCAGCACATTCAATTTCACCCCTTCTCTTTATATAACCGTTTTTCCCCCAGTTCACCGCATTCACTCACCACCCCTCCAATCATTCAATCAATCCAATTCATCTCTCCAAAACTCAATCAAACATTTCTCAATCTCCAAATAATGGCTTCCACTTCATTTACACTCTCAAACCCCTTGCTATCTCGCCAATTCGCCACTGCTCCACCCGCCAGGCGCCTCCGCATCTCCGCCTCCTTCGCCACCGCAGAACATGCCACATCTCTCCAAACCTCGTCGTCGTTTTACGACGTATTAGGGATCCAGAACGGCGCCACGTTCCAGGAGATCAAATCGGCTTACCGCAAGCTGGCCAGAGTGGTTCACCCGGACGTTTCCAGTAACGAGTCGTCGGACGAGTTTATGAGAGTTCACGCGGCGTACACGACTCTATCCGATCCGGATAAACGCGCGGTCTACGATAGCACGCTTTTTAGACGCACGCGCAGAGCGGCGACGCTCACGGCTAGTGGATTCGGCGGGCGAAGGAGATCGTGGGAGACTGATCAGTGCTGGTAGTGTGTCATTATAATGACTGTGTTAATTAGAGACTTAATTTTTGGAGGAGTTGATTTGTGTCATGTCAATCATGTATAGTAGCATTAGTAGTGGTTAATTGATGACACAAATGTTCCTTGTCATTTCTTCTACTCTAGTTTGGCCAAGTGATTTAACTGGAGTGCTATTTTTCTACTCTATTGTCATATTGTGGCTATTGGCCTTTTTAATTTTGGCCCTTTGGGTAAACATTAATCATATAAGGTTATTTTCGATATTTACCTTTCTATCCAGGATCTTATACAAGACAAACAAGTAAAGATATGTTATCTTAGTTTCAAAGTTGTTTGTGTTTTTTTACCAATTAAGATTTATTTGGTTCAAAATGCATTAAGTTCAGTTTAGATTCGTTAAATAATATTTTATACTACAAATTGGATTAGTTCATATAATGATATGTAGTATTAGTAATATTTAATCTGCGTTTAGTGTTTAGTAGAGTGTTTATTCAATTACAAGCTAATAGATGCTTATATATCGAGCTTATATATAATGTATTTCAAATTCTAGACTCTAGATCATGACTAAATATGTTTTAATATAGATCTATATAATATTAAATACATATAGTTATATATGTAATTATTAAGATTGGAGTTATGCTACTAAACGTATCCTGGATTTAATACGAAGATAAGATAACATAAAAGGTCATTTATCGGTGATTGGCTCTTGCCTCTTGGTCTTTTCTTAGCAGTTTGCAAAAATCGAAGTAGCATCCAGCAGATAGATATAGTACTTGGTAAGATCATCATTTTCCTATTTTGGAGTAACGGTACAAAAAATTGCACCTTTTACTATTCTTTTGGGCCATTGGCATAAGATATTTTATTATCCGTCACCAGTATGTGTTTGGACCATTATACCCTGTATACGGTACTAGTAGGATACTACTATGAAATGAAAATGGAGAGCATAACCATTTGACACGTTATAAAGAGAATGTGACAAATTGGACAAGTCCCTAATTCCTGAACTAAGATGTGGAAATAAGTAGCAAATTTGATTTGATCAAGTATTTACGCTTTAGATTATACTTTCTTTTCTTTGTTCATGTGAACAGAATATAATTGAATTGAACTGATTTATCGTATAAAAATAACTAAATATATTTGAATTGAATTGATCTGAATTATTGTGGTTTGAATTGATCTGAACTAAAATGAAATTAAAGATTTTTCATACCAAAACAATATAACCTTACTCCAATAAATTTTTCTTCTGAAGTTATAATGAGAAGGGCAAATATGCCAGTTCACACCGTTTTGTTCTAGAATTATCAACATGTGTTTTATCGCTCAGGAGTAAAATTACTACTACAGTTCAGTATCATGATTTGAGAAAAATGAAATTACTTGTTAAGGAATGTGGATGGAATTGCATATAAATTCAAGTAACCACATCATCATGCAAAACATAAAAGCTTAAAATACTAGGAGCAAACCGTAAAGGCGTAAACATAATTTTAAGACAAATAAATGACCAATTAATCTTGAACAGGCATCGTTGTCGATAATGACCTCAATATCAATGTTTCTTTACGGAAATTTAGTTGGCCTCTAAAAGTTTTCTTCCCTCCTGGGAAGACTATCTATATCTCCGGTGGCGTAGCCAAAAACAAAATTCAGGTGGGTCTAAGTTAAAATATGATATTTTTCTAGAAATATATTTAAAAATATATACATGCAATAAAAACATTTTAAAATTAAATTCATTTTTCATATGTTTCTAACTTAACCTTGAATTAATGTGGATAAGATTTCAAGCATTAAAACAAGCGACATCGATAGTTCAAAAAGATTGATCATACACAATCTAGATTTAAAAAGAAAAAAATTGACAAATTTTAAACATGTAAGATAAAAATCAAAAATAATATTTTAAATGATATTTGAGACAAGTCTAAATAAACAATAAAATAAAATAAAAAAAGAAAGAGAGAAGGAAGAGTGCTATTAAGTATTAACCACTAACAAAATAGAACAAGAAATTCATATGAAATTGGATAAACCTAAAAAACAAACAAAATTAAATTGGAGAATAAGTAGGACGCAGGACTTGCTGTATAAAAACTTGAGATTCTTACATCTGGGACAAACAAATTTCGATTAATATCTTTACTATTTAGTTTTATCTACAATTTAAATGGGTCCAGTGACCGGACCCTACCTGCTCCGCCAGGGTCTATCTCAACTTGCTATCTATGTTGCTACTTGCTATTCTGAATTATTATCACTACGATAAGATCAAAACTAGATATATTCTCAAAGTTGATATATGATCGAGCAAGTTGCTACTGTGAATTATTAACATGATAAGCTCAAAACTGAGCTGTCGTACTAGTGGTAAATTACTGTTCCAAAATCACATACTTCCAATGGGAGCTCGGTAATGTGTAGATTGCTAAAACTAAGTCCTGATAATTTTATTAAAAAATACTCCCGCTGATTTTTTTTATTTGACGTTTTGTAAAAATTACACAGATTAAGTAAGTTCACTTACTCTCATAATTGCAACAAATGAGTAATAATTAATGACATAAAAAATTAGTAAAGTAAGATTAATGCCCATGTATCACCCAATAAGAATTAAGTAGGATAAAATTAAGTGTATAGTACCTAGGAGGAAAATAATAATGAACATTGGTTCTTGTGATAAGACTGAAAAACGACAACTAAAGATGTTTCGTAAGAATTTGTAAAATGTCAAATAAAAAAATGGGAGGGAGTATATTCTAAAGATATAAAATGAGCGCATGATGCATGCATATGAAAGAGAGCTACAAATATATGCGTAGCATTAGTGGCACAACTCAAGAAGTGTTTTATCGGAAATATAGAAACTTTAAAAGATTAGGGCTCATTTATAGATTAAAAGAAAAAAAAAGTTTTTACAAAGAGTGGTGTCTTTAACTTGATGCCAACTTAAAGGAGGGTTCCTAGTACTACTCAGTTACTCACCGTCAAGGCGCGGTGCCCGTTTCCATTGCAATTGACTAATTTGTAGTGTGCTTTCTTTAGAAAAAGAAAAGTAGAACTTTCGATTATAGAGCTGGATTTTCGTGCTACCTAGCTTTCATTAATTAATTGAGAATCAGTTTTGGTCAGCTCGTTCGATGAGAATAAGAAATGGTAGTCGTTTATTCTATGATCTTCTTGTTCCTTGAGTATTTGTGAAAGAATTATTAACGGATTTTATTTTATGTTCTTTACCTCGTTAATTGTGTAAGTTTCGAACGTATAAGACATGCGAGTAAAATAATTTTTGGTATGAATGATAAATTGACACAAACCTCAAAGTAGTGTCCCTCAAGTTGTTTTGAACGCACTTTCCTCAAATTTTGTGGCCACGATTAGAGGTGTCCAACGGGCCGGGGTGGGCCGGGCCGGACCAACCCTTAAAATCCCGGCCCCTTAAGAGTTTGGGCTGTGCTGGGCCTCATTTTAAGGGGCCGGGATGGGCTGGGCTTTTCTTGAGATTGGAAGGCCCAACACAGTCCCTAGCCCTATACATTACAGGCTGGGTCGGGCCGAGTCGGGGCTCATAGCGGGCCGGGTCGGGCTGAAAAATATTTTCTAAAAAATGCTAAACATAAAATGTTAAGAGTAATTAGGGAAAAAGTGTGAAGATAAGCATAGTTGCTTAACTAGTATGAATAAAGATTTAAAAAAAGAAATCAGAAGAGAAAGGCTTTCGCGTTGTGCTTATCATGTAGAATTAGGGAAGTATGGATTAGGTAGAAATAATGCATATTGGGCTTTTGTTAATTAGAGCCAAATATTGATGAAATTAGAGCTCAAATGCTCACATCTCAATATGCTGAAATTGGAGGAAATTATTGATAAAAAATATGAATGTATAGGCTGAAATCATGTACATAAATTTACGGGCTATCTGGGTCAGACCGGACCGGGCTGTTCAACGGGGTTATAGCGGGCCGGGCCGGGACAGTATATGATGGCCCCTAAAGGCCCTTAAAAATATACGGTTTGGGCCGTGCCGGGCCAATGTGTTAGCGGGCCGGGCTGGTTTTTAACGGGCTGGGCCGTGCCGGGCTGTTCCACGACTGGCCCAACAGTCACCTCTAGCCACGATGCTTTAAAAAACCTCTACCCATGTGTACTCGGGAACCAAATGGTGGGCGGGATTTTGTGTCCCTGCGCTTGTTTTGAACACATAATGCTTTCCTTTCTTTATGGGTTGTTACTGATAACTTTGCAGATGAACTTTAGGGGTTGCTGTATGGTGTTCGTTTTGCTATTCAGTTATCTGTTTTTTCCTTGGAAATACAGTCTGACTCAGTTTATGTTGTTTCTTGTCTGAACAGGAAGATGGATCCTAGCTAGAGTCATCGTCCTCCGGTCAACCAAACTAGACAGCTTCTCGATCGAATAAGGGAATTGCAGCTTCTCTATGTATATAGACAGTGCAACAGTACATCATACATTTTGGCTAAGTTAGGCAGCGGAGTGCTCACTTTAGCAAGTTTAGGCGTGGATTCGTCCCAGATGTTAGCTAATCCATGTAGGACAGTAGTTAATGTTTGGAATCTGTGCCCAGACTGGTTATCGTTGTACTTAGATAAGGATTTGAATAAGTGGTGTCCCTGTACGGTAGTGTGCCGGGATGACCTTAGGTTGTAATTCCCCTATTTTGTGTTAATATATTTTGACGTTTCTATAAAAAAATGATTTCCTTTCTTTGATTCCGTCTTCCGGCAAGTGAGTTTTTAAGGGCAAAGGGTTCTTTATGCATTCCTTAGATATCAATTGGTTTTCACAGTCAATGTAAAATAAATGCATGCCTCACCTCCCGAATCATAATATAGGCCAATTTCACGGGTTTGACCAGATTTTTCATGAAAACACTCAAAATTGCAGATAAACCTGTATATGAAATTAGGGCCTCATGCCGTGGATTCAAAACACATCTCACACATGGATTGGACTACAGGCCGGTAAAAAAGTAAAAAAAAAAAAAATGGCCAACCCAGTTTTCGCATCACATGTGAACCAAATTAAACTGATTGCACGTATTGGAGTTGGTCAACGCCAAAAAACAGACTTTTACATGTATAAATCAGAAACCAATCGAGCCCTTACATACCTGCTCCCATAGCTTCACGAATTAGTAATGAGGAGGATCCAATTATAGGTAGGAGGTGGAGATAGGTTATACGCCGTACCTCAGTTATTGTTGATGTATTTGTATCGTGCCTGTTTGAAGCAATTTTCCTGCAAAAGTTTGAGAAGTCTTATGAATTAGTATATTGTAATTTCGCCAGATGATGATGTGAATGTCTATCAATAAAATGCCAAAATTAAGCTTAGGCTCAAAGCTTGGTGTTGTTACGTACGATAGTTGAGTACATTATCATATTTATGTTAATGCGAAATTATATAGCCTAGTTAATTAACCAAAACACCTTATAACAAAGTGGTCATGGGTCCGATTACCCAATTTGCTGGTGGCCCAAAGAAGTTGGGACCTAAGAGACCGGGCTAAGCGACTTGGATATCAACTTTAGCCCATCTGGTACTGGGCCTAATCTCTGTTTATCAATTATCGCAAGCAACTATGCAATTCCAAATTACCGAACGGAAGTAAAATGGCTCACGTTCTGAGGCCGCTAATCCACTGGCCACGGCGGCGCCACCACCCTCTCACAATTTTCCGCCACCTACTCAGCATCCACTCTTCTCCACCAAGCACCATCAATGTCTCTCCGCTCCTTTTATTCTCTACATCCCCACTTCGCAGCGCCCATTTCCGCTCACGCGCTTCCAAAGTTGGCGTCATTCCTTCACGCGCCGTCAATAACGATCGCAGCGACGACGATGAAGATTCCTCTGACGATAGCAGTGCGGAGAAGAAGAGCCGCAACGCGAAGAAACGCGAAGCAAAGCGGGCAGTTCGATGGGCTATGGAGCTGGCGAACTTCTCTCCTCCCCAAATCAAACGAATTCTTAGGTTATCTGATAATTAATTCAATTTTTAGTAGTATAGTTACTTTCTCTGTACATTTACAAATGTTTGATAGTTAGAATTTTAGCATTTTGATTTTGTTAGTGTTTGTTTTATTTGCAGAGTGGCTGATCTGGACCAAGACGTGTATGAGGCTATAATGGTGGTGAAGGTGGCTGATTGATTTGCTTTAGAATTTGTTAATTTGCTTTCTGGAAATTAAGTGTTTCACATTTGTTGTTGCAGAGATTAGGCCGTGATGTTCGAGAAGGAAAGAGGAGGCAGCTTAGTTATATAGGTGAGAAAGCACTAACCTATGCTTATTTTCATGATATAGAAGCCGATTATTCCGTATTATGTTTGAATGTTGTTCATAATACAGAAAATATGAATTGAATTACTAGTAATTTTTTGATGAATGTATGCTGTCTGTAAATTTTGAGAGTTGGGAAGTGGCATATGGTGTCGAAATAAACCATCATTTCTAAGGATTAGGGGTTTCTCCAGTTCAAGATTGTTGTGATTATATCCAAATGTCATGTGTAGGGTGTGTTTTGAATTTCTTGTTTAGCTTAGTGGAGTTATCAATTACCAATGACTGTCGATATGTTTGTAGCTGCTTTATCTGCCTTTATAAGCAAATAACATGGTTAAATTTCATGGTAGGAAGACTGATTAGAGAAGTGGAACCAGAACTAATGGATGGATTAATTCAAGCCATGAAAGATGGGGACCACAGTAAGTTTCAAAATATACCTTCTCCGGAAACACAGGATGAAGAAGAGGAGGAAGATGAAGAAGAAATTGCTGAGGTGATTGAGGAAGAGGTAAGAGATTCAAATCTTTCTTTCTTACTGTTCTATATTTTAGAAGTATACATAGCAAAATGCTGTTGGCTGTGCTACTGATTTAGGATTTTCTCAGTGTAATTCTTCCTCGTGTATAGAACATTCATAAGTATATGCAGAATACCATAGAGCTTCCTGATACGGATAAACTGTAGTTCTCATTTCAAGAAAGATGAACTTGAGAAAAAAGAACCTATAAACAGTCCCATTGTTGATTTAATTAATGTGCTTGTTAGTTATATTGTTTGTTCTAATCTTTCTACTATTTGTGTGGCTAAACTGTGTGTATGACAGAGCACTGCCTTAGTTTAGCCTCCAATGGTAGCCTGCTTACCTTGTCATAAAGTGAACTTTATTAGTCATGTTGAAAATGCATTATTCCATTTTAAAAAAAATAAAAATTCGCTGATTGGCTACATCAATGTCTGTGTTCAGCTTTGGGTAAAATTACTCATTTAGTGAATGATAGAAGTTCTTCTGCCTCTGGTTCTGTTGTAGGAACCCGTCAACATTACTATTGTAACCAGATGGTATGATGGCCTCATCAATAAAGACAAAAGCATCACCAACGAAATTTATTCGCTTCAGGATGTTGAATTTGATCGCCAGGTCAGTTCTTGGTGGATTTGATTAACACTATTTGATTAACACTTGGACATGCTTTGCAATATTTTTTCCCGAGGCAACAGTGACAGATTTAGGTGTTTCGGTTGTCTTCCCGTTACTCTCTATTACATCCATGCCAGTGTGAATATCTATTCATTTACTTTTTTTTTTTTGGTTGGGGTTGGGGTGGGGGCTATTTTTGGTGTTTGAGGGTGTATATGGTTTCTGGGGGATCACAGTATCATACTCTAGTTATGCTAGCGTCTAAAAGTTCGGTTTTAAAATAGATGGAGTACACCATTTTATTTTTTTTTTTATTTTTTTTATTAGCCAAGGCTGTTGAAATCAGGAAACTGTAGAGGATGTATGGAAATAATTGATCTTATGTTTAAAGTTATATAATCAGTAATCAATAATTTTGCACTTGGGTGTAACTAACTTGTAAGGTTACAAAATGATGATCTTTATTTTGTAACCCGGCTATTTAGTAAGGAGACTAGGTCTCTTCTTTTTGGTAGTTTATAGTGGATAAGAAGCGCTTTTACTGATTTCATTTCACATGTATTCTGTTTGCATATTCTCATTCATGTTTTCGTAACTGTTTGTTTGAATTAAATAATTCTTCTTTGTGCTTCACTGTTTGGTTCATAGGTTTTATTTGAAGGATTAAGGCTCTATATTCTCTGTCTGAAAACTCATTAATTTCAATTTTGTTAAGATTCATTCAGTGGAAAAGAATAGAGCCTATATTAATAGGTTGGGCCCTGATTAACTTGAGTTAAGTGGAAGGAAACAATAAAAGAGAGTGATGATTACTTAGCAGCTTTGTGTAATATTCCCCCTTCGGAGCTTTCAAGAAAATGACTCGCATGTTCAGCTTTTGACCCTTCGAAAGGATGATACAAAAAATAAACTGCCAGAAAGATAATTGCAATTTCTTCATACATATCACCAACAGTGGCAGCTTATCAAGTCTTCCGAATTCTTGACAATGTACTACTTGCAGTTCTAAATGACACTTACCGATTGGTTATCCTGTGCCGTTTATTTCAGGAACTCAGAAGATTAGTCAGACAAGTACAATCCACACTGGAAGATAATACGAAAGAAGATGACAGTAGTTTAGAAGAAAATACAAAAGCAAAAGCAGTTGCTGCTGCTTTGAAGGCTAGAAAATCTCTCAACCGTTCCTTCACAATCTTGTGAAACAGGTTCCGGCTGAATAGTTTTGCTTTGTGTCCTTCGCTAAGGCAAAAATTACTCATTTCTGGATAATTAGGATTACATTATAATGCCTCGTCTATTGACAAGCGAATCAGACACCGTCTCTAGGCTGATTTTGACGATCATGTGTTTCTCCAATATGTAACATTATGTTGTAATTTTACCCTTCACTGAGGAACTCTTTTCATTTTTTTTTTGAAACGGCTTTTTTCTAAAAGTTATCTAATAGAGATTTTAGTTGTTTGATGATAGTCCCAAATTTCGCGCTTCGATAAAATGTGGATCTTCAAAGTACTGCTCTTTCTGTGTTTATTCACCGAGCTTCCTCACTCTCCTTTTCTGGTGTAACAGGAACGAGAATGTCAACCACCGGTAGGTTTAACTAAAGAGTTCAAAGATCAGCATGTATCTATCTATTTCATGTTGATGTCACCTTGACGATCAGATTAACTTTTCTTTGCATGAAAAGGGGGATAGGTTGAATAGGTAAGGTCATAAGGTTAACTTGCGCACGTACAATTGGTTCTTTTGATGCTCAGCATGTACCTGAAATGACATGGAAAGCTTGAAAACGAGACTACTGAGTTGAAACATAAATGGAAAATGCACTTCCATTTTCATTGTATGATATCTAGTGGTTACATGAGTCTTTTCATCAGTTAATAAGAAGAAAATTGCATCCTTGTGTGTTTTTTCTTTGAAATTTATTTCAAGTGTCTCTATATTTACTTACCACTAGCATTGAATCAATGAATCACATGGTTCGCCCCAGTCGGCACCCCCGGGCTCCGCCCCTATTCTCCTCATGAGGCATCCGATCCTGTGACCAAAAGGAAGTTACTCCTTAGTTTAATCAACTAAACCAACCCTCTCTTCATTTATGTTAATTAGGCTCTTATTTATATTCAGAGAACAATTCAGTTCAGTTTATATTTGTTTAGTTGTTTTTGTAACACAAAAATATAATTTAAATTTGTTCGGTTTAGAGGCTCTTAATGGTTTTCCATGTTTCTAGGATACCGGCGTGTTAGCGAGAAATAAATCTACCATCTACTAAACTATTACTCACCTCCTCATTAGCAGGACAATTAATTTGACGGGGTAAGCTGAGTGTTAGTGGGGAGCACTTGGATAAGATGATGAATTGATGATGATACATTACATAAGTTTACAACCCAAATAGGGCCAAGCCTTTATGATGATAGCACGTCGGTTCCAAGTTCCAAATGCATTTAACTTACGGCTGACGCTTTCCTTGTCATTACGTTGTTTCACCATACTATATATGTTGTTACACCGCCATTCCGTTGGATGCAAACATACCCATACAGTTCCAGTTTTATACTTCTCCATTACTCAATTACACTGATGATGGTAGAGTGATGGTAGAAAATTATACACCGATTGTATAATTTTCTCCATTCCGGGTTCAACGGGACTGGATTGAAGTCAGAAGAGACAAAACATTATCCATTGCAGTATTTGAAGACCTTAAGTTTTGACTAGAAACAAAAAATTTAGATTATTCAAGAAAGAAAATTAAACGTGGGATGGAGTATATATATTTTACTCCAATTAATTAAAGTTGCCAAACAAGAATTATATACAGGAGACGCACTGATCAACTTACATAAGCCGCCAGCGGCCGGCGACTTGCCTTCTCACTTGCTTCCGCTAATTCTCCTTTTAATTCATCATCTTTCAGATAGTTCTAGTTCAAGGCGCATTAATTAATTTCATTTTATACTCTATTCTTAATAGTGAAATTACCAATTGTCTCTATCATGGAACATTACAAAGATGATTATAGAACCAAGTTTTCTAATTATTTTTTTTAATTGTTACTTCGGGAACGCGCATAAATTTCCTTTGAGTGCATAATAATATGTAATTAGAAACAACGTAAGTGATGTTAAACTGCAACGAATTACGGTACACTCATAAGACTATATTAATTCACTCAATTTTTAACCTGAGTTTAAGAATATATTACTTCTCCCTTTTAATCAGGTGAACTAACTTGCAGGTAAAAATGTTATGGTTTTAATTAATCAGATCGAACCATTTGCAAATGGGGGATCCACTAGCATGATATGAACAGATCAAGGCCGCAAGAAACCGTTGGTTCATCAATGGGAAAGGCCAAAGGGTTCTTCAACTCAAGTAGCGAGCGTGTGATGATGTGTGATATGCAATATTCAAATCAACAAAATACACCTGCTAAAAAAAAAACAACAAAAAAAAGTCTTGCGTTCTCTACAAGTCAAGGGCAGTCACACTTTTGTTTCCTACTACTAGTAAGTTGAGATCTTTGTTCATTTTCATTTTTATGTTACATAATTTTTCACAAATTGATCTTCTACATGCAAATGGTTTATGATTATTTGTCCATATAAATATATAAGTCTGGACCCTTGTGCGTTGGGGAGGGACGCACGCTTCTGGCCATTATTGATAAGTCGTGTTCTAACTGTTAATGTAATTGCCCCTTGGACATTTTCCTTGGACCCAAACAAATTGCCCATTTGATTTTGACCTTATGAAGCCGACACTGTTAACACTTAACAGCGACTCATCAATACTAATATTAAGTAAAGTAGTAACGTCCCCGCCACTTATAAATCAAAGGTTTGACCCTTTGAACCAGTGCAGTCATCTCAAAACATCATTTAATAAGTTCTTAATAAGTTGTAAACGTTGATTTTACGGTTTCAATCTTTAACACGAATTTAGATATTTCATAGTTCGTTGATAATTAAATGGACGTTAACAAAAATTATATATTTTCCAACCTCTTTATGATCATACCAAGTAAATTGACAAAAAATTAATCCCATGCAAACAATTATAACTGTGATATTTATAATTTCCTAAAAAAACATCTAAAATAATAGTAAAATACTTATCATAAAAAACATGGATCGTGGAGAACTGGAGATTGAGTATTTGGTTTCTCCATCCACAACATCTCAATCAATCTTTTGGAATTGCTTGCATTGCGAGATGGGGAATCTCCATCTTTCCAGCAATCCTTACCGATATTTGCTCACTTTTACCAAATATCTTCGGACCATTTTTCTTACCGGGAAAATATCTTAGGACTTTAAAGTCTTTTAGACTTTGAATATAGGTTATTATATACAACAATTACAACTTAATTAAAGAATCTAAATTAAAGATCATTTGGTAAAGAGTACCTAAGAGATACTAGTATGGGAAAATGTCAATTATTAGAGAATTTATGTTGTGTTTAGTGTTTACTGACCCAACCTTTAAAAATAAGATGAGAAATTCAAAATTTTTTTTAAACGGCCAATAAGCTAAAAATTTATTTATGTATGTTCTAACCAATTTCTCATCATATAATTTAATTAATTTAATATAATGTTTACGAATGATTATCAAACTAACCACAAATATATTATTTTTTATGAGGTTTTTGCCCTTTGGTATGTATAGTAAAAGTTAAATTTTAATAAAATGTTAATGTTTAATTGAGATTAAAAAATCATTTAATTAGTTTTCTTTTTAAACGGTAAATCTAACCTACTTTACTCCTAATTCCACTTCTACACTAACCCAAACAACCTTATAACATCAAATACACCCATACCACCTTATGTTTCCGTCGGGGTTCGAACCCACAACCTCTTATGTGCTACTCCAGCACCCCTACCACTCGGTCACCCTTATAACTCCCATTTAATTAGTAATAAATTACTTTATTTAAAATAACTTATAAATTGTTCTTTTTGTATGAACAAAACTGAATTGAATGAATCTTAACAGAGTTGAATTAAACTGAATTGAACTTAAATTATAAATTAATAAGTATTCTTTCGAAGAGAACAAGGCCTTACCTTTTCTATATTTATGGTGGTTTAAGCACCAAAAGCACATCGTTAGATGTTCTTAGCTTGCCATGGTTACACAATTAGCTTGATTAGTTTTAGAGAAGTAACCACACAAACAGCGAAACAAATACTAATAAATTACTTAAATACTATGAAAACGTAAATAACCACATTAAATAAGCATTTTCATGCACTACCTAAGACAATCATCAATCAGTGTTATTTTCTTGTTTTACGGTACACAACAGTCAAAAGTTAAAATCCATCTTTTTCATATAAGAAGTACTTAAATTAAGCTGCAAGTTTTAAATTACATGAACTATTAAAACACCGAGTATAGGTCCGGACTCCGGACTTCTCCAATCATGAGAATGAGAATTTATTTGTCATGCTTTGGACCTATGTTTTAAAAGCCGGGTTGAGCCGGACGGTCGGACCGGTCGAACTTTGGAAACCGGAGCTTGACGGTCTGAAGTCGCTATTTAAACGCTAAAAAGTCGGAGGCCCTAAAACCGGAAAAAAACGGGCGAAAAATGGCAAAATCGGTGATCCGGAAAGCGGTTGAGCCGGAGGTTGAGCCGTTTTTGGGTAAAATTGTCAAAAAAAAAAAAATCCAAAAAAAAATAAAAATCTATTTTCATCTATATCTTGATTGAATATGGATCTTCACCAAGTCATTTTACTTGATTGGTGATCATTTAATATTGTTTAGTGTGATTTTGGACGAAAATATGAATAATAATATAGTATAAATATATTAGTATTAGTATATTATATATATATATTCATATTATAGTGGTAAACCGACTTAACCGGCTCATAAAACAGCTCAACAGGTCCGACCCCGGTTAAACCTTTTTTGGGGGGTGTCCGGCTCAACCCCCGGCTCCTTTTTTAAAACATAGATTTGGATCACATAGTATAGGTTGAAGTTGAGAAGACAAATTCCACTTGTGAGATGTACGTGTGTCATTTCTCGTCTTATAGTTACTTTTTACCATATTGTCTATAGTAAATCAATAAAGGCGGTTTCAATCATTGATAAATAAACTGTAAACAATTACAAATGATATTAACACTACATTGTCTCTAGCTAGTTCTTTTGGGAAAAAAGGGTGCAAACGAAATATGATTTCACATGCATGATGCATCACCATTCTATCACTCACTCGACACTAATCATCCAACTTCATTTCATTAATGAAACATATAACATGGGATACTTATAACTTATTCTGACATGTTAACTGTATAAATCTAATAAAAGTGATTAAGAAAACTGTGTAAATCTAATTAAAAATTGCACTTTATAGATCGATCATTAAATGTATAATTGCCCTTTTTTAGTCTGTACTGCTGCATCACCCATCAAGTTTGGTGATGAAGTAACTACTAAGTACTCATAATATACCCATAATAATATGTTTCTAATATCTTTTTTTAAAACACGGTATGGATGTAAATTTTGTGTGTGATTTTCTTTGAAGTGGATAATTAAAGAACATAGTATTTTATGCTACAAGAAAGTGTGTTCATTCACGAGAAAACGTTTTGTTATAATGAAAAATGTTGTACATGCATCACATTTCAAAGGAATTTTGTAAGTTGTAGTCAAACAAATGCCTATGAGACGATGAGAATGTGTTTTTTTTGTTTCACTGTCATGGTTTCTTGGTGTCAAGTTTTGTGAGATATAATATAAATGCTGCTTTGAAAAATTTCCCCCATAAAGTTGAATACATTTCCATAACATTCAAGTTGTACTCCTCCCACAATTTCCTTGTACAATTTGTACTACTGTATCATTTATTCTCAACTCAGTCCAATGTTCTAGTGAAACAGTTGAACCACCATGTTCATAACTTGTGCAAAATAAAGAAAATTATGGCAATCTTGATTCTTGTTAATACAATAACTTGGTATAAGTATAAAGTAAAAAAAAAGTCCAACCGAACTTAAGAAAACAGTCACACAAATACGCCCAGGCGTAGATATAAAGTAACACTAAATCCAACTCTTCCGGGCCCACTTTCCATACACCTCCTTCTCTATAAATATTTCCTCCTCCCACCACCACCACCCTGTCACCAACAAATTCTCTTTCCCATTTTCTTCACATTTTGATTCCACATTCCATTACTCAAAACAATTCTCCAAACGTTGCTACTTGCTCAAAATGGAGAACAACCTATCTCTGCAGATTCTATTCCTAATCCTAACCAACTCTCTCATTTCAGGTAACCTAACTTCCATGCTTTCCAATTTCATAATTTACATTCTATTAAAATCATTTCACTAACAAACTTGTTAATTATTCAAATTGCAGGAGTATACTCAGCAGCAACATTCACCTTCGTCAACAAATGCTCGATCACAGTCTGGCCAGGCATTCTCTCCAACGCCGGGATCACGCCTCTCACCCCCACCGGCTTCGTCCTCCAGTCCGGCCAAACGCAAACGCTCCACGCGCCGACGAACTGGGGCGGCCGGTTCTGGGGCCGCACTCACTGCTCCACCGACTCCACAGGTAAATTCTCCTGCGTCACTGGCGATTGCGGCTCCGGCACCATAGAATGCACCGGCGGCGCCACCCCTCCCGCCACCCTCGCGGAATTCACCTTAAACGGCGACTCCAACAAGGACTTTTATGATGTGAGTCTAGTCGACGGGTACAACTTGCCTATGCTGGTTGTACCTCAGGGCGGGTCGGGTCAGGATTGCAACAATACCGGGTGCGTCAGGGACTTGAATCTCAGCGGCGCGTGTCCCAACGAGCTGCGCGTGACGGGCTCTGATGGGACCGGTGTGGCGTGTAAGAGCGCGTGCGAGGCGTTCAGGACGGATGAGTATTGCTGCGCAGGCGCGTATGGTACGCCAGATAAGTGTACGCCGTCGCAATACTCGGTGGCGTTTAAGAGCGCGTGCCCTTCCGCGTATAGTTATGCGTATGATGATCGCACCAGCACTTTCACTTGTACCGGCGCCGACTATATCATAACGTTTTGCCCCTCGCCAAACACGAGGTATGTTAATTTACTGTTTTCTCCTTACTTTACTTAATATTTAAGGGTAATTTTGTCCATTCATGTTTTATTCATTTAATGCCTGACACCAGCCATGTGAACGTTAGAGTCGGCCATAACTCTGTCAAGTTTTCCGTTATTGATTTTTACGTTACCACCTTAGATATTTTGAGTGTGTGCCCAAAGAAATTCACGAAATAAATCGGACTCGATTATTCTATTTATGAAAGAAATTCACATGTGACATGACAAATTACAGTACTACGTAGTTGGCTTTTGGTTAAAAAGGGTCATAATAATTATGTCGGGTTTATTATGTCCATACATACCACGTCGAATTATTTGATGTTAAATCACGCAACTTGGTTAGGCTTATATTGTTTTCAACATTTGTTGGCCAGCTTATGTCACACACCAGTTCAATGCTGGACAGCATTTCTTTAATCAATTGCAATAATTGTAATAGTTGTATTGCTGAAAGATAGAGTCGGACCATTTTATTCTTTGGGCTGATGTAATATTTGACCCATACTGTACTAGTATTAAAAAAGTTAGGTCATATTTCATAGTCGGTTCTTAAGGAGTTCTAATTAAAATTAAGTAACTATATGACTGTCCGTACATTATCCCCGAATTAAAATTTCACTAATAGACCGGCCTAGTACAGTCCATCAATGAGCTTACTGTTATAAAATGTTGAACGTTAGATCCTGTGAATTGACATGGGGTAAAGCAAAAAGGACTGCAAAATGAGATATTTTAAACGTTAGATTTTTTGTTTTACGCGATCATTATTCTCTGTGCGCCTCGGTATTTGTCACATTCTGTCGGCTTTTAGTATCGGTCGTTATTTCACGCTGTTAATGAAGTTAATAACAAGTGTCACCATTAATTGGACATTTTGGCGCGTCCTATTGCCACCATGTGATAACTGATAACTTTATTTGTCCTTTAGGCTCAAGTTTTGGGGAAAACGTTTTTGTGTGCAAGTCATCAACATTAACTTTAAGTTATAATCAAAATAGGAACAACAAACACGTAAAGTTTTTGAAGTGTAACTGTGTAACCTCACATTGTTTTGTTTAACTTGTGTTTGCAGCCAAAAATCATCGAACGGGGCGCAGAACCCGGGTTCATCATCTACGCCGGGTGGGCAAACAGGGCAAACACCGGGATCGGGAGATACCAACAACAGCCCACCAAGAGATAGCAGTATGATATATCAAGGTGCATTGGACGTGGCTGCAGCTGCCCCGGGCACGTGGTGTCACGTGTTTGGCGTAACAGTCGCCATTGTGGTGGCACTATGGCGGTTGTAATTCGCTTTCTCTATCCAACTTTTTGAGAAGAGGGGCCCCCACTAGCCTTGTCGGGCTTCCGGTGATACATCACGTGTGGACCAGTATATTAGTTGGCCATTTTAATTTGGGCCTTGCGTTTTCGGCCTTGGCCCACTAACGTCGACCCATGCGATGTGACGAGGAAATGACTCACCAAAAGGATGAAAAACAAAATAGAGGGTAGCAATTTAGTTTTTCTTTCTTTTTATATTATATAGGATTAGAGAAGGATTATGATTAATTTATTATTATAATAGGGATTTTTATTAATATTATCGAGGATATTGTAGGTGAGACTGTGAGAGTATATATTGATTCAGATTCGTTTGGTGGACGGTTGAAAATGTTTCCCCCTGTGATGATATGATGTATTGGTTCGGTGAAAAATAATAAATACCATGAGTTGAAATGAAATTTATTCATTTAAAATGCAATTTATTCTCACCGATGGATGTTCTCCTGGGTGAATTTTATAGATGAATCTGAAAATTTTGTTCTTAAAAACTTCACTCCGTTCCTTGTGGATCAGGAGATTTAAAAACTTCACTCCGTTCCTTGTGGATCAGGAGATTTATTTTATAAGCATGATCTACGAATGCATTTATAGAAATTGTGATTGAGGCTGCATTTGATTCATGATTCATGTCAATTAGTATAAACTGATGAATTGAATACTTATTTGTTCCCAGATAAATCAAATAAGATTTGAGGTCATGTTTTGTTCGTCTGAAGAACTTTGAATCGGGCGTATTTTAATGAATTTGAACCGAACTTGTTTGTGATATGAAAATAATTTAGCATATGTGAACTGAATTTAATGGATCTGAATATCACTACGTTTTTAACATGAATTAACAATCCATGGCAAGATTTGATTTAATGGGCCGCAATCGTATTTATTGACCTAAAAACCAGTTTTATCTTGTTTAGTCTCAGCCACATGATAGACCTGAACTATTGAAATACTTTTCAGTTAGTAGTATACTGTGGGATATATTACCAGACGACGAGGATAACTGTTGTGGAGTGGTGGTTTATAAGTGTAAAGTTGATTGCGTGCGTAGTATTGTTCATGTAGAGAGAGACCGAAGCCAGTCTAGTTCACTTCATATATGGATGTAAATGAGATGTAGTGTAGGGGGTAGAGCAACTGATTGGAATTTGACACAAGAGTGAACTATAGAATCATCGATAAAGTTAACTAACAGACAAATTAACCAAAATAATGATGTTGAAAATATTATTATTAATATTAATGCACATTTTGATAGAGATGCTGGCCGCACCCGTGGTATTATACGTATAAGTGGGTGTTATTAATTAGTAGAGCTGATGAAACTAGTTGGAAAACATATAGTAGTATAGGATAAGTTATACAACGCTTAAGCTTGAAAAGGTAATGTTCTCTCCTTTTGATTTGTCACTCAACTGCCCTACGTACCCGTCTAATTAGGCCAATCTAACATGCATGTTAGGATTACATTATTGAATCAAGTGTTTAATCTTAATTGGACATGGAATGTGCTGTTGTTGCTTCACTTTTTATATATGATTGAAATTTTTAATGGAGAGTACTATATATATTTTTCAATATTAAACTACATATATGGAAATTAAACAAGGCACAACTATACCTTAAACCTTGCCCTAAAAAAATAACTATACTTTAAACTACAACACAAATACTCTTAGACTCATTACAAGAAAGATAAATGAGCATGCATGTATCAAGGTTCGACCCTACAAAAGAGGTAGATTTGAGTTCACTTCCAAGTTCCAACTCAAGTTCCGCCAAGGAAACAGGAACTACGTTGAAATGAATTACAGAGAGCTTGCCGCAGGACTTTGGAAGTAATTTTGGGTTTCGTAACCAAGAATTATTAGTCCCGCTTTAACAAGTGATTAACTGATTATGTATGAATCGAAAATTACACTCAAAATCTAATTCTAAAATCCAGTCCCGTTAGGTTAGAGGTCCAGCCCAAAACCACCTCCATCAAGTGGTGCAGTAGCCTGTAGCCAGTAATTTGCTTACGAAAAGTATTATTCGTGTTTAATTGACCTGTTATCCATAATTGTTTTACTTATCAAGTCAACAATTTTCCTACTTTCTTACTAAAAGTGAATGAGTCTATCCTATCTGGCGCCACATGATCATTAGCAATAAATAAGCATAAATTAAAGTACACACTCCATTGATTATGGATTATTGCGTTTTCAGTTGCTACTGTGTTCTTCTTTTCCTATTATCATCAAGATGAATGTTCCATCAAGAAATTTCCTTGCTCCTACCTTATCTAGGATACAAATACGAGATTTTACATGGATAACGAAAATCGCATGTAACGTAACTTAGTTTGGTGTTAGACCGGATCGGGTGACACCCGGTTGTTGAAAATGTGTGCAAACCCGCCACGTACGGCCTGCTCTCCACACACTTTACCGTTCATATAAGTGAAGTGGGATATCAGTAACCAACTAGAACCGACCCAGACAACACTTATATCTGTGCCCCGGACCCAAAATAGAAGCAAAAACATAAGTATATTTTCACCGGAAAAAGGAAATGTTACTAAGGGTGCAACATATTCGTGGAAACTGCTTCAACAATAAGTCCAATTACGCTTTCTACTCTACCTGCATGATATGACATTTCAACTAATTCAAATTTAGCCATCGTCAACATGATGAGAAGACTTATCATAATCATGTTTCGAATTAGGTATCAATTAAGACCAGCTGTTTGATTAATTAATTGATTTAGTCACAAATACAAACCAAGTAGTTGATAAAATTACCATAGTCATTTGTTCTAATTGCTTGTTGAAACGATCGACAGGTGAGTTGTTAATAATGTATTTATGATTTTTTTTTTTGAAATGGAAAAATATATTCATAAGAGAAAATGATTCCAATGAGTGGTGCATAAGATTGTTTCATCAAATCCACTGTTCTAGAATAGTTACCACCAATACAAGTTAGTTTTTGTACGTACAGTTCATATGAATTCCCAAGTTTTCTTAATTAGACACGTTCCATATATAATTAAGTTTCTCAAGTCCCATCCATTTGACTGATGTTAGGGTGGAGTTAGGATTTGAAAGTGAGGGTGACAAAGTATATTATAAAACGCATCTCATCTCATAGGTAAAATGTCTAACTGAAAATCTGAAATACACTGACTAAAAAAATTCGTCCTCCGACCTCCGCTACATGTTGGGCTTCTCTGTTTTCACTAGGTTTAGATGACTAAACTCTCAACTTAATTAATAAGTACTGACACGACGTCTAAAACTATGTTCTTTTCAACTTAAAACAATTCAGTTCAATTCAAATTGTTTAGTTTGTTTATGATAAGTTAGTTTAATTCCGAAAAAGAGGAGGAGATAACAGAACCTAACTAAATACAAATTTTTATTAGGAGGGAAAAAGCTGAAATGATACTATTAAATGATGCTTAAAGAACTATGTTATATCCTCGTCTCGTTAGAGCTTAGTATGTAGAAGCTCCGGCTTCCTAACTGTATCTATGTAACTACTGCAAACTACTATCTTATCTAATATATTACCCTTTCAAAAAAAAAAAAAAAAAAATGATGCTTAAAGGAAATACTATATAACTAAAACTAAAGTAGCCAGTAACTGGGCTGGTGAGGTTGGAGAATGTTGGACATATTCTTTTCATGGGCCTTCAACAAAAAGAAATCTTGGGCCTGATAAGAATATGCTTGACATGGATCTAAATTTCAAACAACGTGCATATATTGAGCGTTTTCAAATGGAATTTAATATTCGACAGTATTTTCGAAAGGAAATTCTAGTCTCAATTGTAAGTTGGACAAATAGGAATAGTATTTCTTATATCTCGTACGTGCTTCAGAATTCTACATACAAATACATATATAGGGGGTTTAGGTGTGGAGAATTAAGGTGGTTTAGGAGGAAATTTGTATAATATTAGTGTAGAAGTAGCTGTAATATTTGCCGTTTGAAAAAAAAAAACATACATAAATTGCAATACCCAAAAGTCTCAAAAGACTTAATCCGTAACCGGATAATTAATGGTTTTTTTGAAACTACAAACATTACAACTACTCCTACCTAATACTATACACACTTTCTAAACCACCTTATTATTCCACATCTAAACCAACCTTATAATTAACTCCATCACCGCCAAGGATCGAACCCTACACCTCTCCTTAATTGTTCCAACTTTTTACCGTTGCACCAACTTATGACTCCGCGAGCGGATAATTAATGTTGACTATGGAGTAGTAGTATATTATAATTTGGCCAATGTATGTCATTTTAAGTGATGTCCGATTCGGACATGACTTAGATGACAAATTTTCATTGTAAAAATTCATGCATACTACTTTTTCTTAATAAAAACATAATGACTTTGTTAGGATTATGTCGTTGACGCACACCCTCAGTTTGCTTTAAGATTTACATTAAACCTTAACTAATTAAAATGTTTGAAAGCAATCCAAGTCTTTTTTATATTTCTTTAAGCGGTAAAAACTTTATTGATAACAAAATAAATTATAAGAGCGTAGTAAAGAATGCTCACAGAAGAACTTTACAACTATCTTTCGAAAAAAAAGAAGAACTTTACAACTCGGGGAAAATTACAATTTTGATCCCTAACTCAACATTCTCCGTGACTTTGATCCCAAGTGAAACAAAAAAATGCAAAAAACGTCCATTTTGCAAATACGATTCCGTATTTTTACGGTTTTGCTGAGATGGATCCTTTGTGGCTGCTTTGGTGACTTGTGAGGTGGAATTTGCATGTGAGGTGGAACTGAAAAGAAGAAAATGTTGGTAATATAAATAAACTAAAAGATAAATATTAGAAAAATAAAAAAAAGCAAATTAAAAAAAAACAGAGCAGCAAAGCTCCGTCAATGGCGGAGCTTCAAGCTCCAGATCGGAGCTTATGAAGCTCCGATCTGGAACTTCAAGGCTTCGCCAAGACGGAGCTTTGCTCCGCCTTGGACGGATGCTCCGTCCTATGGCGGAGCTGTAAAGCTCCGTCCTCATTGTCGGAGATGGAGCAGTTGGTTCTGCAAGTTATTCATTGACGGAGATGGAGCAGTTGTGCCAAATAACTCACATTAGAAGGCTGGCCAACAAAGCTGTCACGGTTTTGGTATTGATACGGTGTTTTTTGCAACAAAGCTCTGTCCATGATCGGATATAATTTAATCAGATTTATAAAAAAATTTAAAGGTCAGTTTAATCACATTGGTATTGAATATAAACTCACATTGGTGTTCTTTGCAACTGAATATGGTATTGATTCAACTGGATATGGTGTTTTTATATACTTTAATTAAAGAATTTTTTTTTAATTTATATTCAGATTTATAAATTTTTTTAAAGTATATATGTATATTCACCTTTAAAAAAGTAAAAGTAAGACTATTTTTTTCACATATATATTAGTGATGTATAAATTATATACTCAATGAAATTACATAAATATTAAAAATGTACTCTATATATATTATTAGTGATGTATATATTTATGAAAAAACAATATTGTTTTGTCTTTTTATTTTTTTTAAATAAAGTAACAGAACTTTATGTGTGATATTTTTAAGCTTTTTACGAGTTAAATAAAATTCAATTTTGGATTTCAGTTGATACTTAGATTTCTAATATGAAGATTTTTAACAATTTGCGAACATATTCGTGTTTTGAGACTAAAATCGCGCCCGAAAACCAAAATAGTAGACTGAAAAACACATTAGTCGACATGTATGCCTAGTCAAATGATCCAGTCATCAAAGTGACCAAAATCGCGAAAAATATAGTCCTTTAACTCAATTTGGGACTGTATTTGCATTTTTTTAATCCACTTGGAACTGTATTTATGGAGAATGTCGAGTTAGGGGACCAAAATTACAATTGAAGGTAAAAAGAAAGTTTATCTCATGCATGCAATACAAGACAGAAAAAAGTTCTGCAAACACAGATTGAAAATTAACTTTATGACAGTGCATGTTTCATGCACAGACAAAGTTAATCGAGATAACTACGACTAATAAACTAATTAGTGCCATCATTTTCACTCTAATTATACTATGTACTGTATATCCAAAGACAAGCAATATTACGTACCACTGCTACTGCATAACTTAGCTAAGAAGAAATTATTAGTAGTAAATACTACTGATCAGTCGATTGTATATATTGTTTTAAAACTGTTGCAAGGGATAAAAAGTTTAATTGTACATGAATTTTTTATGCAAGTGCGTGTGTGTGATGCAATCAACACTTGCGAGGTTGAAATCCTCTCCGACATTCTCTAAATAACTATTATACCTAGATAGCTATTATCACTTTGCGGCCTTCCAATTTCTAATCAACACAATTAATAACTATTTTAGGGAAAAAAAGCTCTTGATAGTACTGAACTCATTCTACTATGAGCATGTTGAGTGTACGATTTAATGATTATGGTACAATATGGATTAAGAGCCAAGCAAGAGTAAAAGATTGGACCGGGTTTAGTAGTGCAGTCCGTTTTTGTCAGCCTATTTGGTCTTAGTTTAAGTCTGTTAGCTTGTTAGCACATTAGGGTTTTACTAGATTAGTTTAAATATCTTCTTTGTCATTTGTTAAGATAGATTTTGATGATTTGATTATTTTGACATTACATCTGTTTATCTAGGGTTTTACCTTGTTTCTATAGCTTTAGCTCGTTTGATAGTGAATTTTATCGTTTTTATCTTCAATTCAACGTGTTAGAGTAGTGTTTATTTTTATGCCTCCGTGTTTTGTATCAAATTATTAATTATGCGGATAAACATGCGCGAGTAGTGAGATTCAATTTCAAGACCCCAGGCCACAGCATTATTTTACTTAAATTTCGATAATTAATATCTAAACTTTTATTAATATAACATCTAAATAAATTTCTAGTTAGCCTAGCTCCTTGCACTCTTTGTATTGCTAAGTAGTGAATTTTCTAGCTATAAAGAAAATGAAGAAGTAGCTTTTTTGACCACTTGAAACCCCTAGCTTTCTCTCCATATTGAAGATAATCTACAACGTCATATATATATATATATATAAAGAAACATGCAACTCGTTGTTGAAATTTGATAAGGACTTCAATTGTAGTAATGGTTTTGCTATGTGTATCCAGGTCAGCGTGCTAGACTCTTGCAATGACTTTTCATGTACGACTGATCAAATTTTATGTTTAGATCTCATTTCAATATAATTAATCTCTAATAATTATTTAAATTCGCCCTTATTTTTTTTAAGGAGAACTGAGAATTTATTCAAATGAGAAAGAAACTATATAGTTGACACTTTGTTAATCATCGACACTCTCACAAATTAGGCCGTATTCATTTCACTTTTTTTTATTTTAAATGGCAATTTTTTTTTTATTAATAACAGATTCAGAACTAAAACCTGGCCAACAAAAATAAAATCAAGTCTAACGTCTCCAACAGCTAATTACCTCATAGATACACAATTTATACAAATTTAGTTATATTGAATTCAGTTCACAAGAAATTAATTGATTGAAGCCGTTTGAATTTTGACTCCATACTCCATGGATCCTGTGCAGTGGCGAATCCAGAAGCGATTTTCACCGGGGGCGTAGTGTAAATAATTTGTCATGATATTTCAGTTTAATATAGCAAATTTTTATATTTATATTTATATATAAAAAAAAAGTAATGCCTACTAACATATAATAATTTTTTATATATATAGCCAAAAATAATGAGTACTAATCAGAACTAATAGTAATGCCTCCAAGTAGTATTTTTATATTTTCAGGGGGGTCCAAATAGTATTTTTAGTAATTTTTTTTTATTTTTATAATACTAATATAGGTACTGGGCCAGGTTCAGCGGGGTCCATTGACCCCACTGGACCCCCAGTACCTTCGCCACTGATCCTGTGGATATTCTTATTTGCAGTCCGATCCCTGTCGACAGAGGTATGTGTCTATTTTTTTAGAATCAGCAAATTTTATTAAATAAAAAGATAATAAAATACAAATACAAGTTCACCGAGCATAAGGATTAAGGAGTGCACAGGATGACAACTCAAAACTACGAGCTCAACCCGTACTAAGAAAAATATAAAAGCATGTTCGAACCTCGTATCCGTTATGGCCGTATCAAAACTTAACCACCCCTATCGTCTAGTATATCAATCTTACTAGCAAGATGTCAAGAGCTTAGGGGTGACGAATTGAGCCAACAATTCTAGTTAAGTCCAATAGAGTAGAATACCTTTCATTGCAAGTTTAGGGAACTTAGCAAGGAAACGAAAGATGATGATCGATCAGAGTAATAATTAAGTAGTAAATGTCATTTGTGAAAAAGGAGGACATTGCATTAAAAGGTAGAGCCATAAAGAAAAGGCAGTAGACAATATTGTGAAAAAGGTAATACGTAAAAAAAAGTAATTGGAAAAAAAAAGATATAAGATTATCCATGATCGATCATTTTGGTTCTTTACACGACAGACTGCATGTATTGCACGTTCCTGGTACGTAGCTCAAAACATTAAAGATGTCATCAGCGTCTCAATTCAATCGTGCTAATTGATACTACAATCCATTCGAGGATGGCTTCTCCTTGTGCGTAAAAGTATTATCTCGTGATCGTATATTGTACATTGTTATTTTTGTCTAAATAGAATTAAATTGAATTTTGTTGAACTTAAGTGTTTTTCGGATGTGAAAAACAGAGTTTTAGTCTTATAAATTCGTATCTTCCTTCTCCTTCTTTCCTTCTTTCTTTTTTTCTTCTTCTTTTTTTTTTTAGTTGAAGATTAAGAGGTCACTCACTTCTATTGGTTATCAGTACTTTCTCGAATACTTTCATTTAAAATTTGGTCTTACTTACTCTTGCTCGTAACCGATAAGGATTGAAGAGGATGAGAATTGGCTATGAATTTCAATAGGTGTGTATTGCAGAAAGACAATAATCATTTTCCACTATTTGCAAACGGAAACATCAATCATCAAAAGTTTTATGTTTATTTGTAGAACAATATAACACGTATGGAGCCAGTCAAGAATCTAAAGGGCGAAGTGTTCATTAAACAATTTAGATCGAACTATTCCAAAAAAAGAACATTTAAATGGAATGATTTTTTTTTTTTTTTTTAAATTAAGAATGTAAACGTTACGTTAAAAATATGGGTGGGGCAGCCGCCCGACACCCTTATGTATGCCCCTATGGTACGTATGTACCAAATAGTGGATAGTGGTGTTACGCGAATCGAGCCTTATCGAGTACTCGGCTTGACTCGGGTCGTTAAGGCTCGGCTCGGCTCGATAAGGTTTTCGAGCCGAGCTCGAGCCTAAACTTAGGCTCGTTCCACTAACGAGCCTAGCCTAGCTAGGCTCGGCTCGCGAGCACTCGGTAAGGCTCGTTAAGGTTCAATATCATGTAGATTATTAGTAGTATTAGTATTATAAGTTATGATTTAAGTTTGAGATTATTGGATTGAATTGCTTATATTCGCATTTTGTTAGACTTTAATGATTTCATGACTTGGGAGTTGATTGTAATGCATAATCTTGTATTTGTTTATATTTTATTAAATATTTTATATATTTTTTATGGTATTTCAACAAACGAATTTAGCCAAACGAGCCGAGCTCGAGCCAAATAAATCGAGTTTGAGCATGAAATTAAGCTCGCTTCGTTAAACGAGCAGAGCCGAGCCTTACTCGTTTATTAACGAGCTCGAATTCGAGCCTGAAATCAGGCTCGTTTCGTTAACGAGCCGAGCTTAGACTCGGCTCGACTCGTTAAACAACACTAGTACCAAATAAATGCATTGCATGCATGGGCGACCTACACCCCTTATAAATATTCCCCAATTGGTATATATACCATCATTCACTCATTCACACGGACTAAAATGTATGATGAATGCAAGAAGTTGATAAAGTATTAGGAAATATGAGAAAATATGATGGGTGTGTGTAAAAACTATTCAAAGTAGGGAAAGCATATTAAAGAAATTGTTGAATCCATGTAAGTTATTCCGTTGTTATTTACTTCTGTACTGATAAAATTGTTGTCGGATAATCAAGGCCTCCACACTATATCTACTGAATCCCTTAATCACATGCCACCAGGTGTACTTGTCATTGTTCAGTTTCTAGTATTTATATATGTCCGAGATGCTATATATATAGAAGCTACGCGAGTTTATTTGTAAAATTCACGAGCTGATGATGGTATATATAGTTATTTTCCGTTGAGGATGTCCAAACCTCTTTTTGATTAGCGTGACCGTTAATCTTTTTGCACTGCGGTCTATTTTTTTTGTTGTACCGACATAGTTGTTAGAGGTAATCCGTGCGTTCATGCGTTCTACGGTAAGTGTCAATTTAATTAATTCGTTGTTTTTCATTGTTGGTTTGAAAATTCGGGAACAAGATCTCAACAGACATTGATTAAATCAGTTTAACCCAACTTTTACACTTTCAACTTATTTAATTTAAATGAATATGTCAACTTATAATTTCATATCAGTCCCTAATTTCATATCAGTTTAACCCAACTTCAATCTAGATCTCAGCAAACGACTAAAAATTTTATTATAGTAAAGAGCACAAGTAATGGTTATGAAAATTACAACAAACAAAGAGCACCTCCCAATGCAAACAACCGGGGTGCCTCGAACTGAAACATCACAAACTAAACTAAATACTTTCCTATACTATCCAAAACTCTTAAATCGATCAAAAGCTTGGTCGAGCACAAAAACTTAATCCAAAGCTCACAACCAAGGATACATCAAGTCACTCTTTTTACCACAAACCGGCGATAAGAAGCACCAAAGAACCGAAAACCAAGGATGAACCAACGATAAAAAATCACGAATTGAAAACTTTCCGTTAGTGGTCCACTCCTCCACCCTATGCCAATAAAATTTTCGAAGTCAAGATTCAAGTTAGGCTTAAAACGATTGGCTAGATAATTGGTCCACTCTGATAGAAATTCAACTCTCCCAAAAGCTTAAACTGTTGGAAGGAACGGAATTTAGTCACTTATATTAATTCTCCAACACTCCCCGCACTCGTGGCCGGTTTCAACCTCTTTGTGGAGGCCAATCGAGTGGAAATTTAGGGGGCGGAGTTTGTCTTTGCGGAGATTCAAATCCATGTGGGCTTGATCCAGATGGCTCTGCTACCATGAAACTTTTAGATCGCGAATGTGATGTAGTACGAGTAGTAGCAACTTTTGACGTCGTCAATAATTAGATTAGTGCAATATCAGTATATCATGATCGTCGTCGCTGTTTACTTTTGTGGGAAATCTTGAATGTCTGAAAGTGTTTTATAACAGATTTTCTTGTCAGAAAATCTTATCCTCCCAGACAGATATATGTACCCTGGAGACAAGTCATCTTTAATTTTATACTTTAACTAACCTGCACTACGGCTTCTGAGTCCGAGATATTTAAATGCTTACGGCGAAATACTTGCAAATTATTATTAATGATGATACCAAAGGAAGTAATTTGCATGTGAAACCTAGATTGAATTGAAGTCGTTGTTATTAGTATTTCTCAATACTGACACAATTAAAAGGAAGTAACTGCAATGTGCAATGCGAATTAGCTGTTTATACTACGGAAAATAGTAGAAGTTATACAGACTAGCAGTAATACGTACACTACATATACTTTTGTTATACACTTATACTGTATAGCAACTTTCGGTCGCCTAAAAGCAGATTATTTAGATATGGTTATGTGGAGATGATTGACGACGACTCGACCTTTAAAGTTTAAACATGCAACATGTGCATGTGAGAATCATGTATGCATGGTTCATACTCGAGCTGCTAATTTTACATTCCATATTTGTTTTTCCTGATGTGTAAAATATAATGCATCACCAAATTTAAAGTAATCATGCATGTTTTATCTCTACCATAAAACGTTTGAGATAGAACAAATTGATAAAATAATTAATTGGTAGCTAATAAGGTGATTGAAAGTTAACAATATGTTTAATAAGTTAGAAAGATAGAGTATCATCTTATACTGCATCAGTCTCTTAGACGATTTAATATAAGTGGATATTTCACACCTTTTCAGTAGTTTGAGCTTTTGGGAAAATATTGAATTTCTATCACATTATCCGAGTTATTTGGCTCACGACCAGCTAAGTTCGAATCTCATTGGAGATAAATTCCACCACCGTCAAATTTCCACTCGAATTATCTTCCCAAATATGTTGAAACCGGTCACGAGTTCTAATATAAATGATTATATTTCGTACCTTATCAACAGTTTGAACTAATATATTATGTGGCACATAGTTTATCTCCACGAAGATTCCCAGTATTTTTCTTGGGTATAGCTCTCAATACAACGGATCTTGTTGTCTTGAGCCTAGCTAGTACTTCTAAAGTTTACATCACTCGCCATCCACGCTTTTGTTGATGAATTGTTCTTTCCTTACTCTAGCAGCACGGCTTCCATCTATGAAAATGACTTGGACTATTCTAGCACTTTGGAACCGTATGTTACTAATTAATGCTCCAGTCATGAGTTCTATCTCTGAGCCTCTTAATTCTCAGCTTGGACCAAGCATAATATGTCCATCTAAGCCAACTCCAGTAGCCTCCACAAAGTGCTTCAGCTGCTTGTCCAGTAATGGAATAATCTTCTTCTGAATCATACACATGCCCACCGCTTGCTCCGTTTGTAAGAATGTGAATCGATGCCTTCTCATTAATCACCAAAGATATATATATACAACGAAATCCACTATTCTAGGCTATATTCTAGGACATATATACATTCGTAATACATTCCTAATACATTCCTATCTCGACATTGTCCTATGTAACTCCTATGTTCTAACACTCCCCCGCAGTCGAAACGGGAGGCGGACGAACATTGAGACTGGAACGAAAGTCTTCAAACAAGACCAAAGGCAACCCCTTCGTAAAAATTTCCGCAATCTGATAACGAGAGGGAACATGATGAACACGAACCTCACCACGGGCAACCTTTTCGCGAACAAAATGTATATCTAACTCGATGTGCTTTGTACGCAGATGTTGGACGGGATTGCCGGTGAGATAAATTGCAGAGACATTGTCACAGTAGACAAACGTAGCCTTGCGCACCGGACACAAAAGCTCAAGGAGAAGATTCCGGAGCCAACATGACTCGGCCACAACATTAGCGACGCCACGATACTCGGCCTCAGCACTCGAGCGGGGCAATGTTGCTTGACGCTTGGCGGACCAGGAGATCAAGTTGTCACCCAAGAAAATATAATAACCGGAGGTAGAACGACGAGTGTCGGGGCAGCCGGCCCAGTCGGCATCAGTATATGCCAACAGTAACACCATGTGTATTTTTGCTCGTATTAAAATAAGACGATAAATTACCTCGGGAATTGGTCATGTGAGAAGAAGCACCAGTGTCCATGTACCAGTTGGAGTCCGGCTGGGACAGACTCATAGTATGCATAGCGGCTTCAACATCTGTGGGCACCCATTGCTGCGCATTATAGGCCTGAGAAGCAGGGGAGTCAGGGCGAGGGCCGAGCAAGCCAGCCTGACTGTTCGGGCGGGAGGAGCCGGGTGCAGCAGGCTGCGTAGGATAGGGGCAGGGCGGCGTGGCCCATGGTGGATGGGAATAGTGCCACCAAGGCGCATTGGACCAGGAAGAGGGACCAGCAGGCGGCATAAAGGAGCCAGGAGGCTGGTAAGAACCGCGCCCCGCACCACGGCCATATGATTGGCCAGAGGAGTTACCATTATTCCGAGATTGACGAGGCTTTGAAGGGTTGCGAAACTTCTGCTGCTTCCCACGTCCATGAGCAGGGGGATTGGGAGCTGGATCGCGGTCAGCGACGACAAGAGCATCGTCAAGATTGGCAGCCTCCTTCATGCTGGTTTCTTCAAGGGTGAGCATAGAACGGACCTCATAAAACGGTGGTAGAACCTTCTTGTGGCGGATGACAGAGGCCACACCGTTATAAGCAGGAGGGAGGCCAGCAAGCATGCGAAGAACCAATCGGTTGTTTGGAACCGGGGCACCAACTTGCGTAAGCTGGTCCGAAAGAGACTTAAGGCGCTGGCAATAGAGGGAAACATTGGCAAAATCTTTGAGGACGGTGTTGTTAAACTCGTGCTCAAGAAGGACGGCACGCGAGTTCTCGTTATCTTGAAAGAAGTCACGAATACGAGTCCACAAGGAGAGAGCAGATATATCCGGTTCAAGAACCGTGTGCAACAGATCGGTGGAAATCGTGGAATACATCCATTGCACGACAGCGGCATCAAGAGTATCCCAGAGCTCTTGTTCTGCGGCCGAACGGGAAGGGGCAGGCAGAGCTGGCTCAGACGTAACCGGCTCAGATTTGGGAGGGGTGATATGGTGGAGGACCTTGTGAGAGCGGCAGTGCACCTTGAACAATTCAGCCCACGTGGCGTAGTGAACCGTCTCGGTTTTGAGGATTAGAGGGACATGGGTTTTTATATTAGCAACGGCTAGGGCAGGATGAAAGGAGGAGGTGGTGGTCGATTCTTTGTCGGAGGTGGAGGAGGTAGCGGCGCCAGTCATGATGGTCAGCCGAAGAAGAAGAACGGGAAGCAGCAAAGCAATTAATTAATTAATTAATTAATTGGATGGGAAGAGGAGGAGGCTTAGTATATATATGTGCGGCTAGTATATATGTGTGCGGCAGGAGGCTATTAATTTGATGGACATGAGCCTGGTATATATATATAGATATATAGATATGATGGATAGAGGAGGAGAGGAGGCAAGTGAAGCAACAAAGTTATTAAAGAGGTAATCGATGGATGGAGTAATTAACAAAATAATTAATGGGGTAAAACAAAGGAGTGCGGCTATATATATATATATATATATATATATATATATATATATATATATATATATAAACTACGGAAAAGAGGAGGCTAGTATATATATTTGCGGAAGGAGGCCGGTGAATGTTGTTGCTTTCTTTGGGCGTCGTGAGGACAGAGAGAAATAGAGATGAGGTTTGCAGCGAAAATCAGAACCTAACGTGATACCATGTAAGAATGTGAATCGATGCCTTCTCATTAATCACCAAGGATATATATATACAACGAAATCCACTATTCTAGGCTATATTCTAGGACATATATACATTCGTAATACATTCCTAATACATTCCTATTTCTACATTGTCCTATGTAACTCCTATGTTCTAACACCGTTACGGTCTTTCACCACTCGCGCTCAAAAGGGCATCTTTCATCCAAAGGATTTTGGTCCGGACTTTTTTATGACATGCCTTGTTGCTTCCATTGTTAATTCTTCGGAGCCAAAAGGCTTCAAAACTCCCACGAAATCTCCTAAATGGGTGGCTGCCATGGACGATGAAATTCATGCTCTTCACACCCTTCAGGAACTAATACAGTTGGATCAAAATGGGTGTATCGCACTAAATATACCTCTTAATTATGGCTCAATTGATCATTATAAAGCTCGTTTAGTTGCTCAAGGATTCATGTAAGTCCTAGGTTTTGATTACTCTCACACTTCCAGTCTCGTTGATAAGGCATCTACCATTCATGTTGTTCTAGCCTAACTATTATGCAAAAATGGCCACTACATCAACTTGATCTGAACAATAATTTTTTCAAAGGCGTGTTACCTGAGACTGTTTTTATGAAGCAACCGCTTGAATTTCTATCATGGTATCACAGTCATCTGGCACACGCCCACCTGGTTTGATCCTCATTGGAGAAAAATTCCACCACATATTAAATTTACACTCGAATGGCCTCCCCAAAGAGGTTGAAACATTGGAGAATTAATATAAAATATTATCAGATTTCGCACCTCCCATACCATTCTAGCTTGTGGATGTATAAAAACCTTGACAGAGCTAGGTCTAGCTACGGATCAAATTCCAACAACATGCATCTCGACACAAATTAAACACTAATTAAGCCTCCCCGGAGAGGTTAAAATGAACCCACGAGTGCGAGGGAGTGCTAGAAGAATTTAATATAAGTTGATTTTTTTTCAAATTCTCTATAGGATGATTAGTTGGATGAGATGGAATTATTTCATCTTATAATAACTTTGGTACAGTTAGGTTCGGGATCGAATCCCACCACGCGTCAACCAACCGTCCCTATTAAACTAGAGAAGTAGAATACGTAATGATCTCTAACCATTTTTTTTTTCATCATGTTGTTTCTTTGCTTGATTCAATTACTCGTTCATTATTCCTTTTGGATCGAGTAGTGTATAGTAGGTTGTATCTTTTCATAATTAAGTAATTCATTACAATTGTTTTGGAAAATTAAAAAATAAAAAATGTGAGAAAATGAAGCAGAAAGATGGAAACATTACAAAGACAAAAAATTGTTGTCAGATGGGATTTGGTAGAGTTGGGTTTCGAGATCGAATCTCACCACAACATCAACCAACCGCCCCTATTAAACTAGAGAAGCAGAATAAACGTAATGATCACCGTTTGGTTCTCTTTTCATTTTGGGAGTTCTGTTCTAAAAACATAAATTTGCTTTGCATAGTAGGTTGTATCTTTTCATGATTAAGTAATTCATTACAATTGTTTTGGAAAATTAAAAAATAAAAAATGTGAGAAAATGAAGCAGAAAGATGAAAACATTACAAAGACAAAAAATGTTGTCAGAAGTGGGATTTGGTAGAGTTGGGTTTCGAGATCGAATCTCACCACAACATCAACCAACCGCCCCTATTAAACTAGAGAAGCAGAATAAACGTAATGATCACACCGTTTGGTTCTGTTTTCATTTTGGGAGTTTTGTTCTAAAAACATAAATTAGCTTTGCATCTCTTTTTGAGCCATCCCTCAACATTATTCGCGTTTAGTTTTTAGCATTTTCCTTTTTTTTTCTTCATAATTTATCTCTCTATATAACCCATTATCTCCTTTTCTCTTTCTATATATAACTCCTTTTTACACATCATCATTTTAGTTTTCCTTAGGCTCTGTTCTTTTCATTTAAAAATTGATTATTTTAAGTTCAGTTCCGATCAGTTCAGTTCAAATTTGTTTAATAGTATTTTGTACTACAAATAAGTTCAATTCAGTTCATATCAGTTCAGTTCAGTTCAAACTTTTTCAGACGAAGAGAACATAGCCACTAAACTTTTCAAAATAATATCAAACACTAATTTTCTCTCACTCTCAAAAAATTTATTATTCACCTCCCTAACCACCATTCTAAAAATAATAGATAAAAAAAGAGAGCCAAACATTTTATTTCTCCATGTTGTTTGTTTGCTTCATTCAATTACTTGTTCGTTATTCTTTTTGGATCGAGTAGTGTAGGTTGTATCTTTTCATCATTAAGTAACTCATTATAATTCTTTTGGAAAATTAACAAAATCAAAAAAGTGAGAAAATGAAGCAAAAAGGAGGAGACATTACAAAAGCAAAAAATATGTCAGAAGTGGGATTTGAACCCACGCCCTCGTTAGAGGACCAGAACTTGAGTCTGGCGCCTTAGACCACTCGGCCATCCTGACTAGTGTGGTAAACACTTGTGTATAAGTTATAGTCTATAGGAAACATGGAAGTGGAAACGTCAAAATTCAAAAAAAGTAGGAAAACATTTCCTAAGGAATTGAAACGCCGGGTCATTTGAAGTTTCCATACTTCCTATTTTCTTTAAAGCTTCTTCTTTACTATTATCAAAATAATTTTTCAAAAATAATTAAAAATAGAATAAAGTGTGTGAGTGTAACAAATTTGAATTTTAAATCATTATGCACATAAAATCAACATTCATTTAAAACTTTCTTAACTTTTTTTATTTTTAATTATTCATTTATAATTATTCTGACAATAGCGAATATGAAACTTTGAAAAAGAATACACTTTATATATACATAATATGGCCTTCCGTTCGTCTCTATTTGTCAGTAAATTACATAGCTATTTTTGGAATTTCTTATATCGATTCTACAAGCGACAATTAACTTTATCCCGAAACTCCTTTAAGAAAAAATGAAGACTTCATTCAATTCAGGCTAGGGCCGTGAATTCATATCGGAGGACTATATATACATGAACCGATTAATTGATCATAGTTTATTGCAAGTCTAGACTAAAATATCAAATTAATTTTAACGGTATATTTTAGGAAAATTGCTATTTTGTTTCTCTAAGTGATGATCCGTTGTGGAAGTATATTTTAACCTAAAATATAAGATTATATTACCTATCGTCGGACTTATGCTTTCCCCTCCCCCGTGTTTTGCAATTTCCATTTAGTAGCTCTTTTAAGGCTATATATTGCCTTAAAAGTTGAATAGTAAACTCTTTTAAGGGATGAGTGAAAATAGTGATTGGAGTATTTTGGGAGATAAATAAGTATATGGGGTAGAATAATGATGATGTGTAAGAAAGAAATTTCATTTTTTTTTTATATCATGTTTCGGAATTTGAGGAAATATTATTGAGATTTGTGGGTTTTATTTGGAAGTATGTTTTGGAGGATATTTGATTGTAGATCGTCAAAAGACGAGTTGAATGGCGGGCTCAAATCACTAATCGGGGCCCACATGCTATATTCGCTCGTTTTTTGGGTATGACAACCCAAGAGAGAGAGAGAGTGGAGATAATAAAACATAAATGAAAAATCTCTAAGGGGAGCTACTAACACTCCGGCTCTTTGAAGGCTCTAAAATAGATTTCTAAATGGAGCTCCAAACGGTTAATGGGGCTGGTCAACATAGGTCTGCCTACCTCCACTCATCATCACGGGACATGGGGGTCAAGCTTTACAATGCTTACATAGGTTAGAGTGCATATATAATAACTTCATCTTATCCTTACGTTACAAGCTACAAGTACCCCCTATCCTTTTTTTTCGTTTTCTGGTTCTGTTAAGTGGTTCATCTGTAGCCGCCCGCAGTTGTAAATTTGTAATCTAGGAAAGCCGGAAAGGTATCGTTTGACTCTAACAATAGCAAGAACAAACCGTCCCTTCATGGCTCCAAAATCATGCTTAGATTCCATCAAGCTAGTGTGCTACTGACAAGAATGTAATCAATATAAATGTGAAACAGTGGAAGCATATATAGGATCTGTTTCTTTTATTCATTCAACTTGCAGTCTTACATACATTATCAAAATCTTTTTTATGTCAAAGTCTACAACATCAAATAGGTCTTCTTTAGAATTGAAACCTTTCCAAAACTTCTAAAACCATGTGGGATATTTCTATATGTGCTTTCTCTAGGCTAATAACTTAGCCTTATAAGTTATACCTCTATCATAAATTCTATCCAGAAACGTCTTGCGAAACATCAATCAATTTACGAGGAAATACCATTCTTCCCAAAACAGCTCGGCGGTCGCGCTTTTCATTATTGATAATTTAAGCATGATCTGACTATATAGAATTGTTCCATCATCCCGACTTTACTAAATCAAGTATGTATATGTGTGTGTGTGTATCTATATATATATATATATATATATATATATATATATATATATATATATATATATATATATATATATATATATATATATATATATATATATATATATATATATTAAAGTAATATAATAAGCCTGTTGATTCAATCGATTGATTGAACTACCAATCATTTTAATCCGTTGATCTTGCTTATCCAATTTTAATCCGGTGCGTACATGTGTCATTAGTTAATTAAAAGATGTAGGGTTCGAATCCTGTTGGCGTGATTTTTCTCCATTATTTTTATTGAAGGTGTTTGGTTCGAATCTTGTTGGCGTGATTTTTCTCTATTATTTGTATCATTATTTTAGTTGAAGGTGTTGGGTTCCAATCTTATTGACGTAATTTTTTCTTTTTTATTTATTCTCTTCTTAAATTTTTATTTTTTAACATAAAGTTGTATGACGTATTATACTTAATTTTAAAATATAACCATGATATGTTCTTATAAAGAAAAGACATACTTCCTCCGTCCAATAATAAATGTAACACTTGATTTTGTTGACTTTTTCGATGATCATTTTGACCTTAAATTATTCTTAAACCATACGATAAAAATAACTAAAAACATCATATTAGGAAACTAAAATGTTTATATGAAGCACATGACAATATATTCAACTGATTGAAAAATACCAATTAACATGCGAAAAAGATGCATTGCAGATTTTGAAGTTGAATGTTTCCAAAGTTTAGAGATGTATCTAATGGTTCTTAACTCATCGGAAGAATACTTTTTGTATGTCTAATATAGTTCAATTCAAAACTATTAATTGCATAACTACAAAAATTATATACATTTATAGCACACCATTTATATTAAGTTTAATTACTCAATTAGTTATTTTTTATTACGTTTGAAGTCATTATGTGAAAATTATATATTCACTCCATTTATTTCAATATATTATTTAATAAAATAATAATATTTTACAAGTATATATATATATATTCAGTGAAACACCTAAAGTGTAGCAAATCCTGTCTTGGGCGGTTAAAACATAAAATTAAGAACAAATTAAAGACCATAAACCATAATATGCGTGGAATGAACATGGAACACACCCAATGCCTTATAGATGAGCTTTGCAACTTCCAATTGCAACCTAGACTTGGGGAGAAGTACTTTTTATCATAAGAGGAAATAATAAATTCTGAATTATCTGTAATGTAATCTTAATCTTGACCTCTTTACTAAAGCTTGGCCTTTATAACCCAACCATTGGTGAAAGACAACCCCATCTTACGTGATTTTGGCCTTATACAACTGTATATCATATCTACCTAAGTTCATCAAACCTTTTCCTTTGATTTGATTAAACCTAGCTCTGTATATATACATATATTACTACTATATAATTAAACCCTTTCATTCTTAATTCTTAAGATGACAACAATAATATAGTATAATTTATAATATGTAAGCCCTCCACGTTTATGACACAATGCTCACTCAAAAAGCAAATTAAAAGATAAAAAGCATGACACAAAAATAAATATCAACTAGGACCTACTGTTGCTACAACTAAATATATAGTGTCCATGAATTCAAGCAAATTACAAGACTCTCTTTCTCTCACTCAAACTCCTTATTCTTTTCTTCTCTCTACTCTCAATTCACATTATATTCTTCGGTTAATGTGTTGTTCTGATCATCTCAACTAACTCATATTTTCCACTAAAGTTAATCAGATATCTTACTCCAAATGTACTCAACTTTCTCTTCTTCCTCTACACTTGACATTCTTCTTCTCATTGTTCTCTTCATGGCTAAAGGTACTATTCAGTCTTGTGAGTTTTTAATTATTGAAATCATGCTTATGCTTGGCAGTACAATTGAATTGATATCTTACTTGAAATAAAATTAAGTAAAGGGACTAAAATTGCAATTTCACTTAAATATGTTCATTTCTTGATCAGGTGCTTTGGGGACTACATTTACCCTTGTGAACCGGTGCAATCACATTGTATGGCCCGGAATACTATCAAATGCCGGTAGCGCTGGTTTTGACACCACTGGCTTCGAGCTGCAACCCGGTTCAACCCGCAAAATACAATCTCAACCCGATTGGTCCGGTCGGTTGTGGGGCCGAACTGGTTGCTCGTTCGACCCGACCACCGGACAAGGATCCTGTGCGACCGGAGATTGTGGCTCGAACCAAATAGAATGCAATGGTGCGGGAGCCACACCGCCAGCCACGTTAGCTGAATTTACTATCGGCTCGAGTGCACAAGATTTCTACGACGTGAGCCTAGTGGATGGGTACAACTTGCCAATGATGGTCGAACCGACAGGTGGTTCAGGGGCTTGTGCAGCAACCGGGTGCATAACTGATGTGAACCGGATGTGCCCGAATGAGTTGCGGGCAGGGGATGGGCAAGCATGCAAGAGTGCATGTGAGGCGTTTGGTAACCCAGAATATTGTTGTAGCGGCGCGTACGGCTCACCATCTACGTGTAAGCCGTCGGTTTACTCGACCATGTTTAAGAATGCGTGTCCGAGATCGTATAGCTACGCGTACGATGATGCTACGAGTACTTTTACGTGCAGTGGTGCGGATTATACGATTACATTTTGCCCTTCAAGGACAAGGTATGTATTTAGTGATGATATTCATTCTTCTTAGTTTTTTGTAATTAATCTATTTTCTTATAAACATGCATATTCATTGAATATAAAATAAGTCCTTTTTATCAATCTTTTTATTTTAATTTCATGATAGGCTGATAGCTAGGTGTTAAGATATTTATGGACTCATGGTCTATTCTTAAAAAAGGACATGATTGTGTTGTAATGAAATAGTACTCCTAGATTTCCTATCTATTTCATGGCCCTATATATTGGACTAAAAATGACATAATAAGATCACTGAAAACTTATGACGCGTCAAGAAGAAATTGGTCTCGCTTAAACTAGAGAACGCACTTAGGTGTGAAATAAACATATTTCATCAATTTTCTTTTGGAGTATATATAAGTATATATTTTCCCCATAAATTAATTTGGACTTGTGTGCCTATAAATGGTTCTAAAGTATTTACTTTCGCAAAAAAAAATATTTTCCCACCATATTTACAGGTTTCAAATCCGCTTTAATTGTCCCAACATTGTGGAGTACTACATATTTATACTCTTATTAATAAGTTTATACTTGTGTATTCTGATTTAATTATTAATAAAGCATTTATGGTTTAACAGAAAAAAAAAATACTATACTTGAGAATTTGTATGAGTTTAATATACTGGCAAATGAGAAGAATCTTTTTGTAGTGACTTTGCTTTCCATTAGGTAGTATAAATAAGTTCCCCTTTTGTCTCTGAATGCGTATCCGGTCGTGTAACTTTCTTGCAAAATACTATCATTCTCTTTTTTATTTTTTCAACTTGCTTAGTTGCTTATCATGATCTCAACCTTTTCCGAAATTCACACAAAAATAATCCTTTTTCTTATCTATGCTTGTATTCTTTTTGTACAGTCAAAAATCCTCAACAGATTCTTCATCCTCGGCATACACCGCGGCAAGTGGACTTCAACCACCAGGAACCACCACGGCAGGGGATGACGATAAGGGTTTCCTGCCGGCATGGTTGCCGAGCCTTGTGAATGGTGGTTCATCTAATCTAGTCAAGTTGCATTCTACTGAGATGGTCATTTGTGCAGCAGCAACAATTTTACTCACACTTTTGTTTCTTCAAAATTAGAGTCTCCACCGGATTAATTCCATTGTGCATGAACGCTAAGGATTTTTTTTTCTTTTTGTTTTAGTTAGTTAATTAGCAAAAATTTGTAAATCTAAGTTATCCAGCCATGTAAATTTGAGACTCCATCTTATTCTTTCAAGAAACATCATATATCTATATTCTTTTTAATCGATCTTCCTCTCAATCAACACTTAATTATGAGGCATTTTCTATGAATTATTCTGCTTTCAAATGCAAAGTGCACACACCGATAGTGTACGCAAAATGATAATATAGGAATATTATATTGGTGAATTAATATAAATGAATACATGTTGCTCCTTTCCAATAGTTTAAACTTTTGGAGAGTTAATATGAGTTCTTTTGCTGACAATAAAAAACAAAATCACTCTGATTTTAGTTTTTAGTTTGGATCTAAAGTGGACACAATATACCAATGACATATAGATAGTGTGGCTCATACTTTGCAACAAGTGATATCATAGTTCAATATGCTTCGTGAAGATCAGTTTGGATGTAGCTTTAAATATCTTGAGGGCAACATATTCATAGAAAAGCACTAATAAGACCTGGTTGAGAAGACATTTAGAAGAAGGTGTTCGTAATAATTTCAACTTACTCCGTGGCTCTTTGTAATATTCTCAGTAATTAATAAAAGTATATTTTTTTTTTTGCTGTTTCAAAAAAAGAAACTTATAATAAGTGACTTAATTTAATGAGAAGTTGGATTATTAGAGAAACTGTTGGGTGTTTGCTAAAACTAGTACTTCTCATTAGAGATGAGTTGTAGGAGTAGTATTTACAAACTCAACGGTTTAAACAAAAACAACTAAAATCCAACTTAATTTAAAGAGAAGCTGTTTATAAGAAGTACGAGGTACAACCCCACTTCTCCAACTTCAATTTGTCCAGCTTAATTTAGGATAATCCTTCGGCTTATAAATGTTGTAAACACTCAAAAAATAACTTTTATTTTGAAAATAAATGATAGTAAGTTAAGTTATTGCACAGAGGTTTGATGGTGTTGCAGTAAGCATTTGGTCTGAGATTGTTTCGAGGGAGCGTGGTAAATGATTTGTTGGGAGATTGTGTTGAAAGAGAGTAGAAATTTGATAGTTGTGTATTTTTATTTACCTTTAAAGTTGGTGTATTAGTGTACAAACCACTTCTTGTATTTTACTCTTGCTCAATAGTTATAAATCGTGTAAATTCGCAAATTTGCTCGCTACTAGGTCTCCTTTTAACCAACCGCGCGCGTATCTTATGATCAGTTATGATTTAGTAAACTATACTACTATGTTTGTGTATAAATTTCTTTACATTAGTTATACCACCGTTGTTTATAGCGCGTATACTAGTGCAAGCAACTTAGATGATTGTAGACATGCATGCATTTTGGACTTTAATAATTAATGCAAAGGCAGGTACCGATGATCCCTTCATTTCCTCCAACCATCCAATTAATCCAATCTTCTTTACACCGCAAGAATCGGACCTTTTTTCTTTAACCACTCATTCTAGTACACGAATATGAATATATCATGCATTCATATATACTTTGATCACTAACTACTTAAGTCTTCCAATTGTGGTCTTTTTTTATGCCAAATGTATTGTTGATTCGTTGGTCGGCATCAATTATATGTAAAAAAGCTCCCTCCCTGACTAGCTAATTTGTATGGTTGTTGTGCCCAAAGAGAACAGAAATTGATTAATTAGAGGAATCTTCTAGCTAATTTTCGTAAAAGCTTCCATGCATTTTGTTAATATGTTCATACCTGGAAAGTGATTGTGTTTTCTTTTTCTTTTTTCTCAACTAACAATAGATTCCCGTATCTTCGGAAAGAGGGAAAAAAAATTAAGAAATATTCTCTAGGTACTAAAAACTTGGAATTTCTACTGGGTAATAGAATTAGGATTAGGACTAATGGTGATGGAACAAACACAATTCGAAAGGTTCAACAAACTACGTACTAAGAAAAATACCCAAAATGTATATGTTCCATTAATCAGGATCAAATCCGTTGTAGTCTAGTTGGTCAGGATACTCGGCTCTCACCCGAGAGACCCGGGTTCAAGTCCCGGCAACGGAAATGTTTTTTCTCCTATTTTATTTTGATTGTTTTGAACATTTGATGTCTTTCAGGGCAGGGTTTTAGTTTTTACAGATATACTGTATATTGCATTTTACTTCATGTTTGCGTCCTAACCAGGCCCAAATAAAACTGGACTACAGCTTATATCCAAATTCCAACCCAATACTTTCGGCCCATGTAAAATGTCTAGGGCGGATTCTATGTAGGTCCAATACTCCATAAAAATGTAAAGAAACCCAAATGAAAATGTTATATTAGTTAATTATATCGTGGTCCTTTAATTATTTTTTATTTTTAAATGAACCCTGGTCGGGTTACTCGTGGAATTATTTAGAATTTAAACATGTAGTATTTAGATTCTCCTTGAGGAAGATTTAGGAAGAGTGGATATGGCAGGTTTTGAGAATCGAAGATACTCTTATCAGTTGACGACTACAAATTTATATGTTTGTGTGTGGAGCTGAGAAAGATGCAAAATAGATCTCTTTGGGTTTGGCCTGTGGGCTTGTAAAATGGCTCGTACAAGTGTGTGATCTATAAAGTAAAACGGTATTCAAGTATCTACAAGAAGCCAGACGTTCTTTAATAGTATGTGGAAGTTTATGGATATGCTGAATACCCGAGTTATTTAGTTATTTGATTATTTAGTTGAGTCTTGGCCAAGAAGTTATGGTTTTTGGACTGTTTATAGAACACTCCACTAGTCGGGCTTAGCCCATAGTTAGTAATAAGGTCTGTTAGTCTTTTCTTAGGTAGCAAGTCAGTCTTTTACTATTTAAGCATTGTACTGCATTCAATTTTAATTATGCAATGGAAAAGTAGTTAGTTAAAGTGTTCGGTGGAACCGGCCACTTTAGGCTCTAGTATCTCTTTAGGTGCCGTCTCATTAGACGTAAAAGGATGAAGGGTTTTGAGGTACTTACACTGAGGAAGTCGACCAGGAGGGAGTAGTCGTCTTTACGATGCTTGTCTTCGACCACGCCATGTTATTGCTATACTTTTGTAATAGACCTTAGTGGGTATTTGTACTTTATTGTTCTGTTATCTGTTTACAATCGTGAATATGGGTAGGGATTTGGGTAGGATTTGGATTTCTTTAGGTCTTCTGTCTATCTTTATATCATTGCGCTTTTTGGATCCATCAGGATATTTTTTTCCATTTCACAATGGGGACAAACATTGGGGTTTGGGAATACGGAAGAAACCGAGAGACGGCCTTGCTTGTGGAGAAGAGAGAGTGTAGTGTGGGCAACATGCCTAAGGCGCGTGCATGCCATAATTTAAAATTTAAAGGAGCCGTATAGATGTTTCTTCCTGATTCCATCCAAGAGCGCATTATGGACTTGATGCAAGACATATAGACTACTTCGTGTTTTCTTCGGGCCAAGGGGAGAGAATCACGAGAGAAGAAGACATCAATTAGAAAATCGTTTGTGAGTTGACTCATACATAATAAAATCTTTAGGATTAGGATCTTGGATGGTGTTATTTGGTAGTAAATAAAGTAATATTTGGCGTTAGAGACGATGTCGAATAAAAATATATATGGTTTGCTTAATCCTTAGTACTTCCTCGGTTGTTTTACAAAGTTCCTTTTTTTTTTTTTTTTTGGAAAACGACAAAAATATTATTCACAATTGACAAAATACAAAAAGATAGTGCACAAGTTTTGCACAATGCTAGACAAAATCCAACTACCCAAAATCATTTCATGCAAGAATTCACCAAATTGGCTTCACTCAAAATTCGTTATGGTCGGAGTTTCAGTGACCACCAATGTTGTCTAGTATGGCACCCCACTAGCTAGGAGCCAAGAGTACAAAGGTGACGAGTTTGCCCAACGAAACTCTAGCCAAGACCATGATTCGTCTCCAAGGACCCCGAGACCAATCACTAATAATAAAGTAAAGTAAAGAACAAGATGATGTTTAGATAAAAACAAACCTTTACAACTAGTCAAGGCCCAAAAAAATCCACTAACCCAAATGAATCATGAAACATAATGTAGCCGCTTGGAGCAAACGCATATGACCATCCTCTTACATATACATACGTGGCTGAAGAGCCATATTTGATGATCAAACGTATGATCATGCAATGACCATACATAGATGGAGTCGGTCTTATAAATTGAACTTCTAGTTTACTTATTAAATTAAATATATCAAAAATAAATGTATTTGACACGTACTTGTATCTTAATGTCATTTTTTAATTTTGACGTATTCTTATCGTGTTCGCATTCATATCCATATACTTGTATGTGATTGTCATGTTATTATGAATTGATACACAAATTATATGAATGTTATGATCAGTTTTTTAAATAATTCGAACCCGGGAGTGAATCTAAATTCCAATAAGATGGCCATGTTTTCTTTTGCTCAATCTGAAAAAGAAAAACTACTCAAATAAAGAGTACTAAACTATTAGAACAAGGTCCTCTACATCTTTATTCAAAACAGAAATGAGAGACGGAGGCGGCAACTCCCGAAGGTGTAACCCGTCCACCTCATGTCCTAACTTAGGCCAGGAATCCACACAAGCATTCCCATCACGTTTGGTATATTTTAATCCACTCTTCCATAGTCGGCGTAAAAAGCTCTGCACAATGTTAGTTCTCCATAAAAACCCATTTCGTTTGATCTTGAAATGATTCTTTATAAAATTTGTATATATAATGGGTACTGTACTATTAGTTTAATTAGTAGTAGCATTTAAAATAAAATTGTGAGGGAATTACTTTATTTATTTATTTATTTTTTGAAAAATAAAACGTAAACTGGTTGAAAAAAAAAAAAAAAAGGAATTTTTCTGAGAAGTATGACGAGTTTAAATGTACTCCCCCCTCCGAAAATTGCAAATGTTCCATCTTCCAACGGAAATGTTGGGGCCACGAAAAAAGTATAGAAAAATGAAAAAAAAAAATGATCAAACCCGACCTATACTTCAAGTGAGACATTACCCCTAACCTATTAAATTTGAGACTTAATCCCCTCACATATATAAAGTGTTGCAACATACCCCCTATATAATATTTTACTATCAATTTGATATTTTCCATTCAATTTAATATTTTCCCTTCAATTAAATATTTCTGTTTGATTCCAAATTAATCATAATAGATACCGAAAAACTAATTTTGAAAATTATAATATGAAACCATATGATTTTCACTTTTATAATATAATATAATATAAGTTCAAATATTATTTTTCCGGTATAATTTAAGAAAATATTAGTTTTTCACTTTTATAATATAAATTGTATTGGAAAAATAAGATTTGAACTTATATTACAGAAGTAAAATCTTATATTTTTATAATATAATTTTTAAAATTATTTTTCGGTTTGAATTAGAATTAATTGGAGTCAAACGGACATATTAAATTGTAGGGAAAATATTAAATTGAATGAAAAATATTAAATTAAAGAGAAAATATTATATAGGGGGTATGTCGTAACACTTTAAATAGATGAGGGGGTTAAGTCTCAAACTTAATAGGCTAGGAAGTAATGTCTCAATTGTAGTAAAGTTCAGGGATTTGATCAATTTTATCCTTATACACGAAAGAAAACTGATTGAGTGCCTGAAAAGAAACTCAAGCAACCGCAAGATATATTCACAAAATGATCAATAAGAGTTGAACTTTACTCGAAACAGTTAAACAATTCCTTTTCGACACTGACCTAGCTCCTAACAACAAGCTAAGTGCATGTACGTGCAAGTCATCTTCAACACAACATTCATTCCTGCAGAGATATTTTATTTAATTAGGTGAAGATATAATTTCCAACTGGCCGGTCCAAATACATTTACAAACGAGAAACAAGTGGTAGTGTATTTTATCCATGCATGTTCAATCATGTTGAGTTAGATTTATTTACCCAGACATTGAAATTTAGTTAATCCATATGAAGCAAAATATCAAATTCACCAAGAGTAGTTATTGCTACTCTAGATGGACATACACTGTGTTGAGGGGGTAATGGTTTTTTTTTTTTGCGTACGTAGTGAAACGGTTGGGGTTGTGTTTTTGGTTACATTTCTTGTCAACTATTAACTTCAAGAAAACGAACTAGTATGATTTGATTTCAACATCTAGCTAGTCGGTTGTGGTTTGTGTTGAGGTAGTTCGTTATGTTTCAAATCAGATAAATGTTCCTTTTGAAATTAATTGGTTTGTCAATCAAACATTGTATAGGGAATTATATATATTGGCTGGTTCTGTTTTACGAGCTCGGTCTTATCTAATTTGGTGATTACTTTTTTACTTTGGTGAGTACATTTTAATTTTGACCCTTTATAAAATGACTATACGGTTTAATTAAACAAATAAGATTTCATGGTTCATGTACTCAAAAAGGAGTTCCTGGTACATGACCCTAGGATTTTACCATCATTGAAAGAAATCAGATTTGAAGTCCAAAATCGGGACATGCCATGGAATTCTTGGATCTTACATAAACTTACACGATGAACAACATCGCTCACAAACAAAAGGACACAAAGTCGGTTTGCTAGCTCAGCAAAATGTGTGTTAAGTGTTAATCAACTCGGTGATGCTCATCAGTTTTTAAACTCATCACGCGCATATATACGCGCATATTTCAAGTTTAGATTGTTGTGACTTAAGATATCTTCAGCCTAAGCCCAAACTCGGTGCTATAATAGTATATTTTAATTACACGACTCATCGCGTTATTTATGTGTTTAGGTTCTGAACTGAACTGAACTGATCTAAATTGAACTTATTTGTAGTACAAAATATTATTAGGCAAATTTGGACTGAACAGAACTGAACTTAATGCATCTGAACTGATCTGAACTTAAAATAATCAATTTTCAAAAAAATAATAGAGTCTTACTATTATTAATTTGGCAGTTGACTTAATAAGTGGCCGGTAGTTGCAAAGATTTCGATATATACTTGTAATATTGGAGGTGGAGGTGGAGTACTATTTACATTAAATTAAATCATGAATTCATTAAGGTACCTGCATTTAGTCAATCAGATTAAGATCTTGTTATCTCAGATTCCAGGGATAGAAAGAGGCGGAGAAATTGCAAGAAAAGAACAAATCCAGTACGATTACGTACTAGCCAAGCAAACTACTAAAGAGTAATCTACCTAGGAAAACAGTTACTAAAGAGTAAATTACCTCAAAATACGCTAATGAGCGAGAAAGCTAATTAGGAGCTCCAGAGTTATGACTCAAATTCAATATTTAACTATGAAAATAATGAAAATAGTACAATGCTTAAATAGTAAAGATACGATTTATTGGACAAGTTTTGCTCTCTACAGATAAGTCAGAATCAGGTAAGATTTTGATAAATCTGTCCTACAATCTTTTTCATACATTTTCTTAATCAACAAGTTGACTGACTAGAGGTATCTAATCATAAAAAGGAAAACAATTAATTACTCTCTCCCATAACTTAGCCGCCCGCCCCGGTCGATCCGGCCCTGGGCCTTGAAACGCGGCCGCATGGGCCCAAGCCTGTGTGTCCTATTAGATCTCTCTACTAATCTCACTTGTAAGTTATAAATGTGTGTTTAATGTAACTTTATCAATTATTTTATAATATGATTTCATGTTTGTTGTGTTAATATTAATTAGGTGATTGCTTTTAAAAAAATACTTTATGTAACTTATAAATAATAAAAAAAAAAAAAGTGATTGATTAGGTATGAGTCATGTTTCATGTTTCGCAAATATACTCTACTAATTATTATCATAAACTATGTGCTAGCTAGTGTACCACACTCTAAGTGTGTGTTTGGTTACGAAGGGGAATTTGCTCAATTTTGGAGAGGGATTTGAGCCATTCTAGTGAATGGGCTATTGGAGGGATTTGTGCGTATCAAATCCCTCCTCTTGTTGTTTGGTTTGAGGGATTTAAAAAAAGGATTTTGAGGGATTAGAAACAAATCTCTTGTTTGGTTGCAAAGGGATTTATTGCGTATCTCGGACTCCATGCGAGGGATTTCGTGAGTAGTGCTCGGTAGTTATAACTACCAAACTAAATTGACAATGATACCCTTCTGGCTAATTGTTTTGTTCTTGATGATGAGGGGTGAATGATAAAATTACAATTTTCAAACTTTTTCACCATGGATCAGTTTCACGCAAGTAATGGATTAAATAAGCCATACACGTAATTAACAACAAAAAAAGTCTAGAAATTTATTTTCATACACCACCCATTAGACAATACAAAATAGATATAAAAGTTCATAAGTCGCAACATTAATTAATAATTATCCAAATTCTACATAACAACGACAAATACAAGGGGGAGAACTGTAGCATCAGAGAGAGAACTTATTGGAAACGGGATGGTTTCAATATTGGTCTTAGTTAGTTAGATCACCCGCATTCGTGCCCAACGATATAATGGCACTAGGGTGTTTTTTGTCTTCATGCCACACCATACGGGTGTTTTGCTACAATGGTGACGGACGATGCCACTTTGTCATCTAATTTTTTGATATTTTTTTATTTTTAAATAAATAATAATAATAATATGAATTTTAATATTGATATAAAATATATTTTAGATTTTTGTAAGTTTCGTTAATAGAGAAATAGGGTTGGGTATGGGGTGCTCCAAACATAGTCAAAATTGGTCTCTATTTATAGATCTTAAAAAAATAAAATCGTTGGTGATTTTTATTTATTTTTTGCATTTTTACTTTTCGAGTTATAACACTTTTAAAATAAAGGGTGTTGTCTCTTTCCGTCTTCCATTACTCGTTTGTCTTCTTTTGGTTATTTCGTTATTGACATGAAGTGATGGGGGTAGAAGGGTAATTTGACTTGAGGCTGAAATCCCTCAAAATCAAATCCTTCAAAAAACCTACCCCCCCCCCTCATGGTATTCCAAACTTGCTAAAGTCCAAGGGTCCGATGCAAGAGGGATTTGATAAATCCCTGGCCCTCCGGGCCACGAAATTGATACCAAACAAATCATTTTGAGGGATTTCACCAAAAAAGACTCAAAATCCCTCTCAAATACTTCAAACCAAACACACACTAAGTGTGACATATATGCACATATAACATGTGGTCTTAATCTTATCTTATCTTATGTATTTATTGTATAAATGTTGGTCGTAATTTACTAATTTGAACGGGAGGGCGTGTCTAACTAATGCAGGGTATTTATGACATCGTAAATATTTTATATGAGAAATGAGAATCAATTATTTAACGCTAGGGCATTTGATTATGAAAGAATTACTGAAACTGAATTTCTATGTAATTCACTAATTTGTCAATTAAAATTATTCACTGAGGGATCTTTGTGTGAAGAAAAGTTAAATCTTACTTCACTTGAGGTTGAGGTAGACTTATAGAAAACTCGGAAGCTTCCACGCCAAATCTCATCCTATTAAGAAACAGGTCCGTTGTTTTACGGTACACTATTTATACACTTTTATGGTCTGAAATACATCACCTTTTTAAGTTTCATGGTAAACACACGTGATCCCATTTCACATACAAATGTCAGAAAAAAAGACCTATGTACCCTTGTCAGGTTTCTGCGTCCCTATTATTTATTTTCATAGCGTAATAGCTTATGCTTGTGGTTTACTGTGCATGTTTGACATGCACTGTGCATGCATTGGATACCCAAAGGATCCTACATTCCTACCATTCACCAGATACTACTCTTACCAAGTTCTCTCATCTTTACTCTCTCCGTGATCCTCCAATTCTATCCCAATTAATCTTTCTCTCTTCCATGACGTCTCATTTACATTAATCTCTCTTCCACAGCTCAGACCACCATTGATTTGTTGTATGAGGGAATTGATTTCTACTCCACCACCATCAACTAAATACGGATCCGGATTCTGAATGAAGCTTCTACATAGACAGATTAATCGCCCTCCTAGTTGGCTATTTGGAACCGGGAGAAGCTTACTTGAAAACACAGAAATCATCTTAAGCTGCAATAGTCAACCATGGTGTTGAGAAGAGAACATATACACGGGACCAAAGGGTACAATACGAGAACAGTCCCTTTCTCCCGATTGTTTTTTTCTTCTGATCCTAATTATCTTCTTCCTCATCTCGATCTCTTTATCTGAACCTCATCACAATATTTCTCTATATAATCCTCACCTTATCCGTAAATCACGGATCACACCAACACCGATGGGAGGAGCGTTTGAGGATATTTTCGTCTTCTGTGTAGCTTTTTATGTGATGGAATGGGCTAATAGTGAAGATGAAGACTTTGTTGGACATATTCATCATTATACTAGATTCTCTTTGCTTGTTTATGCTTGTAAGTGAAACTGACGATGATTTGAACTCTAAATAGATTATGTATCTCGCCAAAATTAGTTTCAGCCCTGACAAAATTAGTTTTAACCTTGTCAAAATAAAATGGATATGGTCAATTATATAATTGCTAGGTAGCAATAAAAGATGGCAAATTGTCATTTTTTTTTTGATACTTTGTCATGAAAAAGTCTAAGGTTAGCTATTATTCTTAGTACTTTAAAATGGATATACAGTAGTCCATGTGTATAAGGTTGCCGGAGTTATTTGCCCGGGACAAGTAACATTCATACTTTTTGAGTTTAATCAAGACTAAATTCAGGTTCCATGAGTAATATTGATTAAAAAACATGAGTAATATATCCAGAAGTAATGTCAATGTTGGCTATGTATCCATATAAATGAAGAACAATTTATGGAAAGATCAAATAATATAAAATGATCCCAGTAGGATTTAAGAAGAATTCAAGTTGTGCATTAGTAGTGCAAGTGATCTTCATTTATTTAATGGTACTGAAGACACCTGATTTCATGACAGGGTACTTTTTTCTCCGATAGGGGCATTTTGGGTATGAAATAATAGAAAAATCTTTCCGCAGTACATTTTGTAACTTTATGCCAAGTGTATCTCAAGTGGATGTTTTTAAATTGTGGTTGTATCATACCACAAGTTAGGGCAGTGAAATTTATCCATTAAGGAACACCACTTTTTGTTTTGTTTCATGATCGATGTCAACATTACTGCATAGTGCACATACCACTTAAGTACTACTGGGTGCTTTCGAGTAATTTTAAGAAATAATAGTTGGCCTTGAAAATGAATTGGAAATTGCTTTTGAGAAAGAAAAGAATCATAGGTTACACCAAAGTAAGAGAATGTCTTATTAGGCCACGTATCGATGGTGATGATTGATCCTAGGTGCCGCGTGTTGTGGAATGTTTGGAACTTTGAGCTAGCTTATGAATTTGACATAGCGGTAATGAGCCAATGAGGTTCACGTGTTTTACATTCTTATCGCCAAAACAAGACTGAAAGCGATACCAGATAAGCTCAAATTCATACTAACCCCACTGTAAAATAAAATAAAGTGGAATCACTATATTGTTGTTTGCAACAATTATGAATTAAAAATGTAAAATCGATATAATATAATTTGATTTAAATACAAGTACACGTCAGACATAACAAGGTTGACTACGGTGTTGAGTGGACATCTAGGTTAATCTCTACAGATAATCGTAAAAAACCTGCAGATTAGTAAAGACAAACACATATAATATAATGAAGTTAAAGCACAGCCGAATATAAAGAAAAACCCGTGTTTGGAAATTTTCAAGCAGGTTTGTAAGCTTGGTTTGATGCCAGTCAAGGCAGAAATCACTAAAATAGAATACGTTCGTACAACGGTGTTATACTCTCTTCTTCTATCTTAGCTCAAAACAACACTAGTTACCTAAGAGATGATATAGAGTCGCACCCAATCTATTCTACCTTCAATACGCTGTTAGAGAAGTCTAAAATATAAATTAGTGTAAAAGACACAACGACTAAAACAATAAAGAATCTAAACTCTCTGTAAACTGCAAGCCTTCGTAACCTTTTGTCTTGTCGATCCTTCAACATAATATAGTAGTTGAAACTTTGATCAACTTCAATCAGGAAACACCCTTCAATGAATGTAGACAAGATTTGGTATTTGATATAATTTCAACTTTTTCAAAAGTTTAAGCTGTTGGGGACGAACGAAATCTAGTCATTTATATTAATTCTCCAACACTCCCCCGCGCTCGTGGCCGATTTCAACCTTTTTGGGGAGGCCAATCGAGTAGAAATTTAGAAATCGGCCAGAGTTTGTCTCCGGTGAGATTCGAACCCAAGTGGTGTGAGCCAAATGGCTCTGATACCATGTTATAATTCCAACTCTCCCAAAAGCTTCTGTTGGGGTGGAACGGAATCTAGTCATTTATATTAATTCTCCAACAGTATCAATCTTCTAGTTATAATCGACTTCTTCTTCTATGAGCTTCTTTTCCTTCTTTGATTTGAATTCCTTATAAAGTCCTTATTCGATAAGTCTCTTTCTTCTTTTAAGTCTTCTTGTAGTATGGCAATTCCCATTTATAAGTATACTTCCTGCACAAGACAAACAACTACAACTGTGTAATAGTTATTTTGTTAGAATAAGTAAAACAAAATAAACGAGATTAAGTGCTCTTTTTCCAGAATACATGGATTGACCCATAGGTGATTACCTATTTCAACGCCCTTGAAATAGCTACACTTACAAATTACTATAATTTTATAATATTATTTTAAAACATATATATTAGGTTTAGTACCACTATTAGAGACCCTAATTATATTCAGATACTCAATACATCAACAATAACAAAAACAATATTGCTACGTTCAATCAATTACACATAGGTACATTAGTTTGACCTTATGCCCTTCTGCAAATATTGTAAACCAAACAAACTTTATTAAATTTTGGAAGTGGCGCAAAAACACGTGAGATATAAATGGATACAGTGGCGAAGCCAATAGCAAATTTTAGGAGGGTTCAAGTAAAAATATGATATTTTCTACATATAACATGAAAAAAGTAGTTTCAAAAAATTATACTACATATAGTACTAATCACAACTCCAGTGGGGTCCAAGTGCCCACACTGAACTCCTTTGCTCCGCCACTCCATGGATACTTAGGTGTGATTGAATTTTTTTTAAAATAGATTTTTGCGTACTTTTTTTAGTAGTTGAATGTAAAAAACTAGTCGTTGGATCGTTTTTTCTTGTGCTATTTGTAATCATATGAACGTCATCTTTTACACCAAGAAATGAGTTAAAGGCTAATTGCTTTGAACACCATGGATTATTTCATGTAGTATAATTGGTGGAAGAAAAGTAAATTCAATGGAATTAGGCATTAAGCTAATTCGGGTTCTCACAGTACAATTTTGAAGTCATCCAGCTAGAGAAAATGCAATGAAAACGACAATAATAAAATTTGTTCAATGGAATCAGACACATTAGGTTAAAGTCATGTTTGTTTATCCTTATTTCATTTTCCACAAATTTATAATTCCAATAAAAGTCTATAGCCTGTTTAGCAAAACTAGTTGATAGCTGATAAGGTAGCTGGTAGCTGATAAAGCAGTTGATAAAGTTAATTGATAAGTTAAATGATAAATTAGCTGATTTTAGATTACGTGTTTAGTGAATGAACTGATAAGTTAGCTGATTTTGATTTACGTGTTTAGCAAATCAACTTATAAGCTAACTCATAAAGTGATATAAAAAGACATTCATATTATATTGTTATATTATTCATTCATTTTCATATTTTATAAAAAAAAAAAAAATAATAATAATAATAATAAAATAATAAGAATAATAATAAATAATAAGAATAATAACATAATAATAATAATAATAATAATAATAATAATAATTATTATTATTATTATTATTATTGTTTTAAAATAGAAATATTATCCAACCTATTATTGTTTTAAAATATAAATATTGTAATATTATTATTGTTTTAAAATAGAAATACATGAAATTTTTATCCAACCTATTAATTAAATCATCATTCATCAAATTATGAACATGTTTTTGACAACATATATTATGTTATTCTTTAGTAGTGTCATTAATTTTATTTATTTATTTATTATTCTTATTATTATTATTATTATTATTATTATTATTATTATTATTATTATTATTATTATTTATTAATCATGCAAAATTGGAAGGGAGACGAGAGATAAGCTGTGCTCCCACCCCTTTTTGAATACAAAAATTAAGTATAGAAAAAAGAAAAACATCACTTCTGACATCATTTAAATGACTAACAGATAAGCGCTTGAGGCGCGAAAGAGTATAATCAAGACTTCCTCGTCGAGTTCCCCAAAAGTAGAGAAGTCAAAAGGAATGAACGAGTAGTCATGCTCAACACACTTAGAATAATACTTCCTCTTCTTCTTATGAACAACAGTCTGCAAAGCAGCTCCAGGAACCCAATAATCCAATCCCCCACCAGCAAAAGGAGAGACACCCGTGACATCCAAACAAGCGTCATTGCCTTGGGACCAATTATTATTACTATTATTATTATTAGGGTTATAATTACAATATGAAAGATAATAAGCTAGCTTATTAAAAAAAAAAAAAAAAGAACTAACTAATTTATTAGCTTAGAAAATAAGCTAGCTGATAAGCTCCAAGAGGTTATAAGTTCTAACAGACTTATTTCACCTGACAATAAGTCTGTCACGTGAACATCAGCTTATAAGCTTCTGAAACTTATAAGCTACTAGCTGATAAGCTAACGCTAAACAGAGCTATAGAGCCTATTATTTTATTAATATTTTTACAATTTAATTTTAAATTTATTATTTAATTCTTCGTTAATTCATGGAGGAATTAGTAATTTAGAAATTTTAATTTGTACAATAACCATTATTAGACTCTTAATTCAGAATCGTCTAGCAACTTCGGTACACGGCCTAAGCGTTTAGTAACCTCAGTACTATTTTTACTCCATCCCTTATCCTTTAAAGAATCTTATCACTATTCAGTATTCACTATCCATGATGCATCTGTTGTCTGTTGATGTGATCAATCACTAGTTAATTAGTACAGTACTTCATTAACAAATTTTTAATTGGATTATTCATTGCGATCTTTGACCACTTATAAGTGCTATATTACATTAGGAAAAAATTATAATAAAATTATATTATGAAATTAAATGGAGTATATTTTCATAATCAACTTTTAATTGATATTGATACAGTTTAATTTAAAAGTTATACGTGGCCAAAGGTTGCGATGAATAGTCCCCTTAGAAAGTTATTAATGAAACGGAGGAAGTAGTGTGACATCGTGAAATATTTGAATTGAACATTAAGCTGAAATTAACTTCTTATTTAGTGAATTTTTTTGAAAATGATGATATATTAGATACAGATATTCAGAACCATGTACAACCGCTCCAAGAGCTTACAAATCGAACAGGAACTACCCTAGGATAAGACTGACATAGATCGTTTTGTACAAAATGCGTCAACCAATTCGGGCATTGATCACAAATTCGAAAGCTACTCACATGACTAGAACGCAAAAAAGAAAATGTTAAGTCACTTGGATCCGACTGTTCATGCAACTGTTGCTGCCAATGTCTTGCCAACCCTTCGCTTCCAAATTTTGCCAATGCGTCCGCAACTTGATTCACTTGCCGATAGACAAAAAACGACCTACATTCTTCAAATAGTTTTGCTAAGGAGAGAACGTCTTCAAGAAGCTGGAGCTGCAACTGACCTGCGGCGTGCTTCGTGCGTATAGCCAACCAAACATATAAGGAATCAGTTTGAATTAGAAGCTTATTAATATGTAATTGATTGGCCAAAAGAAGGCCATGTTTGATGGCATGTAACTCAGCTATGTTATTCGAACAAGAACCAATGTAAGCAGCTGCAGCTCTTACAAAGTTTCCAGCATTATCTCTAAAGATAATGTTGATACCTGCGTCTCCCAGGTTTCCTTTTGATGAACCGTCGGTGTTCATAGCTAGGAAACCAGGAGGAGGAGGAGGCCATTTGCAGTATGTCGTTCTTTTTTGTTTTACATGCACCTCATGCAAAATACTTTGAGATATCAACAAACTTTGCAAATGATGAGAATTAAAAGGTTGATGCCGAAAAATGACATTGTTCCTGTAAGACCAAATCAACCAGAAGAAAGTGCAAAGGAGCAATTGATGATTATCATTTGTAGAGAAATCACAAAGTAAAGAAATGAGTGAAGGTGCTTTATCATTCCAGCAAGAAGGCCACACTATTTGCCGGAGAAAACCTAAAGTATCACACTCAAAATATAAGTGTTCAATTGTTTCAGGCTGTAAGCCTCAAAGAACACAAACTGGATCTGAAACTACTCCCCATGCACACAACTTATCCATTGTAAACAATTTATCATGTAATCACAGCCAGAGGAAAATTTTGATGCGGGGTAAAAGTTTGAGTTTCCAAATTTTAAACCAAGACACCTGTGGACCATTTACAGAATTGAGAATTAAATTTTGATAACAAGATTTAACTGTAATTTAGTGAATTTGATTCGTGCGATGGGGGGATTTTTTTCCCTCTCCGGGGAAAAACTTAAAACTGAGGAGACTAATAATTATCGTTAATGGATTAGACTTATTCAAAAGACATTAAGCAGTTGGGAAGGAAGGTCAAATGTTTTGGTTTAGTACCTCTTCGAGGATATTGCTTAATCACACTAGATCCTAATCTCCAACGATCTTGTAGATAGAAAATAAACCATCTTTAAGCTAACCACGCTTGACAATTGACAATATATTAAAACATATTACGTGAATGATAGGCCTACTTTCTAAATTACTTTTATCTCGTCGGCACTAAGCCTGAAAATCTGATGTTAGCGAGTGAGTCAACCAAATTGAGACTCTAAAATTATGTCAGTCCACTAGAAATAGTTTCAACCCACACCAATCCAATAAATTCATATGGATGACACTATTATAGAGAGAGCAACTTGAAAATGATAAGTTAATTTATGAGTCCGATATATTAGCCGGATATTATTATTAAATATGTTAATTTATGAGTTTGATATATTAGCAGAATATTATTATTAGACTATCTTCGGCAGTGGAACCCAGTCGTTCATGTCACATCATAGCATAAAATAGCAAAAAAGCCATGAACACCAAGATGTTATGGTTGATGTCAAATTAGTATTTCTAAATTTGTGTATCATATGAGTGGTAATTGTGTTGTAGTATTAAAGAGATGTCGGAGGTTTGAACCTCGATGGAGACATAAGGTGATTTAGGATATTTGAAGTTATGAGGTGGTCAAGGAGTAGTATATGAGTAAGAGTAGAGTAGCTAGATTTACCATTAAAAAAAATTATATCATATTCATCATAGTCACCAGTGAATAGTGCATTAGGGGCGACAATGTCCTAACAAAAATAAATAAATAAAATTTGAAGTAATTCGCTTATATAACCATACAATACAATGGTATGGTTAGAACCCGTACCATTTATATCACCCCTACTTCTTATCGGCTGGATTGGTTACTGTTTTACTAATCTCCGAAGTCAGAATGATATATCGACTCACAAAACAACATGTTTCATTTCTAGGTCACAGTTCTCACATATGCACACCTTGAAGAACTTCCGATAGATCTGATAGTGTATATGTCCTAGAGACAGTCCTTACTAAGGGCATGGTGCCCTTGTAGAGGACATATATGTACTATTACACAGGTCAACGTAATATAATATATGTTTGTTTCATTTTACTGTTGAGTATTGCTTTCATATTTATATTACACCAGGCTGCAGCATGTCATATCTATATTGTTGTCTGTATAGATACTGAACATGTCCCCTCGGGTAGATGACCGATCACACAGTTAGTGGGAGCTATGTGAGTTATCATCTATCCCAAACTCTCCCTAGTCGTGGTACATCTCGGATGTGGGGGTCTGAATGAACCTGACAAGACTAGTATGCGTGGAGGTTATACTTGTTGGAGCAAGTGTGAGCCGATCCCACGGCCACGGAACGGATTGTTGGACAATCAAGGAACGTTCCCATAACTGCGCATAGTTGTTCGAAGAAGCTTTATCGAACAATGGAAGTACCCACCGGACACTCCCATCGATGTATACTCTACACCGACGTGTCTATGGGAACCGGTGAGTTGTCGAAGTGATGCCATTCGTCCTTTGTACTTACAGAACTTTATCATCACATTTGTTGCTCCATATCCTTGGTGGACCCGTCGATGTCAGCTCTGAATAAGCAGTTGACCTAAGACACGATCCAGGATTATGGCTAAATACAAATGGGGGTGATAAGTGATTCTGTGAAGGATTCATCTCTCAAGTGTAGCACAGGAGAGCACTGCTCGTAGTCTGCATAGTTGTGTTGGTAAAGTCACTGGCCAGTGCAAATGATATATTATGATGGTCATAAGTATATCTTAACCAAACAACTCCCTGAGACGCCCGTGGATGTATTATTGGGATAGACACTTCATCGATCCTAGATACATCCGAGCAAGTCAGATGAAGGGACGTTACCATCGCCGCGTTGAGCGCAACAGGCTTCGCAACGAAAGGGTTAGCTTTGAGAAACCTCTCAAACGTCCTCGCGTAATAATATTGCAAATGGAACCGTCTAGGAATTCCATGTTGCCTAGTCTAGGACTTGCTTAATACGGTGAGGCCCTATGGGTCATGTGGTGATTCAGCCTATCAGAATATCCTTGAAGATGGAATCGCAATTAATTTGGAATTAATTATAACAATTGGTGGCTCAATTAATGATTTGGAATTATTAATTGAATTGGCTAATTAATTGTATTTTATGTAAATACAATTAAAGATTATATTTTGGAAATATAATGGAGGTTTGATTGTAAAGGATATGTTAATTTAGAATTAACATATGCACTTGGGCAAAATCTACTTGGAGTTTGGATTGCCTTAGAAATATATGTGGGTCCCAAAAGTGGGACCCACGTCCCGTAGGACAGGCGCGCGCGCGCGTGGCTGAGTAGGGGAAGGAGTTTGACTCCTTCCTCTATTAGAAGTCCAAGGGATAAGTTAGATTTTCCTGATTGAATTTTAATTTGATTGGGAATGAATCTAGACTTGATATTGGTTTCCTTGTGCGATAAGAATTAGATTCTTATTCCTTTACGAAGTCTAATTGCTTATGCTTTAGGCTTCTATAGACTACTATATATAGTGGACTATTGGAGAGAGTTTTAAACACAGTTTTGAATGTGATTAGAGACACAGTTATTCTACCCAGTTTTCTTAGAGAAAATAAAAACTCTCCCCTCCTCCCCTTAGCCTCACGCGCGCGCACACCGCCACCGGAGGGAATTGCCGCCCTGTCTTCTTGGTCACATAAAGAATATCCTAGCATTCTTCCAATAGGTTGTTCATCCGTGGATACCAAGGTTGAGGTTCTAGGAGCTGGAAACTAACTCTTATTGTCTTGCAGATATACAGAGTATTGTAGATATCTTCGACTTTGACGAAGGAGAAGATACACCGGAATATTACGAAGACTTGGAAGCTGCTTTGGAAGTAAGGTTAGTCTTCTAATTGACGTGTTTATATAGATACGACATATGCATAATCAATTAACCGGTATGTTAACAAAATTTTTAAAATTCCGCTGCGTACCCTAGGGGTAACTCTGACCATATTTTCTTACAAGATCACCCATCTCGAAAATAAACACAATTAACTTTGAATCAATATAAACTTACACGGGAAACTTAGATTTAAAGTTAATGGTTATGTGATATTTTAAATTAATACTGGAGTAGAAAAATAATGACATTTGTAACGCCTCCGACCACTAATGGGCCGAAGGTCCAACCCTTTGGTTGAGACGTTATAAATGGTTATAAATGGTATTAGAGTCGACTCAGCCCAAAAACACACAATGTATGGATGGTTGGCCAAGATTATAAGGCGCGACGAGGACGTCGCACAATTTAAGTTGGATGAATGTATCGCCCCAGAATTTCAGAGAGTTTAAAGAGATTGAGAATGCTATTTTGATCAACAATGTGCACCTTTCCTTTTGAAAATCCATTCAAGATAACTCCAGTAATAGAGTTGACTATGATGCAATTTTAGGGCGGGCGATGACTAGGAAGTTCCCGGTGCACACACGAGTGGTGACAAAGTGCGTGAAAAAGTACACGTGTTAGTCTGTGGGGCCGGCATATCACTCCGAAGAGTAACATAAGAGTAACCATGCCAGCCTAAAGGTATGAAACTTCAGCTTATTAGTGTTTGCGGCGTAACGGTATTAATTTATAGAAGAAATAAAGAAATATTAAAAATTATATTTATTTATTTATTAAGAAATGACCCTCTTACTACATATGGCATTTTCATGAAGCAGTGAAAAAGTTAAATGTATCGTTACGTAGTGACTACTCCACCAGCACTTAAAAGCAGACCTCATCATCTCATCCCCACAGCAAGCATTAAAATCCACCACCAAATCCTTCCAAATAATATCTCTTCTCATCCTCTCCTCTCTTCTTCTTCTACAACACTCACGCGCCGACAAATCAAATTCCCCCTCATGCTCTAGAAAAAACCCCCAAAACCATAACCTATGGCTATCTCCGACACAGTCGTCAGCAATTTAACAACTCTATACCTAGCCTTGATCGCCGCCACCAAGGCCTACGGCCTCGCTACCGGCCGGAGCTTCAGCGGCGTATGTGTCCTCGTCCTATCCACCGCCGTCGTGGCGGCGATCCTAATAGCGAGCCTCGTTTGGGATGTGTCGCGCAAGGCCACGCACGCGCTCACCACGCGTGACCACCACCACGGCCACGAAATGTGCCGAGGCGGTATCTGCTGGCATGGTGTCGCTGTCAAATCGCCGGCGAGTCAGGTTCGATTTCGCTTACCTCAGCAAGAGAATATCTGAGAAGATGAATGAATTTTCCGAATTTGCTGCTGCTGAGCCTGAGAATCAATCGTTCAATTGCGGAGCGGTGGCTGTCGAATTGAATTGAATTTGGACCGTTTCTGCTGTAATTCTGGAGAGTGTGGTTTTGTGATAAAACTGATTTTGTCCTCTTTTTTCTTTTTTGTTTTTCATGCTTAAAAGTATAAAATATAGCAGGTTACATTTTGGCTTATACATATCCAATTTTCAAGTGAACGGCCAGTGTCGTCGTTATTGTACAGTGTAATGCTATTTGGAATTTTGGAGCTAATTTAAGCTGTGCTTTGTAATTCTTCTTCTTAGCAATATCTGTTTGTATTCTGTGTATATAGCCTGATAATAACATGGTGCTAAACTGCTAATAGTATGAAATGCAGTCTGGTTTAATTATGAGCTCTGTTTGTGTTACTGGTACTACTACTCTGTCTCTGTTCATCTGGAAAACTTCAATGCTATGTTAGTAGTAATTCATAAAGGATCGTAGTTGTCTCGTTTATGTCTGAACTGAACTAAATTGTTGATCAACGATGTATAGCAATGCCAGTCACAAACGTTTATTGTTCAAATGTGTCCACAGAAACTCTCTTAAAATTTAGAATGCAAATGTGAGAATGTATGGATTAGCTAAGGTCCATGAGTGAGTGTAAGTGTGTAACTAGCCCATGATGTCAATGTTTGGTTATGAATCTCCATCACGCTTTGTCCTGCTAACATGTCAAAAAGAGGTTCGTTATTGCCTTATTGTATTGGTACTGAAACTCCAATTCCGACTTCAATGTTCATTGGTTAATCAAAACCATTAGTTAGAAAAGGTTTCGTAATGGGATTGATTTGTGGTTAAAATTAATTAATGTTTGAATATCTGGGTGATGTTATGATTAATTAAGATATTTGAACCATACGGAATTAGGAAAAGAATAGAACATACGATGGGTCTGTGTACCTACCAATATAATTATTGTATTGTTAAGATTCAGGAAAGATCTAAACTAATGCAGTTTGCGAAAAAGTACAACTTTCCCTCTAATGCAAGTCATGCGCACCATCAAATATCAGATAATAGTTAGGCCTTGTTTTGCATGATTCGTATTAAAAAACTAAATTTTATTTATCGGTCTAGTTCAGTTCAAATTTATTTAGTTTATATCTAAATAAATTTAGCTTAAAAGATAGTTCGATGTAAATTTGACTTATATCTATATTACAAAAAATAAATTCAGTTGACATCATTTTAGTTCAGATACAACAAACAGGGTCCAAAAGACTCAAAGCGGTAAACCGACAATGCAATTTAACTGGCCATTGTGTGAACTATGATCAGAAGAGTAACTATAACGACAAAGGGTCGTTGCTCACGTGTTACAAGTGTATGACTGTTTCAGTGTTTGCATATAGGAAATAAATGCAGATTTCAAAATCGAGGTTTTAGTCCTTTCACCATTTAACGCCCGCTCGGTGGTTGGTATCCTGACTGGGCAGATTGGTGGCTGGTGGCAGTACATGAATTATGCATTTATGCTTGTACTCCAGACTTAAATCTAAATCTGGGATTGCTTAGGTGTTTGGAGAAATTTAGCGTATCCACGTAATGCACATATAAGAACATGAAATGCATGCATTGGTTTATAACATCACCCAACTTTCATTTATTCGCTCTCGAACATACCAATAGTGTGGTATCTATCTTAGTCTCTAAGTCTCAACTACAAGATAATCATGAAACTTCAGTGCTCGAGGGTCATCAAACATAGACCGTGTGTGTGGTTTATTTATGTAGAGATCAAATGTTTAAAACGAACTGGGTTAGTGGGCAATAAGTGCATGCCTAAAGTTGACAGGTTAAGTGGATTTTGTCACAAATTGTTTAAAAGTAAGTGTAGTATCTAGTTTATAAGTTACCAACTAATATTTGGTGTTCAATTGATGTAGCAAGCAAGTCTTGGCCAAATTTGAAATCAAAACGAATAGACGTATTGTTTTAATAAGAAAACTATGCAAGCAAGAGCCTCGTCTATTTTTTTTTTAAAAGCAATAACTTTTATGCATTTCATTTTACATCTTCCATCTAATTATTTATGCTAATATCTTCGATCTGTTCCTTTTAGGTATAGCAAACCTGACATGGAGACATTCCCAAATTGGTGTATGAAAACCAACTCAAAGTTACTGGCCTATTAGGGGCAGTGTAAATACTTCAATCTCCATGTCAACATAATCAACAAACCGACATAAGATATGGGTATACATTTATTACTATCAACCATACTGAAATAGGTGTTTCAAAATGTAAACCTTTTAATTACCATCAAGTGATTTCCTGCGTCTAGTCGGTATGGGTTATATCTCCCCTGCATCTCCATATGTTAAGGTTAACTAGCTATTAGGGTTGTAACCAAGGTCTTATATCCTAACTTATTCAAAGAAATCAGGAATACTAGTTACATGTTGTAAACACACTGTTTCAGTGTTACGATACGTCGATGCCCTTTTAGATCGAATACCCGAGAGATAAAAATCACTTTTACCACTTTGTGTAGAATGCCGTAGTGCGTCAACATTAAAATAAAGTCTAGCAGAGATATACTTGGTCAATTTTTGCATCATACAATACTCAAATTGTGAAATCCATAAATCACCTCTTCTTTTAATTTCTTTTTTATTCAGATATAATCTTTGTGAAAATATCATAAAATCAGCAAAATTAATGATGAGTTGGGCTTTGTATGAGCCGTTCTGTTGCCTGTTGGTAATGACTAATGAGAGTTAATTCTTGGATTGTTTATAGAATGTACTAACTTTCATCATTTTGCTTCAGGGGAATAGGAAATCTGAACGGGATGGGTTTCCACTCTCTTACTATACTGGTCTTTATGGTTGTTTGCTTCTTTTGTTGTTCATGTTTTTAAGAACAATAGTGATGTACTAGGATCATACATATCATCACAGGGAATTCGAAATGCATACTTTAACCTCTGTAAATTTTTGTTCATGTTTTATGAACAAATAGTAATGTACTAGTTTAATAATTAGAAAGGCATACTTCAATTCAACGCTATCAAAGTTTGTCACTGAGTCACAACCCTGTGTGGTATAAATAACTACTTACTGTAGAGATGGGACTAGTAGGAACTTATGACACACATGGCAAATGACTATTTCTCCCCTACCTATAAAATGATGTGCCTTCTTAACAAAAACGGAGTGTTTAGATTTGAGTTTGCTCGTGAGAGTCCTAGGAAGAGCTCTTTAAAGTTGAATAGTAAAGTAGGTTGAAGATTGAAAATAGTACTACCTCCCGAAACTTTATAGTTTTACACTTTATTTTGTTGACTTTTCGATGTCCGGTTTGACCTCAAATTAATAATAATTTGTTGCGAAAAAATAATTTAAAAAATTATATTATGAAAGTATACTTCTTATATTTATATAACAACTTTTAAAATTAATCTTTTCGTAATCAATTATGATTAATTTGAGGTCAAACCGGACATAAAAAAATCAACAAAAACAAAGTGTAAAACTATTAAGTTTCCAGAGGAAGTAGTATATTTATAGATGTAACGAGTATGTTAAATATAGGGTGCGATACGTATTGGATATGTCACGTGGTGTATCGAACAATTTTACAAATAGTTAAAAAATTTGAGTACACTGATTTTGCATGTCCAATACATTGAGTGTCAAATTTCATATGAAATACGAAGTATGAAATTGATTAAATTTGGGGTAAAAAAAATTATTAAGAACAAAATTAAGGTATATTTTCATTTTGTTTATTTCCAAATTCAAGATAACCCGGGGAGTTGTTAGCAATTTTACTCTCTTAACAAAAACGCTTACATATATATACACAGTTGAGTTGTTTCCTTGCACCTTGTTGCCCCAGTCCAGTAGCAAGCTCATAAACTCGAGTCCCTCTCCAATGGCGGAAGACCTACCGCCGACCACGAGTGCGAATGAAGCGATGCCCTCATTTTCTCCAACGGAAGGTGTATCTTTCACCTCCAATTCCTTCGTGGACCTGCCAAGCTTTGGGATACGAAAAACCAACCCCAATTCAGGCTGTTACTGTACTTGGATTCGTTTTATGTTTAATAATTCCGACATGTCTTTGCATCGGATGACCTAAATTCGTTTACTTGATCATTAGGATTGCTTGTATACCAATAGCGCTACAGGGACGTGACATATGTGGAATTGGAACTGCTCTTACTAGTTCTGGAAAGGTACTTCGGCTCTATTCTCTTAATTTGAAAAACTATTTAATTCAGTTCGGTTCGTATCAGTTTGGTACTTAGGCTCGGTCCTTCAGTTCAGTTCATATTAGTTTGTTCGTTTTTTATACTACAAATAAGTTCAGTTTAAATCAGTTATGAGAGACTTAGTGCTGAACCTCTACATATTTTTCTAGGATTAGTTCATATTTTGTTGCCTGAGGTGATATATACTTGGAAATGTACTTTCACTTTAGTGTGATAGGGATGTCTCGACTAGGATGAATTTGTATTTCTAAAACTGATTGCATCTTTTGTTGTTTGCTATCCAGATAGCTGCTTTTGCTTTACCTACATTGAATAGGCTGATGTATAAACTGAAGAATAGCCCAGCTATTAGGTGTCTAATTCTCACCCCAACAATGGAGTTGGCTTTTGAGTAAGTGCTGTTTCTTTTAATTTACATGTTGATCTCATTGCTTATAGTCGAGCATTTCCTTGACTCGCACAGCTTTACTTCTTGAAACAGCAAATTTTAGTCTGGTGTTCTTGTGCTAGACTGTAGGTTAGGCCTGTTGATAACAACACATTTCTGTGTTATTCCTTGTACATGACCCAGTGTATCTCTTATTTGTACCTTGATTTTTTACTGGGATAAAAGTTTTAGTTGGTTTGATTTGGTTTATCCGTAATGTGCCTATGAATGTCAGGCTTTCAGCATGCTGCTTCTTCATCATTATGCGGGATGCTCATTGATATCCTGAGTAAATGACATCAATTAAGTTCAAATAATATACTTAAACTGTGTAGCTTACAACATATGACAGTCATTCAGGTCTTGTTATCCTCTATGCTGGAGCCCAAACAGAGTGATGTCTTCTGGTGTTGCCAGTGGGAAATTAACATGTTTAGCAATTTCTATTTAAACCCCACCTGGTTCCTGCTTATCATTTTCTATGATTGTGTTATTTGCTACATGTGATAATTTATCTTTCTTTCTCTTTTGCGGTCACAGGGTCTATAGTACTCTTCTATATATAGCGAATTTGGTGCTTCCAATTTTTGACTCCCTTTAATCCTTACTGTGTCTGGAGAGAAGGAATGGTGTTACAAAAGAGTCAACATTTAATGTATTTGTAACTGTAACACAGGTGCACAACCATATGAGCACATATGCATGTACATATGTTTATGTATATTTGAATACACTAATATTATAATTACCCAACAAAAATGTGCCATTGATTGTATATTCCCCTTGCCAAGAATTGGTCTTCAGTAATGCTGCTTCCTGGACAGCAATTATTAGATGGAATGACGGATTAACTCGAGGAGGAAGTTTTATGTCTAGATTGGTTTACTTGGGCTGTTATTCTATAGTTCTTTATGCTAATGAAAGCTTTTTCTAGATGCAAGAGATAGACTTGAGATCACTGCCAGATATTGTAGTTTCAACTCCGAGATGTATGATAGATCACTTGCTTAACACTACATCTGTACATCTGGATGAGCTGGGAATATTGATACTGGATGAAGCCGATCAGATCCTTGAGATTGGATTTAGTGATGAAATTCGTCAACTGGTAAGAATTAATAACTCAACTATTCACCTTTCGTTTGAGAACAAGTGTACTTCTGAGTACTTATGTTTCAAGTAAATGGCTGTTGCATTATGGATTTCAGCTCAGAATTTACTGTAGTTATAATATTCCTCAATTTCTTGTGTTTCCGGGTCTCTGAATTCACAATCTTTCAAGGTGGTGTCTGCATTTAGAGTTCTATTCATTTGATAGATCTCATGTACTCGGTATTCCAGGGTTTGAGTTTTTTTTTGCCAGAAAATGGTTTACAGTTAGGCAAGGACCTCTGCATGTTAGAGTTGGACATAAAAAATAAATGTCCGGGGTTCACCTACTACTTTGGTCAGTTGTAGAGAAATCTAACATTCTATTATTTGTACTGTTATATGTAGTTGATGAATGCAATCACAAACTCTAATGGAAAACTAATGACTGAATAAAACAAGCTTGCTTATGTTAATTTGCAGTTATAATGGTGTTCTTTTTACTATCATAATAATGTAATAGTATCATTCTAATCTGGTGAGGTGTAAATACTTTTTTCTTTTTTCTGCTTGCCATCTTAATAATAAATTCGAGCAGTTTTCGTTCTGAGTATCAATGTTGGAATAATATGTCCCTATTTCATTCAGGTTACGCTGTGCCCTAAAAGGAGGCAGACAATGTTGTTTTCAGCTACCATGACAGAAGAAGTTGATGACCTTATTAAGCTTTCTCTTAATCAGCCCCTGCGGCTGTCCGCAAATCCATCAACAACACAGCCTGTGACATTGAGCGAAGAGTAAGTATGGATAGTTTCTCTGTTACTTGATCACTTTTAGTTTTGTACACTTATTTTGTTCATCAGTTGAAATTATCTTTACATTTACGGCAAAACCAATCAATTTGGTATGCAGGGTGGTTCGCATACGCGGAACACGTGAAGGAAATAGGGAAGCTGCTCTACTTGCTTTATGCTCCAAGTCATTTACATCGCAAGTGATTATTTTCAGGTTTTTTCTTGTCTTACACAGAACTTGCAGTTTCTAGCTTCTCTAGCATTACTACTTGATCAAGTCAATTATCTCTTTTAGTCTGTATTTGTTCTATTCATTACTTGACCTGTTAAACTTTATTTGGTAGCAATAAGCATACTTAAAAAAATTAATTGCTCATAATTGTTAGAATTTATGTCATGATTCTTCCAAGACTTGACAATGATCCATTGACCCAGCAGGATTGTGGATCATGGTATATTCCCCTGCGGGTATTTTGCAACCCCCACCTCACCTTCTCTCCTTTTGTTTTTTTGGTTTGTCTGAGCAATATGTACTCCTCCTTCATTTGTTTAGATGGTGAATTTTACATCCAAATTTGAACTTGCGTTTGGTATATTTTGTCACTTCAAACTTGTAAAGGGAGAATTCTGAATGGCGATTACCTTTACAGGTGCTCTCCACTGATTTAAATCCCCATCTTCACTACACATACATCTATGCTAATCAAAATGAGGAAGTTAGGTCTAATAATGATATTGGTGTTCCTTTTAAGTACTACTCCCTTTTGCCCCAATCTTTCTTCTAGTCTTATTGTAATAGTATGTCTTAAATTCTTTTAAGGTTAAAATGTAAAGCATATATGCCAGTGTTACCAATCCCTGATCGCTGCGTCTAGCAGCTAGCCAAATAGTCTGGGATAGGGTGATCGGCCTGGCAGGGATGCTGAAGTTTATAACATAACTTGCAGAAAGCACATATATGTAATTTTTCAAACTGGTGGGATCTCCTACTTAACTCAAACTACAGGGTGGCTATATGTAGTCTATTTTTTTTTTATTTGAATACACTAAAACGGTTTAATATGTATCTATATGTAAATATCTTTGTTTCTAACTAGATCTATATTCTTTTGTCAGTCGAACAGGGTTCGAAGCGCACAGGCTGAAAATTTTATTTGCGCTAGTTGGCCTCAAAGCTGCTGAACTACATGGAAAACTCACCCAGGCCCAGCGTTATGATGTAATTTCTCACCTTTGTTTTTTGGACGAGTTTCCATTAATTAATTTCCATGTGTTGAAGTGTGTGTTGATAATATACTGCACAGACTTTGGAGGTTTTAAGGAGAAAGGAAGTGGACTTTTTACTTGCAGCAGACGTTGCTGCTCGTGTAAGAATAAACTTTTCCTGTTCATTGATCAAAATGAATAGATATCAATAAACTTATAGTATTGATGGTATAGTTTGTTCATTGGTGAGTTGTTGTTTGTTCCATCTAACCGTTCTATTTTTTCTTCTCAGGGTCTTGATATTATCGGTGTTCAAACAGTTATTAATTTTGAATGTCCTCGAGATCATACTAGGTAAATACCAGCTTACAGGATTGGTTTTCATTAGCCATCAACTTTTCTGTAATCATCACCAAAAAATAAATAAAAGAACACTGTGTTTTCTTTGATTGCAACGGTCTAAATAAAAAGGTTGTTGCCCTCTAATGTTCGTATGTCTCCTTACCGATGAAATGACAACATTCCTTAAATTTCTTCTTGTGCAGTTATGCTCATCGGGTGCGCCAAACAGCCAGAGGCCCAGAGCTAGCGGAGTAGGATATGCTGTAACCTTCATCTCCGATAATGATCTTTATCTTAAGAAAGCTATTGTAAGCACTTACTTTCTCCCACTTTTCAGTTAAAAAATAAAAAAGATTCAGCATTGTTCAAATGTGTACCTCACTGTGATTAACTTTGAACATAAAATTTGTGCACTGGGTTGATATATTTCTTTTTTGTACTTCAGAACCTGCAGATAAACAGTAAATCAGCCTTTTCCTCTAACTTTTTGGGTTTAAGCTAAATTGTGCAGTTGCTTTTCTGTTGGCTTATCTAGTGAAGTCAAAATTCCTTAGATTTGGAAATTTAGAGCAAATTATTGTGCAGAACTAGATTATCAGGTCTTGTGCTTATAGTTACATGAGAAATGTCTCTTGAACATTGTAAAATTGGACAAAATATATCAAGGCACTAGCAATAGCGTGAAATGACCACAGTGATTAGCTGGCCTATTAGATCCGACTCCGAGTAACTCCTTATGAAACCGATGCCTCTTCTGAAATCTATTTGTTAACATAGAGAACTGAAAATTAAAGATGGCCCCGAAGCATATTTGTGTACACTGTACACTGGCTATCCAGATCCCTCCTGAAAACTTGAAAATGGAGGGACCAAAAGATCATTGCTTTTAGAAATCTCTTTGTTCACCAATGTTGCTCGAGTTCTCTTTCAGTGTGACTTAGTGTTTTTCTTATAAATTTCTTGGATTATCTACACTAAAAATCTTTTGTACCATGGTAGCAGTTTAAAAAAGTTGGTCCAAATCTGAAGAGACGAATAGTTGCTGAGCAATCCATAAGTAAGTGGTCTCAAATAATTGAGCAATTGGAAGGGCAAGTGGCCTCAATTCTCGAGGAAGAGAGGTATTGGAATGGAATGTACTTTTGTCAATTTGACAGCATGCATGAAAACTACATGTATCAAGTATTAACACCAAATTGCTATCATTTCCTTTTGCTGCCTGCAAGAAAGAGATGGCATTAAGGAAAGTCGAAATGGGGGTAACACCGTTGTCTCGTGGAATCCAGGCCATTGCATTAACTGGTTGATTATTTTTCGAATGTAACTTACCATCATCTTTTGCTCATGCGCAACTGGAATCATTTACATCAAAAGCTGACTGGTTTGGCCTCCGGGAGAGGATTTGGGCGTTGACCTGCCCAAAACCTCCTGGTAAGTTAGGCGGAGGGGTTTCTTATTGCAGACTGCCTGGAAAAAAAAAGTACAAATGTGTTTTGAGACACATACGATAGTATGTTTCAACATTGTGAGTCATGATTATGAAAACACATTCAAGTCCTATGTACAAATTCAATGAGTCAAATCTTATACTCCATTGTGTTTGAAAATGTTTAGAAAAGTAATTTTGTACTGTTTGAATAATAAAAGTAGTTTTTAGTATTTTTATTATAACGTCCGCTGCAATTTTTCTAGAAAAAATCAAAGTGACCTTCATAAGCAGCGAAGCAAGTAAATGGTTGATTTTACCTGCCTTTTTTTGTTTTTCTGCTAAAAATAAGTACTTCAATTAAATTTACCACCAGACACCACACCTACTTTTGTAATTTTAACTTGCTTCTCAACTAAAACACTACACTACACCAATAAATTTTGTTTAAAATCAATTTGTTTCAACTTCAGAATCATATCAAATAATACTTTCAACAAGCATTTGCAAGCACACTGAACTAATAGCATAAAACATGTGTACACATTGAAATTTTCTTTAAAATAAAGTGCAGGACCATGTACATTGGTACGCACGGAGTAAGAAAATGTATGTCTCCCTTGCAATTGGACTTTTTGTCCCATCTCTCCAGCCTCCCAAAGTTGAAAATTTCACTTGATTGTATTCATTATTGATCTATGAAACCAACCCTAAAGAGCTCGATAATGATTGCGAGGGGGGCCTCAACGAGCTTGGGGTGTCGTTTTACTATGGGTTCCAAGTTATTTAGTCATGTCCATTGCATGCCCCATACCTGTACTTGCGTGGGAATATGACGTCTAAAATTTTACATGAGTTTTGCCATTACGAGTTCTTAAAACCAACTCTAGAACTAGATAGAATGATCTTATGACCAGGGGAATGCGCTCAATGGATGTAGGGCGTCGTTCTGATAGGAGAGGGACATAAATATTAAGTTGAGTTTTCAGAGCATTCTGGGGGCAAAATTTGTGGACATGGGACCTTTTTTTCTTTCTTTCTTCTTCTGTCTCCTCTTCTAAAACAAATTGCAGGAGTCGCAGGACCATGTACACCGATAATACACACTAAGAAAATAAAAAAGGACAATTAATGGCTCTAATAACAAAAACAACACCATTAGATCAACAATTACACTTTAGTCCAATATTCTATTTTTGAGTTCACAAACCAAAATCAAAATTTACAAAATAAACAAGGCCTTATTAACATAAAAAATAGAATTAAAAAAAAAAAAAAAGAAGCATTTTTTATTTTAAAAATAAGGTTCTTTTTTTGAATTCATGATAAACCAGGGAGTTCTTAGCAATTACTAACTCTCTAATAACTAAAACCCTTGTACCCAAATGAGGCGTAAACCCTGTTGCCCTAATCCAGTTAGCAGCTCCTCCTCCAATGGCGAAAGACAAAACTTTCGTGTTCGAAGCACCGAGCGACGAGGAATTCGCCCGCGGAGCTCATAGTGAGTCTGAGGAAGAAGAAGAAGAATTTGAAGAAGACGAAGAAGTAGAAGAAGAATCCGAGGTCAAAGAGGCTAAAGGTGCAAAGAGCAGTAAGAAAACTCAGTCTCCATGGGATTTCTCTTCGTACTCGGAATCAGTTGTCGACGAGCATTCTCGCCGGAGCACAACTTCAATCGACCAAAAAATTGCCCGAGCTCGCGAAACCCTCCCCGCTGCCGTCATCGGTGACGAGGACTCTGATGAGGAACCACAGCAAGTAATTTCCTCCCCCTTAATAATTACTCATCTGTTTTTTTTTTATATTGTTTACGTATTATTTATACTGATAATTTTACATGATTATTGTTTTTAGGATTAATTAATTATTATTGTTCCAGTTAGTGATTTTAGGATGGATTATGTAATTGGTGCAGGAGGAATATAGGTCTGAAGAGGAAGATGACTTGCCGACCACAAGTGGCAATGAAGCTAAGCCCTTCTTTTCGAAAGTTGAAGGTGTATCCTTCCACTCCAATTCCTTTGTGGACCTGCATCTTTGCAGGCCTTTGCTAAGGGCCTGCCAAGCTCTGGGATACGAAAAGCCCACTCCCATTCAGGTTCTTACATTACTTCCAGCTGGTTTATGTTTAGTTTCTAAATGTTGTTTTTTTTGCACCGGATGACTTAAATTCGATTGCTTAATCACTAGGCTGCTTGTATACCAGTAGCGCTACAGGGGCGTGACATATGTGGAAGTGCTCTTACTGGTTCTGGAAAGGTACTTAGTTCATAGTGTGTTGCCTGAGGTGATATATACTGTAAATGTACTCCTGTAGTGTGATAGGGATGTTTCGACTAGGATGAATTTTTATCGATTAATCTAATTGCATCTTTTGTTGTTTGCTATCCAGACAGCTGCTTTTGCTTTACCTACATTGGATAGGCTGTGGTATAAACCGAAGAATAGCCCGGCTATTAGATGTCTAATTCTCACTCCAACAAGGGAGTTGGCTGTTCAGTAAGTTCTCTTTCTTCTTAGCGAGATAATACTAGCTAGCAAGGCATCTAAAAAGAGAGTTATACTGTAGTACATTATCTTATACCGTTATGATTATCAGATTTTGGCACCTGGTAAGATTTTACCGTATTGGTACTAGGCACAACATCTCTACTAGACACTATCCGGGGATAACTATGTCCATGCATATTCTGTTGGGGCTGGGACCGACTTATTTGGGCCTCGTAATCTTTTTTACATCTTTTCTTTTACAATCAGCAACTTTAATCCCTTGCATTGAAAAAGATAAAAGCAGGCGTTAGATGGTCTCAACGTTGGGCACACCTTAAATAATAGAGATAACCATACCACCACACTCCTACGTGTTAGGTGCACTTCCCAAATTTGCACACTTTAAATATTAGGAAGAATCACACAGCTACCTACCCAGGTGCTAGGCACATTCCTCTCTTTGAACCTGCGTATCCGTTAGACCGTCTAACTGAAGTTATTATATTTGAAGAATTACATAATTTATATTTAATATGCTATGGCTAGGCTACATTTATTATCAAGAGAAAAGGAAATGGCAGTTAATTAAATCCAAATTATTCATCTTGGACTAGGATTGTGATATAACAAATCCTCGATTACCTGGTTTTTGGGAGGATAAGCCTCAACTTATTTAACATGTTAAGCATTTTTTAAATCCACCTGATTCCTGCTTATCATTTTCTAGTATTGTTTTATCATCTTATATTATACCTTTCTTTACCTCTTGGGGTCACAGGGTCCATAGTATGATTCAGAAGCTTGCGCAGTTCATGCCAGATATCAGATGTTGTTTGATAATTGGAGGCCTTTCATCAAAGGTTAGCTGTTTTACTCATAGTGGACACATTTTTTGTGGTCAAGTCCTTAATTATCATGTAATTTACTGTTCTGTATGTGATGAGTTTGCTCCACCAAACACCAATGCTCGACTCCCTTCAATCCTTTCTATCTCTGGAGAGGAGGATTGGTATATAAATTTGCTTCAGTACAGCTGATTCCTAGACAGCATATTATTAGATTCATTAACTTGTGTTTTATTTCTGCATATTTAATTGGACTGTTATTCTGTACTTATTGCTAATGCACGTTTTTCTAGGTGCAAGAGGCAGCCTTGAGAACACTGCCTGATATTGTAATTGCAACTCCGGGACGTATGATAGACCATTTGCTTAACTCTATGTCTGTGCATCTGGATGAACTGGCAATATTGATACTCGATGAAGCTGATCGGCTCCTTGAGCTTGGATTTAGTAATGAAATTCGTCAACTGGTAATAACTGAACTATTTACCTTTTATTTGAGAACAAGTGTGTACGTGCTTCTGGGTTTTATGTTCGTAAGTAAATGACTGTTGGTTAATGGATTCTGAGCTCGGAATTTGCAGTAGTTACAATATTATTTATTTGCTTGTTTTGCCGGGTCTCTGAAATCACAACCTGGTGTTGACTGTTGACAACCTTGGATAACAGAGGCATCTAATGGTCACTACTTTTATAATTCCACGTTTGTGTTTTCATTCTGAATATCATTGTTGGAATAATTTGTACCCCTGTTTTATTCAGGTTAAGTTGTGCCCTAAAAGGAGGCAGACTATGTTGTTTTCAGCAACCATGACTGAAGAAGTTGATGAGCTTATTAAGCTTTCACTAAATCAGCCCCTGCGTCTGTCCGCAGATCCATCGACAAAGCGACCTTCGACATTGACTGAAGAGTAAGTAATGTTGGGTTTTGTTTGAAGAATAATCAGTTGAAAATTTCTTATATTTATGCAAAATCCATGGTAAAAACCCATCAATTTGGTATGCAGAGTGGTTCGTATACGCCGAACACGTGAAGGGAATCAGGAAGCAGTTCTACTTGCTTTATGCTCCAAGACATTTACATCGCAAGTTATTATTTTCAGGTTTTTCCTGTCTCAATCAGGACTGATGATTTCTAATTTCTCTAGCATACAACATATTCAACAGAAAGTTGAATTTGGACCTGTATGTAATTTTTCAGATGTCGTGATCTAATGTGTAACTCAAACCACAGGGTAGATATAATTAGATAGTCTTTTACTTACTCTACACTGCGTAATATGCATCTATCTGTAAAAATATGTCTGCCACTAACTATATCTACATTCTTTTGTTAGTGGAACAAAGTTGTAATATGCATCTATCTGTAAAAATATGTCTGCCACTAACTAGATCTACATTCTTTTGTTAGTGGAACAAAGTTCGAAGCGCACAGACTGAAAATTATATTTGGGTTAGTTGGCCTCAAAGCTGCTGAACTGCATGGAAACCTCACCCAGGCCCAGCGTTTAGATGTAATTTCTCGCTCCTTTTTTTTATGAATGAGTTTCCAGTGATTTCCTTTTGTTGAAGTGTTTGTGCGTGATATACTCCTTACAGGCCTTGGAGGTTTTCAGGAAGCAGGAAGTAGACTTTTTACTTGCAACAGACGTTGCTGCTCGTGTATGAATGCTTATTTCCTATCCATCGAGCAAAATGATGATCTTATTTCAGTTAATTTATATTATACTGCTTGTGCCCTCTTGACCTGTTGTTTGTTACATCTGATCATTCTATTTTCTCTTCTCAGGGTCTTGATATTATTGGTGTCCAAACAGTTATCAATTTTGAGTGTCCTCGAGATCTTACCAGGTAAATACCAGCTTCATGAATTGTTGTTCATTAGCCATTAATTTTTTCTGTAATCATCTTCAATAGATGAAATTCTATGTTCTCTCTGATTGGAAGTTTGGTACTCTCTATATAAAATGTTTGTTGCCCTTTAAGTTTTCTTAACTGGTTTTGAATTTATCCATACTGATGAAACGACAATTTCTAATATTTGTTCTTCTGCAGTTATGTTCATAGGGTGGGTCGAACAGCCAGAGCTGGCCGAGCAGGATATGCTGTAACCTTTGTTACTGATAATGATCGTTATCTTCAGAAAGCTATTGTAAGCACTTTTCTTCTACCACTTTGCAGTAAAAGAAATGGATTCACTATTGCTCAAATGTGTATTCACTGCGATCAACTTTGAACATAAAATTTGTGCACTAGCACCAGGTTGCTATTTCGCTCTGTACATGAGAACCTGCCAATAAACAATAAATATGCCTTTTTTTTCTCAGGTTTAAGCTAAATTGTGCAACTGCTGTTCTCATAGCTTCTTTAATGAAGCAAAACTCTTTGATTTGAAAGATTTGGTTCAAAACGATTGTGCAAATATAAATTATCAGGTTGTGTTTAAAAACAGACAAAAATTTGCCGGCTGTAATAAATTTAGTGTTACAATTATGGTGGGCGATTGATTATAGTAGGCGGGAGTATGTCACAAACATGGAATTTTACTTGCAAGAGGGCTACTGTTAATAGATTGATAAACCGGCCACCTATAAGAACATATCCAATTGCATTTAGCTGGCAATACTATTAGATCCGAGTAACGTATTTGTGAAGCCAATGTCTTTCCTAAAATGTTCTATTTGTTAACATAGCAAAGTGGAAGTTGAAAATAACTCTTTTTGACAATTTAGTGTACTTTTTTTTTTTTTTTTTGAGGATTAACATTTGCTGTTAATATATCTGTGTTTCATTGAATTGTATGGTTACCAATCAGGATTTAGCAGCTATTTGTTCAACAATGTTGCCTGAAATCCAGTGTGCTTTTAGTTTTTGTCCAGTTCCTTTCTTGATGTTATATATATATATATATATATATATATATATATATATATATATATATATATATATATATATATATATATATATATATATATATATATATATATATTTCTCGAGTTAAATATATAAACAATCTCTTGTACCATTATGGCAGAGTAAAAAAATTGGTTCGAATCTGAAGAGTCGAACGGTTGCTGAGCAATCAATAAATAAGTGGTCTCAAATAATTGAGCAATTAGAAGAGCAAGTGGGCTCAATTCTTCAGGAAGAGAGGTATTGGATGTTTTGCGAATTTGACATACTGCATGGAAACTACATGTATTAACACTGCCATTTCCTCTTGCTACAGGGAAGAGATGGCTTTAAGGAAAGCAGAAATGGAGGCAACAAAGGTGTCTTATTAAATCCATATTTTCTAAGAGACTTGTTAATATTCTAGAACTGCCAAGACATTTCATGAAAAATTGAATATGCATCACCATATTTTTTATAACTTTGTTTTATGTTCTTTTATTTTTATTTTTATCATTATTTTACTTTTTTATGTTTTTGGTGGGTGTGAATTTTTTTTTTTTTTTTTGGGGGGGGGGGGGGCAGGTCTGGTGTCCATCCAGGATATCCTAGCTATTTGTGTCTTCATTGGTAAACATAATTCTTCTTTTGTTTGTAGGCGGAGAACATGATCGCACACAGGGATGAAATATATTCACGTCCTAAAAAGACATGGTTTGTTACCGAAAAGGAGAAGAAGCTACAAGCACAGGCAACAAAGGTAATTTAGTTATTCATTCTCTGGACTCTAGGCATTTCGTGGTCTTTTTTGGGTTCATGAAATAATTTGTAAATTGTGAAACAAGCTGAAAGTTTATTAACAAGATTTAGTTGCCGGCTTCATGCAAGATGCTTTCCTGATAAAAGGGAGTGTATAAACATGTTATAGCCAACTTTTGTTTCTTGTATGTTCCGGACTTTCAGGGTTTCCTTAATTTTTTAAAGCCTATTAGTTTCTTCCTGCCTGGTTTCATTGTTGCGTGATTGTGAATTTTCTCTGTCCCAAGCGTTTTGCTTCAAGCAATTATTTGAGTTGCATTGATTTCTGAACTATTTGGTATACACCTGCAATTGTTGCCCAGGAAGCACTAGTGAAGCGCAAAGGTCCTGGCAGTGAGATGATCAGTGCTGAGAAAGCAGAAGAGTTGAAGATGAAGGAAAAGAGGAAGCGTGAACGCGAGGTAGCATCATACATGTACATCTTAGTAGAAAGTGCATCCCAGTTTTCCTAATGTGACTTTTTGTTTGAACAGAAAAATTTGCCTAGAAAGAAGCGTAGGAAGTTGGAGGCTGCTAGAGAGATGTTGGAGGATGAAGATGAAGTTGAAGTCAAGGTATATGTTCTTTTCTCTCTTAATAACATGCAGAACACTAGTATTTGAGCATGATTTTGCTACAATAACTAGGGTTGCTAGTAACGGAGTTTCAAATGGTCTGAGGTTCCATGAAACTGTTTATAATTATGGTTTCAATTCTTAGACCATATTTTACTTTGATCCAAGTCCTAGTTGTAGTATTAGATGCAAATCTATGCTTTGGATATCATCTGAAGCAAATTGGACAGAAACGACTTGTACTTTTTTTCATAGCTGGCAGTCCATATCCACGACTTTTGCCTTTTACCTTCCGTTGGTTTGGTAGGTCCAATGTCTCAATAGTTGCTTCAGCGAGTATTCTTCTAATGATTTCATACTAAATATGACCAGGGAGGGGTGAAAAATAATAAAGAGAAGACCGGAATTGCTCTTGTCGATGTGGCGTATCGTAGAGCAAAAGCAGTGAAGGCTGCTAAAAGGGCTGTTGATGCTGGCAAGATTGTACGGAAGTCGGTGAAAAAATCCAAGCCCTCTACCCACTCAACCAAATCAAGAACCGAGGACATGCAGGAACTCTTCCAGGGTGATATGAGTGAGAAAAGGCAAAAGAAAACTCTTCGAAGCGGCGGGAAGAAGAAGTCTGCATTCAAGAGCAAGTCTAGGTATGGATCTTTCCTTAATGCTTTCAACTAAAATTATTCTCGTCTTCATATTATGCTTGAAGCAGCAACCCAACCCAATCCATCAAGAACATTGATAAACCAGACTGCCTTTGTTCAGAATGTCATAACTGATACGAGGCTACTGAAGTAACATTTCATTGTAGTGAAAGCTTGTTTTATACTCCTTCCGGTTCGTGGAGTATTATATTAATAAAGTTTTGGGTCGATAATATAAAGTATGAGAGATCATGGATAACATGTGTGTGTGAGAGAGAGATTAATGATTAATAAGTGGTGATGGTGGGTTTCAATTTATGCATTTAAGGAAGTGTTGACCTTAATATTGAGTATGTGTGAAGTAATTATTTATTGTAGAAAATCTATGTGAAGTAATTATTTATTGTAGAAAATCTATGTGATTTTGGATGCTTATCAGCATTATGTTTTCTTTGCAGATATAAGCGCAAGTAGTTCGAAAGCATCCCCAATATGTGATTGCGGCCAACAAATGCGCTCGAACATGGAGTTATCCTGGTGGTTTGTTATTCACCACCAGTCTTGCCTTTCATGATGCAGATATGAAGGTGCTGAATCCATGAGGGCTATTTGTGCACTTTCTTTATATTCTTTTGAGCCGAACTTCTTCACTTGTTTGATAGAATGTATCAGTATGCTGAATCCATGAGGACTATAGAAGTATAAGTTAGAAGAAAAAGAGTAGCAGTTCATCATTGGTACCATACAGATCTTTGTGGAATTTTGACGTGTTATATGAGGTGGCTCCCGTGACCCCGTCTACAGGGTTGAGACTTGAGATTATTTGTTTTCTTCCTTTGTGATTGTACCTTCTGAAATGGAAGTACTTAAAGAAATTTAAGCAAGCATAAATTTAATATTCCAAAACTATTCGGGCAGATCTGTCCAAACTTTTCCTGATATGATGATATAGTTTCACTTTTTGTCTTCATTGCCACATTTGATTTACAAACTTATTGAAAAATCAGGTCTGTTAAAAGTTATGGATCAGTTGAACCACTTCTATCATCAAATAAATCTGTGTTACAGTTATCATCCATCCATTTTTTTTTGGATTCTTTACGTTTGTTTGCTTTGAAATTTCAGTTTTAGGAGGTTTGTATAATGAGTGTGGTATTTGATTTAGTGGTAGGATCCACAATAAAATTGTGAAGAAAAGATTTTCCAAAAAAGAAAACGTAAAAATTGAAAGTGGCAACAATGGAATACGTAAAGAATCTTAAAACAAAACGGATGAGTAATAAATTTGGTTTCTAGAGAAAAAGAACATCTGCACTCGAAAAGTTTGGTAGTTCGTTCAAAATGCCACTTCAAATATAATCATTATATTTTTGTACTTTATAAATGATTTTTCGATACTATGATTTAGAATTAACACGAGATCAAACCTGACATTAAGAAATTGTGCGTTTCCTCTTAATAGAACATAACTAAATTGAACATAATTGAACTGAATTTATTATTTTGTCGTATAAAATACAACTAATCAAATTTTAACTTAACTGAACTGAATGAATATGAACAAAATTGAATTGAATTGAAGTGAAAATAATGAGCTTTCAGACGAAGAGAGAGCCTAAAAAATCAACGTGTTTTAAATTATAAACTTTTGCATAGATGGAGGAAGTACCTTGTTTACCAAGTTGGCCGCATTCATGTCTAGCCATTTACTTGATTTTATCCTCAATTATATTCAAACTGACCCACAAGGAAGATAGGAGAACACTTGATCAGGTGGCACAAGTAATCTTGACTAAAAACAGTTAGGTGGTTTCGTGCGAGAGCTTCGAGAATTAGAATATAATTTGCAAAACAATATAAACAAATAATCTGATTGAGTTTTCTGGAGTTGAAGTCAAATGTTGACAATATGTTGTCCAACAATACCTCAACAAAATATGAAAAAGCAAAAAATAGTAAAGATAAAAATACATACACAAAATTTTTTCAATCAATAGGAGTAATATATAAACTCATGTGTCTTGAGGGCCAAAAGATTACTTACAATGTAATCTACGAAGAAATGAAATCTTTCAAACAAAGTTTGAAAGATCTTCAGCGCGCAATGAACAAATTCAACTAAACTACACGTGACGAGGAGCCTTGTGACAGTTCTCACTCGTAAAAACGACTTTTGTCCATCTCTAACTCAAGTGAAATGAGTGTGAACCTAATCAACTTAGTAAAAATGCACTTGTCTCAAAGTAATAATACTTTGATAGCTAGAATGTATAAACTCTACTCGATTCAAGTGTGAGAGTGTGTTCTTCAAAGACTGATGTGAGCTTGAGAGTGTCTGCCTCGTTGGTCTAGTTGAGTATGTGGTGTGTCATTGGTGCAACTCCAATCTTCAATTATTCCGTTGGGGGTTCGAACCACCGACCTCTCCTGTGCTACTCTAGCACCCCTTACCACTCGGCCACCCTTATAACTCCTCCCTCCATTCCATGAGAAGCTTCTCATTTCTCTTGCAAGCACAAGTTTTAAGAGACATGGGTGAAAATGTGGTACTATTTGAATAAAGAATGATAAAATTATTGTGAGTGGGGTATTTCTTAAATAAAAAATAAGAAAAGTATGGTGATTGGGGTATTATTATAGTAAAGAATGATGAGTGGGGTGGTAAAGTTGAAAATATAGTTGTATGGTACGTGGGTATAATAATTATAACAAATATTTCCAATTTAAAAAACAGAAAGCTTTTAGAGGGATATAGGGAGTATATAATATGGATGTGTTGTAAATAAGAAACTAGTGAATAAATATTATGAATTGAAACTATAGATGAGTCTGTAGTAGATAAAGGATTTGATCAGATTTTGAGTCCCCAGCGGACTGTTACGGATCGACGTACAGAGATGCCGGAAGAATGGAGGCCATCGACAGGGGAGTGTGTTAAGGTTAATACTGATTCAGCACAAGTGAGTTTGGGTAAAGCTATTGGTTTGGGCTTGGTGGGCCATAACATTTTGGGCCAAATCTTGGGTTGGAATCAGGTTATTATCCCACTTTTTCTTTACCCATCCGTAGCTGAGGCGTATGCTACTCGTGAAGGTTTGAAGTTTTCTTCGGACCGTGACTGGAATAAGATAATAATTGAGAGTGATTGCCAATTAATCATCAATATGATTCGGAATCGTAGTCATTTATTTTCTGATTTAGGACCTATTTTGCAAGACATTAAACTCCTTTCTTCTGGTTTTGATTCGTTAAGCTTTAATTTTACCCCACGTATTTGTAATGAAGTTGCTCACCGTCTTGCACGGACGACTTCATGTTCACGCGAGGGCCTAGATGATTTGCCTACTGTATAATTGTTGGCCTAGCCGATTTGTAAAATGAAAGTCACATATTTCTTTAAAAAAAAAAAAGGTAAACAGGTTCTATATTTGCATCATTAATGGCATTAAAAATTAATAAATTAATAATAATGAAAAGCCAAATATTCATGCTTAACCAATAAGAATACAATAAAGATGAAGTAAGTTTTTTTTTTTTTTCTTTTTTCCAAATGAAATAGAAATATTGAGTAGCAGGAAATGTTTGAAAACCTAACCAAAACCGAAACAATTGAAAGAATGGTCTACCCAACTCTACTCTAGGTGGACTTAATCCAAATCTGCAGGCTGAGGAACAACCGGGGGAGGAAGATCTGGAACAACATCAATACCCATGAAAGCAGCCTCCCTCCTCAAGTCCATCAGACTTGTAGCACCTTACCTTTACGGAGATGAACCCTCAATCCAGTCAGGTTGTCCAAATGAAGTACTGCAAATAACTTAGCAATGTTAAGGGACAATAACTTGGTGAGAATCATTACCCTGCGATTAGCCTCAAGAACCTGAGCAATAGTAGCATCGGGCTTCTCATCAGCCTTTTCTCGAGCCTTAAGGAAGCATAATTATGGTCTTTCTCGTAGGTCTCCAACAGGAGATCAATGGTAACAGCTGAAGATTTTCCAGATCTAGCAGGTTTCCAAATCCTCAAAATTTTAAATTCCAAAACAACAATTAAATTCCAAATCCTCAAAATTTTAAAACGCCAGTTATTACAAAATGGAGGGAGTATTAAAATTATATGGTTTCTTTTTTATAAAGAAGGTATAAAGAAGGTTAGATACCAATATCTCGTCTTTTTTTCAAATATTCTAATTTATCTCTGTAACTAGAATGAATATGAAAATTTGTCAAAGAGACATATAGAACCAATTATATTAGCTATATGAGTTGTTGGAATGTTGTGGAGGATAGATATTGGACACCTATAATTTGATAAAGGTATTAATGTTTATTCTTTAATTTCTGAATCACCTTCGCAGAGTCTATCTTCAAATCGACGATGAATTATGAATTCTCATTCAACATCCATGTTTTTATTTCTGAATCGACGTTGTTGCTATATATTTATATTCTTATATATGTATCTTTTCATTCATTAGAATACATACATGATCAGACGATCTAGATAATTGAAGTTAACATGTATGTTAACGCCCAACCCAAAGAACACAATTCACTTGCAAATTTAAGATTGAAGAGAAGATTCAGGTGATCGCAGCAAAGGAGAACGAGAACCGAGAGAACGTGTCTGCAATCATGAAATCATTCTGCAAGCTTGCGAATAAGAAACACAATATGGAGACAGCGATCGACCGGATGATCCTGTATCGTCAGGCAACCGATTCGATCCAGAAGGACCTCGACGAGACTAACATGGAGTTTGCTATGCGCGTTGGCCACATTAGGGCCATGACTATTGTGCCTTTAGTATCACAAAAAGAGGTTCAAAACTTTGATTGGTATTAAGAAACTTACTATTGATGCGCACATTCCTTGGACGGTTCGTTGTACATTAGCTCCATTGATCAGGTAGCTGATGTGAGACAATTAATTATATTTTCTGATCTTTAGCATGAGGGTTGAACAAGCTGAGGGTGTTGATGGGGTGTGATAGATGATATTACGAGCTGACATGATCGGAAGATATACATATTTTCTGAATTTTTCTTTTTGTTATATTAGATGTTGCGACATGCGGTTGTGTCGTGTGGCTTCATTGACTCTTATGTGTGACTAAAGTGTCACATGGATTGTACATAATGACATACCTGTGTAGCTCAAACTCTTATGTATGACTAAAGTGTAACATGGATTGTGGATAATGAATTCTTGTAACTAAAAAAATAAATTAAAGTCTAACCCAAACAACGTGTATAATAGTTTAATGTTATGTTGAAAACATAGTCGTCGTGGATATAATCTGAAGGGTTGTGACATTTCTTTTTTATCAATTGTATTTCAAAAGATTGTATATTAGAGTATTTCACAAAAAGAGTATTAATCTCTATAATAGTCACTCGGATTTTTGTTATTTTTCACTCAGGCTCTATATTTTCCAGATTTCTGTTCCTCTGGAAAATACAAAGGCTCATCCTGAGCTCGGCCCGACCCATAATTATATATAGAATTTATATGGAATTATTTTTTATACTCCCTCCGTCCCAGAACAGTTGCACCATTTTGTCATTTTGGGCGTCCCGTTAGAGTTGCACCATTTCATTTCTTTGCCATATTTGGACATGATTATAATAATTTTATATTACATCAACACATCTTTGTGGCCACAAATTCTCCATAAAGTAAAAACAACACCCACTAACAATATAACTCAATATTTAACTCTTCTCCTTATTTTATGTGTCCAAAAGCAAATGGTACAACTGCTCTGGGACGGAGGGAGTATATAACTATTGAATTTATAATTTATACACTTGTAGTATCGATAATGTTATAATTTATTTGTATTATTTTTCTATATTTATAAGATTGCCAAGTGATTATATACAATAATTTGTATACATTTTTAGTTCATTTATATAATTTGTTAAGTAACTTAATATTCACTAATTTCAATGTCAGATCAGTATGTCATATAAGAAAGTTAATGAAAAATTTTAAATGATATAAAATTATATCGAAATATTTGATCTGAAGTAAAAAATATAAATTAAATAGATTCACCATTCTGCTACTACAACACTACATAACTGAAAAATAACCTTTTTATTTCTAAATAATTGAAAAAAAATTCAAATTTAAAAACCTAAGGCCCGACCTGCGGTGGGCCAGGACTTGGGCCTAATGTACAGGCCCGTCCAGGGCCATGGCCCGTTCTCGCAAGTCACAACCTGATGGATTGGGCTTTGATCTGATCTTAGGGTCATGAACTTTGTTGACTTTAATCTGTAATTTGCAATTCAAGTTTATTTCATCTCTCCTAAAATTTCAGATATTTCGGATCCAAAATTTGGAATGTACACATAAAAATTAGTTACAACTTACAACGCCATAAAAATTAAAAACCGAAAGATGGTTGACATAAAAAAGTCTTAGACGCAATATATCACCAGAAAAGACAGCATGAAATATGACACAAAATCGAAATATCGATCGGTTTGCCTTCCAAATGATACAAACGTAGTATCAATGATTTCCACCAAAACTGTGTCTGAATGAAATATGACAGCATGCATATAGTAATATTTACAGGAATTTTCACTCTAGTGTGTCACTGAAACATAAACAATCAGTACTACAATATGAAAAGTTTCTGTACTTCCTATGAAAACATAAACCAAAAACCAAAGATATATGAAACCAAAGACTTTGAAACAGTTAATACACCTAACTTATCTCAACAATCAACTCCCATCCACTTATTTAGGTTTGTATCGAGTTACTCCTTCCTCTCTACGTCTGTATTGAGTGACTCCCTCTGTTAGCTATTCCTGTAAACCCGCTACCCTGCTCTGCTCGGCCCTAATCTCACGAGACCAGTTCATAAAAACCCACTACTTCCATGGAGGAGTGTTGTAATGTCTCAAAGGGTAATTTTCCCATCCATTTTCTGGTTCTTTTCGCTTTCCACCAACTGAGCTTATAGTGGGTTGAGCATGAGCATGGGCGTTGGACCTCATCTGCTCCTCCATCGACCTGACGTGACCTGAGCTTAAGAACTGTCTAAACCCAACAGGAGGATCTCCACTTCCGCTTTCCATCATCATTCCAGAATTGAGGTCAAAATTGCTCCGGGAAGGACCAACCCCATTTGAAGGACTCGAACTGGCCATGTTAATAAGAAAAGGTGGCTGAGTGAGAGCTTGTGGAATAGCAGAAACAGGCCCCCCAAGCTGGGGGATGACATGTGCTCCTCTAGAATCAACCATATAAGGAATCGGTCCACCAGGTCCATATAAGGTAGACGGGAATGGCATCGGAGAGGCATGCCCAAGCCCAGGGCTGGGCCCTGTGTTATTATAACCATAAAGCGGCGAATGGGTATAAGGAACCATGGATCCCATCCCCAAAAAGTTGCCTGATCGTCCCAAGTTCAGATCAAATGCAAGCTCTGGTGTTCGGCCATTTAGCAAGGGCTGCATTTCAGAAACAATATCTTTACCCTTCACCTGCACTTTTGTCCCCATGATGGATATCACGGAGTCATCTGATCTTATACCTCCAGGGTGATTCTGATTTTGAGATAACTTACTTAAATACGAATGTTCTGAAGAATCATTCAGGAAAGATGGCTGACCATTCAGATCAAAACTCCTTAAAGATGGCTGCGTTGATGAAGATGAACACGAATGAGTCCGAGTTTGATGGCCATTTCCTTGAGGAAAGAACTGGCTTATCCGCCAATCTGATGGACCAAGATCTTCACTTGCGTTATTCAAATCCAGTTCTAAATGTTCATATTTTCTTGAATTTGTAGCCACAGAAGACTCCCCTTCAACACTTTCAGCAACATTCAGATCAAAGTCAAGACACACCTGCCGTTGCTTAGAACTGCTACTGCTTCCACCAACTGAAAGATCCTTTTCACTTTCAACCACTCGGCGAGGCGATGCTGGGCGGAAAGCACTGGTTGCAGCAGAACCTTTCCAGCCAAGATTCCCCTCAAACTGCAATGGAGCAGGTGGTTGTAAAGGAGCCGCTGTTGCTCTTGAAGCAGACACAACAGAAACAGGTGCTAAAATTTGATTGGCAGCGTGGTCATTCTCTTCAGAGCAGATTTCCAGATTAAGATCGAAATTACCAACCTCCTTTTCAAGTTGAACATCTGTTTGAGCAGCCTCTGTGATTTGAGAGGACCCCACATCCGGACTTACATTTGCCTGCTCAGCATCTATGGTTTCAGAGCTAGTTGCAGAATCTTCCTGCATAGCTGAAGCTTCTTCGCCTGAAGAAACAGAGTTGTTTCCCACCTCCTTAACTAAGCCTTCACTGCCACAGGTCTGTTTACTATTCACAGTATCTGGACTGTGTAGCTTCTGTACATTTCCTCCTGGTACTTTCTCGGAAGAACTGCAGCTGTGTTCTTTGTAGTCTACAACTTCTCTCTCTACTTCATTGGCAACTTGCCGAGCAAAATCTAGAGGATCTATAATCCCATAGTCTAGTTCATCAGAACTAATGGCAATGCGATGAGATCCTCTGTCAGTTTCGTTTTTGGCAAAATTGTAATTGTTTGCCAAATCACTGCCACCCTTCTTCAGGTGTCTGTTGATCTTTACATCATCTATCCCCGATAGGAGTCTTCCTAAATCTATAGGGTTCGTCAAAGTCTTCTCGTTACTAGAGGACCTGCGCAGCATTTGATGCATATAATCACCTCCAGTTGTAGCATTAAATGTGTTTGAACTTCTTGACTGATTCAAATAACCATTATCAACCATGGCAGTCTTTCCTTCTGAGTCAGTTTCTCTGGAATTAATAGATAACGAACCTACTCCCCATGAATTTTTGTCCACAGTGTTCGAAAGTAGAGGTGAAGTAGATTTGTTTTCAGACTTCATTGCATCTGTGGTATCAGAACACAAGGAAAGAGGTTTGTCCTGTGATTTCTTAAATTCTTCAGGAGAGATGTCCATGTTTGCTGAATCTCCAGATTTTGTAGTCTGATTCATATTGGAAGGTGACTCCGCCATATGGCAGTCTGCCGCCAATTCAGGGGCCTCCTGACTAGAAACAGCGGGATGACATGATTCAACAGAGGCTGTAGCTATTGAATCACTTACAGGAGGCTTAATATCACAGTTTGCTGAGGAAGGTGAGCCGACTTGATCTGACAATCTTTCATCTCTGACAGGAGGCTCAGAGCTTTTGTTCAAGCTGTTTGCAGTCACAGAACTGGTAACATGTAATGGATCATCACCAGCTGATTCCTGGTTCTTCGGTTGAACCGATCCCTCCCTGGAAAGAGAAGCAGGCCCTTCTGGATGTACGCGACCTTTCTCAATATTTTCTGTACTTCCCATTTCATGATTAGACAAAGCTCCAATGTTTCCAACATCTGTAAGAGGTGCATCACTGCCAGCATTCCTTTTCCAGATTTGATGAAGCTCTCGGGCTTTGTCCTGTACCTTGGAACTACTGTGAAGAAGGAGATCCTCAATGGTTGCCCAGATTCCAGAAGCTACCAGTTTTTCATGGTCTGCAGGTAACTTTTCAAGTACATGAAGCAATTGGGTAATGGACTCCTCCAGAAAGCTGTCACTTGTGTTATTGCTAAATCTCTGGGCCTCCTTCAACCATTTGTCAAGGAACTTAAGGCCATCTAACTGAATGAATAAATCAATGCAATCTTTGTTGTCAGTTGCACCAATGGCATTTGCAACTGCAGACCACTGCCTGGTTGACTCACCAACATTCTTGACATCGCTATCCTCCTCATTCTGCATGACATCTATAAGTTCTCTGACTCGAGAAGGGGCTGTAAGCCCATTATTCTTCTCAGTCAAGGTAAAGAAGTCGTCGAATGTCATATTACAACAAAGCTCAAAACTGCAACTATTTGCTGCTTTATGAAATTTCGTTGTTACAAACCCTGCAAACATGTTATGCAGAGAAACGTTAAACATAAATATTTCAAAATATCTAAAAACGGAGACTAGATTGATGCGGTCAGCGTATTAAAGGACTGTCTACCACCAGGAATACAAGTTCTAGATTAATTCCCATCTGAAGACCATGACTTGTATCCTTATCTAGCTTTTTGAAAAAAGAAAAAAAAAGAAATAAGACAGGATTATTCTCTAAACGAACGTCTATAAATAGGGTAGATTTGACTAGAGTTATCTAAGTGATAAATTTATGATTAAATATTGAGGTAGGAGACCGGATGACACGGAGAAAGTAATGAAATATTGTACACCAATTCGGTAAGTGCAAATACCCAAAAACCGTGCAAAAAGGTAGTTACGAATAGGATGAGAAGGCATTCACTAAAATTGTTTTTTTCTGTTACAAGCCATTCTTATCTGTCATTTTGTGCAAGCCTATAGAAACATTTGATTGGATACAGTAGTAAGTGACCAACTATAGACATGATTTACTGGCAAATGATCGTTACATGCGGCACGGATCATGTACTGTACAGGTTTGCAAGCATTAATGTGTTCTGTATGCCCAGTATGTGAGTAAATGAGGGTGTGTTGTGTGTGTGGAGAACAAGAATTGTTATCGTCTTTAAACAGATTGTACTAATGTAGCAAACAAACAACAACGTCATGCACTACATGGACAATAAGCGTTCGTGATTGCAGTACATGAGTAACTCTTCAGATACTGGAGTATATTTTAGTACACAGAGAATTCACTCGTATGTTACATATGAGGCGCATCAATTGCAAATTCTCAAGAATGGGGTGAGCGAAAACAAACATCAAGGTTGTTGTACAGTTGTACTGCAAGAATAAGGACAAAACATAGAGTTCCTGTTATCCAGCAGATGAAAGATTTCATTTAGTTGAGCAATAAAAAAGAAAACTCTACCATGACTTGCTTCACAGCCTCAGAAGCAATAGGCCAATAGGGAAAACAATGCAGTTTAATTTTGGTTGTCAACATGCAAACTGATAGTTCAAGGACAAATCTTTCTTAGAAGAAGAAGATGACGACACTTTTTTACCAAAAATAAAAAGACACTTGAATACTAAAGCACAGGGAGTTTAAGAGCATTCCGGCATAAATCAACACCATATTTTTCACAGAATCATTAATAACACACAATCGTAAATCCCCACCGGCACAAAAAATACGAAATGCTAGAAGATATCTCACATGCAAATGGAAAACCATGTTACAGAGTTCAGTCGACAAATTAGAAACACCCATAACAAAATGAATTCAATTACCCATAAACCACCAATCACAAACCAAAAGCCGCACAAAAGAACAATAATTTTAAAAAAGACACAACAGACAGTATGAGCTTTACCACATCAGAACGCCCAATGCTGGAAGATCAAGAATCACAAGCAGGCCTGGTTTCTCCACTTAAAATCTGGAAAAGAAACAGATTTAACACAATTAACATAAAACATTTGATTTCACTTAAAAACAACAAAACTCATTCCCAACTGTAAAAATTAATCACACCTAGGGTTAACTTTTAGCAAATCATAAACCAAACAAAACAAATAACAACAAAAAGTACTTAATTCAAAATCAAACCTCAATTAAAACCCTAAATTACATTTAGTATTCAAAATGTATACTGTTTCAAGCATTTCAGAATCAGTAGAACACAGATTCCATTCAATTGCTAAAATCACATCAATTCGAATTGGAATTAAGCACAATAACACATACAATTCAGCGTAAAAGGGCAAAAAAACAATTCAAATAATCACATCGAGAAATTATAAAGGTAACAACAACAAAGACTTTTCCTTTACCTTTGAATATCAAATTTTCTCTCACCTCCGTCTGTTCAAATTATCCGAAAAAATTGGAAAAATTAACAGAGCAAAGGTTTTGCTGCTCTGTTTTAGAAGAAGCACAGCGTTTTGTGTGTTTTCTTCTTCGTTTGTTGTTGTTAGTGAGATTTTACATTTACAATTTGTTTGGAATTGAAATGTGTTTTATTAATGCATTTTTGCATTTAATTTATTAGTTTGCTTGTTGGTCTGATTTAGCTAACAATTGGGTCTTAATTAAACACGTGCCACGCGTGTGAATATGATTTGACCCTGCTAACCGATGGTCCGAGTTTCACGACCCGGTCGACTTTAAATATTTCAAAATTTTCATGTGCACAAAAATATTTCGAACTTTTGGTCATGTTCGAGATATGGTCAATGGAAACTTTTTATTGTGCGATGAAGTAATAATTAGAAACTAGTCCCCAAATTTTGGTTTTCTAATTCTGGGTACGATGTATAATCTCTAAAAACAAAAATTTTAAAAAGAAAACGTAATCAAGGTATCTCAACATATGTCAATAGTATTTGTTTTAAGAGGTGAATTACTCGTAACCTTCGAGTATATTGTGTGATAGGACAATTTCAAAATTTAAAACATTTATTTTATTTACATACGACACCCGATCATCGTTAACTGCAATATAATATGTTAGAATGTCAAACGTTTATAAGAACATCAATTTATAAGATATTTCTCGATGATAACCAATACTTCTTCACTTTTGTGTGTCTTAAAAGTTCAAAAAAAAAATACTTTTTCTCAACAATCTCTTTCCACAACACAAATTAGACACCCCCCTACACGAGTAGCCGGTAAGCACAAAGAGTGAGAATATATATCTTTTGTCTGATTAAACTCTATGTCCCTCCTTATAGGCCCGCGAAATTAAAAATTCACCAGATTTTTAACTTTACGGGTGCTTAAAATTAACTAACTAAGGCTCGGATGATTGTAGAAGTATGTTCAATGAATTCACTATGTCATTTTTCTATGGGTGGGCGATGAGTCTTTATTGTAATGATTAATCTTATCTTTTACACCGTAGATTATGGCTTATTTAACGTAGTATATTGTATTTTTAGTGCTTTTTCCACGTTGTAATGAATTTTCTTTACACGAGTAAAGTTCTAAAAAAAACATATGTAATAAAGGAGTTAATTGTTTTTATTTAATAACTAGTGATCAAATATTCAAATATATATATGCCTAATTAATTAAATAGTGTTAAGAGGTGAATCTATTCTCTTCGTTTGAACATAATTGGATAGAGGTGAAAAGAATTGAACTGGACTGACTGAATGAAACTGAACATAACTGAATTTATTTGTAGTGTAAAATACAACTAAGCAAAGTTTGAACATAACTGAACTGAATAAATTTAAACAGAATTGAACTGAACTGAAAATAATGAATTTTCAGATGAAGATAACATAGCATAATCATTAGTTTGGAGTAACTTATTTGGGGCTTTCTATTCTCAGGTCGGCTTCGTACCGACCTAAATGTAGGTCTTTATTATATATTTCATTCTAATTTATTAAATTTGATAAAAATATATAAATGTGCAGTTATACCCCTACTTTCAAAAAATTCATTTAAATAATTTAAATAAGTTCTTACTATTTTATAAGTATTAAATTAAAAATAAAAATTTACTTTAACTGAAATTAAAATTAACGAATATATATCAAATTAATTTCAACAACAATTCAATGGAATATTCGTTTTCCATAATCTAATTGCACTAGCTATCAACATTTGTAGAGGACAATAACAAAGTCTTATTTTTTTAGCTATGAAGTATATTATTTAGAAGTGTTCGATAGTTTATGTATCATTAAAATGGATAAATTAATTGTGATCAATTAACCTTGATTTGTGATTAAGATTAATTAATAAGGTTTACGTATATGTAATCATATAAATTGAAATTAAGGGCATTATAGTTAATTTGTATTTTTGTGGTGTTTTTAATATTAAAGAAAATTAATTATAATCCATCGTACCAAAAATGACTTTGAACCGAAATGAATAGATGAGATTAAATTAAGCGCCACATGGCAACTATTGAATGAAGACCTGAGTTTAGATCGGTACAGAGCCGACCTGAGAATAGAAAGCCCCAGCTTATTTGATAAAGGTCATTTTAAGACTTGAATCATTTTTTTTATTTATAAAGAAAGTAGTAATAAATTTCCACTAAAAGTTATATAATGATCCGTTCATTGTTATTTGCGCAATTGTAGGTTAAATTAATGCCAAACATTAGTGATGAATATCTTTAATGAAACCAACAATTACTTACGAATAGTATCGATTTTAACGAATTACTCACAAGCCATCTTGATTTGTATACATTCGATCGATTAGTATTGAAGTATTAGTTACTCCTTCGACTCAATTTATTTCAACTTTTTCATATGTTTCAATTACTTCTTTGTGTTTTTTTTTTTTTTAAATATTTCATTATTATTACTACCTCATTATAAAGTCCAGAGTCATGGATGACCATTGGGAGCGTCTGCCCCCCAAAAATGTTAAAAAGAATTTTTTATAAATAATCTTATCGATTTGTCAGAATCCCCTTCCCCTCACTTCTAAAATAATACTTCTGTTCTGACTCCCATTTCCTCTCCTTTTCCCTTCAAACTTTAAATTTTGATTAGTTCTTACATAGTTACTAAATAGTTACAGTTTAAAGGAAAAACAAAATTCAAGGAAGAAACAGAAAGGTGTCAAATCTTAAGGATGGGCTCTTTTGGGCTATTGTGAGTTTGGTGGAAGGACGCATTTGTATACTCCATTCTTCTTCCCTGAAAACGAGAGACCAAACCCACTACACCTTTCTCTTTCTTTCCCTTTATGCACTCATTTATGCCATTTATGTCTGCCAGCCTCTCTTGCCACAATCATCATCATTATCATGTTGATTATATATGTCGACTACTAATTTCATTCCATCCTTTCAGTTTATTCAAGATTAATCAGACGGTACTTTCTTAATAGTAGTAATTAATCATCTTTGAGGACCATGTTTGATTGATTTGATGAATCATTATCGTACTACTAGAAACTACAACCATAGGACATTCATAAACATGTGTATTGGTCGGATATATTTTCAACCCCTTAGAAAGTGACTGTCACAAATACTACTTGCTACGTGGAATCAACCCAATTGATCAAATCAAACCATATAAGGTTAATTTCACACAGTTAATTCCACTACTTTTGTTTACAAATAACCAAACAGCAGCTAAAATAGTAACTATCCTATCCCTTAGTTCAGCGCAATTAATCATAATATAATTCACATACTTTATTGGTATCGGTATGACCTTTGGATTTAAATTCACAATAACTTAATTTTCATCATTCAAAAGTATTCATCACGTGAGAATGGAAAAATTATTTTCAAATATTGTCCTTTAATGTGTACCCTGTTCAGATATTGTACTTCAATGTGTACGTCAACGGGCATCGTCCTGTAATGTGTCAAAAATTCTACCCCACGTCTTTCACATCATCAGATGGTTAATTTTGAATAACTACTCAATAAGGAGTGACCAACTCATTATTTTCAAATAAATAAGGACTAAAGTGAATTTGTAAAATATTAAGAAAATTAACTACAAATAAACATGTTAATGTATAATGTATTCCAAGATTTTGATACTCCAAATTTATTCCAAGATTTTGATACTCCCCTATATTAACTGAAGGGGGATGTAGAACAGTAAAAAAACACTCTTTTGATCTATTTTTCTATCTTAATTTCATCGACTAATAGCGAGGGTTTAGATCTTAGATGCGTAATAATTTGCGTATTTCTTGATATTTTGCTTTGAAGATGATAGAACAATGATAGTTCTGTGAGAGTCAAAACAAAACACATGCAACATATGAACAACAAAGTTTGTTGGAAGGATAAAATCAAAATGGAAGCTCAAGTTGACCAGCATATAGCCCCATTCCTTTCTAACATTTTCAAATCTTGCCTTTTTTTTTTTTTTTTTTTTTTCCTTCTTTTTTATAAATATACAATACTAGTATGATTTTGTACATTTGAACCAGGGACGATAATGATTTGATGTTAAGGGGTCAAATTATATATGTATGATTTTTTTAAAGTAGGGAGTGTGAGTGTTAAAATCTGAAAAATCGTAAATTTTACTTATAAAAAATTTGAAAAATCGTAAATACTATATTAAAAAAATTCCCCTAGGTCCGCCCTGATTTGAATAGACTAATAATGTTTTGATTCGAGCTCACCAAAATCGCAAAATCAATAATAAACACTACAATCACATAACAGACAAGCATAGATAATCGAATGAACATAAAACCGACGAACATGGAATTACATAGTAGTTCGGTTAAACAAGAACAATCACATAATACCGTCAGTGGAAAAAAAAAAAAAAAATCCTTAATTTTTAATTTATTGTTTATCAATTTATTGGCCCTTTTATTAAAATCTAGTTTTCCGACATTCATGGACTATTTAAGGACAGCAAGAAAGAACGGGGATATAACAAATCCCAATGGTATCAAAATCTTTAACAAATGTATAATGTATGTAAAAATTTGGTATAATTTCCAATCTTGCGTTGGAGATTATTAACTTGCCAAAATTATAAAATTGCATTTCCATAATATAGTTCTCTAATCAAGGCAATAATTGCAAGTAAAAGAATCAGCAGAATATTTTTACGTATGTATTTATTGCTAGCTAGTGAATTTGGGTTTCATAGAACTAACTTTCACTAAATTCAATTCAATAGTGTTAGTCTTGTAGAGATGGGTAGAGCAAAGCTTAACATGGAGTTGATACCCAAGGAGAAGTCCAGGCACACAACGTTCAAGAAGCGAAAAGAAGGCCTCATACGAAAGATGCACGAATTCACTACCTTATGTGATGTGAGTGCTTGCATGATCATCTATGGCCCCAAACAGGATGGTGGTGCAGTTATGCCAGAGATTTGGCCTCAAGATGTTGAAGAAGTTCGACGTGTCATTGACATTTACAAGAACAAGAAGAAAGATTCTGGGAGTAAGATATTTGGCCTTTCTGACTTCTTCCATGACCGGAAGAGGAAAATCGAAGAAGATCTCGTGAAGCTTCGAAGAAAGAACATGGAGGCCAAGTATCCAACATGGCTTGAGCAGATGGACTTTCTTACTCAACCCCAGTTGAGAGAACTTGTAGCCAAGTTGAGCAACAAGGCTGAACAAGTGAAATCAAGAATTGAAGCCTTGAAATTTAGGACTAATTTTATTGATTTTGGCCATGCTACTACAAATTTAGGCCAGCCAAATCAGTTTTCGAATGTTCCTTATCATTACCCTATTGATCTCAACAGCCAAGATATGAACCAGCAGAACTCAATGGTGAGGCTTATGATGAATGATAATGTTCACACTGTGCAGTATGGAGGTCCTTTACCAGGTGAGAGTATTCAGTGTGCATCTTTCAAGAGTCAGGTGACCTACGACTGGCCTAATTTGCTGACTGCACAATACTTTCCTCCATTGCATCCAACTGTGATGCCCCCACAGTTCATGCCATATTCGATGATGCAGGGCATGACGATGGAGCTGCAGCAGCCAACGTTCTATAGAGAGAATCATCAGGAGGGTAATGGTGGTCAAGAGGAGGTTATGCCCTACAAGAATAGTCTAAAGTTTGAAGATTTGAAATAATTTGGTATCTCTAGTTGTTTGCTTTTCATTATTTGCTGTTTTTTTTATGAGCTTGCCGTTTACATAGTACTATTAAGTTGTTTCTTGAGCACTTGGTACTTTTAAGTTCATTACTGGAAGATTGATGGTTATTATAGCAGGAGTATTGTCTTTCTCGGAGACTAGTACAGTAAAGATTTTTCTTTGGGTTTCTAATCTTCTTACTGTAACTGTTTAGCTGCACATTCGATTCATATATGATATAGGTTGAATCTACCCCTTTCTGGTAATAATATTTTGACTTGATAATGGTCAAAAAGTAAGTGCATTGTCATGATGAAATATTATCTTTGCAACCATGAGTATTTTATGCCAGTCCACACTGATCTTGAGTTTGCAGGAATTTCTTTCTAACCTATTTTTACGCACATGTTGATCAGTCAGTCAAACATAATATAATAATTAGGTCTGATATTAAAAAGTGTTACAATTGTTCACTGCACAATTTGGTTCACCAACTACTAATGACTAGTATTAGTCACCCAGCAAAAGGATTTTCCGAGGAATTATGGTACATTTAAGCTAATTTTGCTCACCTATTCCTCCCAGTTTGGCACCACAAGGCATCCAAATAGACAACTCAAAAACCTTTTCATACCAGGTGAAACATGTAGCAAAAGTCAAAAGTGAAGTTATCCTGTACACGATACTATCTAAGAAGACGAAGAAGAGATAAGCTGCCTTGCGTTCTGTTATTGTCGTCTGCAGCCAGAGTCTTCCGTCCCTTAGCTACCTGACATAGTTGATTTTTAAAGAGTGTTAAGTAAATGGAAACACTAAGATACTTGGGGAGTGGAATTATGCACCTAGAAACAACTAGTCAATGCTAACTGCTTATGAACGATGAAACTGTCAGAAAAAATTACCTTCGGCCTGTCATTCTCATCCATGTCATCCAAAAGACTCATATCCTTTAACAAGACAGATGAAGCTGGAAGAAGTCTCCTGACAAAATCGAACAAGACCAAGTAAATGACTGTGGAATGGTAAATAAACAATTTTCATAACAGGAGAGTACCAAAACAAAACATGACATTACATCGTCTTATGAATTACCTTTTTGGTTTCTCCGAAGGCTGGAGTTTGCTGCCTGAAGAAAGCTTAGGGGCAAGTTTGGACCTGACTTTGACATCCTGCACTTCATCAGGTAGATCATTGACCTGTGTATCAAGGTGTTCTTAATTAGATAGGCAAACCACAACAATTATCCCGGAAAATAAAATACCTAGATAATCCTCACCTGGGACAATTACTACGTCATTCAGTTTTGGCATGAACTTAGAAGTCGATAAAAAGATTCTCAGCACAGTGTAGCATAGCACATACACACACAGAAACATGGCAGGATAATCACACATTACAATTGGGGGTAGGGGTACTCGGACATACAAAACAATTTATCGCCAAGTCCTTGTAAGATTACAGTACAGTATACTCTACAATATGCAAATCAACGCACATTTTTATATTTCACAAACTGACGTAATTAGTTGTTGATGGTAGTTTTACTTTGTAAATAGATCAAATGGAAACTAATATGCCACCAGCAAATAATAGATCAATAAAAGCATGTCTTCTTGGGCATAAAGATTGCCCATTCAAGAACCAGGTTCTATCGTTTAAAAGTGATTAAAAAAAATTAGAATGATATGAGACAGAAAGACAGCCTCTGTGTTAAGTTAATCATATAGCATAAGAACGGCTCCAAAAATGTCAAAGCAGTAGCAGATCTTCTTCGCAAAATGGCTAAGCAGGCCATGACTCAACAACAGAATTACAGAAAGACTACCCGAAGTACGCAGAAACTTTGTTTGAGTTTTCATCTATTTTTAACCCTGGCATCCAATCTGTTTAGGAATATGTGATAACACTGGGAATGATGTGCTTACAAAGAGAATACTATATTATATGTCATGAATTCACGATGTTTAATACACCTTTTTCTTCTCTAATGGAGCAGAAGAAAATTCTTGACACTATTCCCCATGTACACACTGGCAAGCAAAGGCTAAGGGTTCTCTGTTACACAGAAAAGATGCAAATTCAGAATACTAAATTTTACGCATTCTTTGACAGAGTAAGTTCACAGCTGAATTTTTATTAATTTGTTAAGTACCTCTCCTGATTAAAATGAGTTTATAAGAATAATCTTGTGTACACAGAAAATGGTAACTATGACTTAAGATAAACTAAAACGCTCATATAGTTATAAATTTATAATTAGTACCTCCACGGGCTCAACCGTTTGATGATTTTGAATATTGGAAGCAGCATCATGGTTTGGAATAGGAATGGGTTGTTCTTCCACAACATGAATGGAGTCACCATTTTTCCAAGGAGCAGAGGAGGAGGTAAGGTCATTGTCCGGAAGTGCTGCAACAGGACCAAACTCGGGCTGAATAAATATGTCTGAGCAAAGTACAGAAAAAAAATTAATGCACAAGTATATAGAAATTCAGATAACACTAATGCCCAAACCACAAAGAGAAAAAGAAAAGGTTTCCAAAACAAATTTCGCATATCCTAAAATTCCTGCTTCTCATCCCAAGTTCTTATTGGTTAGAACTTAAAATAACACTGTCACTTCACATATACTCTCACTTATTGGTTACTAAAGCTGGCTTTTTGTGAGAACAATAATGACATGAGAAGAAAGCTATTGCATCAATGTAGAGAGACCTGACAAAGTTATACCAGTTTCAGTGTTTTGATGCTTAGAGAGTTTCCCTTTAGCATCGGTTAGATCTTCATCATCTGTAGAACGCCAACAATTACATGAGAACAATAACAGATGAGAAAAAACAATAATGCCATGAGAAGAAATCTATAGCATCAATGGAGAGACCTGACAAAGTTATACCAGTTTCAGTGATTTGATGCTTAGAGAGTTTGCCTTTAGCATCAGTCAGATCTTCATCATCCGTAGAATCGCAAACAATATCACATTCTATAGAAGTGGGAAAACTTGATTCATTTGATAGAGATTCACTATCATCCAAGGTTTCATCTCCCATGGGTTTTAGAGCTTTTCCACAACTTTCGTCATCTCTGTCAGAGAATGAAACATCCTGACTCACATCTGTCACCTGTCAACAATCAAATTGTTTGCAATATGTAAGAATAATTACCTGTAGCAGCAAAAAATGATACTACAATACTTTTTTTAAAAGATTATTTAAATACTAAACCTGATGATGGTTTCTGTCATCTCTACTACTGCCAGAGCATGAAACAGCTGGACTTGCACTCGTCACCTGTCAATGAGTTATTTGCATCATGTAAAACTAATTACATCTAAGCAGAAGAGGCAGCAAATGCAAATGTAGCTGCTTACTGAGATGTCTGTTGTCTTCTCATTTGTAATCTGATCCAACTCTTTTAGTTGACATGACAAAACTTCAGTTTTCACCTGAACAAGATTTTAGAACAAAATACCCAGCATTCAGTTGACACAAAACTGAATAATGAACAGATTAGCAACATCAATGCTAATTACAAACTTTAATCAGGTAACACAACAAACAAATAAGAGCCTGCTCGTGAGACACATATATTTCTAGTACGGAAATTGATTAAGGAGTTTACTTAATACATATAAGAATATTCAAGTGTGCACAGAGTTATGATTAATACCTCCACTGGATCAACTGTTTGATGATTTGGAATAGTGGAAGCAGCATCATTGTTTGGAACAGGAACCGATTGTGCTTCCTCAACATGAATGGAGTCACCATTCTTCTGAGGAGCAGAGGAGGTACAGTCATTGTCTAGAAGTGCTGCAACAGAATTGAAGTATAAACATGTCTGAGCAAAGTACAAGAAAAATCAATGCACAACAATTATAAAAATATATAGATATGCAGATTGCACTAATGACCAAACCACAAAGAGAAAAAGCAAAGGCTCCTAAAAGTAAAACAAATTCGACGTCTGAAAAAATTCCTGCTTCTCAGCCCAAGTCCTTATTGGTTAGAACTGAAAATAACAGTCACTTCACATATATCTATGGCACATCTAGTCTGATATTGCTAAACCAAAATTAGCTTTTTGTGAGAACATTAACAGATGAGGAAAAGCAATAATGCCATGAGAAGAAATCTATAGACATCAATGTAGAGACCTGAGGAAGTTATACCAGTTTCGGTGCTTTGATGCTTAGAGAGTTTCCCTTTAGCATCAGTCGGATCTTCATTATCTATAGAACCGCTAACAGTTTCACATTCTATATAAGTGGGAAAACTTGATTCATTCGATAGAGATTCACTCTTATCTAAATTATCATCTCCCATGATTTTTAGAAAATTTCCACAACTTTCGTCATCTCTTCCAAAGAGTGAAGCATCCGAACTCACATCTGTCACCTGTCAACAATTGAATTGTTTGCAATATGTGAGAATAATTACCTATAACAGCACAAATAAAATACTATGATACATTTTCTTCTAAAGCTTGTTTGAATCCTAAACCTGATGATGGTTTATGTCATCTGATGATGTTTGAATCCAGCATTTAGTTGATACAAAACCGAGTCATGAACAGATTAGCAAGTAGCAACATTAATGTTAATCACAAACTTAAATCAAGAAACACTATAAACAAAAAAGAGCCTGCTTGTGAGATTAAAAAATGTCTAGTACAGAAAATACCTCTTCTGATTCATAGGAGTTTAATGTGTATAAGAATAGGAGTTTAATGTGTATAAGAATACTCTAATATGCACAGATAACAGTAACTGTGACTTGAGAGAAACAAAAAGTTAAGAGTAATGATTAGTTACCTCCACTGGCTCAACCGTTTGAAGATTTGAAATACTGGAAGTAGCATCATGGCTTTGAACGGGAAGGGTGCTGTTTAATGCTTTTCTATGTGTGCATTGGACATTTAACTCCTTTAGTTCACTTTCCAATCCAAGGAGCCTGGTCTTTTCACCACTCAACTCACTTTCAAGTTCCATCCGTCTTGACTTTTCATTGTCGACTGTGTCTTTGAGCTCCTGGTTTTCAGTTTCCAATCCAAGGAGCCTTGTCTTTAGTTCACTTTCCAATCCAAGGAGCCTTGTCTTTTCACCACTCAACTCATTTTCCAGTTCAATCCGTCTTGACTTTTCATTGTTGACAGTGTCTTTGAGCTCCTGGTTTTCAGTTTTCAGGACCTTAAAAAAAATAAGCCAGACATCAAAGTATAAGGGTGTGTATAGTACATGTTGCAATGGATCTCAAATAAAAATGCACAATAAAGATTCTGTTTTCAGGAGCAATTGGATTACCTCTACTTCCTTTTTACTTTCTTTCAGCAGAGTCCAAAAAGCTTTAGAAAGACCTAGCAGTATTTGGTAGTCCCTAAACTTGTCAACCTTGCTCATTGCATGATCTTTTTCAGTCTCAAATATAGTAGACTTGTCAGAAAGAACAGGGATCTCAGTCCATCTTATATCCTCATCATCTTGGGTTTTTTCATTCAGGCAACCCTTCAAAGCCTTCTTAGAAATCTCTGTTGATGTAATAATTGCCACATACCATAAGTACCAAATATTCAAGAAAATTAACATAACAAGGTGCAACTCAAATAAATATGGAAGTAGTCAAGTGAAATTGGCTGAAAAGATATACTTTTACAATCTTTCGCCGATATACTTTTACAATCATCTCCTTCGTCAATCTGTAAAGGTGGGAAAGGAAGGACAGAAAAGGTGAAAAGTAAGCAAAAAAAGGCATAAAAGGTAATTTTAAAATTTTGATGGGACTTCTTAAACTTGATCATGTCGGCCAAGGGATAGCCATATCCATTAGCACGCAACAAACCACATAGGGAGTTCTTTTTTTTAAAATTATTTTAAATGAATTATAAACGATTACGTGCTAAGTAAATAAACCTGTTCAGGTGCAAAAATAATAATAACCCTGATGTAGCAATTCTATGGTTGAATCAAGTAGCGTTCACAGCCAAAAAAATGAGTTTTCAGTATTTTGTTAATGAATTACCAAAGAAGCTTCATTGTTGGTGAACTTCATTCGTTTCAGCTGATCGGCTCTAGGAAATAATGCTTGGATGGGCCTCTTGGAGCAATCATTTTTTATTCTGCATGCAACAAAAACTCTGTTATTTCTCGATACGTGAATGGCCATTGTATAAGAATCAGAAAGTTATCCTTACTTGATTTCTGCGAATGGAGAAGCCTGCTTCAACAGAAAGGATGTCTCAGGGTAGTCTTCCATTCCAGGCTTTACTGTTAAAATCTGATGGTTTTTCAAAAAAGAATCTAATTAGCATCACCACATAATGTGACATCATTCCAAGATATTCATAGCGCAATAGTCAACAAGATCGGCGAATATATAATAATAGACTTACCAATGTCATTCTTTTCTTCCCTTCCAGATAATCTCGCATATATCTGGTCAACTAATATTCAAAAGAATAAAATGAGTTCTCAATTCTCAGAACTCTACTCATTTGAAAGATCCACATGCATATTGAGAGCGATGGAAATTAAATACAAAGTCACACCATACTTACCAAAGAGTTATGATAATGTTTAGGCAATGGCTTTTTACGATTCTTCTGATGATCCAGCAACGACTGAACATGGATTCAAGTAGTTATTGAGCAAAGATGGCGATTTACAATAAGTTTTAAGACACTATTTTAAAATAAATAAAAAAGGAAAGAAAAGAAAAAAAGTAGCACAACATTTCATGCATACCCTCAGGCACAGACCAAACACCATGGAGGTGTTGTTGATGAAATTACTCTCAAGCAATCTAGAACCCTGTAAAAATACCATCGCCAGTTACATGTAATGACAAAGATATGCTTATATTATTATTTTACTACTAACTAAGTACACATGGTAGAGTATACACCTGATTGCCTGTCTTCTTTTCTTTTTCTGCCCCCGCAAGATCAATGATAGTCAATACAGAGCTTAAATGATCATCACTTTCTCCGTCAGGGCTCTTAGAAGCACTTCGAATGTTGATGACACATTGAGATCGACTACAAGAATTGAACGGAAATATTTAAAAATCACCACCAAATGAAGCTACACAATTGCCATTACAGCTACATTGTAATTGAAACTGAAAACTCCCAGCACAACATGGTGTGTGAACTAATGGAATTCTATGGGGCAGACATAGTTTTCTCAATTGGCGTTTGCTACTAAGATACTATAAGAGACAGCCTGGTGAAATCATTGAACCCAAAAAAGTAAAACAGAAGTATCTTTGTCGGCATGGAATTTTTCAAAAGAAAATGTTAAGACTTGATAATTTACCAACTAAAATTATAGCATAGGAAATAACATGACATCTTTCTTCAGATGACATTAAGGTCATTACAAACTACAATATGAAAACAAACAAACAAGATTATAGATGACAACTGACCTCGATTGACTATTGGAATTTGTTGTGGCAGTTGCACGTTTGAGCATCCCATGTGCAATAAGAGCCTCCGCATGTTGAGCATCCGAAATAACAGCCTGCATGAATGCCAAGAAAGAATCAAACACACATATGTTAATGCCTTGCTCATTTGTGATTAAATCACGAGATCACACATATGTAATCACCACTGCAGATGCATGAAATCTGCATCCCCGAGAAAACCTCTAATGAAAATTTTATAGTCTAACCTCTTGGATGCCTTTGACAACAGACTGCTGCATATATACATCACCCCCATCATGCAACAAGTCAATAAGTTTCTCATTTTTCCCTTGTTCTGAATTGATTTCCATCATGGACAAGAAATATTCCCTATCCATAAGCATAGCAGTAAGTGAATGAACAACTACTACTTCAATCAAATCAAACACTCACTCTAATTATTAACACAAATGCAGGTAACAGTCAAACAAAATAAGGACACTAGCTAAAGCAAAGCCGGAACAGTATACCTGGAGGACTTAGTGGCAGAATCCTTGTCCAAAATGTCCCGCAGAGCAAGAGGCACCATGCCAGGCTCCCTCACTGAGCCAAAAACCGTATGCGTCTTGCCGGAGCCACTGGGACCCATAGCAGTCAACATACCACTTTTCCCCTTGAGAAAATCATCCACAATAGGCCGCACCATTTGCTCATAAACATCAGCCTACATTACAACACCACATAACAATAACATTAATTAAAACAACATCATCCATGACCAAACAAATACAAAAATGCAAAAACAGAAGCTAATTATTTAATTATTCAAAATAAAAATTAGTAGAAAATAACCTGAGATGCTTCAGAGCCAAAAACACGCGAAAACCCTTCATAAGCCACCTCAGACTTAGCCCTCTTGGTCTCCTGCAGCAACAGGGGCGTAGAAACAGTAACAGACCTAAGATCCTCGTTCACCTGCACGCAGACCTCATTGTTTTTTACAGCTTTCGGCCTCGTGGTAGGTTTGGGTTTGGGAATTTTAGGCCAGACATTTTTGGAATCGGAAATTCGTTTGGTATTTCCGGTGTTTTGTACTGCGAAGGGCCTAATGCGGAGAAAAACCTTGAGGTTTTCCGGCGGCGGCGACGGAGGAGGAGGATCGGTAGATGAGAGTGGTTCACTTAACTTAATCGCGGATGCTGGGCCTGGGCGTGCTTTACGTATTGGATTCCGGCGCACGGTGATGGTGGGTGGACAGGGGCGAGAACATGGAGATTGTATATCCATTTCGGATTGAGATGGGAAGAGTTTGGGTTTGCGATTTGATGACATTTGAATTTTGATTCTAAGAGGGAAATGAGGACTACTAGTAATAGTCGATGAAGCCGTTTAAGTGAAGACTGGAGAGAAATAAATACTCAACACTTCAAGTGAACAAGTGACGACTGAGACTGACGAGGGATAGGTATTCATTTCAAAGTTCAAACCCCAACATTTCACTCATTTAGTCCATCTTTTTTATTTTATTGCAAATTCATCCATTATTTTTTTTTACATTCTTATTTCATTTTACTGTTGGGTCATAACTTTTTAGTAGCGTATCTAATAATCAACAATAACATTTTAGTTCCGAATTTGAATTTCTGACACTCATTTAAAACATATATTTATATAATCATCTTCCATACTGATAATAATCTAATAATTGCATCTTTACATAACAGTTCACACTTTAGCTAGAACAATGCAATGTATGTAAATACTGCTACTAGGATCACAAGTTCAGTTCCATGATTCTTATTGGAACCGTTTGCTCGAACCGAAGCTGAGGGACAAACGGCTATGTCAGCCGGGCATAGCTGAGGGTTTCCGCTGAAAAACTGATCATCTATCCCACTTAGTATCCCAACAGTCGGTCGTCTACCTGAAAAGTTGTTGTAAGAGAGATCTAGTGTTGCCAAGCTTCTCATTAGTCCAATCTCGTCTGGAATAACACCATCAAGTTGATTTCTGGACAAGTTCAGAGTATTCAAATTCTGGAATCGCGTGAAGCTCATTGGAAACACACCGTCTAGCATGTTTTGACTCAGGTCAATGAATGTCAAGTGAATATTGCCATCAAACTCCTGTGGAATGGCACCTGATAACAAGTTTCTGCTCATGCTTAGTCTGGAAAGGTTCTGGAGGCCGAAAAGTTCACCTGGAATCTCCCCTGAAAAATTGTTCCTGTCAAGAGACAGTACCCCGAGGTTGACCAAATTCCCAATGGACGATGGAATATTTCCAGAAACTGAATTGTTGGACAAGTCCAGGCTCAGAAGAGCGGTTCCTGAAATATTTTTCGGCAATTGACCTGTGAAGAAATTGTCGTTCAGCTCAAGCATGTTTAACAGTGGGAGGTTGAGAAACCCTGCTGGAATCGAACCATTCAACGAGTTGTTCTTGATTCTTATTTTTGTTAGAGACTTGCACTCACCAAACTCCTCAGGCACTGGTCCGTAAAAGTAGTTGTTCATCAGAATCAGAACCTGCAGGTTCCCTCCTTTACACAAGTCTTTTGGTATAGTCCCGGTGAGATGATTATTTGTGACATCGAAGGACACCAATCTCCCGTTCTGACCAAGACTGTGTGGTAACTCCAACGTGAAATTATTGTCCCATATATGTAAATACTCCAGATTTGGAAGATCAGCAATAAATTCAGGAATACGGCCGTGGAATCTGTTGGTGAAAAGATTTATGAAAGTTAAGTTCTTTAGTTCAGCAAAACTCTCTGGTATTAGTCCGGAAAGGTTGTTGACGGAGACATCAAGGAGCGTCAGGCTAACCATACCGGACAACTCTGATGGCACGTAGCCGGATAGATTATTTACCTATCAAAGAAAACAGAACCATTTAATACAACAGGCTGAATTCACGATTTACGGGATGTTTAACAGAGTGATCACCTGGAGGAACAAGATCTGCAAGTTATTCAAATTACCCAGAGTAGCTGGAATTTCACCCGTAAGACTGCAATTTGCGAGATCAAGTACTCGCAAGTTGTATAAGAACCCCAAGTCAGGCGGAATTCCACCTTCAAACTTGTTATAATACCCGAGGTAGAGCTCCTCAAGGTTGCGAATTCTTGCTAAGCTCCCTGGAATTTTCCCTGTCAGCTCATTTGCCTGCAACGCCAAGACTGTTAAGCTTTCAAACTCAGAGTACTCATCAGGTATTTCGCCTGAAAAATAACTCCCTGAGAGCTTTAAAATTTGTAGTTTCTTCAATTTTGTGAACTCCAACGGGAGATTCCCTGTGAATTCATTGTCATAAACATCAAATACTTCGAGTTCTGCCAGTTTCAGAATAACTTCTCCTGGGACAGAACCGTTGAACTTGTTGGAACTTAAGTTCAAGTACTTTAACGAGGTCAGATTTGACATTTCGATAGGCAGAGGACCAGTGAGATTATCGGCATGGAACGTGAGGCTGGTGAGAGAGTTGAGTAGGCCTATCACTGGGGGAAGCACACCAAAAAGAGCAACACTGGTGATATTGATCGACGTTACATGGCTGTTGGAGTCACATGTGACACCGGAGAAGTTGCAGTGCACGGAAGGAGAAGATGATGGTGGTGCCACCCAGTCGAGAAGGCCTGAACGTGAGGGCGCAAGTAAGGATGTTTTGAGCTTCAACATGGTTTCAAGATCAGAGCTGTGTGCAAGAAGAGAGATTGCTGGAAAGAAGGCAAAGATTATGAGGAAGTACATAGAAGATTTTCTCATGTTATTCTATCAAAATTTCCAGGAAGGGACAGAACGTATCAAATTTTACACTGTTTATATTCATGTACAGAACATCTAAATAAACTAAACTCTGCTTTGTACGAGAAGTGGATGTAAACCAGCATAGAGTAAAAAATGACAGAATATATTCTTCTAGCTAAATGTGCTGTCATGGATATATTGAACTGATTACCACTTTATGGGATGAGAAAAGGAGAATAAGATTCACAGCACTATAGTTAAAGCTTATTGGAGCTTATATGAAAAGAAAGACCAATAATAAAATGTTATTCGTTTGGGTGAATGTGATTCACTTATTTGAGTGCAGAATAAGGTTGTATTGCTAATTGCTTGCGCATGTATTCTTCTGGATTAAGTAAAATTTTACTTCTATTCCGTCTCGAGCCAAGGTTCCCAAGTAAATAATACTAATAGCTAAGTACCATAGATGATGATAATCAATACATAACCGTTCGCCAACTATACATATGTTGTAAAAATAATTATTACACACTTGAAATAACTAACTTATAATCTGCCACTTTTATTACACCAAAAATCACTGCACCTCAGAGTCATGGCCTTAACAGTAGAGAGAATCATAGACTGATGAGTTTGGGCGTCACTGGCGGAGGACTAGTGAGCATCTGAACAACTTCACGCATAGTTGGCCTCGCAGAGCTATCATCTTCCACGCACAGCATTGCAATCTTGAACATGTTCACCACACCTGCGAGTGGATACCCGGTAAGCCTAGAGTCCAGCACTGCTAGCACTGAAGCTGCATCAGTTGGCTGAGGAAGCTCCGATGAAACGCTCACGACCCACCTCACTATGTCCACTCCATCTCCAAACCCTCCCACAGGCCTTCTGCCTGTGATGAGCTCTAGTAGAACCACCCCGAAGCTGTACACGTCGCTCTTTTGGTCTACTTTCAGAGTGTAAGCATATTCTGTTACATATTTCAAAGAAGATACATTAAGTACATCAATTTGATAGTAATCAGGTATAAGAAACAACCAACTGTTCCAAAGAGTTCATGATATCCTAACAAAATGAAATTCCAAGACAAGCTTGCAATCAAACAAATGTTATTACCAATACTGTAGTTAACATAGAACTCAGAGACAACTCACCAGGTGCAATGTAACCGTAGGACCCAGCAATTGAAGACATGCACTCAGAGGCACCAGCGTCGTGGAAGAACTTGGCGAGACCAAAATCAGCAACATGCGCCTCATAGTCAGAGTCAAGCAGAATATTATTAGACTTCACATCTCTATGGATGATTGAAGGCGAACAGTCATGGTGCAAGTAGCAAAGACCCTTAGCTGCCTCCACAGCTATCCGGTACCTAGATTCCCACTGCAGATGAGCCCCTTTGGTACCATGTAACATCTCACCCAAGCTTCCATGTGACATGAACTCATAGAGCAACAAGTTTGTATCCTTGTTAGACACATAGCCAATGAGTCGAACAATATTCCGGTGCCTAATTCTCCCTAAGGTCTGGATTTCTGCCATGAAGCCGCGGTCATTGTGGTTGTGAGTATTTAGACGTTTGATTGCTACATCTGTTCCATTTGACATGGACCCTCTGTATACAATTCCTGCCCCACCTTTCCCGATTATGTTCTCATCTTTCAAGCACTCCAACACATCCTCAACCTTGCAGTCGAGACGCTGGAAAGCAGTGAGCTTCCAAGCTCGCGATTTCTCCAATCGCTTCCTCTTGTACATCATCCAAGTTCCAGGAATGAACAATAGCACAGTGATCAACACAATGAGGAAAATCACAATATTGGAAACACGACTATTGTGTGAGTCATGTTTGGTTCGAGCGGACGGGCAAAAGGAGCTATGAGGGGAACAGAGATTTGGATTCCCAGCGAAAAATTGATCATCAAGGTCTCTAAATAGACCACTCATAGGCCTTCTACCACTAAAATCGTTGTAAGACAGATCCAATATTGTCAAACTTTTCATGAGCCCAATTTCGCCTGGAATCTCGCCCTCCAATCTGTTTCTTGAAAGATTAAGCACATTAAGATTCTGTATCCCACATATGCTTCCAGGAATCTCCCCATCCAAGTTATTCCGGCTAAGATCAATGAACGTCAGCTGAGAACCACGATGAACAGATGCTGGAATTCTGCCTGTCAAGCTGTTGTCACTGAAGTTCAGCTTTGAGAGCTTCTCCAGACTAAAAATTCCCTCCGGAATTTCACCAGAGAACCTGTTCGTATCAAGAGCTAAAACCTGAAGATTGATCAAACTCCCAACTGAAGGCGGAATCTTACCCGAAATCCAATTGTTCGACAAATCAAGAGTAGCAAGAGTATTTGCAGAGATCTCCCCCGGCAGCTCACCACTAAAATAATTATCATTTAACTCCAGCATATCCATCAAAGGCAACCTAAAAAAACCACTCGGTACCGATCCATTAAAGAAATTCTTCTTGATCCTAATCCTCGTCAACGACTTGCACCCACCAACCTCCTCAGGCACAGGGCCATAAAAGAAATTATCCATGAGAATCAAAGTCTCCAATATCCCTCCCTTACACAAGTCCTTCGGAATCATCCCCGTGAGATGATTATAACTAACATCCAACATCTTCAACCTCCCACTCCTCCCTAAATTCTCCGGCAAACTCATGGTGAAATTGTTGTTCCAGATATGCAAAACTTCCAAATTCGGAAGGTCACCAATGAACTCAGGTAGAGGACCTTTAAACTTGTTCTGAAACAAGTTCAGCAGTGTAAGGTTCTTCAAATCAACAAAACTGTCAGGTATCCCACCAACCAGGTTGTTAATCGAAAGGTCCAGCGACATCAGGCTCACCATTCCAGACAGCTCAGCCGGTATGTATCCAGTCAAGTTATTTATCTATCAATCAATAACATATCATAATCAATAACAGATCAAATGAACTTTTACCAATGGCATTTAACTAGTCAAATATTCAAAAGCATATAAGTTCAAATATTATTTGTTAGGTACGATTTAATTTGGAGTCAAACCGGACTAAAAAAGTCAACCAAACAAATTGGAACTTGATATGGAATGTGATGCTACTAAATAGTACCTGAAGGAATAAAGTGTGCAAATGCTTGAGATTCCCGAGAGACGCCGGAATCTCACCGGTGAGATTACACTGCCCGAGATCAAGCAACCGGAGAGAAGAAATCGACCCGAACTCCACCGGAATACCACCATCATAAGTGTTATAGTACCCCAAATACATCTCTTCCAGATTCGGAATCAACGCCAGACTAGCCGGAATTCTCCCTGTCAAACTGTTCCCCTGCAAGGCCAGATACCTCAACTCCTTAAACTCCGAGTAAATCTCCGGAATCTCACCGGAGAAATAATTTCCCGCCAATTTCAGCATCCTCAATTTCTGGAGCTTAACAAACTGCGCGGGTAAATCCCCGACGAAATTGTTGTTGTATACATCGAAAACCTCCAGGTCGGTGAGCCTGAGCACGATTTCACCTGGAAAAGTTCCGTTTAAGGCGTTTATACTGAGATTGACGAATTTCAGAAGAGTTAGGTTCGACATTTCGAGAGGGAGAGGACCGGTGAGATTGCAGGAGGCGAGAGTGAGGTTTGTGAGGCTTGTTAGGAGTCCGATTGACGGCGAGAGAGTCCCGCAGAGAGGGAGGTCGGTGATGTAGAGGGATGTGACGCGGCGGTTTGAGTCGCAGGTGACGCCGGAGAAGGAGCAGTGGTCGGCGGCGGTTGAGGTCCAGTCGGTGAGAGCGGAGGAGTTGGGGGAGAGTAAGGAGGATTTGAGTGTGAGTAAGGTGTCGAGGTCGGAGTATGCATGGAGAGGAGGTGTGTGGAGGAAGAGGAGGAAGAGGAAGAGGAAGAGAGGGGGAATGGAGGTTTTCATTTGAGGTCGTCAATGGCGGAATTGAGTTTGATTCTGGAAATAAATTTTTGTAGGAATGTGAGAGGTGGTTTATAATGTGACAGGAGGAAAGGGAATCAGAAGGGAATGGAAGATGTTAAAAAATAAATTGGCGAAAGAACAAAAGTGAGATTTTTGTGAGCGGAAAGTTTTGGTGGTTGTATTCGTGTTTTGTTTTTGTTTTGTTTTGGTCAGTGAGTACTTGTGATTTTCCATTGGCTTATTCTCATTGACCGTCTCAGAGAACCCACAGCGACCATCGGTCTGTGTCAATATCATTTGGGTGCGCAGTAGAGAATCAAGATATGTATCACGAGATACTCTTTACTTGCTGGAAATGCTACTCTAAACTCTACTGAACCTCTGCAACATTTTTTCCCTTCAAATAATTACTTCTTGTCATCTGTCATGCTTAGCATGAGAGTTTCTTTTTATTTTGAGCAAATGCTTAACATGAGAGTTGGAAACATATTTATATATTTATCGTGAAGTTATCCGTTACGGTCACATTTATAATCACTCACCGAATCGGCTTGGCCATTAAGCTGTTATAACGTATAAATGATATTATCGTATTAGAACCAAAAAACCTCCACCCACAAGAGATGCAAATGGTCGACCATGTTAAGCCATGATGAATATGTTATGCATTTGAGAAGAGTAAGTTGTAATGGTCCAAATTTAAGGGTTAAATACATGATAATGTTATTTGTAGGGAAGATTATTTTCGCAAATAAATCCATAGTACTAAGTTCATCCATACAATTAAGGAATTAACCATGCCAAAAGGTAATAGAAACAGTACACTATATTAAGTGGGTGGTTGTTACAGTAGTTTAATTTATTCAGGCTCTTATTTAATTTAATAAGAAATTGTTTTTAGTATGTTTTTTGAGTATTTGTAGAAGAAGTTTATAACTTGGAGATTCTATTCAATTAAGTTATTTATAAGTTTAAATTGAAAAATGATCTGTGAACCTCCTTAAACAATTTCTCTTTAAATTAGTTTAGATTATAGTGATTGTTTTTATTCCAAGTGAGTCGAATTTGAAAACAATAATTTTACAACTATAGAGTATGTACTCACTTAATTAATTGTTCCACAAAACTTTAATCATCCCCTAAAAACATTATTTTGTATTTGTAACCCCTGAAAAGGAATTCATCCAATGGGGACGGAAGGAAATTGAAGAGAGGTTGAGGTAGAAAAATCAAGGCGTAGCGTGAAGGAAGTAGGAATAGTAATAGTAGGTGCAGTGCATGCAGGAGTAGTGTTAGCAATTAGCATGGCTAAAACTGACGGCGTGAAGAGACGTGGTGATTGACATGACCGGGAGTGTGAGAGAGATAGAGATTAGCAGTAGAAGTAGTAGACAGTAGGAGTAGTATATTTTTGATAATGATGGTGATAATGTAGAGAGAGTAGTAATCTAGTAGAGTAGCTGACTATCTGCACTGCAGCCTCTTCCTGTCAGACACTATCCCCATATCATTTTGTCACTACACCATTTTTTTCAAATTAACACATACTAACGCTGTCGTTTCCGGCCCCAATTGGGCCTCCTCTATTCAATGAGTTATGGACAAATGCTCTTTGGCCCAATGTGCCCCTCAGACAGACTCTGGTTTCTGTCTTGCAAGATAAGGACACCTCTACCATAAGCTGCTTCTCACTCTCTCTCACCCAGAGTATGGTCATTAGCTCAAAAGTCTACTCCAATTTTTGTTTCTCATTTCATACTTTTGTTTATTTAAATTGAGATTCATTTACATTAAGGTCATTTAATTGAGTAAGTATATTGTGATACAATCTAAAAATAAAAAATAGATCAAAAAAAATTCGTGTAATTGTCACTTAGTTCACAGAAACTCACCTCAATTCAACTTACTATAAACCCTAATTTTAGCTGACAGGATCAATCTTTGGTGGAACATTTGGCTTTGTTTCTACACAATTAAACTACTCCCTCCTATCACAATTAATTATCATTTTTAAGCTAAACACACAAATTAATAAAATTTATTGCAATCATGACTCTTGAAATTAATAGAAAAATACAGGATTCATTTCAGCCTAATTTTGATTACTCTTTCTCTAATCTTTCATAATTAAATAATAGATGAAAAAAGATTTCAGAATATAATAATAGATGAAGAATAAAAACAGAGATAAGGGTCATAGATTGCAGGGCTAAGCGACAAATATTTTGCTAAGGTGAAAAATTATTAAACATCAATTAATTGTGATATCAAGGAGTAGATAAGAACATGAATGGTAGTTTAGGCCTAAGTGGTGTGACTGAATTAGAAAAGCTAACGTTAACGTTATGTTTGGATTTAATTTAATTTTAAGGGGAATAATTTAGAGATAGGGATGAGAAAGATGAATTTAAAGTAATATACTAAGCCTGTTGATTCAATCAATTGATTGACCTACCAATCAATTTTAAACCGTTGATCTTGCTTATTCAGTTTCAATCTGGTGCGTACATGTGTCATTAAGTATTTTTTCCTTTTGAAATTCCTATTTTGATATTTGATATAAAAAATATTATTGAGATATTTAATTTTATTCCAACTCTTATGTAATGGATAAAAAGGAGATATTTTATCACAAGTGTACAATAAAGACCTACATAATATATACATTAATTCCTAATAAATTACTACTATATAGTGAAAGTCTCTTGGAGCTCACGCGGCAGGTTAGCTGATTTTTCTCCAATTTTGCTATTTTGTCGCTTTTTTTTTTTTTATTTAATTTTTTTAAAACCTTTTCTTCTTCACTTCTTCTTCCCTCATCACACAACATCTCTCTCCCGACATCTCTCTCTTCTTCTTCTTCTCCAAATCGGAACTGAAGAAATCACGGTCCATTAATCAATGGTGATTTAATGGTCATCAAATAACGGATTGCAATCATAAGGAGGATGAGAAACAGGGAAATCGAAAGATCCGGTGGCGGTAATTCCGGAATGCTTCCAACAAAATTCCAAAACATGTTTGCTATCTCACCATCGGCTCAACAAATCAGAGATAAAATACTTCTACTATGTTTTTAATCTTGCTTCCAGCTTCAATATATAAATTTTATTAGATTCTGATGGGGCGGTGGGTGAGTGGCGGGTGGGGCGGTTGGTACGGTGGAAGCGTGATTTGGTGGTGTTGGTACCGGTCTTGGCTACCGTGACGTGGCTGTTGGCTATGGAGATGAAGTGCCTTTTGCTCAGCTTATTAATGTCAGTCCCTCATCTTTTTTTATTACTCAGTTGAGTCCATTGATAGTTTCATATTCTCAAGTTTAGTGTAATAGCTTTATTTAGTTGATTTAATTTGATATTCTTGTTTTTGCCATTTATTGGGTAATGATGTGTTCTTGCTATGAATTCCTGTATTCTACATTTAAGTGAAATCACAATGTGCAATGAATTCTTGCTATGTATGTTAAATTTTTGTAATCGTAGTAGTAGTATGATGATTGTTTGGTGTGTATGTGTATTGGGTTCGATTTTCGTATTCTTGGAGACTGAAATCACAAAGTTGTGTTTTTTAGTGTGATTTTGCGAATGTAGGTGCATTATACTGCAAAGTTTGCTAATGGGATAGTGTTTGATAGTACATATAAACGTGCTAGACCTCTTACGTTGCGACTTGGCAGGGGAAAGGTAATCTGCTCTTGGACTTGAGTTATAAATTAGTGTTCAGAAACACAATATAATACTGTAGAGAGTATATCAATGCTTGTTAATTTGTTCAAGTATGTCACTTTGTAATGCTTTCGGTAAATTTTCTTCTACGTACAACAAGAGCTTCCTATTTGATTCTTCACCATTCATGGTATAAGAATTGGAGACGTGCACCATTTGAGAGCTGATGAGACGTGAAAGTAAAATATTGATGAACAAAACCACCATGAGGCATAGGCAACCAAACAATTGGTTGTCCTTCTCATGTTCAGATCAGTTTTCTCCAAGTATATTTTGAACCAATGATTTGTTTTAGCTATAGTAAGTAAGCATACTTTGATTTAGTGAACTATACTATGCAACAATTTCATTCAGATTTCTAGATAAGAGTTTTCATTAATTTTGTGACTTTGATAAAACTAAAATATGACCTTTATTTTTTCCCATTCAATTATGCTATCCAGGTATCTTCAGTTTCAGTTTGTACGGTGTAATTATAGACCAGTTGAACTGATGCATATAGAAAATGAGACAGTACAAGGTCCATGGACGCCGACACCCACGGGCTGGATAAAACTGAACTTGCTTTTCCTAATGATAATATTGTTGGTGGGATTGGAGTAGTACTCTGGGACTATATGGATTTCATCTTAGCCTGGAGTTGGTACGTAAACTACTTATGCTTGATTTCTAATTGAGAATATGTTGATCAATTAATTATTCTCTATTGTAGTTAGTGTTGAATCATATAGTGTATTCATTACCTTTTCATTTGTGAGTTTTAACTTTTAAGTGTATCCTCCCTAATTTTGATGCCGATTTTCGGTTTCTGATTTTACCTATAAATTTAGAATGCTGTTGATGTCTGTTGAAGAAAATATGACACTTGTTCATCACTAGCATTTTCGGAGTTCATCGTGTATCGTAAACCTTAATCCTGAGTGAATGGTTCTGACGTAAAAGAGAATATTGGCTTGGGAGTTTGGACAGTATTTTGATTATCTTGTTTGAGATAATTGATTAATTGGTGATAGAATTTATCATCGGAAGTAGTAATGCAGGGTGTCTTTACTTCGCTCGTCTATAACTTCTTCCTGCTTAAGTTGTGCAGCGATCAATCCAGTTTTTCTGCGATATGGACATAGACACACCTTCCTCACTCAATAGTCAATCCACACAATGCCATTAGTTACAGAACTATGTATGACCATTCTATTCCTTGTTTCAGTATGCGTACAGGTCGTGTGTCCCCTGTGCCCTTAGTGGTTAAGCATGTTTTTTCTGTGTGTGCTTATACTTCTCTGTTGTGTATTTCCTTAATAGCAAATTGATTAACTAGAGTAAGTTAGCGAATTTTATCCGAGTAGGGTTGATTGGATGCTAGGCCCCTAGAAGTTAGCTGAGAATTAGGAAACCTTGCAGTTTTTATATATAAAAAACTATGCATCTCATATGTTATTCTACCACAACTTGATCTAAATTTTGTAAAAGCAAAAGAATCAGATCGACTGTTGTGATATTTTACACTTGTGCTCTCACATAGTTTGCGTTGCTCATTGTTGAGTCGCATGTTTATCTGGAAGAGTGAAATGACATGGCCCTATAATAATCTCATTCTGGTATGCAGGTAGTTGGAATCAGAGTGGTTGTCCATTTTGTCAGCTATGATCTCAGTGTTAAGTGGTAACCTTCCTTCTTTTCACTTATGATAAAAGTTAGCATAAGAGGCCATGGAATTTGATAGAATGTTGTTTGCACCCTGCTCTTTACATTTTCAATTAGATATGTAATCGTGTATTGGCAGATCGTTCCCTTTTAAGATGCTGACAGAATAGGGAAATCAAGGAAAATCATTACGGTCATTGAAGTCTTTACTGATATTTAACAAAAAGTATTCTGAAATTCTTTGTCCTGAATTAGATGAGCTAATTTATGCTAATGGTAATCTAACTCAAGTGATCCAGTTGGATTGCAAGGGGTTGTGATTGAGCATCAGAAGATTATTCTTAATCAGAAAGTAAAAGGAATTGAAAGATGCTATATTACAGGAATAAAAGTTTGATGGACTATTGAATTGCTTGAAAGGTTGTCTTATAACTGAAGTAGTTGTATGTAATGTTTTTATTTTGATAAAATCCTAAATAATCTGTGTTCGGTGTTCCAGTTTCCTTCCATCGCTGGAGTAATGATTTCAGTTTTTGATCTGGTTAAGTACTACTAATATGTAATGGTTTTTAGCCAGATCAAATCCTATACCCTGAGCACCGCTGGAGCCGTTTGGTCAGAAGACAAGAGCCATGGAAGCTGTAGGTTTCACATATTTCTGTGGTAAGTTTATGCTTTTAATAGCCAGTGTAACTTTTGATCTTGTATTTGGCACTCTAGCTTAGGTTTGTTTGAGCTTTCTCCGACTTATGTTCCTCCCCTTATGCTTAATGTACGGTACCTTGTTCTATTATAGAATTTATTAAAGTTGTTTTGATGAAAAGCTAGGGATTCCCTTGGGTAGAGTTGTTATGAAAGACGTATTGCAATTTCTCTATTAGATTCAGATTTTTAATTAGTACATGAATGGCATGAGAAAAGTTCGTGCATAGACTAATCTAATCAATCTTAAGGGTAATTTCTTTTATTTTTGCATTATTTAGTTTTAGAAAGCACTATGATTGACTCATGTTCACTTGAAGTTATGGATATATGTAAACATTTAATTACTAAATCAAAGATGGTAATGAACAAAGCTGTTCATGTTTTGGGATTTGGATTGGATGTGTGTAAATTGGATTTCAGTGGCTACCCAGTGCATTTGTAATGTTGGACTGAACGATTGATCTCTTAAGTTGATTAACCTTGAGCTTTCTTCAACATGTGTGGCTTCTTTGTCTCAAGCTAGCTCTGCAGATTCTATCTGACATTTTATATGTTCTTTGTCCATTAGATGATGAACAAGGAATGGAGGACTGGGATCAAGAGAAATTGGAGCATTTTGTTCAGTCCAAGAGTCAGGAGTACAATCATAACTAGCCCACATATATAGTAAGCTTTCATATGCTTGTTCATATCCTTTCAAATGCATGCATCACATTAGTATTTCTTATATTCCATTAATCTCCTTTGAGTTTGTAGAGGTGTCATCCAGTGTTAAGTTCTAAATCTCCGATAACTGACTATTGATATGCTAACTACTTGAAGCTATAGGATGCTGCATTGACAGACTTAAAAATAATACTTGGAGGCTGATGATATATGAAATTAGCAACTTTACTCATGCAGTAATTACATCAGCTTAGATGTGGAAAAAATAGTTGAGTTTATTATCCATCAATTTAAGTTAGTACTGAGGATCAAATAAGATCTCCACCAGACAGAATTGGGTAGATTACTAGATTGATTGGGAATATCTTTACTTGTTATAACTTATAACTTATATATTGTGAAAGTTTCGGAATCTTATTGTGTAGGATGAAAAAAAAAAAACTACATAAGTTTGATTGGGAATATATGTGATGTTATTTTTTACAACCCTGTAAGAATTACATTAGAGAAATAGGGCTTTTTATCAATAGGGCTTTTTATTATCTGTGAGAAATAAGACTATTGAAAATTTATTTGGAGTTAATTAATTGTTATGGAGAACAGTAGGCCTTGAGCTGGCCGTAATGTCATTCGATTGATGTATTTGAATGAATGCATGCCACCATATTTTTTGTGTTTGTTTTGAGGTTTCAGCTGTAACTGTGTTTTAGAGTACCTGCTCTTTTGTGGTTTGTTAGGTATCAGTCTCATAAATGGACACTTTATGTCTGAGGAACAACAAATGAGGACTTGGGAGTGGTGATAAAGAGTGGATTCAAGTTTTAACGATCCAAGAGGACCATGGATTCTCCGCAGTTTGAGTTTTCATTTATTTCTGCATGTTGCATGCTAGAATTAGCTAAATGTTAAGCTGCGGAAAGTGTTCTGTATGGATTGAGTTATGCATTTTGATGTCCAGTTTGAAGGAGAATAATGTTTGAATGTTTAAAATATTAAGTTGCGAAAAGTGTGTTTGAATGTTTAAAATATTAAGTTGCGAAAAGTGTGTTTGAATGTTTTAAATATTAAGTTGCGAAAAGTGTGTTTGAATGTTTTAAATATTAAGTTGCGAAAAGTGTTATATGTATGGGTTAAGTTCTGCATTTTACTTTGATCTTGATTAATACTATGATATGATTGAGTATTTTCTTCTAGAAAAATACTTAGAACAACATGGTTATCCTATTTATGCAGGCAAACTAGAATTTCATAGTTGGCTCCAAATTATTATCACTAGAAAAAATGGCACGCGGTGCGCGCATCCAAAATAATTAGTATTTCCAATAAATATCATTCAAATTTATTTCTATTTATATTTAAGTTAAATTATATTCATAATATGAAAGTTAGTATCTATTATAATTGAAAATTTTCCTACTATTTCCCTACTAATTAAGTTAATAATGCATCATTAAAAAAAAAGAAAAAGATAAATAATATAACTACCGTAATGTGGGAATTAACTTCCGATTGATCCGACAACTAACTTGACCATGTTATCTTTATATAATAGTATAGATAATAACTAACACAAAATATGCATGCATATAAAGAGGCAAATCAGTTACTAACACCCTTGAAATTCTCATGTTATGTTATGGTACATAAATTACTTAAACGTGTGTCTAGCAAGTTTTCTATGAATGTGTCTATTGATTTTGCTATGCTGTCCTCTCTATTTGTTTTATGCATAAATAGCAGCCTAGAATATGCATGTATACAACATCTGCATCTGATTAGTATAAAAGTCGATATACATTACAAGAACAAGAAGACGCTTCACACGCGTAGCGTGTGACGCGTTTTCTAGTATTGACTAATTCAGGCAGGAGGAGGCTTATACCTTATAGTGTATTTTTTTTTCGATTTATTGTGCAATCTGTATTAAAATCAACGATAAAGCTAATGGACTAATTTAGGGATGAAAATTTTCATCCCTAAATTGGATCCAAGCATTCCGTAAAAATCTTTTCTAGGTTGAAGTGAAACAGCATGTCGGATTTATCCATTTCACTCTTTCTGTTTCTAAAATGATGTGTATTTTTATATTCTAATCCCTCCATGTATCATTGATAGTCTCATATTTTATTATTAGGTATCTATCTTTAATTGTACCATTTCCATTTTGAGAAATAAATTAAATATATTTTAATCATAAAAAAATCATTACAAAAGTTATCAACAATTGCTATCATATTTAATTATTTTAAAGTCATTAGTGATGATTGGATAAAAATATTAAGATGTACATAAATTATTATATATTGAGCTTTATTTTTTTGAGCTAAATCAAAGTGGGACTATTAGTGATAGATGGGGAGTAGTAATTTAGAAGCTTCAAGTAGCTTATAACCTATGCCGCTATGCGGGAAAATGGGTATATTGAAAAAAGTGAACAAAGAGAAATGAATCATGGTAACTCGAGTAGTCGAGTTAACTCACAGTCATATAAACGTGTTTAATAAAAGCGCATAAGTTGAACTCGATGCTAGAGTAGACACCAGTCCACCCAACTTATGGTGTGGCTAACAAGCACTAGTAGTAATGTACCACACTAATTAACTAGTTTCGGTCCCACTATTAATAATCCTAGGTTCGTCACTTTTTCGACCTAACAAACGAAACTACGATTTATAACCACACTTATTAGAAGGATCAAAATTAATTAATTAGTGTAGTAACATTACTGGTACTACTACTCGTATATCTGTATATCTTAAAGAGTTTAGGACCGTAGAAATGAGAATCCTATTAGTACAATTTATAACCGTCAATCTAATTATGTTTTTTTAGTTAACGTGGAGAAACTTATTAAGAGAATTTTTTTTCTCAGAAACGGAACAATTTTTATTGGGGTTTAAGTTTGACTACTGCTAGCTTTTGATATATTTTTTTTATTTTCTTTTTCTAATAGTACTTTTTCCGTTTGTTTTTGCAAGTCAAATATGCATGTTCGTTTTAAAATCTGTAGAGAATTTGCACTTTGCAGAAGATATCCGCTCTGGCATGTAGTTTTTTGGCCTAGTGGGCAGTGACAAGAATAGACTTAGCATGCTCCATTATAGTAGTCCAAGATACTATGAGTATATAATGACGAGTGAGACACAAAATTGCATTCAACTGTTCCAACACTATATAGTAGTAGATGCGAACGAGCAAAGGGGCATAAGTTGCCTAACATATTAGTAGTACATAGAAATATATATACAGGTATAATAAAATAAGATAAATTCATCCCACTATGAAAATAAAGAACAGAACAAATTCAAATTCCTATTTAAAAGTGAATTTTACTATTAAAGAATCAAAGAAATACACTGGAGTCGCCGAGTCGGGGACTAAAATCTAAGAAGACAGTGATATGGGAATAACAAGATGAGACATTGCGAATAAGTATAACACATATCCATCTGAATGGAACTTCTTGATATGCACTAATTATGTAGTCCCATTCATACTTGATTAATACTCTCGAATTTAAGTTCACATCTTATTGAATCCCATTTAAGTATCGTTGGATATATACGACATTGCTCGAATTTTATAGAACTCAAGTCATATGGGTTATAATTAATTCGGGTCAAAAAAAGCCAATCATAGTGAATCTAGGTCATGGCAAATCATTTCAGCATATCATGTCAAATTTGATCTCTTACGTAATGAGTTACTTTGCATGGATTATAACACGCACGGATCGTCCAGTTCGTAGCTAAGTCGTGGATCAAGTCCATTAAGGATATATAGCGGTAATTATCTAGAATAGTCTTTTATTTATCTTCATGTTTATTTGTTGAGTCATTGTTGAGTCGTTGTCTTTATCTGTTAGAGTCTAAAGTGTTCTACCTAGGTTATTCTTTTTGTTGGGCCAAACCCGTCGGGCCTATGCCCCCTGAGATACCCAAGAAAGTTCTCGGTCTGTTATATAAACCAGTCAACCCTAGTTGTCACTCCCACCGAATGTCTTTATTGACGATGTCAATAAAGGATGATTCCTGATGTATCTCTCTATCTTATTTCCTTTCCATGTCGCAAGACCATTCTTATGTCGTTGTTCCGTTCATGCACGAACGGAACCAATCTCCCCTTTCTGTGTCAAATTTCTCTGGAGGACGCATGATTCGTGCGTACTGTAACGCCCCAGATTTCAGAGGTTTAAAAGGGTTGGGAACGCTACTCATACCAACAAGGTGCACCTTTCTTTTCGGGAATCCACCTATAAGAACTTCAGAGTTAAGCGTGCTTGCTCTTGAGCAATTTTAGGATGGGTGACACACTGGGAAGTTCCCGGTGCGCGCACGAGTGAGGACAAAGTGCGCGGTTTAGAACCATAGCAAATTACTGATCAACGAACTATCGCAGATGCCAAGATCTCTACATACTTCATAGACTTTTACTAAGTTAAAGGTTGTGTTGAATTAGACTATGTCTTTTACAATTGTTGCCAAACAAATTATGCAGCTGACCACCCCTTCGAATGTTGGAATAAATGAAATTATATTATAGTATGAGAATGTGTCTTAGATTCACATCTAGATTTGAATCTCCATATATTGAAAACTTAGTTTCCAAGACACAAAGATATTAACATCGAGTACAAATATGGAGAACATTGAAAAATTAATTTAGATTTGAATCTCCATATATTGAAAACCTAGTTTCCAAGACACAAAGATATTAACATCAATTACAAATAAGGAGAACATTGAAAAATTAATTTTTATGGGATCCGAGTTTATATGAGATACTAACCACCGAATCCCTACATTTTATTCTCCACCAAGTTTAAGCTCGAAAGTATTTGGGTCGCATAGAGTTGGGGGCATCGGGTGCAATAATTTAGGTTGGGGACATGCTCACATGAGGTTGAAACTTGAAATACCGTGCAAGGAAGGTCAGTGGCCAGGCAACCAAGCAAGAGGGGTCTAAGTCTCGATCAGTTTGGGATTGGCAGGAGTAGTAATTATTGTAACGCTTGAAAGAAGAAGAATAACAAGGGAAGATGATGAACTGGTTGAAAAGGATAGCCAGCTAGTCTGGTGGCACTATAATGACCTAGCTATTTGTACCGGAAAGAGTGGAAAAAGTTGAAATAGCTAGCTAGACTTTATGTCACTTCCGTCTGATAAAAACAGTACTTACTGCGCAGTAAATTATAATCTTTCTGCTTTGCATCAACAGATGGAATACAAAACTGCCATTTTTTCCTAATAACAAGAGAACATGCATGCTAATTCTAATTCTGTAGTACTTACTCAGCACGCGTCCCAATGTTTCTACTTCCATTGTACTCTAATTGTATTCTATTGTGTTATTCAAACTTCAAAATTTGAAACTTAATGGCATCTAAGCCATTTTTTTAAAAAAAAATAATTATATAAATACACACTAGGTTACGTGCCGAACAAAATGTATAACATCAAATAAAAGAGCATTATCTAACCACGCAGGACGATCATCCCAAATAAAATGTAAATTATTACTACTACGTATACAGTACACTTCCCAAAAGTTTTTTTGCTGGCTTCTCTGGCAATTTGATATGCCACTCCATTTGGTTCCCTGTATACAAACTTGAGTTGTAATTCATTCATTTGACTGCATAGATCTTGTACATCCATTAAAGTTTGTTGAGTCATTGAAGCTGATTCCTATCTATTTATATATACAAGATACTACTTACTCCGTTTCATTAATAACTTCCTAAATCCTTCTCCAGCAGAGGCTCCAATGGAACTTTAAGGCTCCTAAGGCTCTGCTGGAGAGCATGATGAGGAGCAAAGATTTGATTCTCACCTCAAACACTTGAGGTGAGGATCAAAGATTTGATTATCACCTCAAACATTGTTTGAGGTGAGAATCAAAGGACTCATCACCTCTTTTTTCTTGTTTTTTTTTCTTACTTTCCTTGTTTTATGTTTCCATTTTTATTATTATTTTCATTGACTTTTCTTTCTTTTTTTTTTTTTTTTTTTCCGTTTACTTCTTCTCTTTTGTGTTTTCTTCATTTCTTTCTTTTTCTTCTTAATTTTATTCTTTTTATTTGTATTTTGTATACATTTATATTGTTTCTAAATAATAATATTTGTAAAAAGTAAAATACATTTATTCGATAAATTATTTAGTAATTCATATTACAAATAAAAAATAATACACCCTCACATAATGATAAAATTATAAATTTTACGCAAATTAATAAACTCTTGCATAATGTAATTGCAATTAAGTATTAAAAGAAATGAGAAAATGAAAAATAAAATAGAGGTTGAATGAGAGTAACTGTTGGAGTGTTGATGTTTAAATTGAGTGGAATGCTGATGTGGCGGACTTAAGGCTCAAAGTCGAAGGCCTAAGGGGACTATTCATCGCGAACTTTTACCACGTATAACTACTAAATTACATTAGAGAAAATATAATAAAATTATATTATGAAATTAAATGAAGTATATTTTCATACCCAACTTTTAATTTATATTGATACAATTTAATTTAAAAGCTATATGTGGTCAAAGGTCGCGATGAATAGTCACCTTAGAAAGTTATTAATGAAACGAAGGAAATAATACTTAAGAATCACTTTGTATGATTAGTTTTTTAATACAAAGAGGTATACATAATTCAAGGTTGTTATCCACATTTTCAAGAAATGTAGCACCGGCACGTATGAATTTGCCTTGGTGATTTCGTAGAATATATCCGGCCCCTGCTATTCTTTTTTCAATCAAACAGGAGCCATCAATATTTAGGCAGGCAAACAAAATCAGGCGGTGGAGGTTCCCAGTTGTGTGTTCTTAGGACCTTCACACCTGTTTTTTATGTTTTTCTGTTTGGTTTCAATTCTTTTATCAAGTTTGTTAACTGTAGATTAACTTGATATAAGTTAATTGATGTATTACTAAAAAATCATTTGATTCTTTGTCTTCCAAACAATCCAAAAGAAACAAGTAGCATTTATCTGTTTCTCCGGGTTCGAGTAAAGTTGAAATATAATATCAGAGAAAGTGTAATTCCTTGGTTCCCCATAAGTTGGGAGAATCCATTTTCTAACAGCTTTATAGGCGGGGGGCAATGCAAGAATAGGAGATCAACTGTTTCCTCTTCCCCTGAATGACAATCACCGCAAGGAGGTGAAGGAACAATGTTGTATTTATACAACCTGCTAGCAGTTGGTAAACTATCTTGCAAGATTAACCGTATGAAGAATTTGATTCTCGGTAGAACTTGTAATTTCCACACTTTTTTCCATGACCATTCTACGGATGGATTTTCAATCTCCTTTATCATGTAATTGTAGGCAGGTTCAATAGAGAATTTTTCATCCCTAGATTTTCCACAAGTTACAAGATCTTGTATTGCAGTCCTTGGTATTGGGACACCGAAAATTTCTTCCAAAATTTCTTCTGGTACAATTATCTAAAATATTCCACAACGATTACTGATAATATTAACAATATCTTAATAGTGTCCTAATTACTCCGAAAATTTTAAACAGCTCCACTTTATTTTATATTTAATTTTTTTCCTATTTAAATATTGGTCTTCAGTTTTTTTGTTTCAAATTTACCAATGTTATTTCGAAATTTAAATTTTATAGATAATGAGGTGAGCATAATTAAGTCTAAATAATAATACATGAAAATTCAAAAAGTAAAAGTACAAATTCTTAATATTAAAAAAAAAAAAAAAAAGACGAATAGGATTATAGGAGTACAAATAGTAATAGTACAAATTAAAATTATAAATAGTAATAGTAAGGGTGACCGAATGGTAAAGTAACTAGAGTGGGTCAGGAAAGGTTGGAGGTTTGAGTACTTATGAAGAAGTACTTGAGTTTTTAAGTATTAGATATAACAAATAGGAGTTGTATTTTTATGTAATGATATTTTTATTTTATCGTGGTAGTTTTCATTCCTACCAGTATATTTTTAATTTTGAAAATTTATTGTAATTTTTATTTTTTAAATATTTTAATTTTTAAAATCAATGCGATGTCATTATTATTAATTAATGGTGTTAAAGTGAAATAAAAAATATCAACCGTTAAAAGAGTTGGTGTGTGGATTCTATTGGTGCAAAATTGTGAAATATTAATATGACATGAGAGAGGATTCTGTTGAATTTTATACAAGTTTTAACCGATGGAGATGGCCTAGTTTACAAATAGATCAGGACCCCAAGCCTCATGAAGAGGAACAAAAGCAGTTAAAGTGCAAGTCTACCTACCAAGATCCATAGTCCAATGCCATTTCCGTTTCAACTCAACTCCACAACAAGGGCCCAAACCCATATTCTGTCATGAATCATGAGTCATGACTGCTTAGTCTGGTACTTCAAAAATGTAAATCTTCATATTTACTATCTATAGTAAATTTAAATAACTTAAAACCGCCTGTTTCCAATATTCCAATAGAAAATCCCCATCAACTGTTTCCAATATATTTAGACACCCTTTGGAGCTGTAACTTTAATTCTCTTGCACTAAAACTGAATGATAACAAGGAGAAAACATAAATGAAAAGAGCAAAGAACATTGTAATCATTCAAATTGACCTGGTAAATGTAAAAAACACTACTACAGCAGCACAGTGAAAAATATAAAGACCTCCTGAAAACAATAAAAGATTCATTTTGTGGAAAAGTAATTCACAGCCATGGTTTAATCTGCAGAATGCAGAAAAGCAATGGCAAAGAAATAACAATAATCCATCCCTAGAGCAAAAGGCAGTTATGGCTGCTTACCATATTTAATAATCATTTTATTCACAAAACCAATAGTTCTTGGAGAGCAGTTCTGGCTGACACTCAAGATGAAGTTCTCCATTGCATCTCTATCTGAATCCGACCGTTCTTCGAGTCGATCAGGCTGTACCTCTCATTGATCCGCTTGTTGTGGATGACATCTGACAGGTGTATATCCACATAACCCAGAGTTTCCTAAGATAAATAGTTTGACATCAGTTTCTGCCAAAGACATTCATATAATTCTTCGATAAACAAAAGATTTGTTTGCCATATCGCATCATGCGTGGCATGCACACAATTTTTTTATGAGAAATTGCTATTTTTTCGAGCTGTAATATGCTTCTACATCAAACATGCATGCATCACATACCTTCGGGTGTAATAGACCCATTCTTTTTGAAGTACTAACTACTTCGAGATGAATCCTGTCATTGGCTGGAGGCTCTTCGAGCACAAACTGAAACTCCTCTTCCCATCTTGGATCTCTGGTCTTCTTAATAGGCTGTCGAGTCATGAACAGTTTATCAGATCTTCGACAAAATGCTTATGTGGTTAAATAAATCACACAAATACAAGAAAAATCATGTACCAGTGAGGCATAACACTTGTAGAGTCTTGTAGTTTTAGAAGAAAGCGCTATTTATTATACTACTAGAACTAGAAGTTACCTTTGTTCTTCTCTCCTCCCCTCTAAACAGTAAACGAACGGATGGATTTGTGTGGTTCTTTCCTTCCAAATCTTGACCTTCATGGACTATGATCACGAGCAAGCCACCACCTTCAGGTGTTCCATCAGGGGCCTTCTGTACTGTATCCATCGCGTCCTCAACATTGGTTGGCATCTGATCCTCCGTGAATGGTTTATAATTGACTTCAACCACAAGCTGCCCTCGGTTCTTTTCGTTCTGAGCATCATCTGGATTCAGATTTTTCAGAAGATCAAGAGTCATGGTTTTTGGTTCCTCGGGTGTGAGGTCCTTCAATGGGATTACATTCAAGCCCATCTTGTCATGTGTTCCAACCTAAACAATGATATTTAGTTAGGGGCAAACGAGAAAGGAACATACGTACAGTACGTTCCTGTGTTTATCTATATCAAACAAGTGAATATACACATATATACCTGTTCCCAGTCGAAGACAGATAGCTCTAGAACCTGAGTTGCTGGATCCTTGACAACAAAACTGAATTCTTCATTCCATTCAGGGTTCAAGTTTTTATGTTTAACAGTAGTTTTCTTGGACGGAAGTTTATCATCAGCGAGCTTTAGTTTCACATAAGGGTCGGACGCCCCCAAAAGATCTTTCTTCTTGAGCTTCACTGCTCTGACTACAGTTACGTTAAGAAGCCCACACGGTTTCTTCATTGCTCTGTCGACAACAACAAAGTAAAACTATGAGTAATTCCATGGCGTGTAACACCTAGATATTATAGCATAAAGCTAGGAATGAAATCAACTTACTTAGCGGGATCCATAATCTGAACTTCAAGTCTTTTAGGCCACAAATACATATTTGCAACCTGTTCTTTGATAGTTTCCTGGTGAATTTTAAACATATAAGAGAGGGTAAAATTCACAAAAAAATCAAGTGCCAGCGAATATACATAGGTCACATAAGCAAGACTGTGAAAATATTGGAGCAGGAGTATAGAAAATTAATGTAAATGTAAAAATGATTTGATGTCTTGGACAAGTACAGCACAGTCAGAAACAGAAATTAGAAGTAAAAAACGAGAATATACATTGAAATAAATTGTACTGGCATATACTATTTGTTTAGAAATTAATTTGAAGTACTATTTACTTTTATTGTAAATAAAGCAATAATAACCCAAATAAGTTCATAAATTACCCAAAGAAACAAAAAATTGAGAAAATTTTAATTCGCGTAAAGATTGCATTAGTTATTTCATCATATTTGAAAGACATTCATGTTAGTTCATTTCACCCAAAGTCCTTGCGCTTGGACCACACCGCCTCAAAGACTTGCCAAAGCAAACTTCTTAGTACTACAAATAACTACTGAAGGTACAAATGGTAGCAAATAGTGAACCATGACTCCCCCACAAAGAAGAGCATATTATCTAGTTATCCGCATTCCACAGTATAATATAAGCCCCTGCTCCAGATCACTTAAATGGTCAGAATTCACTTTACAAGTATCCCCAGCTATCCACATAGATACACCAAATGTGGAAATTTCATTCTAGTGTTCTATACCTGTATAATCCTGTATGCTCCAGGAATCGACATAGCATCAGCTCCTAGCAACTTCACTCCAAAGTCAACATGAGGCTACAAAGAACGTAAGAGGAGTAAAAGTTGTAGTTAAACCTGCAAATTGGATACTTTTAGGCATTCAACTGCCACTTTTGTCCTTAATCCTTATGATAGATGGATTTAAAGAAGATGCATTCATAAAAGAGGAAACCACATAAGGTAACCACAATCTTTATTTTAGAAAGTATATGACCAACAAATATGAATGACTCAGCATTCACCTTCTCCATCAGAGAAACATGTATATTTGCGAAACAAGGAAAACTTGGGACCAGCGGCTTTAATGTGATCCGTGGATTAGCAAATACTTGCAAGTCAATCACCTGAAACGTTCCATAAGGAAAATTAAGTCATTCACTTCAGGAAATAGCTGAATGGTAAAATTGGATATATCATGTAGACAATGAGGAGGATGTAGATAGGAGAGGTGAAACACAAACCAATTTATGTATATATAGAGAGAACCTGAACGGTAGCCTTCAATCCAAAGGCCTTGGCAGCAACGAGGATGTTTGGGTTAGCAGCCCATTTCATGCCTAGTTCCATTATCAACTCCTTTTCCTCCGTATTATATACTTTCATTCCTGGAGGGGAGATAATAAATCATACATAACAAGAATAAATAAATAATTCTGGAGTATATGCGTGGAGAGGGAAGCAACAGCTGAACCTTGGAAAGTAGGCGGCAGGCAGCCCAAAGTTAGTGTTTCAAAATTTACTGACTCGATTTTGTATTTTGGAATTTGCTCAGCTATGATGGGCTCTGCTATTGTCTTTACCGTCTTACAAATTGCCTGAGACGAAGTGGAGTGTGAATATTTAGCAGATGCAGGGAAATCAAAGTGAAAGCACGCTGAAAAAGTACCTTATCCAAATAAGGCCACATAAGTTCTATGAACTTGTTTAGCCAATCAAGCTGCATGAAAATTTACAAAGAAAATGTAAGCGATATCAGTTACAATAAACTGGAAGGCATGTCAGTTCCCTCCAGTGAAATTAGTGAAGGGCACAGAGGTCAAGCGATAACTGATAACTCACCCGGTCATAATCTGGATTTTTAATCCAGATAGGTATTTCGGGCAGCAGCTTTTGAAGAGTTTCCGTATCCAGCTCATCCAATGGACGAACATCAGGGTCCTGTGAAAAGAGTCCACAGGATTAAGTACATTATAACCACACACGCAAAGGAACAGACAACGGATGCTTGCCTTAGTTTATGGTTTGCATACCACGTTATGAGTCAAAAGAATAGAATAGCATGTATCACATTTGTCTCATAACCAACAGAATTATATTAGTAACAAAACAAGCAAGGAGTTCAAATGAAACAGGATATCCATCCAGCAAATAATAACTTCCCACAGCATAATGACATTAAGAACCGAAACTTCAACGTACACTTCCTTATAGGATATATACAACTTTCTTTGCCGTGTCACTTAATGTGGATTTTCCTGATGTTTAAACTAGCATGAGAGTAACATCAAAAGCTACTCAAAAGTATGAAGTGTAGCTCCAACTGTTTTCGTTTCAGTTAAATGGTCCAAGTACCAAAGTGGGAAACATTTTATGGCCTTTAGTTAAAAGCTTAGAACCCAATGAACTTGTAAAAATGTAAAGAGCACTTGGCAAAAGTAATTTCCATTTTTGAATGGTTAGCTCCTTAAAAAGGCTAATGCTAATGGTTACTTTTTCTCATACAACCACATGTACATAAATCTACCTATCTCCATGGGCTCATCCATATACATAAAATGTTACTACAAATTTACTACTACTACTACTACTACTGTAACAAGTCAATTCATAGCCAAAAAGTGGAAGAACAGAACCAAAAGCAGAGAAGATAAGAGAAGAGAAGAGAGAAATGAGTGACCTTGACATGAGTAGGCTCATAGTAGATAAAGAGGAAGTAACCGATGACAATGCCAATAGAGATCCCAAATCCAAACCCAAACACACCCAATATCGTGCTTATAATCCCCATTCTGAAATTTTCTTCTTCAATAAATCGCCACAAATTGGCTCAATTCAATTTCTCTCTCAAAGGGGTTGAGAAGAAATAAATAGTAAAAACGGAAGAAGCTTTCCAAAAGGGTTATCGAGCACTTTCATATGGAGAAAGGCAAGGCAGTGGAAGAAATCTCGATCAAGAAAAAGGGTCTGGTCTGGTCTGACTCTGTGCGAGATTGATTGATTGATCGAGTCAATATATTCAGGACATTACAGTGTACCTACAACCTTTTGCAAAGACAAAAAAGAAAAAACGATTAAATCAAGAAGTAGTAGTATCTCTCATTCATTCACTCATTCATTCTTGGCGGAGCAGAGCAGAGCAGGCGAGTAATATTGTGATTAATAATTATTATTAACTATGAGAGAGAGGAGAGGAGAAATAATAATAAATAAATGCAATACAATAGTGTGATTCTTGCATTCAACGACACACCATTTGGATCCACGCATAACGGCCTCTTGCGAATTACTTACACTTCACTGGACTACCCAATGCTCAAGCGCGTGTGGTTCGTGTAATTTGTCGTATTTGATAATTTGCCAATTTGGGGGGTCGTTCGTTCACAAAGCAACACACACTCTCTCATAATAATATCTACTCTATCATGCAGGATGTCGGTAAGAAACTGTTTATTGTACAAGTAGTTGTATCTATCTGGTTTAGTGTTCTTGATTTCTTTCAATGTTGTAGAGACCCACCACTCCACCACCAATATGCACAAAATATCTCTTACTTACAAGAATCTCATCCTTCACTGGGGGCCCTCATGGGAATCGACACAACCTCATAGGGATAGAATCAACCTATATTTCCCCATTAGTCAATTTTCTAATTGTCTCATGCTTGATTTCGGAATTATAATAATGTTTGAGAACTAAGGGTGTTAGAATGTCGGGATTTGAACGTCTACGTGTATAAGTTTGATAATTGGAGTTGGAGTTATAAGGAGGTAAAGAGGTAGTGTAGGAGTAGGATACCTATTAAAAAAAAAATAAAAAAATTGGAAGTTTAGAATTCCTATGTGTGTGTAAATTACTCATTACGTACCAAAATGATTTACAATTTTCATGGATAAATTGGAATAACTAAAATATTCTACAATGTAATCTTAAATTATAATAATAAAATATTTATCAAAATTATATTAAAAAACTTTTCGTTCTAAATTTTCTATATGTAATTTTGTTAAATATGTTACTTTCTCATAGTTTAAAAGTTATTTGTATTCAAAATGGAAAAATGTTAAACTGTAAAATGTCAAAAAAGTACAATTGATTTGGAAAAAATGAAATATATATTGTAAATAAATAAAACCAACCTCTTGCAGTCAGACAGTTCAATTAATTAAAAATTAAGGTGAATAGATATTTTGAACATTGTGATCTATTTATTTTTCTTTGTTGTCTCTGGTCTTAAATTTTGATTATAAAAAGGTTGCTATTCACAATGATATATTTATCTCACAAATAAACAAACACGTATTCTTTCCAAACATTTTGTTCCCACTTATACACACCGAAAACTTTCTGATCAGTCGTCATAGTAAAATTTTTATGGATAAATTGCTTTAGAAAAAATGTATACCTTATTAAAATTAAATTGAATACCATCTCTCTCGAATGTACTAGGTTGTTACAAGTACTTTGTAAAACAATTTGTTTCAAATAGTGGTCACGCCTTTTCCTTGAGTTGATGTATATGTATGTGAGCTTCCGTGAGGACAGGTAAGGTATTAAACCAGAGTTGGCCGACAACCTTATCCTACTGCTTCCCTGTTCAAAATCCGAACTCGAAAATTGACCGGATTATCTATTGACGTCGAGGCTAACCTGAAACTGATCCAATATGTGTAATTAATTATTAATTTAATTATATAATGTATGAAACGTTCTCCATCAACTATTCACCTTTATTTTCAATAGAGTGTTGCGTTAATGTCATGACATGTTAGCCAAAATAAAGTGTGGGTACTAAACTGGGTGGGTAGACGATCCGCTCCGTCTCAAGAGTTATATGTAATCAAATACGTGCCCAACTCAGGAGAGTTCATCTTCAAGTTTAGTCTAATATAAATCCAAAACTCAATTGGGCTCTCATCTACTTCATTGATCAAGCCCATTTTAATCTTCAAAAATATATGGAAAACCCAAACTCTGACAAGGCCCATCTTCACATCATCAGGCCCAATCTCTCAAAACCCAAACCATACCCATCTTTCTTCTTACTCAAAATGTCACCACCCTAGCACCACCATGCCACCACTGCTCCAGTCATCTCCCTTTTCTCTTTCTTTTCCTCCAAGACAGCTACGGTACGGTGTCTATATTAAGACCACCAAACGTACTTAGTTTCCGATCTCCACCGTCCATTCTAAAGATTGACGTTTTGGCTAGCTTCTGTCAAACTTTCACGACGATCTAACGCCGTTTCTCCATGATTGCGCACTGTTGTCAGATTATGCGCGAATCTTGCTCTCCACGGGCTACTCTTCTCCCCTCACCTCCTCTTCACATTGCCATGTCTCTGGTTGGCCTTCATGGAGGTTTCTCGGAGCTTCAACTCCATTTTAGACATTGCACCTCCGTTCTTCCTCCATTGCTTGCCTCCTCCGATTTCTCGAAGTCTTTTGTCTACCGTGGCAGCGCTGGCGATAAACGTCATTGCAAGATGGTGGTCTTGGTGGACCACCTTTCCCTTCCTCATTCATTCTCGTCACATTTGTTCGGCTCCTAGTTGCGGAATCATGTTGCAGTATCATGCTATGATACCAAGTGTTGAGATCTCTCTCAAATAGGATCGCGCATTAACGAACTAACTAGGGGCTTCAACGAATCAGGCGGGCCGTCGACTCTTTGGTTGGGAAATCACCTAGAACGATCATATCATGCTGTTTAGATTTCATCACTACAGAGAAATAAACTGGGTCGGAAAAAAACGAACATGATCGACAGGTGGCGATCGAAAACGCCATGTACGGCAAGGAGGAATTCGATGTCGACAATGTATTTTTTATACTCGTATCGTCATAAAAGTGAATATTACAAATGAATGACACAACTATTTATAACGGTACAATGAGATAAAGTGGAAAAAGATAACAATCAGATATATTCCTAATCTTCACCAACTAGTAAATAAATATCTAAGAGAGAGAAAATTTAGGAAATCTATCGGAAATTGTCTTCCACAATTTTCCAATATCTACTCTCTACTAACCAGGCGACTTGGACGAACCAGTCTCTTACGCATTTCGCCCGCTCTCCGACATTTTTGGACCATATATAGGATGTGTGAGGATTTTGAACTAATGGAACGTAATAAAAATCCCAACATAAACCAAGTGGCATGTACCTTAATTTTTGCTTACTCCTCAAAGACAATTGTTGATTCTCAGTTCTCACGGCTAAATTGAAAATAATTAACAAATTCACTGAAAACCACCCATCCATATATTTACTTAGTTATCAGGCCCAGCGACAGACCATTAAGCCCAGGTTAATAATTTGATAAAAAAAAATCACTTAATTCAGTCCCGGTTTATCTAATTAATGGAGTCCAACCCATTAAGGTTTTGTTGTTTTCGTCTGAAAATTGATTATTTTAAGTTCAGCTCAGATCAGTTCAATTCAGTTCAGATGCATTAAGTTCAGTTCAGTTCAGATTTGCCTAATAGTATTTTGTACTACAAATAAGTTCAGTTCAGATCCATTCAGTTCAGTTCAGATCTATTCAGACGAAGAGGACAGAGCCAAACTTGAGTACATACAAAATTACTATAAAATCCAACCCATCAACTAAAGTAATACTATATCTTTCCTAGCTCCAACAAAATATAACCCCTTAAAAGCAAGTTTCGTTCTCAAACCTTAACTTCAGTATGCTTCTATGTTGTCGCTTGATAAACATCAAATTTCACAGAAGGAGGAGAATTCCTGATTATGCCATCATTAGTCAGAGCATGTCGCACCTTTGTGATTAAACTCAATTCACATAGTTTGCTTGCTCAATTGGTTAAAGAGAGAAGAGGAGTTTCTTCATCTTAGTCACGGATTTAGATTCCATGGGAGGAGGAGAATCTGTGAGTAGCGAATATATTTCTCTTAGACGACACATGTTTAAATTCCACGAGTGAAGGATTATTTGTGATTATGCGAGTATCTTTCGCTTGGAGACCGGTTCAAATTCCATGGGAGGAGTATAGTTTGTCATTATATCATTTTAGGCCAGAGTCTATCACAATTGTATGAAGTATGGTGTAACTCAATTCACATAGTTTGCGAAATATTGTGTGAGCTCGTGGGATTTTTGCGATACATTATTAAAAAAGAAAAACACCAATATATTCACAATAGAGATATAAAGTGGTATGGAATGTATAAATAGTTATAATATTTGACGTTAAAAAAAATCCAATATTTACCTACACTTACATATGTGTCTGTTTGTCACAAATACAGATGAACGTTGCGGTAGCTAGGCATCAACAATTGAAAGGTGGATTATATACAAAGTAAAATGAACCCTTGTTTGTATTGGGCGCCCTATCAATTGGTTTCAATTACGCCCACCATTTACCATATCAACAGTAACTCAAAAATTTATTTTCATCTTAGTCTTATTAGTTTTAATACCCAAATAATTCAACTTTAGTACCCCTCTAGTTCCGGTACATGAATATTTGTAGGAGTATTTTAGTACCACAACACTTAGTACCCCCTAGTTTTAGTACCAGATACTTTAATTTTAGTACCCGACATTTATTATCTCATTAGTTTTAGTACTCCGGTACTTCTATTTTAGTATCGGAGTACTTATTTGTTTACCAGTCAATCTAAAATTGAGAGTAAATGGTAATTAATAAGACTAAAATGAAAGAAAATTTGTGGTAATATACAAATGGTAAATTCGACATATGAGACCATTTGATTAAAAAAAATAAAAAAAATTGTATTTGGCGATGCACAATTTTGTGAACACTGGCAAATTGTATGGCAGCTTAAAAGTTGGATGCAATGCGCATACAAAGGATACATTCCCACCTTCTGTTTCCAAGAGACTATTCCGCCAAGATTGGAACATAGAACTTTTGCTCATCTTGACTCGTTACTAAATGAAGTTTTGGAAAATAATTACCTAGAACAGGTCTACATTTAATGTTGTAGATCATGTGGTTATAACTGATCCACATCATTAATTAATTGTGGGTCCACTCAATTAATGTGTAATTGTGATCAATCCTAGCCACATGGTCAATCGCATAGCATACTGTAGTTGTCAATAGTCTATGATAGTATGTAATAACTCTGATTTTGATATTTAATTAATTACTAGTACCTCTTAGTTATCTAAATTTATCTAAATTGCATATTGCATAGTGAAATCTTGTTAACATTTTTTTAAACTACAAGTCAGATTTATTCTCAGAGGAATCGTCAAAATCTCATTCCTCCACACCATTTTATTTTATTCATGCGGCTATCGGGAGTCGTAACTTTTAATTTACTTTTTCGTATCGTAGAAAATTAATATTAACAAATAACACACACCCTCCCCATCCGTTTGAACTTGCGCACAAATTAATTTTTTTTACCATGATATCAGAATCATTGACTCCCACCCAATTATTTGAAGTATTTGTAGCGTTTGGTTCATCTAAATCAAAATCAATCATTATCACTTAAATGCCCCTGAAGAATGAATTAAAATTAAAGAGTAGTATTAACTACTCATCTGTTTTTTTATATTCTTTACGTATTTCTTTTTAGTCCGTTTTTTTAGATTTTTTACGTTTCTATTTTTGGCAGCTTTTTATGTCACAACTTTATTGTCAGTCCTGCCACTAAATCAAATACTACACTCATCATATCAACCTCCTAAAAAACCGTTCCAAAATCAAACGTAAAAAATTTAAAAAAACAGTATTTAATTTAAGTTATCAAAGTTTGGACACACACCCTGCCGAACTCCGCCATTTTTGCTTCTTCATTATCATTCGTTTCCATCACTAGAGTTGTTTTTTCAATTCGTCACCCCTTCTACTCTTGGCATCTTGCTAGTAAGTTGATATACTAGACGAAGGGGGTGGTTAGGTTTTGATACGGCCTTAACGATTCGGGGATTGAACATGCTTTTATGCTCCTTTTGGTATGGGTTAGTTTCTGGGTTGAGGTTTATTTGTGCACCCCTTATGCACGTTGTCTATTCTCTTGTACTCTTTTAATCCTTTTATTAATATATTTAGCTTCTTCAAAAAAAAAAAACAGGAAGAGGCAATGAAGTATTTAAACCACAATTATCCATTAGAAATTTAGAAAACGTAAAATTAGTGCAAAGAAAATGGATAAAGGCCTTATAATTTTGTGTGAATTAATCAAAGCCATACAAAGCCACTTTATATGCCACGTGAAAAAATTAAGAATTACAAGCAGACGTGTACGACGAGTATCTCATATTCTCATCCAGTCGTTTCTTTACCCAATGGCAATCCAACGGCCATCACTGTTCCAACGTATCTTTCACCATCGAACGGTCAACATGTCATAGACGGTGGCCGCCCAATACATTATTTAAATAGGCAGCCCAGCAAAATCTTGAAAATATCAGACAGGACCAGCTAATACTTCGTATAATCTTCTTACATCAGCCGACCTTCTCTACGCTCTCTACTTGTCCGTGGATGGGGATAAACTATTATCATTTCAAGGGTAAATCTCATATAATACCCTGATAAATTTTGTAATTACATCCAAGTCTTTACAATTTATAAAATTACATATAAGTTCAGTGAGACTGTGAGAGTTGACCATAGCTAATTGGACAATTATACGTATCCCAGAATTCTTAACTCTTATATTATTTTTAATCTTTAGAATCTTATATCTTTCATTAATTTTTTAAAATATTTTAGCCCCACATGAATGTAAATTTACGCACATGGTAAATATCATCAATTCCTTACTTGAAATATATCGATTTTGTATAATACTTTCCTACTCAATCATAAATAAGTTTCACAACTTCAATGTTGAAGTTTAGCATTCTGAATCAAAACTGAAATGACTGGACGTTTTTGACTTTTTACAATTGAAAATAGCTTCAACTTTCTTTATATGTGATATGGGAGATATGTGTTATGTATGAGAGTGTCTGTTTTAATATAAGTGAACTAATGAAGAAGGAAATGATTCTGAAAAGAAAATTTAAGAATATTTTAAATGAAAAATAATTAGAATATGTATTTTGCTTGTAATTCTAAAAATATCTAATTAAACATATTCATTTTTAAATTAGAGCTGCAGGGGGTAATTTGGGTCTTGACATTAATTTGTTGACTTTTGGACCCGTATGCAATTAAAAAAACATATTAGAAGGACTTAAATCTAACTTTATAATATTGGGGATCAATTTGAGAAATAGTTCTTTAGTAGGGGTAACAAAATGAAATAAAATCTTGTTTCAATTATTATTCCTTATTTTAAAAGTCGTCAGCACATAAACAGCGACTATATCATTAAACATGCATCTTCATGACATTTAACAAAGGTTATAGAAAAGTGACTGGACCAATAAAATAAAGTAGCCGTTAGCAGATTCTGTTCCCTCTATTTATAGCCTAAAGCTTCCCAATTCAAGAAACTTCATTTCTAATACCCTACTTCCAAATCTTGGTATCAATTTTCAGATATTTACACATTATATAGAAATATATATTTATATAAATACTCCTTGTAGCTTTTTACTAGTTCTTGGTTACATTTGATATCAAAATCTTGCTGCAAATACATAGTTTTTTTTTTCTTGTAAATCTTTAGAATATCACACACAGAGTTTGATTTCTATCATATCTAGCTAGGATTAATCTTATTACTGTAGTCAAGGGCTTCTGATCTGGTTTTTGTTTGGATCATATCCCTATACTTTTCTTGATTTGTTCTTGCTAAAGTTGAAATCCTTTTCTTTAATCTTTAATTCATGATGATGATTGAAAGAAGAGCTACTAGTTTCTCTATGGAAGCAGCAATGTTCCAAGGTTCACAAGATCATACCATGTATCCACACAAATCCCAGCCCAAGAGAATCATCAACAACCATTTTGGTGTACCAAACATGCACCAAATGGGAATCTTACAAGCTCCAAACCAACCTTTTCTATCCCAATCATACCCTCCATACTCCCACAACCACCAGCAACCACCTCTTCTCCCTCTCCCCACCACCAACCACCGCCGTGACGGCACCCTAAACCGAGGCCTATCTTGCCCTCCTGTCAATAAAAGACTCATCAATCCCACTAAGAAACCAAAATCTCCCACCAGAAAGAACTCCCCAAAGAAGCCTTCTATAGGTCCTTTGGGACATGATCCAAAGGATCTGTCAAAGAATGCTCATGTGTATAGCAATAATACTAACATTGGTTTTAGTGGTACTAGTACTAACAGGTTAGCTAGTGTTGATAACAAGAAAGTAGTAGTAGAGAGTAATATGTTTTCAGGTTCAGTGGCTACCACAACAATTTCACCTCCACCAAGCAGCTTGCCTTTGCCCACTTTTTCATTGAGGCCAAAGCTCAGCTGCAAAGTGCAGGCAGGTGGGATGATAGATACCGGTGCAACCGATGATCTCAGGCGTCTTCTTCGCCTTCACTGAGCATCGATCCAATGAAAGAAGTTGTTTGCTTTGTGTTGTGTGATGACTTTACAATAGTTTTTTCTTTTGTTTTCATGTATTTTAATTAGTTCATTACTTTTCTGGTGGTGTTGTTTACTGGAGAACATGTATTTGTGAGCACCTTCTGTCCTTTTTTTGTAATGGGAGGTGCACAGATTCATGTAATTGCATTTCCTTAAAGATCATAGTAACTAGTATTGTAATGTATGTATAACTCTTTTGTTTTCTATTTCATTAAATGATGTAAGTTCCTTTTAAGTTGAGCTCAAAGAAATAAGGTTTCTGATTCTGATCTTGTGTTATGTGTATCGGTTTTCAGTCAATGATCTTGGAGTGTTGGATTGCTAATTTCAATGTAATGGAACGATATGTGCCTTTCCAAACTATATTGGATTGGCTAGAAGTGTTATATCCTTCTTTTGTTAACCCAAAATTACTGTGTTTATTTAGTAGAACATCAACTATAGACAACATAAATAAGCATGTATACTTGCGATCTAAATCCTCATGAGCCTCCCCAAATGGTAGCGGTCATCCCCGACCTCACATCGAGTGAAAGGACCTAAGAAAGTGATGGATTTACACTTTGATAAAGTTCAAAACATTTATAGCAACTGATCAAGTCCTTGTAACTAAATTTAATTTGGACCTATATTATTACTTAACTTATAACCCTTGGGTAAACCATCTAAAAAAAATGGTACATTTGGCTGAATTTCCAGCAAAACTACTTAGGGCCGTTTGGTTTGGTAGTAAAATGAAATGTTTTTGCAAAAATTCACTACATTTCCATGATTGATTACTAGAAATCCGTTTCGGAAATGTGTCATTTCGGTCAGACCAGTTTAGCAATAAATAGAATCGAAAATGTATTTTGATAGATTTTGTTATGGGGAGATTTTCTAAATCAAATACCTGGGAGGGGGCATGTATTTCATTTTGGAAATGTTCTAGTAATTTGTCATTCATACTTTGACTTCCAAAATACATTTTTTTCTCTCCAAATTATCCTCAAATTATCCTCAGTCCCAATCTTCTTTCTTCCTCATCTATCCTATTTCGGGGCTAAAGAAACCCACCTGATAATAAATTTATCTTCTTCCTTCTTTCACGATCTATCACAAACCCACCTCCTCCTCCACCTCTTCGACGGCCCAATCCATACCTCCGCCATAGTCACAACTCATAAACATGGGTATTGATTTTATGATGCAGTCGAAAGTGGGTTTCTTGAGACATCTTGGTTAACTAATTAATCACTTGGATTTGCTAATTTAATCACTTGGTTGGGTGTTTTGTCTTGAGCGTGGGTTTCTTGAGACATCACGGTTTCTTCATAAATATGGGTATTGACTTTTATGATTCCTAGTGATTAAATTTGATGGTGATGGACTGATCGATTGGAAATCAGATATTTTTTTTTTTTAAAACTTAATAGGTACTTTATATTAATTAATAGAGTTGGGGTTTACAAACCGAATAGAAGCTAAATTGTCTTTACTACATACTAGAAATCACGTGAAGCGTAATTTTATTAGCGGGTGAAGCGCAATTTTGTAAAATATTATTTGTTAATTAATTTTAGTATGTAATTATCACAAAATGACTTTAAACATAAACAAAGAATATATATCAACTGATAATTTACAAATTACTAATTGAGTAATAGTACTTAGTAGGATTTATGTCCTTTATAATATATTATAGTCACAAAAATATTTGTAAAGAAAAAAATATAAAACAAATGGAATGAATCAATAAGTAAACATTTGAAAATTTTAAAATTGTCTATCTAGTAGTTAAATGTAATAGAAATGTATATAGTTTTTGTAGTCATGCAATGAATAGTTTCGAATTGAACTATATTAGACGTACATAAAGTATTCCTCCGATGAGTCAATAACCTTCTGGTAACTCCGTAGGTGATAGAAACATTCAACTTCGAAATCTGCAATGCAGTTTTCGCATGTTAATTGATGTTCTTCATCTATCGAATATACTGTCCTGTGGTTCGGTATGTCTTCCCATTTTTCTTCTTCGAAGCTGCAAAATGGGCGATGTTCAAATTCGAAGTGCTCTGGTATCCTCAGGTTCTCTATCCTCAGAGCTAAATTACGCCTGCATTTCTTCACATAATGTACTTTTCATTTTGTTAATTGCTTCCCATCCTTGTAGTCTTTGTTTCGGATCCAGTGTCAGTATCTTAAAAACCATTGATGCATACATGTACTCTGGATGTTTAGATATTTTTGTGGACGCCTCTTCAAAAAGATGTCCCCTTTTCAGGTGTTCGTGGTCGTAGTACTCAGCCTGTAATTTTATTAGATATAATTTTAACGTACTGACACAAAAATATATGTGCTAATCAACGGTTGTATTATTGTAATCAAATGAAGGCTGGTGTTCACTACAAGGAAAATTGATTTTAGCGACGGATGTCATCCGTCGCTATAGGTCAGCGATCCATCAATGTAGTAACTCCGTGGATCTTCAGCTGTTCGGCACTTGTCCATGAATTCTTTTGCCCTGGTTTTGGTCTTCTTTCCAGATCTTGGGGGTTGAAGAAGTTGGCCTGTAATTTGATTAGATATAACTTTAACTTTTATATATATATATATATATATATATATATATATATATATATATATATATATATATATATATATATATATATATATATATATATATATATATTAATTTGCTCACCACCAATGTCATGTAGTGACATTCTGGATTTCCCGCTGTTATGCATTTGTCGATGAAATTTTTTTCCCATGGTTTTGGGGTTTTCCAGTTATTTATTGGAATTCTGAACATGTTAACTTTCCTGTAGAATCCCGGTTCATCATATATGTGCTTGTACTTCTTGTTCCTGTCATTTTTGCAAGTCTTCATTAGTTGTCCGATTTATATGTAGAGTCAGTTATTACTAATTACCGCATATGAATAACTTACGTGAGGAGTACGCTCCCGCTGAGTAGCAGCAATGAACATTATCTTGGTTTGGATGTCATCTGGTAGTTGTGTGAATGATTCGAATTCAGATGTCTCTAGCGTCCTTTGTTTATTCTGCGTCAGATAAAATTTGAAATTAGCATGTAACTGGTGATGTGTGCCACTAAACAATGTGCTTGGTTTTTTAATGAGAGAAATGAATATGAATGTTTTAGTTGTAGTAAAGGAAGTAAGATTTAATTACCTTTATTCTTGTGCACCAAGAGTTTGAGGACCGGATTTGTAGCTTATAATTTCGGCTTCTAGTCTACTGTTTAGGAGGTCCAATCACTATTTCATCCAGCGCCTTTGTTCTTTGATTCGTGCAATCCCTTCTTCTAGTTCCTCTTTTGACATGTCATCAACACTCTTCATTTTTCCCTGAATGAAAACTAAAATCCAAAGCAGGAAACTAAGATTAGGATCTAATTCGTCAATGACTACTGAGTGACTAATAACCAAGAGTAAACTCAACAAATATATAATTTCAGGAAACCAGTTATATGATTGAAGAATATTAGATAAGCTCAAACATCAAGCCCCATTACACACTAATAAAATATAAATTGAGCCAATACGTCAAGAAAAATAATCCATCCCATTGTATCAAAATCTAGCTCAACATCTTCAATTAAACCAACATAAGAAAAAAGTATACTCCCTCTGTCCCGCTATAAATTACCCACTTTGATTTTTTCAGTCAACAAATTTCAACTTTGACTCCCGATTACTCTTAAACTATAATGATAACATATTTAATAAAATTATATTATAAAACTTTAGGATCTAAATTTTCATAATATATTTTTTTCTAAATATTTTACCATTATAGTTTAAGATTAATTGAGATTCAAAATTAAAAGTTGTTGACCGAAAAAATCAAAGTGGGTAATTTATAGCGGGACAGGGGAGTATGTAGATCAAACTTGCTGAATTTTATCACTAATCGATCAAATTGTCATGTGGTCTGCTAATTCTAAAAACGTTTGTATTCAAACTGAAGACCAAAATGTGAATGCAGAATAATGAGATATACAGAAGTAGTCAAGCCAAATTCCAACCAAAGTATATTAACCAACACCAAACTCCTCCACCGCAATAGAACCTCCGTGGCTGACGCGCCGCTCAGCTCCTGCAGAAGGGGAAAGTGGCCTTTTAGGCCTCTTGTTCTGAATAAACAAAGAATAGCCCACCATGGTGTCCGTGTGAAGAGCTGTCCCCACGTTGATGTAAAGTAAGAAATTAGCAACCATTTAGAGTGTAGTGTGTTCCACTTCTTTCAGTAGTAGTAAAGAAATGAAAAAATAAAATAAAATAGTGTATTTAGTACAGAACAAGTATCTTTGAGTTAAGAAACTAAATTAAACAGTTTTAGGGCACCGCTATGGAACATGAAACATATTTTGGACTCGATTATGTGTGATCATGTAGTCTATAGGAGAAAACTCATTACTAAAAGTCAAAACTCACAAAGATTAAACAGAATAACGGTCTACATATACTCCATCAAGTTAACACTCTTCACCAAGAATTAACAACATATGATAGAACTCGGGATACTACATTCCACATTCCTCTACTACAATATCAGGATTGTGCCATCTTCAAATTTCCTAGCTAAATATATGGTTATATTTCAAGCTAACATTGCACAAGTTGACAACTAACAAATATCCTCTTTTTAATTTCATTTCCAACTTCCAAGCCATTTGATATTGATTTCAATCTTCAACAGACTTGCAAAGGAGGATAGAAACAGATTTTAAAATCTCAAAGAAATTGGGAAAATTACCTCAACAATGTCATTAGCAAAAAGCCTGGGTGTTTCTTTACTAACAATAGCCTGATGAACCCATTCGTCATAAGCTTCTCCAAGATTGCCGACCTATCATCATTAAGTCAAAAATCAAATTTGAAACATCACAAACTCTCCCATCAGGAAAACAAATGAGAATCTTAGATTCCAAATATCAGGCTAAGCTAATGCTAGATGCCAAAATTTTGCTAACAAAATGACAACACACCTGATGAACCAATGGCTTGTTTAAATCCACAGAAAAAGCTCGATTGACCATTTTGGCACCTGTCAAAATCCAGATCAGTACACTAACATGTACTAAAAATTGGGGAGATGAGATATTACAAGCCAAATTATTCACGTTCATATTACATTGTTTGAATGAAAATACAGTATCAGCGAACAACAAAAGGAGGTCAGGACTCAGGATTAGAGTGGTTTTAGAGCTTCGAAGAATGAAGGAACACAAGAATACTTAGACTTGGAACTCTCAGTATCCTGAATGTCACATGAACGATAACTTTTAAGCAGTTATTACAAACAACTTACAACGCCGTGCCTACCATATTATCTATCGTGATGTTTTGGGCATTTATTCACTTCACTACTTTGCCATACTCCATTCCCCAAACATAATTTAACAATCATGATCACTACCTCCATACATACACCTCGTTTTCTTGGTTCTTTTCATTTCTCATAATAGAGAATAAAGATAGAACTAAGTGAATCTTCTCCTTCATAACTAACCCCATCGAGCATATCAATTCATCTCATCCCTACAAGCTTGGCTTAGATCAATAAGCAAAGATACAACAACATTTATCATCCAATACACTACTATAAATTTTGTAATTATATACCCACCATCAATTATATACCATCCAAAGTGCAAACGGCATGCCGACTTTGCTACTACCCGAACAAACTACGATCAAATGAGCAACCTCCCTCCAATCCAATAGCATGTTTTGGGGTTATACTATATGTATTGTATTGCCTTCCAAAGTGCAAACGGCATGCCGACTTTGCTACTACCCGAACAAACTACGATCAAATGAGCAACCTCCCTCCAATCCAATAGTATGTTTTAGGGTTATACTATATGTATTGTATTGCCTTCTTGACAAATTATAGGAAAATGAAATAAGAACAGTTTGGATGTCTTTTAGTTAAGTTAAAATTGCAGTTTTATTGGTTTTTGAACTAACGTTCAATTTCTTGCCACACTTCTGCAAGAACTGGGTGTAATGCATAGAGCTAAATGAATTCTCTTATGAACCAAGTAAACTATTGCTAAAATATATTATGAAGATGAAATTTCATCTACACATCATTATGAAAAAAAAGAATCACATTGAAAACAATGGAAGAAGTTTTATCACCTGCTTCAGGAAAGTTGCGTGCTTCGACTACACTTCCGAAATCCCCGACGATTGCCTAGCTCTAATCTTACAATTGCTCAGATCCGGCGAGCGCAAAAGTTGCTCTCTCGACTCCCGCCGTTGACGGCCAGAGCCGCCACCGCCTCTCCCTCATCGCCACCGTCGACATCTCCATGCGCCTCCCTTCCATCTTCACCCGATTCGAATACACTGGACTATCTAAAAAGTCCCGTCATTAGGCATACGTACACATTCACCCCATAAGCAGCCTAATGTGCCAAATTCTCTTTCCCCAAACCTCCTCCATCTGCTAAAATAGACGAAATTTTATTAAAAATCAACAAACACGTACAGGTGTATTAAATCAAACGAGATCAGTTCAGAGCTTAGTGATAATTGACGGATGCTTGTGACTTTTCTGACGAAAGAAAAGGGAAAAGAAGACGTGAGAAGAAAGATGATGAAAATATATTGAAAAGGTAAATTAGAATAAAAAAAATAAAATAAATAATGACACATGTAAGCACCAGATTGAAACTGAATAAGTAAGATCAACGGTTTAAAATTGATTGGTAGGTCAATCAATTGATTCAATCAACAGGCTTAGTATATTACTAGAAAACGCATCACACGCTACGCGTGTGAAGCGTCTTCTTGTAATGTATATCGAGTTTTATATTAATCAGATGCAGATGTTGTATACATGCATATTCTAGGTTGCTATTTATGCATAAAACAAATAGAGAGGACAACATAGCAAAATCAATAGACACATTCATAGAAAACTTGCTAGACACACGTTTAAGTAATTTATGTACCATAACATAACATGAGAATTTCAAGGGTGTTAGTAACTGATTTGCCTCTTTATATGCATGCATATTTTGTGTTAGTTATTATCTATACTATTATATAAAACTATTATATAAAGAGAACATGGTCAAGTTAGTTGTCGGATCAATTGGAAGTTAATTCCCACATTACGGTAGTTATATTATTTATCTTTTTTTTTTTTTAATGATGCATTATTAACTTAATTAGTAGGGAAATAGTAGGAAAATTTTCAATTATAAGAGATACTAACTTTCATCTTATGAATATAATTTAACTTAAATATAAATAGAAATAAATTTGAATGATATTTATTGGAAATACTAATTATTTTGGATGCGCGCACCGCGTGCCATTTTTTCTAGTGATAATAATTTGGAGCCAACTATGAAATTCTAGTTTGCCTGCAAATAGGATAACCATGTTGTTCTAAATATTTTTCTAGAAGAAAATACTCAATCATATCATAGTATTAATCAAGATCAAAGTAAAATGCAGAACTTAACCCATACATATAACACTTTTCGCAACTTAATATTTAAAACATTCAAACACACTTTTCGCAACTTAATATTTTAAACATTCAAACATTATTCTCCTTCAAACTGGACATCAAAATGCATAACTCAATCCATACAGACAACACTTTCCGCAGCTTAACATTTAGCTAATTCTAGCATGCAACATGCAGAAATAAATGAAAACTCAAACTGCGGAGAATCCATGGTCCTCTTGGATCGTTAAAACTTGAATCCACTCTTTATCACCACTCCCAAGTCCTCATTTGTTGTTCCTCAGACATAAAGTGTCCATTTATGAGACTGATACCTAACAAACCACAAAAGAGCAGGTACTCTAAAACATAGTTACAGCTGAAACCTCAAAACAAACACAAAAAATATGGTGGCATGCACTCATTCAAATACATCAATCGAATGACATTACGGCCAGCTCAAGGCCTACTGTTCTCCATAAAAATTAATTAACTCCAAATAAATTTTCAATAGTCTTATTTCTCACAGATAATAAAAAGCCCTATTAATTACTCTGCACTTGGTCTCTAATGTAATTCTTACAGGGTTGTAAAAAATAACATCACATATATTCCCAATCAAACTTATGTAGTTTTTTTTTTTCATCCTACACAATAAGATTCCGAAAGTTTCACAATATATAAGTTATAAGTTATAACAAGTAAAGATATTCCCAATCAATCTAGTAATCTACCCAATTCTGTCTGGTGGAGATCTTATTTGATCCTCAGTACTAACTTAAATTGATGGATAATAAACTCAACTATTTTTTCCACATCTAAGCTGATGTAATTACTGCATGAGTAAAGTTGCTAATTTCATATATCATCAGCCTCCAAGTATTATTTTTAAGTCTGTCAATGCAGCATCCTATAGCTTCAAGTAGTTAGCATATCAATAGTCAGTTATCGGAGATTTAGAACTTAACACTGGATGACACCTCTACAAACTCAAAGGAGATTAATGGAATATAAGAAATACTAATGTGATGCATGCATTTGAAAGGATATGAACAAGCATATGAAAGCTTACTATATCTGTGGGCTAGTTATGATTGTACTCCTGACTCTTGGACTGAACAAAATGCTCCAATTTCTCTTGATCCCAGTCCTCCATTCCTTGTTCATCATCTAATGGACAAAGAACATATAAAATGTCAGATAGAATCTGCAGAGCTAGCTTGAGACAAAGAAGCCACACATGTTGAAGAAAGCTCAAGGTTAATCAACTTAAGAGATCAATCGTTCAGTCCAACATTACAAATGCACTGGGTAGCCACTGAAATCCAATTTACACACATCCAATCCAAATCCCAAAACATGAACAGCTTTGTTCATTACCATCTTTGATTTAGTAATTAAATGTTTACATATATCCATAACTTCAAGTGAACATGAGTCAATCATAGTGCTTTCTAAAACTAAATAATGCAGAAATAAAAGAAATTACCCTTAAGATTGATTAGATTAGTCTATGCACGAACTTTTCTCATGCCATTCATGTACTAATTACTAATCTGAATCTAATAGAGAAATTGCAATACGTCTTTCATAACAACTCTACCCAAGGGAATCCCTAGCTTTTCATCAAAACAACTTTAATAAATTCTATAATAGAACAAGGTACCGTACATTAAGCATAAGGGGAGGAACATAAGTCGGAGAAAGCTCAAACAAACCTAAGCTAGAGTGCCAAATACAAGATCAAAAGTTACACTGGCTATTAAAAGCATAAACTTACCACAGAAATATGTGAAACCTACAGCTTCCATGGCTCTTGTCTTCTGACCAAACGGCTCCAGCGGTGCTCAGGGTATAGGAATTGATCTGGCTAAAAACCATTACATATTAGTAGTACTTAACCAGATCAAAAACTAAAATCATTACTCCAACGATGGAAGGAAACTGGAACACCGAACACAGATTATTTAGGATTTTATCAAAATAAAAACATTACATACAACTACTTCAGTTATAAGACAACCTTTCAAGCAATTCAATATTCCATCAAACTTTTATTCCTGTAATATAGCATCTTTCAATTCCTTTTACTTTCTGATTAAGAATAATCTTCTGATGCTTAATCACAACCCCTTGCAATCCAACTGGATCACTTGAGTTAGATTACCATTAGCATAAATTAGCTCATCTAATTCAGGACAAAGAATTCCAGAATACTTTTTGTTAAATATCAGTAAAGACTTCAATGACCGTAATGATTTTCCTTGATTTCCCTATTCTGTCAGCATCTTAAAAGGGAACGATCTGCCAATACACGATTACATATCTAATTGAAAATGTAAAGAGCAGGGTGCAAACAACATTCTATCGAATTCCATGGCCTCTTATGCTAACTTGTATCATAAGTGAAAAGAAGGAAGGTTACCACTTAACACTGAGATCATAGCTGACAAAATGGATAACCACTCTGATTCCAACTGCCTGCATACCAGAATGAATTATTATAGGGCCATGTCATTTCACTCTTCCAGATAAACATGCGACTCAACAATGAGCAACGCAAACTATGTGAGAGCACAAGTGTAAAATATCACAACGGTCGATCTGATTCTTTTGCTTTTACAAAATTTAGATCAAGTTGTGGTAGAATAACATATGAGATGCATAGTTTTTTATATATAAAAACTGCAAGGTTTCCTAATTCTCAGCTAACTTCTAGGGGCCTAGCATCCAATCAACCCTACTCGGATAAAATTCGCTAACTTACTCTAGTTAATCAATTTGCTATTAAGGAAATACACACACAGAGAAGTATAAGCACACACAGAAAAAACATGCTTAACCACTAAGGGCACAGGGGACACACGACCTGTACGCATACTGAAACAAGGAATAGAATGGTCATACATAGTTCTGTAACTAATGGCATTGTGTGGATTGACTATTGAGTGAGGAAGGTGTGTCTATGTCCATATCGCAGAAAAACTGGATTGATCGCTGCACAACTTAAGCAGGAAGAAGTTATAGACGAGCGAAGTAAAGACACCCTGCATTACTACTTCCGATGATAAATTCTATCACCAATTAATCAATTATCTCAAACAAGATAATCAAAATACTGTCCAAACTCCCAAGCCAATATTCTCTTTTACGTCAGAACCATTCACTCAGGATTAAGGTTTACGATACACGATAAACTCCGAAAATGCTAGTGATGAACAAGTGTCATATTTTCTTCAACAGACATCAACAGCATTCTAAATTTATAGGTAAAATCAGAAACCGAAAATCGGCATCAAAATTAGGGAGATACACTTAAAAGTTAAAACTCACAAATGAAAAGGTAATGAATACACTATATGATTCAACACTAACTACAATAGAGAATAATTAATTGATCAACATATTCTCAATTAGAAATCAAGCATAAGTAGTTTACGTACCAACTCCAGGCTAAGATGAAATCCATATAGTCCCAGAGTACTACTCCAATCCCACCAACAATATTATCATTAGGAAAAGCAAGTTCAGTTTTATCCAGCCCGTGGGTGTCGGCGTCCATGGACCTTGTACTGCTTACTTACTATAGCTAAAACAAATCATTGGTTCAAAATATACTTGGAGAAAACTGATCTGAACATGAGAAGGACAACCAATTGTTTGGTTGCCTATGCCTCATGGTGGTTTTGTTCATCAATATTTTACTTTCACGTCTCATCAGCTCTCAAATGGTGCACGTCTCCAATTCTTATACCATGAATGGTGAAGAATCAAATAGGAAGCTCTTGTTGTACGTAGAAGAAAATTTACCGAAAGCATTACAAAGTGACATACTTGAACAAATTAACAAGCATTGATATACTCTCTACAGTATTATATTGTGTTTCTGAACACTAATTTATAACTCAAGTCCAAGAGCAGATTACCTTTCCCCTGCCAAGTCGCAACGTAAGAGGTCTAGCACGTTTATATGTACTATCAAACACTATCCCATTAGCAAACTTTGCAGTATAATGCACCTACATTCGCAAAATCACACTAAAAAACACAACTTTGTGATTTCAGTCTCCAAGAATACGAAAATCGAACCCAATACACATACACACCAAACAATCATCATACTACTACTACGATTACAAAAATTTAACATACATAGCAAGAATTCATTGCACATTGTGATTTCACTTAAATGTAGAATACATGAATTCATAGCAAGAACACATCATTACCCAATAAATGGCAAAAACAAGAATATCAAATTAAATCAACTAAATAAAGCTATTACACTAAACTTGAGAATATGAAACTATCAATGGACTCAACTGAGTAATAAAAAAAGATGAGGGACTGACATTAATAAGCTGAGCAAAAGGCACTTCATCTCCATAGCCAACAGCCACGTCACGGTAGCCAAGACCGGTACCAACACCACCAAATCACGCTTCCACCGTACCAACCGCCCCACCCGCCACTCACCCACCGCCCCATCAGAATCTAATAAAATTTATATATTGAAGCTGGAAGCAAGATTAAAAACATAGTAGAAGTATTTTATCTCTGATTTGTTGAGCCGATGGTGAGATAGCAAACATGTTTTGGAATTTTGTTGGAAGCATTCCGGAATTACCGCCACCGGATCTTTCGATTTCCCTGTTTCTCATCCTCCTTATGATTGCAATCCGTTATTTGATGACCATTAAATCACCATTGATTAATGGACCGTGATTTCTTCAGTTCCGATTTGGAGAAGAAGAAGAAGAGAGAGATGTCGGGAGAGAGATGTTGTGTGATGAGGGAAGAAGAAGTGAAGAAGAAAAGGTTTTAAAAAAATTAAAAAAAAAAAAAAAAAGCGACAAAATAGCAAAATTGGAGAAAAATCAGCTAACCTGCCGCGTGAGCTCCAAGAGACTTTCACTATATAGTAGTAATTTATTAGGAATTAATGTATATATTATGTAGGTTTTTATTGTACACTTGTGATAAAATATCTCCTTTTTATCCATTACATAAGAGTTGGAATAAAATTAAATATCTCAATAATATTTTTTATATCAAATATCAAAATAGGAATTTCAAAAGGAAAAAATACTTAATGACACATGTACGCACCAGATTGAAACTGAATAAGCAAGATCAACGGTTTAAAATTGATTGGTAGGTCAATCAATTGATTGAATCAACAGGCTTAGTATAATACTTTAATTACTAGAAAACGCATCACACGCTACGCGTGTGAAGCGTCTTCTTGTAATGTATATCGAGTTTTATATTAATCAGATGCAGATGTTGTATACATGCATATTCTAGGTTGCTATTTATGCATAAAACAAATAGAGAGGACAACATAGCAAAATCAATAGACACATTCATAGAAAACTTGCTAGACACACGTTTAAGTAATTTATGTACCATAACATAACATGAGAATTTCAAGGGTGTTAGTAACTGATTTGCCTCTTTATATGCATGCATATTTTGTGTTAGTTATTATCTATACTATTATATAAAACTATTATATAAAGAGAACATGGTCAAGTTAGTTGTCGGATCAATTGGAAGTTAATTCCCACATTACGGTAGTTATATTATTTATCTTTTTTTTTTTTTAATGATGCATTATTAACTTAATTAGTAGGGAAATAGTAGGAAAATTTTCAATTATAAGAGATACTAACTTTCATCTTATGAATATAATTTAACTTAAATATAAATAGAAATAAATTTGAATGATATTTATTGGAAATACTAATTATTTTGGATGCGCGCACCGCGTGCCATTTTTTCTAGTGATAATAATTTGGAGCCAACTATGAAATTCTAGTTTGCCTGCAAATAGGATAACCATGTTGTTCTAAATATTTTTCTAGAAGAAAATACTCAATCATATCATAGTATTAATCAAGATCAAAGTAAAATGCAGAACTTAACCCATACATATAACACTTTTCGCAACTTAATATTTAAAACATTCAAACACACTTTTCGCAACTTAATATTTTAAACATTCAAACATTATTCTCCTTCAAACTGGACATCAAAATGCATAACTCAATCCATACAGACAACACTTTCCGCAGCTTAACATTTAGCTAATTCTAGCATGCAACATGCAGAAATAAATGAAAACTCAAACTGCGGAGAATCCATGGTCCTCTTGGATCGTTAAAACTTGAATCCACTCTTTATCACCACTCCCAAGTCCTCATTTGTTGTTCCTCAGACATAAAGTGTCCATTTATGAGACTGATACCTAACAAACCACAAAAGAGCAGGTACTCTAAAACATAGTTACAGCTGAAACCTCAAAACAAACACAAAAAATATGGTGGCATGCACTCATTCAAATACATCAATCGAATGACATTACGGCCAGCTCAAGGCCTACTGTTCTCCATAAAAATTAATTAACTCCAAATAAATTTTCAATAGTCTTATTTCTCACAGATAATAAAAAGCCCTATTAATTACTCTGCACTTGGTCTCTAATGTAATTCTTACAGGGTTGTAAAAAATAACATCACATATATTCCCAATCAAACTTATGTAGTTTTTTTTTTTCATCCTACACAATAAGATTCCGAAAGTTTCACAATATATAAGTTATAAGTTATAACAAGTAAAGATATTCCCAATCAATCTAGTAATCTACCCAATTCTGTCTGGTGGAGATCTTATTTGATCCTCAGTACTAACTTAAATTGATGGATAATAAACTCAACTATTTTTTCCACATCTAAGCTGATGTAATTACTGCATGAGTAAAGTTGCTAATTTCATATATCATCAGCCTCCAAGTATTATTTTTAAGTCTGTCAATGCAGCATCCTATAGCTTCAAGTAGTTAGCATATCAATAGTCAGTTATCGGAGATTTAGAACTTAACACTGGATGACACCTCTACAAACTCAAAGGAGATTAATGGAATATAAGAAATACTAATGTGATGCATGCATTTGAAAGGATATGAACAAGCATATGAAAGCTTACTATATCTGTGGGCTAGTTATGATTGTACTCCTGACTCTTGGACTGAACAAAATGCTCCAATTTCTCTTGATCCCAGTCCTCCATTCCTTGTTCATCATCTAATGGACAAAGAACATATAAAATGTCAGATAGAATCTGCAGAGCTAGCTTGAGACAAAGAAGCCACACATGTTGAAGAAAGCTCAAGGTTAATCAACTTAAGAGATCAATCGTTCAGTCCAACATTACAAATGCACTGGGTAGCCACTGAAATCCAATTTACACACATCCAATCCAAATCCCAAAACATGAACAGCTTTGTTCATTACCATCTTTGATTTAGTAATTAAATGTTTACATATATCCATAACTTCAAGTGAACATGAGTCAATCATAGTGCTTTCTAAAACTAAATAATGCAGAAATAAAAGAAATTACCCTTAAGATTGATTAGATTAGTCTATGCACGAACTTTTCTCATGCCATTCATGTACTAATTACTAATCTGAATCTAATAGAGAAATTGCAATACGTCTTTCATAACAACTCTACCCAAGGGAATCCCTAGCTTTTCATCAAAACAACTTTAATAAATTCTATAATAGAACAAGGTACCGTACATTAAGCATAAGGGGAGGAACATAAGTCGGAGAAAGCTCAAACAAACCTAAGCTAGAGTGCCAAATACAAGATCAAAAGTTACACTGGCTATTAAAAGCATAAACTTACCACAGAAATATGTGAAACCTACAGCTTCCATGGCTCTTGTCTTCTGACCAAACGGCTCCAGCGGTGCTCAGGGTATAGGAATTGATCTGGCTAAAAACCATTACATATTAGTAGTACTTAACCAGATCAAAAACTAAAATCATTACTCCAACGATGGAAGGAAACTGGAACACCGAACACAGATTATTTAGGATTTTATCAAAATAAAAACATTACATACAACTACTTCAGTTATAAGACAACCTTTCAAGCAATTCAATATTCCATCAAACTTTTATTCCTGTAATATAGCATCTTTCAATTCCTTTTACTTTCTGATTAAGAATAATCTTCTGATGCTTAATCACAACCCCTTGCAATCCAACTGGATCACTTGAGTTAGATTACCATTAGCATAAATTAGCTCATCTAATTCAGGACAAAGAATTCCAGAATACTTTTTGTTAAATATCAGTAAAGACTTCAATGACCGTAATGATTTTCCTTGATTTCCCTATTCTGTCAGCATCTTAAAAGGGAACGATCTGCCAATACACGATTACATATCTAATTGAAAATGTAAAGAGCAGGGTGCAAACAACATTCTATCGAATTCCATGGCCTCTTATGCTAACTTGTATCATAAGTGAAAAGAAGGAAGGTTACCACTTAACACTGAGATCATAGCTGACAAAATGGATAACCACTCTGATTCCAACTGCCTGCATACCAGAATGAATTATTATAGGGCCATGTCATTTCACTCTTCCAGATAAACATGCGACTCAACAATGAGCAACGCAAACTATGTGAGAGCACAAGTGTAAAATATCACAACGGTCGATCTGATTCTTTTGCTTTTACAAAATTTAGATCAAGTTGTGGTAGAATAACATATGAGATGCATAGTTTTTTATATATAAAAACTGCAAGGTTTCCTAATTCTCAGCTAACTTCTAGGGGCCTAGCATCCAATCAACCCTACTCGGATAAAATTCGCTAACTTACTCTAGTTAATCAATTTGCTATTAAGGAAATACACACACAGAGAAGTATAAGCACACACAGAAAAAACATGCTTAACCACTAAGGGCACAGGGGACACACGACCTGTACGCATACTGAAACAAGGAATAGAATGGTCATACATAGTTCTGTAACTAATGGCATTGTGTGGATTGACTATTGAGTGAGGAAGGTGTGTCTATGTCCATATCGCAGAAAAACTGGATTGATCGCTGCACAACTTAAGCAGGAAGAAGTTATAGACGAGCGAAGTAAAGACACCCTGCATTACTACTTCCGATGATAAATTCTATCACCAATTAATCAATTATCTCAAACAAGATAATCAAAATACTGTCCAAACTCCCAAGCCAATATTCTCTTTTACGTCAGAACCATTCACTCAGGATTAAGGTTTACGATACACGATAAACTCCGAAAATGCTAGTGATGAACAAGTGTCATATTTTCTTCAACAGACATCAACAGCATTCTAAATTTATAGGTAAAATCAGAAACCGAAAATCGGCATCAAAATTAGGGAGATACACTTAAAAGTTAAAACTCACAAATGAAAAGGTAATGAATACACTATATGATTCAACACTAACTACAATAGAGAATAATTAATTGATCAACATATTCTCAATTAGAAATCAAGCATAAGTAGTTTACGTACCAACTCCAGGCTAAGATGAAATCCATATAGTCCCAGAGTACTACTCCAATCCCACCAACAATATTATCATTAGGAAAAGCAAGTTCAGTTTTATCCAGCCCGTGGGTGTCGGCGTCCATGGACCTTGTACTGCTTACTTACTATAGCTAAAACAAATCATTGGTTCAAAATATACTTGGAGAAAACTGATCTGAACATGAGAAGGACAACCAATTGTTTGGTTGCCTATGCCTCATGGTGGTTTTGTTCATCAATATTTTACTTTCACGTCTCATCAGCTCTCAAATGGTGCACGTCTCCAATTCTTATACCATGAATGGTGAAGAATCAAATAGGAAGCTCTTGTTGTACGTAGAAGAAAATTTACCGAAAGCATTACAAAGTGACATACTTGAACAAATTAACAAGCATTGATATACTCTCTACAGTATTATATTGTGTTTCTGAACACTAATTTATAACTCAAGTCCAAGAGCAGATTACCTTTCCCCTGCCAAGTCGCAACGTAAGAGGTCTAGCACGTTTATATGTACTATCAAACACTATCCCATTAGCAAACTTTGCAGTATAATGCACCTACATTCGCAAAATCACACTAAAAAACACAACTTTGTGATTTCAGTCTCCAAGAATACGAAAATCGAACCCAATACACATACACACCAAACAATCATCATACTACTACTACGATTACAAAAATTTAACATACATAGCAAGAATTCATTGCACATTGTGATTTCACTTAAATGTAGAATACATGAATTCATAGCAAGAACACATCATTACCCAATAAATGGCAAAAACAAGAATATCAAATTAAATCAACTAAATAAAGCTATTACACTAAACTTGAGAATATGAAACTATCAATGGACTCAACTGAGTAATAAAAAAAGATGAGGGACTGACATTAATAAGCTGAGCAAAAGGCACTTCATCTCCATAGCCAACAGCCACGTCACGGTAGCCAAGACCGGTACCAACACCACCAAATCACGCTTCCACCGTACCAACCGCCCCACCCGCCACTCACCCACCGCCCCATCAGAATCTAATAAAATTTATATATTGAAGCTGGAAGCAAGATTAAAAACATAGTAGAAGTATTTTATCTCTGATTTGTTGAGCCGATGGTGAGATAGCAAACATGTTTTGGAATTTTGTTGGAAGCATTCCGGAATTACCGCCACCGGATCTTTCGATTTCCCTGTTTCTCATCCTCCTTATGATTGCAATCCGTTATTTGATGACCATTAAATCACCATTGATTAATGGACCGTGATTTCTTCAGTTCCGATTTGGAGAAGAAGAAGAAGAGAGAGATGTCGGGAGAGAGATGTTGTGTGATGAGGGAAGAAGAAGTGAAGAAGAAAAGGTTTTAAAAAAATTAAAAAAAAAAAAAAAAAGCGACAAAATAGCAAAATTGGAGAAAAATCAGCTAACCTGCCGCGTGAGCTCCAAGAGACTTTCACTATATAGTAGTAATTTATTAGGAATTAATGTATATATTATGTAGGTTTTTATTGTACACTTGTGATAAAATATCTCCTTTTTATCCATTACATAAGAGTTGGAATAAAATTAAATATCTCAATAATATTTTTTATATCAAATATCAAAATAGGAATTTCAAAAGGAAAAAATACTTAATGACACATGTACGCACCAGATTGAAACTGAATAAGCAAGATCAACGGTTTAAAATTGATTGGTAGGTCAATCAATTGATTGAATCAACAGGCTTAGTATAATACTTTAAATATTACTTTAATTACATTCAACCAAGTAGACAAACTATCCCAAACAAAATGTAGGAAATCAAAAGTTAGAGAGTTTCTTCCAAATGTTCTTTTCCGGACTTCGTTAGCTCTGTGATCAGCCACTCCGTTAGTCTCTCTATAGACAAAACAAATCTTGATTTCTTCAAACTCCCGAAGGAGTGCCAAGTCATCCTCCAGTATGGTCTGCTGTTTCCTGCAATCCGCTTTTTTCCTGTTTATACATGAAATGAGAGTTTGTGAGTCAGATTGGATAATAATCTTTTTATAATGAAGCGGTAAGCATAATAAGATTCCGAATTTAAATGCTTGGAATTCGGCAAGATTATGATCCATTTTTCCTAGATAGGAACCGCTTGCACGGATAAAATTTCCGTTAGAGTTTCGGATGGTGCAACCAGCTCCAGCATGTCCTGTAATTGGATCTACCGATCCAGCAACATTAATACATACAATATCGTGTGGAGGTGGCATCCATTTACAAATGATTGGGATGTAATGCGTGTCACATTCTTTTTTGAAACGGGTGTTGTTGTCCTTAATAAGTTCTAGAAGCTGAATATTAAATTTTAAAGGATTAAAATCTTCTTTCCTAAAAATCTTTTCGTTTCTACATCTCCAAACTTGCCAGCAAAACAGAATAGATTGTAATTGCTTATCCGAATTTTGGAGGAGATGAAAGATGAGTTGAGAGAAAGAAGTGCAAAAAAGATTATTGTTGTTTTTTAATATCCAACTTCTAATATTTTCAAAAATGGGACAATAAAAGAATAAATGATTGACTGATTCAGTTACGGAATTGCATAAACAACACCTCTCAGTTGGAATAATTCCGAATTTGAAAAGTCTATCATCTGTTGGTAACCTATCGTTTATTACCACCCAAACAAAAAATTTAACTTTTGGTGGTAAGTGAAGGTTCCACAGATTCTTCCATGGCCAATGAGCCGTATTTAGACTGGGTGTGGAGATTAAAAGTGTGTAAGCACTTTTAATGTTGAAATTTCCAGATTTGTCTCCACCCCAAACTATGGTATCTTGTTTTTTATTTTTGGGAATAGGGATCCCTAAAATTTCTTTTGCTAGTTCTGGAGATATCATTTGCTGAAGAATATTTAGATTCCAGTTATTGTTTTCAAGTACTTGCGAGACTTGAAATGTGGGTTGATTGTTTCAATCACATAGTCTCTTAGAACTTTGTTTCCTACCCATTTATCATTCCAAAAAGAGATATTTTCTCCAGATCCAAGATTTTTAGCCAGACAGTCTTGGAACTCATTTTTTAATTTTATTATATTTTTCCAGAACCAGCTGTTTTGAGGTCTAGCACAAGCTTGGAGGATTGAAGAATGAGGGAAATACTTATACTTGTAGACTTTACTCCAAAGGGACTCTTGACAGTTGAGAAATCTCCATAAATGTTTAAAAGAGTAAGCTTTATTAAGTGTTTGTAGATCCCTTATTCCCAAACCTCAAAGGTTTTTTGGTCTGCAAATGTTTTTCCATTTGACCTTTCCTTTTGTTTTTCCGCCCTTCTTACTATTCCACAAGAAGTTTATGTTGAGATCATCTATTTTAGCTATACAAGAAGCTGGAATAGTTGTGATAGACATGCTATAAGAAGGTATGGCATTTGTAACTGCTTGGATGAGAGTTATTTTGCCTGCATAGGATAGATATCTAACAAACCAAGCATTCACTTTGCACATAACCCTATTCACAACCTGATCAAACAGATCTCTCTTCTTTTTGCCTAGTAAGAAAGGGAGTCCTAGATATTTGTCAAATCTTTTATTAGGAATAACTCCTAGTTTTTCAATGATCCTTCTCTTCAGGTGTAAGGCTGTTGTAACGACCCGGCCCACTAACGGGCCGAGACCCAGCCCAACGGGCCGACAAGGTTACTCATGGACGCTCTCCGGGGTGATATGCTGGCCCCACAGACCAACACGGGTTCTAATCCGCGCACTTTGTCCTCACTCGTGCGCACACCGGGAACTTCCCAGTGGGTCACCCATCCTAGAATTGCTCCAGAGCAAGCACGCTTAACTCTGAAGTTTTTATAGGTGGATTCCCGAAAAGAAAGGTGCACCTTGTTGGTATGAGTAGCGTTCTCAACCCTTTTAAGCCTCTGAAATCTGGGGCGTTACAATCACCCCCTCTTAAATTGCGCAACACCCGTGCAGGATTCTAGAGGTGGCCCCTCCAGGCTCAAGAGGTGGCTCCCCACCGTCGATACGGTGTAGCACTTTGCCCCAGATGACACTTAGTTCCTGCAGTTCCGGATAGTCCCGCTCTGATACCACTTGTAACGACCCGGCCCACTAACGGGCCGAGACCCAGCCCAACGGGCCGACAAGGTTACTCATGGACGCTCTCCGGGGTGATATGCTGGCCCCACAGACCAACACGGGTTCTAATCCGCGCACTTTGTCCTCACTCGTGCGCACACCGGGAACTTCCCAGTGGGTCACCCATCCTAGAATTGCTCCAGAGCAAGCACGCTTAACTCTGAAGTTCTTATAGGTGGATTCTCGAAAAGAAAGGTGCACCTTGTTGGTATGAGTAGCGTTCTCAACCCTTTTAAGCCTCTGAAATCTGGGGCGTTACAGCTGTGTTAGGAGAGAACATAATTCTGCTCTTCTTCCAGCATACCTTTTGTCCTGAGGCTAAGGCATAAACATTTAAAATGTCATGTATGGTTTTGACTGTTGTTTTATTTGTTTTGCCAAAGACTAAGCAGTCATCTGCAAAACAAAGAATTGGAATGGCTGGTCCTTTTTGTGAAGATTTTAGGGGGGTAAAGGCCTTTTCATGTACTATTTGGAAGATGAGGTGTATTAAGAGTTCTTGACAGAGTATGAAAATGTAAGGAGAAATGGGGTCTCCTTGTCTAATACCTCTTGTTGGGGACCAACTTTCAGACATGCAGTTATTGACTTTAACTCTAAAGGAGCAAGTAGAGATACAAGTCATTATCAATTTTTGAATATGCGGATGGAAATTGAATTTAGCAAGTGCTAGTTCAATAAACTTCCATTCTAGCCTATCATAGGCTTTTTCTATGTCTAGTTTCAGAGCAAAGAAACTTTGTTTGGATTTCTTTTGTTTACTTCCCATGGTGTGGAGTAGTTCATGTGCAATCATCACATTGTCACTTATTAGTCTATTGGGGACAAAAGCATTTTGGTAAGGTGAGATAAGATTTTTAAGCAAAGGTCTTATCCTGTTGGTTAAGATTTTTGATATGATTTTGTAGACCACATTGCAAAGGCTTATTGGTCTAAATTCAACAGGGTAATGAGCATTTGCTTTTTTTGGCAGTAAAAAAAGAGTTGTTTGGTTTAAATTTTTGTCCAGAACTCCATTTTGAAAGAAGTTTTGAATCATAGCACAAATTTGGGTTTTAATAACATCCCAGTTAGTAATGAAAAACTTGCTATTTAACCCATCTGGTCCTGGGGCTTTATCTGAGCCAATAGTTTTCAAAGCTTCTAAAATTTCCATCTCAGTTACATCAAGTAAAAGAGATTTATTATCCTCATTTGAAAGAGAGGGTAGCACCAAATTTTGAAAAGCAGTAAAGTCTGTGAACTGAGATTGAGCTTGGTTACTAAAAAAATTAAAAAACTCTTAGGTAATAGACTCATTATCAAACATCCACTTATCTTGTTCAGTTTTGATTCCATGAATATGTGTTCTTCTTTTATGATCAGAAGCAAAAGCATGAAAGAACTTGCTATTAGTATCTCCATGTTTTATCCAGTTGCCTTTTGCCCTTTGGGCCCAGAAGATTGATTTTTGTTTTAGAAGGCTATTAATTTTCTTTCTAGATTCAATCTCCTGGGGTCCTAAAAAACTTGGTTGGAGGTGAAGATTAAGGGCAATTTCATGCAGAATTTTCTTTTCTTTTTTTAGTTCTTCATTTATGTTACTAAGGGATGAAAGGTGCCAATTTACTGCATCCTTTGTGAGATGATTTAGGCCTGAGGCTAAAGAGAAACCTGGATTCTTAATTTCCTCTTCCCAAAAAATTTCAAAAAGGGGTTTGAAAATACCACTTTCATCCCAAAAATTCTCATATCTAAACATCTTTTGCTTTGAACTTGTGCAAGGGTTAGTATCAACTAGTAGAGCAGTATGATCAGACACAGTATTTGTGAGATTTCTAATCTTACAGTTAGGGAAGAGACGCAACCAGTCATGATTACCACAGGCTCTATCTAATCTACTACAAATAAAATTACGAGCATACTGCCTATTGTTCCACGTAAAAGCAGGACCACTAAAACTCAAGTCAAGCAACTGACATTTATTTAGGCAATTTTGAAAAACATAGAGTTTATTCCAGTTTGTTGTAGTTCCACCTACTTTTTCATTTGGAGAAAGAATAGCATTGAAATCTCCCCCGAGTAACCAAGGACCAGAAACAGAATGACTAAAACGGATGAGATCATTCCATACCTAGTTTTGGCGCGCTGTCTGTGCATAATTATAGATTGTTGACAAGTAAGCCAGCTGATCCTGCTGATGTGGGAATCTGAGCACAAAATGCGCAAGTCTGTCTGTTGACTCTACATCTTCCACCTGAATCTCATCTCTTTTCCACATGAAGCAGAACCCCCCCCCCCATCTTTGGGTTGTCAGCCGAGGGTGAGATGATGTGCCTTCCTTGGTAACCCATTCTGTAAATACTCGCCGTTGGTCACCATTTTTTCCAGGGGTGCTTGTGTGTCCATGAGTAGTATCATCACCGGGTTATATTCCTGTATGTAATTTCGAATACCTGCAATGGTCTCGTCTTTGAGGCTTCCTCTCAAGTTCCAGAAGATGAATTTCATTGATGAACTGTCGATAATTTGGAACCACTCTCCGGTTTCTGGATTTTTAACTAGCCCTTTTGAGGCGTTTTTGAGCTGGATCGGGGTGATCCTCGGAGTAATGTCTCTTAAGATAGGCCTTAGGACTAGGTTGTGAAGCATGGCCTGCCCCGTGGCTACCTGGACTTGTATTGCTCTGTACTGAAACTCCACTCTCGTCGCTGCCTTTGAAATCAGATATGTTCTACTTTTATATAGTTTTTTTTACATTTTTTTTAAATTTCGGTGATTGATTCGGCTTTACTCAGCCTTGTTCTGAACAGTTTACTACTGTAGACATGAACGGAGAAGGAGAAGAGAACAACCTTGTGGATTTGGACCAGATTTACTAGTCCATTTAGCAAATCAAACGAGGAAAAAATCCACATTTCCTACGTGTTTAGACCAGATTTTCTAGGAAATGTCGATTTTTCCTAGTCCAAATCAAACGGGCTCTTAGTTCAATTGAACTGGACCTTCTTTACCAAAATAACGGGCTCTTAGTTCAATTGAACTGGACCTTCTTTACCAAAATAAATTTGAACTGGACCTTAGATTGTGGCACAATTATATCTTTACCGGCCCAGTATCATAATGATTTTTTAGTATGCTCATGTGTATAGATAGCAGTAATACTAACATTGGTTTTAGTAGTACTAGTACTAACAGATTAGCTAGTGTTGATAACAAGAAAGTAGTAGTAGAGAGTAATATGTTTTCAGGTTCAGTGGTGACCACAACAATTTCACCTCCACCAAGCAGCTTGCCTTTGCCCACTTTTTCTTTGAGGCCAAAGCTCAGCTGCAAAGTTCAGGTAGGTGGGATGATAGATACTGGTGCAACCGATGATCTCAAGCGCCTTCTTCGCCTTCACTGAGCATCGATCTAATGAAGGAAGATTGTGTTTTTTTTTTTTTTGAAACAGAAAAAAAAATTATTAATGAACTCAAACTTTGTGATACTAAGAGTAAGAGTATGAGAAATACTCTTAGGAATACAATCAAAACGAGATGAAGATTGTGTTGTTTGCTAGATAATTTAAAGTTTCATAATATATATAATTTCGTTAAATATTTTATCATTATAGTTTAAGATTAATCGGGAGTCAAAATTGAAAGATGTTGACCAAAAGAATCAAATTGGCTAACTTATAATGGGATAGAGATGGAGTACCTGTATATGATTTGTTTAGTGAAGTTTCAAACTTGTGTGATTTGCCATATGAATCGCAATGTTGAAAACTTTAGGGGCATCTATAGGAACTGTATTAGCTGAGATTCATCACCCCCATAGTAGAAACTTAGTATATTTGCATAGGAGCAATGGAGCAGTTATTGAATGATGACTTGTTGGGCAATCATGGTATGCAGGGCATACAGAAACAAAGCACAGGTTCGTTCATTTGTTCCTTGATTCTTTCTTATCTATCATCGTCTTGCAATGCAAATATGCGATGCAGAAAGTGCTAATAAAAATCAAACCCCAGCAAGAAAGAAAAACATGCATGTTTTGGCTACAATTAATTAATGCCGTTTAGAGTTGTCTGTCTCTATTTACCACTCACTGTCAATAGTTGAAATTTTATAAATTAAACTCATCACATGGCCTTGGCCGCTTGCCCATTTACTGCTGCTGCAGCAGCACTATTTGATATTCATTCCATGTTAAAAAACTTATCTTTCTATTTTTGTTCCATTCATGTATGTGCTTATCAAGATTATTGTAGTATTTGTTTTGTCACCTCAAATTAAACTCGGTTGTTGGGCTGTCAAATTTTGTGCACACCAACTGTTTGATCATACGCCTCTACCGACTACCATACTACTTACACCTGGCGCCAAACAGATGGGGGGCATTTCCATTTTTCAACATTATCACAAGAACTTCGATTCTTGGGTACCTCCCTGACTACTGACCTACCTTAACGTTAAGGTTCTTTTGCAGAAACATGACAGTATGAAAAGACAACCAACTTTCAACGTGCCTTATCTGCATGCAAGATGAAAACTGAAAAGAGGTACATCTGCATTTCTAAAACACAAGTTCATGATCTTTTACTCCCTTGTGAGTTGTGATGTGTCAAAAATGTCAATCAGAAAAGGTGGTGGACTATATATAGCTTCTCCCGGATTGGTTTCTGACTTTCTTTCTTTAATTTAGAACTTGTTTCGACACTCATCATACCGCACATTGTCCTAATCTGCATACTATGAACACCTTAATTTTACCAAGTTTTAGTCACATTCTCATAACTTCTGTCCATCTAATGCTAGTTATTGTCTTCATTCCACCAAAAACTTGCTTCAGACGACCCAACTGGTTTTAAATCTTATGGTTTTAATGTGAAATTAAACTTTTGTTTTAAATATTGTGAAATATGGCAGTCGCCACATTAATATTAGAGGAGTTATTGTAAACTAACCACTACAGTACTCTGGAGTCAAGTTGCTACATTGTTAGGATATGGTGAAGTATCATATTTTTCTGCCCTGAAAATGTGGCTGGTTCACAATCAACCACATCCATCATGTACAGAGGTTCGTTGTTTTCTTCATATTCCTTCTGTAGACAGTAATGAGAAAATAACAGCCACATTTATGTTTATGTGAGTTGACTACTTTTGATGGTTGGAAAAAGTAAATGCATTCAGTGGATTTAAAATCCCATAACCATGCTCTCCTCCATGATTTGATTAACACAGCTTCTAAACCTCGTTTCTTGCATGGCTAATTTTCATGATGCCACACATATAAACTGTCTGTTTAAACTCGTTAGGTGATCAGTACCTGCGAACGATCAGGTCCTTTTTTTTTTCCTCACACAAAGTGTTTAATGATACTACGAAATAAACTAGTTTTCGTAGATTATGTGTAGTTAGTTACATTGTAGTGATAAAAGGGTTATGTTACCACGACAATGTAGTTAGTTACATTGTAGTGATAACAGGTACACCAATCTCAGAGCTTTTGCCTTGGGGTGATACTATTATAAGTCAACTTTTTCTATATAATGAGATTAACCTTGATTGCAGGTTGCTTCCAAGCCTTGATTTGTCCCAGAATGGGATGAACTTTATGACACAATACTCTAGTACCATACATGTCAAAATTTGAATTGTGGAATGTGTCTCTTCTTGGAACTCAAAGACCACTTCTAAATGTTACTCGCCAAACAGTTGTTTTCTAGCTAAGTGAGGGTGGAAAGAAGAACTTTGGGAGATCATGATACTTTCATGAGTGGTCCTTATTATTTAATGTGACCAGTGACCAAGGATTGTTTCCTGTTAGCATTAACTAAGCAGGCTGTGGTCAATTATAGAGTAGCTTAGTAACTTGAAGAATTGATGTACCTGATGGCATAGCCTTCGAGTGTGATTGTTTGTTTTAAAACCGCAAAATTGTCACTCCGGCTTTGGCAAGTGATTTTGAGCCCAAAATTACACTAAAAATCCAATTAAAAAACTCAACTCCCACCATAACCCAAAATCCACTCCCAAAACCCTGTCCCAAACAGTATGTTAGAATGTTTCTTGTCTTCGGTCGTCATCTTATAAGATAGGTGCAGTAGTACTCTCACTAACAGAAATTATGCCCATGTTTAGAATGTTTGCTCCCCACCAGTCTTGACAGCGGGATTCGTTTTAAATTGTCGGCTACATTAGCATTATAGGTGATGAACCTGGAAATTTCTAGCATGACCAAGAACATGTCTAGGCTTTTAAAAGGACTTTGCATAAGAGTGTCAATAGAAAACTGTTGGATAAGATGCAAGGAGAATCAACAGAAGATTTTGGAATATCATTTGCTTTAGCCTAGAGAGGAAGAGTATATGCATTACAAGTATTTACAGCATCGAAGAGAAAAGTGAATGTGATGACAAACAGCGTGGTTATAATATTATCCGACATATTTTATGGTCTAATTTTTAGATTTAGTGTTTACTACGTGTTAATTAATGTTATGATCTGTGTTAGCAGTATACTTAGTGTTAATTTTCTAAGCTGTTATGATCTCTCTAATATTTTGGTTTTGCAACTGGCTTGGTATGTGTTTTATCTGTGATATCGAGTACATTCTATTCTTTTCCATTTTCCAGATTCCTTTTTGTTTGTCACTGTGTTAAATTCTTTATGCAGACATTCCAAATTTGTTGATAATGGTCAAAACGTCTAGAGTTGAAGCATTATATGTTATAACCATGGATAAAGTTTCAGTTTTATGTTATGTTCCAATTGTTAAGACTTATGGAACGAAAAACATTTCGAGAAGTGTTTCGTACTTTAATAAACAAGAAATGTTTTGGATTATTTGAGAATGTTTCATCTAGGGAAACTGATGAAACTATATACTTCATAGTCCATGGTCATAACTTATTTCTTCATTATTGATTACCAAGGTGAAAATGAAGCATTCTAAAAAAATAAAAATAAAAGGTGAAAATCAACCACAGCGTCGTTCAGTTGATGTCATGCTGCAGAGAGTAATGAGAAAAACCAGCCACATTTACAGCTCTGAGCAGTCTTCTGATGATTGGAAAAAGTATATGCATATGATTTCCTTTATCGCACAACCATTCTTGCATAGGTTTTCATGAGGAAATTTCTGTCAAGATTGGACTTCACATATCTTTGGTAATTGAGCTGTGTGAATAAAATTATATTATCAGGCCTAATATCAGGTGCTTGATCATATGCCACAAACTCCCCTGCATTGGTTTAGGTAGATTATGTGATAAATGTTTATGTTACGTACGTTTACAAAGAGGTTGTGGTTCTAATACCTGCTTTGCAAATAGAGCGAAACTAGTTGGGAAAGCTATAATGCATTAAAATTTGACAAAACCCCATGCCTAGGAGATACTCCTTTTCTCCATGCATGGGGTTCTAATACCCATTTTAATGCTTCTCAGTTTGCATTATTACATGGATATTGACTGATTAACTCGAGTTGTTCACACTTGACAGGACTTGTTGACTATTGGATAATTAATATAAATGACTAGATTCCGTACCTCTCTACAGTTCGAGCTTCTGGAAAAGTTGGATTTCTATGATCCATACGACCATACCATAATAAGTGTAGTTGGTAAGATGCACAATCATACAAACAAGGACAAAAGGAGTCTCTCCTAGGCAGCATTAAAATTTGACAAAACCCCATGCACGAGGTGTCCCTACCAATAGGTACAGTGTTTTTGTAGTTTTTGGACTTAATGTTTTCTAGTTGTAGAAAGAGTGAAAAGAATGAGTGTAACTTTGTGCGTTCATATTATATATGCTTCATTGTGGTCTTTCTTGGTACAGTGTTTTTGCAGTTTTTGGACTTAATTTTTTCTAGTTATTATAGAAAGAGTGAAAAGAATGAGTGTAACTTTGTGCGTTCATATTATATATGCTTCATTGTGGTCCTCAAAAAAAAATTGCTACTAGAACTTTGCTGTTAGCAGTAACTAAGTAGGCGGTGACTAACTATATGTAGCATAGGCAATTTCTTGAGTTGGAATTTATAGTGAGATTCAACTCCTCTCTAATTCTGTCAACCTTGTATCAATCATGGATGAGATTGAACTTTCACCACAGCAAATAATTAAGCAGAATGAAGATTCAGGAATAGAAAATACATGTAATTCAGATTCAGACAACCAAAACAATGTGTCTTTCTTTTGGCTGTTTGCTGCAGCCGACAAAATCGACTGCATGTTGATGTTTATTGGAAGCATTGCGTCATGCTTACAGGGTGCTTTTATTCCTGTATTCTATGTGTTATTTGGTAGTTTGCTGAACTCATTAGGAAGCCTATCTTTAGACCCTCCGAGATTTTCTTCAGAGGTATCCAAGCCCAAGGTACATCAAAGGTTCTCTCTTCAAATATGTCGAATTGCCATATTTGTAATGTGAGAGTTGAAAACATACTCGCATATTTTTATTTTGTTGATTCCTGCTGTTCCAAGCATTTTTGTGTAGGAAAATCTTGAGCCACATCGTGTTTCTATATATGAGTTTGTAAATATTATAATAGATTCATGGTGTTCTTAAGTTAACAAAATGGTGATTTTATTAAGGCTGTGTTAACACAAACTAAACTAGGTAGTTGAGCTGTCAATTTTTTTGCACACAGACTGTTTGATCATATTCATATGCCTCTGATACTCACAGGTGCGAAACACGGTGGCTGGAGCGTCCCCCTTTATTTTTATAGGTAACATTTTTTACTTATCAAGATTTAACTCCTCTAACATCCAAAATTATCATATATATATAATTTCGTCCACCCGAGCTTAGAGTCATGGGTCCGTCCTAGTGTCCTACATACCGACCTCCTTTTAGTTACCTTAGCATTAATAAGGTGCTTTCCCAGAAGCATGACAGTATGGAGGACAGCCTTCAACATGCCTTATCTGCATGCAAGATGAAATTAAAAGAGACACATCTGCATTTCTAAAACACAAGTTCATGATATTTATCTCCCTTAATTAGGATAATGCCAGTCAGTGTGAAATAACTTGGGACAACAAAAGGTGGTGGACTATACTATAGCTTCTGCCTTGATTGGTTTCTCTTCTTTAAATTAGAAGTGGTGATCTACAAAAACTTGTTTCGACAGTTATACCACCGCGCATTCTCCTAATTTGCGCACACACCTTAATAGTACCAAGTTCTAGTCACATTCTCTTAATTTCTGTCCATATAATGCTAGTTATTGTCTTCATTCCACCAAGAACTTGTTTTAACTGGTTTAAAATATTATGGTTTTAATGTGAAATTAAACTTATGTTTAAATATTGTGAATAATAGAGCAGTTACTGTGACCGCTACAGTATCTAGAGTCAAGTTGTGACATTATTAGGATATGGTACTGAACTGTGAAGTATCAGATTTTGCTGCCCTTAAAATATAGCTGGTTCACGATGAACCACATCCACGTACAGGTTCCTTGTTCCTTCATCTTACTTCTTCTGTATACAGTAATGAGAAAAAACCGGCCATATTTATGTTTGTGTGAGTTTACTACTTTTGATGGTTGGAAAAAGTAAATGCATTCAGTGGATTTAGTCCCTTAACCATTTGCTCCTCCATGATTTGATTTGAATAGATTTGATTAACACAGCTTCTAAAGCTCATTTCTTGCATGGCTAATTTTCATGATGCCCTCTCTATCATAGTATCAAGATTTTTAAAGCCAGACATATATAAACTGTCTGTTTAGACATTAAACGCGGTAGGTGATCAGTATGTGTGAATGATCAGGTCTTTTTATTCTTTTTTTTAATTTTTTTTTTTTTTTTTGCACGGCAAGTGTTTTATGATATTGTGTTATGACTACTTGACTAGTTTTCGTTAGATACTGTGGGTTTTTATTCTTTTTTTTAATTTTTTTTTTTTTTGCACGGCAAGTGTTTTATGATATTGTGTTATGACTACTTGACTAGTTTTCGTTAGATACTGTGGGTAGTTAGTTTCATTATAGTGAGTGTTAAAGGGTTATGTTACTGTGACAAAGAAGTTGGTCTTTGAATTTGTATACCTACTATAATAGGTACACCTATCTCAGAGTTTTTGCCTTTGGGGTGATAGTATTAATAAGTCACCCCTTTTCTATATAATCCGATCACCATGCATGATTGTAATTAGTTGCTTACCATCGAAATTTAATTTGTCATGTACTCTGGAGATTTCATCAGAATGGGATGAACTTTATGACACAATACTACCATACGTACATGTCAAAATTTGAATTGCGGAATGTGTCTCTTGTTTGAACTCACAGACCACTTTTAAATGTTACTCACTGACCAATTATTTTTCTAGCTAACTGAGAGTGGAAAGAAGAACTTTGGGAGATCATGATATGTGTCAAAGTCTTTACATAAGTGGTCCTTATTATTTAATGTGACCAGGGAAAGTTTCCTGTTAGCATTAAGTAAGCAGGTTGTGGTCAAGTATATACATTTGCAATGTGAAGAACTTAGTTGCCTAAAACAAAAGGTGGAGAAATTATTACCGTTTCTAGAAACAACATATCGAGTAATGATTTAGAATAGAATGTTTCTCCCCCTCTGTCGACTGCATTAGCATTTCAGGTGATGAAACTGAAAAATTATTTAGCTTGATCAAATCCTTAATCATGGACAGGAAACTTAAGCATAAGAGTGTCACTGGAAAACTGTTGGATAAGATGCAAGGATAATAGACGGAAGATTTTGGAATTTCATGTGCTTTGGCCTGGACTGGAGAGCATATGCATCACAAGTATTTACAACATGTAGAGAAATGAATGTGATGACAAGAAGCATGGTTATAAAATTATAATATATCCGACACACTTTATGGTCTTAATGTTTTAGGATTTAGTGTTTACTACTATGTGTTAATTGATGTTATGATCTGTGTTAAGATGTAGGAGTATGCTTTATGTTCCAGTGTTAATTTTCTAAGCTATTATGATCTCTCTAATATTTTGTTTTTGCAATTGGCTTGGTATGTGTTTTGTCTGTGATATCGAGTACATTTTATTCTTCTCCATTTCCCAGACTCCTTTTTATTTGTTACTGTGTTAGCTTCTTTATGCAGGCATTCCAAATTTGTTGATAAAGGTCAAAATGTCTAGAGTTTAAGCAATATAATTGTACGTTATAACGATGGATAAAGTTTCAGTTTTCTGCTATGTTCCAGTCATTAAGACTTATGGAACAAAAAACATTTCGAGAAGTATTCCATTCTTTAATAAACAAGAAATGCTTCGGATTATTTGGGAATGTTTTCATATATTTCGGAAGACTATTGCTAGACTTTTGTTGGCATTTCGATACCTAGAAACTTTAGTCTGTGGTTTATAGTCGCAACTTATTATCTCAGTAGTCATTGATTACTGAGGTGAAAATCAACCAGTGTCACTTTGTGTTGCAATGCTGAAGAGGCCAGAGAGTAAATAGAAAAACCAGCCACAGCTCTGACTAGTCTTCTGGGGATTGGAAAAAGTATATGCATGTGATTTTATCCCACAGCCATTCTTGCATGAATTTCATGCAGGGGCGAAGCTAGAAAATTATTATAACCCGTGCTAATTTAACTTTAAATAAAAACAAAGGAGGATGATTTTTTTTTCCTGAAAGGAGCAGAATTTATTCAATTTAAGAAGTGTTTCAGATAAAATAGACTAAATTTAAGTTTTTGGGTGTTCAAAAACCAAAATTTTAACGTATGAGACAATAGATATTTCATAATTCACAGACGGAAAGAGAAATGAATTTTGTTTCTTTCTTAAATGAATTAAATTCCTGTTTTTTTTTTAACACAATGGGCCTATTATGCTACTAAATTAATGTTTTTTTAAATTAACTAATCTATTGGCCAGTCAAGTATTACTAATGACCCTGTGCTATTGAACTAAAACCATTAACAATTCAGCCCAAAGTCTAAATTAAATATACTAAAAAAAAAAAAGTTTGTCCTCAACCTGTGCTGTAGCACAGGCTGAGTATGGGCTACCTTCGCCCCTGATTTCATGAGCAAATTTTTGTCAAGACTGTACTCCACATATATATGTTTGGTGGTTGAGCTGTGTAAATCAACTTATGTTATCAGATCTAATATCAAGTGCTTGGTCATATGCCACAAACTCCCCTGCATTCGCTTAGGTAGATTATGTGATAAAATTTTATGTCACGTAAACAAAGAGGTGTGGTTCTAATACTTTGTCAATAGAGTAAAACTAGTTAACTATACCTTCTGCTTCGCGACTTGCATTATCCAGGGATATTAACTCCAGTTGTTCACACTTGACAGGACTTGTTGATCCAGACCATAATAGGTGTAGTTAATTGGTACGAGGTACAATCACACAAACCAGGAGAAAAGGCGTTTTGTCATAGGCAGCGTTTTAGTTTGACAAAAGCCCGTGGATGAACCAATTAAGGATGTCATTGAGGTGTTCCCTACCAATAGGTACTACAAAGTTTTTGCAGTTTTTGGCTTTTTGTACTTAAAAGACTATTTTCAGACACGTATTTTTCTAGTTATAGAATGAGTGTAAAGAATGAATGTAACTTTCTGCATTCATATTATGCTTCGGCTTGCATTGTGGTCCTCATAAATAAATTGCTACTAGAAATATGCTGTTAGCATTAACTAAGTGAGGGGTGACTAACTATATATAGCATAGGCAACTTCTTGGGTTGGAATATGCAGTGAGAGGTTTCAGTCAAGTATCACACTTTAGAGATTCAACTCCTCTCTAACTCTGTCAACCTTTTGTATCATTCATGGATGAGATTGAGCTTTCACCACAGCCAATAATTAAGCAGAATGAAGTTCCAGGAATAGAAAATCCACGTAATTCAGCTTCAGACAACCCAAAAAATGTGCCTTTCTTTCGGCTGTTTGCTGCAGCCGACAAAATCGACTGCATGTTGATGTTTATTGGAAGCATTGCGTCATGCTTACAGGGTGCTTCTATTCCTGTATTCTATGTGTTATTTGGTAGTTTGCTCAACTCATTAGGAAGCCTATCTTTAGACCCTCCAAGATTTTCTTCAGAAGTATCCAAGGTACATCAAAGGTTCTCTCTTCAAATATGTCGAATTGCCATATTAGTAATGTGCGAGTTGAAAATAAACACGTATATTTTGTTGATTCCTGTTGTTCCAAGCATATTTGTGTAGGAAAATCTCAAGCCACATTTGTTTCTATATATCAGTTGTAAATATTACTATAATATATTTGTGGTGTTCCTTAAGTTAACACAATGGTGATTTGTTTTATTAAGGCTGTGTTAACACACTTAAATGATTCATCATTGTTGTTCACTTGTATATATTCTAGTTGTCAAATGGGAATAGTAAGATAATTTCTCTAGCTAGATCTTTTATGTGTAATTGTACGAAATAAGCTCTGCACTGTACTTTGTTTGGTTTAGATCTCTTGCTATCGAACTTGAAACTTATTGACATTCTTATCATCTTCCTTGCAGTACGCCAGCTACCTGGTTTATCTTGGATTAATTGTTTGGCTATCCTCATGGATGGGTACAGTTTAGCACTACATTATACTCCTATCTATTGTAATATTATTGTTTAAGACAAGGATATCAATGCTGTTAAACGTAAATCTCAGGAGTTGCATGCTGGAGTCAGACTGGAGAAAGGCAAACAGCTCGGTTAAGGCTGAAGTATCTTCAATCTGTTTTGAGAAGGAATATTTCGTTCTTCGACACAGAGGCAGGAAAACATAACATACTTCTTCACATTTCAAGTGATGCCATACTAGTGCAGGATGCAATTGGTGACAAGGTAGATGCCATGCTAGACATGGAAGTGGTTATCTTAATATATAAATCTTGACTCAGGATACTAATCATTAACATCTGCTTTATTGATGCAGATATGTCATGGCTTATGTTATCTTTCCCTGTTCACAGTTGGATTTACCTTAGGATTCTGTATGGTATGGCAGCTCACACTCCTTACCGTGGCTATTGTGCCTTTAATAGCCATGGCAGGAGGATCATATACAATACTCATGTCGACTTTTTCTAAAAAAGGTGAGGATGCTTATGCTGAAGCTGGGAAGATGGCAGAAGAGGTAATACGGATGACTTTCCCCTGTCATCACAGATGTTGATGATGCCTGTTGTTTCTTGTCTTTAAAAATCAAAAGTTACTTGTTCAGTTAGAGAACTCCCCTTATTTTTATTTATTTATTTATTTTGTGTGTGTGTGTGTGATTTTAGGGGTATATTAATCTTATTTGGTGATATGCCACATATACGTGTAAACACATACACATACTAGGGGCTTATGCCTGTGTCAAATTACACCGAAGATCAGCAGTGTTGTAACTCAAGAAGCCACTTATCTGAATAGGGTGATCTTTTATTTTTTTTGAATGTGGTTGAAATCGAACCGTGTGTGTGATAGAGCAAATGTAATTTCAATAACAACAGCAGTTTAGGTATGTTCAGCATATAGAGTATATAATTGCAGGCTTCCTGTTAAATAAGTTGCTTGACAGATAAAGAAACACTTTTCTATTCACTTTTGTTTCAAAACACACCTATACATGGACTATCTACATTAGCATAAATATAAGTACAGGCTTCCTGTTAATAAGATGCTTGATAGGAAAGAAAGAAAAAAAACTTTTCCATTCGCTTTTATTTCAGACATGTGGCTATGGACTAACTCTATACTCCCTTTGATCAGGTTATTTCACAAGTTCGTACTGTATATTCATTTGTTGGAGAGAAAAATGCAGTTGAAACATATTCGAATTCACTCGATAAGGCCCTTAAACTCGGAAAGAGGACTGGGATTGCCAAGGGACTTGGCATTGGATTCACGTATGCACTTCTGTTTTGTTCATGGGCATTTCTTCTTTGGTATGCTAGTGTCCTTGTTAGGCATGGGAAGACAAGTGGAGGAAAAGCCTTTACGACAATTATCAATGTGATATTTAGTGGATTGTAAGTATCAATGGTAACACTTGCAATTAACATTTATATTATTCACCTCATCCATAAAAGACCAGAATTGTTTTTCATGCAGTGCACTAGGTCAGGCTGCTCCCAACCTTGCTTCCATTGGTAAAGGTCATGCTGCTGTTGCAAATATCTTGAGAATGATTGATGATGATTCTAGTCATTCAGAAAGTTTAAGGGAAGGGATTTTGTTGCCAATAGTCAGTGGAAACATCGAGTTTTGTGAAGTCTGTTTTGCTTACCCATCACGACCCACTATGGTCTTTGAAAATCTGAGCTTTTCGGTGGGTTCAGGTAGATCTTTAGCTTTTGTTGGTCATAGTGGATCAGGGAAGAGCACTATCGTATCCATGATTCAGCGATTCTACAGTCCAACTTCAGGTATCAATGATAGTTTTAAGAAATTCACTATGTCAGACATTTTGAATCAAGTACAAGTATATAACGTACTTTCAAGTCATCTTAAAATTCTAACTTATCAGGAAGAATTATGTTGGATGGGCATGACCTGGAGAAGCTCCAGTTGAAATGGTTAAGGTCACAGATTGGACTAGTTAGCCAAGAACCAGCACTGTTTGCTACAACTATAGCTGAAAATATTTTGTTTGGCAAAGAAGGAGCTGACATGGATCACATAATAGAAGCTGCAAAAGCATCAAATATGCATTCGTTTATCCAAGGTCTACCTGATGGCTATCGCACTCAGGTTGGTTTCTTTTGTTGAGAACCCATAGCTAGCTCAATAGATACTTGAACTCTATCCTCACCTTGTGTTGTTTTCCCTACTAAAATCATCAATATTTTACAAATGTGTATCCGAAGTCAAATGCAGTATCGCGTTACAAACATTTTATCAGTATTCAATTATATTTGCCAACATAGCATTCAGTAGACAATAATCACCATAAGGATCTCAGCTTTGTCAAACAAGCTAAGCTTCAGGCTAACACTTGTTTTTAGGTGGGTGAAGGCGGGACACAGCTTTCAGGAGGTCAGAAGCAAAGACTTGCTATCGCCAGAGCAATATTGAGAGACCCTAAAATACTGCTTCTGGATGAGGCGACAAGTGCTCTAGATTCAGAGTCTGAATTTATTGTTCAACAGGCACTAAATTCAGTCATGTCAAAGCGGACAACAATTGTTATTGCGCACAGATTATCCACTATCCGGGACATTGATACGATAATGGTTCTCAAGGAAGGTAAAGTTGTTGAGAGTGGATCTCACACAGAACTTATGTCTAAGCAGGGGGAATACGCATCTCTACTGAACTTTCAAGTATCAGAACACAGAACAAGTCCTAATCCAGACAGTACATCTATAACATCTGGACTTACAAATGCTCAAGAGTACCATTCTTCTACTAAAACCTGTCAGGAGCAGTCTGGCCTGATTTGCGATGTTGAAACGCAAGTTACTGATAACAAACTGGTACAAGCCACTGTCTCAAGTCCAGTTTGGGAGCTAATTAAACTGAATGCACCTGAATGGCCGTATGCTTTATTGGGGTCATTGGGTGCGATTGTGGCTGGAATGCAAGCTCCATTGTTTGCCCTTGCTGTTACACATATGTTGACAGTGTTCTACTCTTTTGATGATTCACTAATCAAAAGTGAGGCTCGAAAGGTTGCCTTCATCTTCATCGCGTTGGCATTGGTGACTATATTTGTGTATTTTTTGCAGCATTACTTTTATACCTTGATGGGAGAGTGCCTCATTGCACGAGTTCGCTTCTTGATGTTCTCAGGTCCTTCTCTTTCTACTTGCTTCTAGCCATTTTAAGTCTTGAATAGGTTAGTGTATAAGCAGACCATGTGGCTGAGATTCATCCATGTCATTCAAACAAACATATAAATGCATTTTCTGCAACTCTTCCAAGTTACTACTGTAACTATATTGCATTTGCTGGTTAAATTTATTGCTGGTCATGTTGATGTTTTAAAACCTCAATCCCATCAGGTTTATGATTTTGCAGCCATGCTTTCTAATGAAGTTGGTTGGTACGACAAGGATGAAAATAGTACTGGTTCACTTTCATCGAAGTTGGCAACAGATGCAACATTAGTACGTAGTGCAATAGCAGACCGCATATCTACTGTCGTCCAGAATATGGCACTAGCTGTGACAGCTTTTGTGATTGCTTTTATACTTAGCTGGCGTATTGCAGCCGTTGTGATGGCCATCTATCCTATTCTTATAGGCGCCAACATAGCTGAGGTTAGTCCTTCCAAAAATTTCAAGGTCTTCTCGTATTAAATATCCATTTCTGGTTAATTCTTAGGGAGCTACTCAGACCCCTGTACTAGAACAGGCCATGGTCTTATGATCCAAATAATTTTATTGCTCCTGTGAAAACATATGCATATACTTGAAGCCTTCAAGTATCATATGTACTTGCATGCTATTGTTCTTATTAAGCTGTCTCTGCTCTCAAGATTCTGGCACTACTTGCAAACAAGCACCAAATCGCTTTGAAGTCACTTTTTATCTACTTATGTCTATTAATAATTGCCTCACAATAAACATAAACTGTTTGTCTGCAGAAACTATTTCTCAAGGGGTTTGGAGGCGATTACGCGCAGGCATACGGTCAAGCAACTGAAGTTGCACGTGAAGCCATCGCTAATATACGCACTGTCGCTGCCTTTGGTGCTGAAGAACAAATAGCAGCCAAATTTGCGTCTAAACTAGACCAGCCAAGAAAGCAAGCACTACTACGTGGGCACATCATGGGTTTCAGCTATGGCATCTCGCAATTCTTCTCATATTGCTCCTATGCTACTGGACTCTGGTATGCATCTGTACTGATCAAAGGAAATACGGCAGAGTTTGGAAACATATTAAAATCCTTCATGGTTTTGGTTGTCACTGCATTGACTATAGGGGAAACTCTGGCACTGGCACCAAACTTTGTTAAGGGATCACAGGTTCTTGCATCAGTTTTTGACATAATTCGTAGAACGCCAGCTATTGATCCCGACGATCCAGCAGCAACGTTTGTGAGTAAACTCAGGGGAGATATTGAGTTTAGGAATGTCAGCTTTAAGTATCCCACGAGGCCTGATATCACCATTTTTTACGATTTGAGCTTAAAGATATCAAAGGGAACGAGCATGGCAGTTGTAGGCCAAAGCGGCTCAGGAAAGAGCACTATGATTTCTCTGCTATTACGGTTCTATGATCCTACATCCGGAACAATCTTGATCGATGGATTTGATATCAAAGACTTCAATCTCAGATCTCTTCGTCTGAAAATAGGTCTAGTGCAGCAAGAGCCGATACTCTTCTCCACAACTATATACGAAAATATCAGGTATGGAAAGAGAAATGCATCTGAAATTGAAATAATGGATGCTGCTAAAGTGGCAAATGCCCACAACTTCATTAGCCAAATGCCTGAAGGTTACCAAACTCAAGTTGGCCAAAAGGGAGTGCAGTTATCAGGAGGGCAGAAGCAGAGGGTAGCAATTGCAAGAGCAATTCTAAAGGATCCGGCTATTCTTCTTCTGGATGAAGCAACAAGTGCTCTGGACTCAGAATCAGAATTTTTGGTTCAAGACGCGCTTAACAAGCTTATGCAAGGAAGAACAACGATTCTGATAGCGCACAGGCTCTCAACCGTGCAGGACGTCGATATAATCACCGTGCTGCAGAATGGCAAGGCTGTAGAAAGTGGCAGCCATGAAGAACTCATTAGCAGACCTGAGAGTGCGTATTATCAGCTTGTTCACCTACAACACGAGCAAAACGGTGTGCGAATTTCAGAATGATTCAGGCTTCTAGTCAATAAAACTCAAAGAATGTCCAATCCTACATTTTTATCCAGCAAGGTTTTGTATATAAATGTACTGATAGTCATGTGCCACTTCATGTGTAAGTCCACCTACAGATTGTGTGAAGAAATAAGTACAGTTCCTTAAGAACATTTCTCTAATGTCAAGTCATTATCTACACCAACAGACACTTTGTTTTCCATATTGTTCTCCATCTTTCTAACCTTAGATCTTAACAATGGAACTATCATTTCAAATCATTGGTAGTTGTAAGCATTTTAAATTATGAACAATATCAAGAACTTCCCCAATGAAATGGAACTTGTTTTTTGCTAAAAAAAAAATAGAGAGAAATTAAGGACCACTGAGTGGTCTACCACATTCTTCTTCAATGGATATGTGCGTGAGAACAGAATACAATCTAGGCTGTCTTAACAAGGACAGGCAATGGAATCTGATGAAAGATGACAAGAGTACAGAATTTGCAAATTGGATGAATATTGTGGGGTTATTGTAATTTAATAGGAGTTGAGAGTAGATGTAAAGTTTGGTCACCCACTGCACATGGGAGAGTGGGATTTGAAGTTTGAACTCCAAAGCCATGTGCTTGCTTTGCTTTCATCAACAACTACTAGAAAAGATTGAAAAATGAATTAGTTCTAATAAAACAAACTAATCTCATTAGTTGGCATCTTGGGAGAAAAGTATCTATCAACTTTTTGTTTTTATTTTAACTTCAACAATTTTTCTGAGTCTTGACCAATTATTGACATCCAGCAGAGTCAGTCTTTTGAGTTTCTGGTTGTCTTGATTGTTAAATGGTTGTCTCAGATGATTGTTAATCATATCAATCCCAAAGATTAAAGATTGTTTGCTAGCTAAACCAAGGTTTAAAAATATGAATGTCCAAGAAGTAAACTTAATTCACCAACTTTGCCCCACTGAGATTATTAAACTTTCAAACTTGTATCTTCATTTTTAATCAAGGACAGATGTACCTTAAGCATTGTGGGGGAGTGTTTGGCCCCATAAACCTTCTATAAAATCTTAATTTGCACCCGCACAAACTAATTTTTGCACCCACATAATTTTTGTAAAATATATTCTGCACCTCTGATTTTTATTTAAAAAAAGGTACTCCGTATATAATGTATATAATATCGTGGATGATGTATATATAGTTATGTCATTAAATATAAAAACAATGATAATGCGAAGAGAGTTAATATGCACACATACTAAATCCAACTACAATTAAAGCTAGAACGGTGAAAAGAATTATTTTAATTAACATGGAAAAATCATTGCATGTGCCTTAATGGTTTTAGTATGAATTTCAAAAGAAAATGAATAAAATAAAATTATGCATAATATTTAATAGGAAGGTGTAATTAATGCTTCAAACCGAGACTATCTCAATGGTTAGTTGCACGATAGAATTCGAGTTCAATTGAAAACCTTGTTAATCGAGCCAAATTGATTTCTCGTCAGCCTTGACTCACGTAACAATCCACTTACTTCTTCGGAAAAATCTTTGCCATTTTCATTTACTCCCAAACTTGTAGAGTAGTTTATTCATAAACATTTTTAAAAAATGTGGTATAGATGAAAGTTGAATCCACTAGTGAAAATTCTTAGTGCCAGATTTTTACCATTTCACCAACAGTCAAAAAAAGAAGTAATTATTCAAAAGCAAGCAGTGGAAATACTTTGAACCAGAAAGAGAGAGAAAGAGAGTTTACCTTGTTCAATTCAAGATTTAAAATAGCAGAGCTGTCATAAAGCCTGTCTCTTTGCTACCCAAAACATGACTCCACAGATTCAACAACTGGACAATTAACAAACCCCGTGCATCCAATCTCTCTTTCTCTCTCTCCTCTAAAGCACAGGTAACAATTTCTTCTCCTAATTTGCATTCTTGTCTCTGGATTTTGTTTGTAACGCCTGATATTCTGAATAATATGAGTTGGGTTCTGATTTTCTTGAAATCTTGATTCATAAAAAACACTTCTTTCTTGATTCTTGTATACAGGAAAGAAGAAAACTTTTCACCATTTGATAAAACTAGTTGGAAATGAGTGCTACTCGGTTCATAAAGTGTGTGACTGTTGGTGATGGAGCGGTGGGCAAAACTTGCATGTTGATCTCTTACACCAGCAACACTTTCCCTACGGTGAGTTTCTTTCCTATTCCTATCCAAATTTTCGATCTTTATTGTAGGATGGAGCTAATATTATAGTATGTTGTTACCTTTTTTCCCTTTGTCAAGTTGGTTTTTTATTGTAGTTCTTGATAAGATGGAGATGGTTACATTAATTAGTATGGTATTTTTCCCAATTTATTGTTTTATATGCTAACGGAGTAACGAATGCGACACACTCTAATAATAGATAATAATAGATAGAGAATGTGGGATCCACATATGGGACGATTCGAGGGTGTCGTAGTGCTTACCCCCAGTATCTAATGGGTGTCTTCAATTTAGTATTATATGGACTGGTTTGATGGATAGGCAGCTGATTTTAGTTTCTATCTGTTGCTTTTTCGCTTTCAATTGTTCTGTGAGAGATTTGTAGAGCGAAAAATGCTTGTGTGTTGTGTGTAAAGCAAAATGTTTTGCCTGTGGTTCTATTGTTGGAACTTACAACCTGACATTAGCATTCCAAGTATACTACTAGTAATACTGAAGCTTGTCTTGAACAGGATTATGTACCGACTGTGTTCGATAACTTCAGTGCGAATGTGGTAGTAGATGGTAGCACTGTCAACCTAGGCCTCTGGGATACTGCTGGTATTGATTTATATCTTTGGATGGTTTTCTCCTTTTCGAATATTTTGCTATGTACTGCAAGTCATCCTTATGATTCCATTGACAACAGGTCAAGAGGATTACAATAGATTAAGGCCATTGAGCTATCGTGGCGCTGATGTTTTCCTTCTTGCATTTTCCCTCATCAGCAGGGCCAGTTATGAGAACATTGCAAAGAAGGTGAGAATAGTATATTTCTCCCACGACTTGCTTATCTAGGAGAGACCATTTTGAAACCAAAAACCAAATCAATAATCTGATGAAACTTTTCTTGTCTTTTTCCTTGTTTTAGTGGATTCCTGAGTTGAGGCATTATGCTCCAGGAGTTCCAGTCATTCTTGTTGGAACAAAGCTTGGTAAGATTCTGTCATGTTTGTAACTCCTCGATTTACTTTCTTCCAAAGTCCAAGTACACAACACAATCAATCTGTGATTTTGCTCCTTATGTTATACAGTGTTGGATTTTCTACTTCCATGCTTATTGTATTATTGCATTGTTAAGATTGTTTTTTCTTGAACTATGAACGAGATTCATGTGTTTTTATGAACGGTGGCAATGATGAATGACTTTTTTTTGTTTATGTTTTGTTACTTAATTTCCCCTTCCACCATCGTGAAATTTGTGATTATTCTTTGCAGAGATTATAGGCAACTTTGATAGGGTCGTGCTGCGTTTTAATACTAGCATATAAACACCTTTTTACATTTTGTATGTGCAGATCTTCGAGATGATAAACAGTTCTTTGTGGATCATCCTGGAGCAGTGTCAATCTCTACAGCTCAGGTGAGTCTTATTACCTAATTCTGCTGGAAAACTGTGTTAGTTGCAGCAAGTGTTGTTAAACCATGTACTTATAAGCACATGTGATCAGTGATAGTATGATGTAGTTTTAACTAACTACTTGAGTCTCAGTTATGAATTAATGAAGCCAGTGGTGATTTAATTCTTTGTAGGGTGAGGAACTTAGGAAACTTATTGGAGCTCCTGTCTACATTGAATGTAGTTCGAAAACACAACAGGTAAATGTCTTTATAACTCTTCCAGATAGCAATCCGAATGAGTTCCGCCTTTGTTTACCATTTACATACTCCTGTTTTACCTGCAGAATGTGAAAGCAGTGTTCGATGCAGCAATCAAGATAGTATTGCAACCACCAAAGCATAAGAAGAAAAAGAGAGGACACAAATCCGCCTGCTCAATCTTGTAAAATTAATAATTTGAAGAGCCTAACTAGAACTCTTAATTTCAAGGCATTAGATGTATTCTTTTTCTTTCTACTCCAGTCGATGACGGTGTGTAATTATTTCCAGCAACTTATATTGTTAACGTGAAACCATGAAGAGTTGTTTCATGAATTCAGTGTGCTTACCTAGTTGTTTCATCTTAAAATTCTCAAACTTAACAAGTAGTGTGATTATGATGTGTACATGCATTTTCATCTCACAAGTCAATACTAAAGGGACTCAGAAAATCACTTGAAGAGAAATCATGTATTGATATGATTTAACTACAAGCTCATTTTTTCACAAATAATCAGTCTGCCCAAAGGACAAGCTACAAAAATCCTCAGGCAACATCTAGTTGTCCTTCCTATTTACAGTGTCGCATAACGGAAAAAAACTCAATATGGCACTGTGTACGGCAGGGCATATATGCCAACTTCCTTCAACAGTTGAGCACGGGGCTGCAACGCATAGCTGTTCACACAGGAAAACCCATCAGTTTGAATTTCTTGTCGTTTTCCAGCATCAGGTCTCTTTGATGGGAAGAGCCAATCCAGGTCTTCTTCGTCTGAAGATAACATTTGCAGTGGAGGTGGACACCAGCTCCCAAACAACTTCTCATATTTTTTTGCCTCTTTCGACATAGGAGTCACAGGTACACTTGGAACAGGAGGTGGACAAGTTCTGAGTTGGGTAACAGCTTCAATTGGCCGAGATGGAACAGGTTTGATTTGCTTAACAGCTTCGACAGGCTGAGCTGGGACAACAGGTTTGACTTGCTTAATAGCTTCGCTAGGCTTAGATAGAACCACAGGCTTGGCTTGTTGCTTAACAGCTTCAACGGGCCGAGATGGAACCACAGGCTTGGCTGGCTTAACATCTTCAACAGGCCGAGATGATGCAAGCAAAGACTTGGCTGGCTTAACAGCTTCAACAGGCCGAGGTGCGACCAAAGGCTTGGCTTGCTTGGCAGCGTCGACAGGTCTAGGTGGGAGACCAGTTCTGAGTTGCTTAACATCTTCAACAGGTCGAAGTGGAATTCCAGATCTGACTTGCTTAACATCATCATCAGAAGGTCCGGTTTGTACTTGCATAGAAGCTTCAGCAGGCCTGGATGGCATTGCAAATTTTACTCTATTAACTTCAGCAGGTCTGGATGGAATTCCAGTCTTCACCTGCTTAACAACTTCAGCTGGTCTAGAAGGATTTGCATTTCTGACATGGGTGACATCATCAACAGGTCTAAGAGGAAGTCCTGCTCTGACTTGCCTAGCAGAATCAACAGGGGTAGGCAAGATTCCGGCATTGAAATTGGTTCTAGCTTCTGCAGGCTGAACCGGAAACTCAGGGTTGGCTTGCTTAGAAGTGCCAACCGGCCTCACAGTGGCGTCCCTTCCAGGTTTGGAAGAGGATAGAGCATTTCCTCTGACATCTCTCTGAATATTCAAATCTTTCTGATGTGCAGGGAGGTGTGGGCTTGGCGGATTGATGGGAAGTCGTGGCTCACTGGCAGCAGGCGCATTAGAGTCACCTGGCTTCTTCTGGGCAAATTTTATGCGGACAACTCTCCCTGTTCACACATATGAGATAAGTAAGAATCAATCAACGCCAAACCAAAATGCAAAATAATAACAAAAACAAGAACATATTAAAATGGAAAATCAAACTAACCACGGTTGTCACTTGATGAAGGATCCCTCTTCCTTTTGTTGCTAGTATCTGTGCTGTCAGAGGAAGTGGTTGGGGCGGCGCTGACCTGAAGAGGCTGCCCATGCTCCTCAGTAAGACTGCTTCTCTCTAAAAGCTCAGCACTTTGGGATTCTTTTTCCTTCAACAGAAGCTCACTCTTCCCAGTATCGGACTTGTGCAACTTCTGGCTCTGGTCCAGTTCTTCATCCCTCTGTTTCCTTTTTTCTTTCTTCTCTTTCTTTTTCTCTTTCTTCTCCCTCTTCTTTTCCTTCTTCAGTTCCTTGGCTTTATCCTTTTCTCTTCGCTCCTCCGTTTGGAGCTTTAGAGCACCAGAAATTCAGTTTTAGAATTTTGGACGGAGCATATGTAATATGGTCCATGATAAGAACATACAACCCCAGCAGTCTCAGGCATATACTCACTCAAAGTCGGTATCAAATTAAACACCCAATATAACCTTAACCGTCTCCAACAAGGGTCTCAAAGAGGGCATGAAAATTCAGGCCATCTTTGAGACCCTTGATGGAGATGGTACTAAACAGGGCAAACAATTTCCATACAGCATTCAAAAAAACAGCACCTTACCCAGGACACAAGCACATGCACAAGTTCATCTTTAATGAAAGAATTTTTTATTTTAAAACTTCCAAGATTTGTGAAAACATGAAAATAAAGGAACATGTATCCATCAAACTTACAACTCTATAAGAATTTGGTTCAAGTTTAAATCAAATGAGAGTAACCCTAAGAGTTGTTAAGAACTAATATCAAGAACTGTAATAAGCGACCTACAAGAAACCACACATACACAAAAAGGAACCAGGCCCAAACCCCGTGTACTAAAAGACCTACCCTCAATGCACTAATGCAGTACTAGTTTGGTTCTAAAACCCTTGTACATTATTCCACATTCTCACTCTCAAGGAAATAATAACAAAGGCCTCATAAACAGTAAAGTATACTCTCAACTTAAGTCCAAGTTCATCCAAGATCAGAGATGAATGTCCAAGGTCTTGAAAAACTATAACTAATCAACCTAACACAGGAGCTCACTAACCTAGAACAAGAACCACCCAGCTAAACAGCCACACAAACAGATTCTAATACCTAAAGCACAACAAATCCTAGATCCAATCTAATAATCCCACCCAACCCCCAGCTTTAACCCCATAGATCTCAAAACACAGCCATGCAAACTCGGAATTCCGAATCCATCTATGAAAATTCCACAGACACACCACCAAAGGTTCGATTTAAGTTTGAAAACAACCCAAAGGAAACAAAACCCCCAAAAAAATCAAAATCAAACACCGACCGAGGGTTTCACGTTCATGAATGAATAAATCAATCAATCAATCAAAGGTGCTCTGGTTTTCACAAACCTTAATCGATTCGATCAAAGCCTCGCTGCTGCTGGCTCTGCTCAGCGTATACCCTGGGGGTGGGTACGGAAAGCACCGAGACATCTTCTAGATCGAATCGAATGTGTTTTGATTTCCACAAAACCAGATCAATGTCCGGCAAGCAAATCCGTAGTCGGAGAGACGAAGGTTCTATAAGAGATTTCGGCTAATTGTGAGCGAAAACGAGATCGACCCTAGGGTTAGGGTTTCGCAGATGAATAAGAGGAAAGAAACTTTTCTTTTTTCTCTCTCTAGACTCAAACGCGTTACGAATGATAGAATGAGGAAGATGTCCAGGGTTAGGAGGGTATTTATAGCGTGGAGTAGCCGACCTAGGTGGGTAAAAGCTTTTCCTTTGGGCCTTTGGGTTTCTTATATTTCAAATTTAGTCTTCGAGTTGTGATGGGAATAGGATTTGGTAGTGAGCGCCAAAGGCCCAAAACATAATTGGGGTGGAGGCAAATTGGATTTCAGAAAACTATTTTTATTGTTATTTGATGTTATTATATTATTACTAACACTGTGATTTATATGTTCTAAAAATAAAAAAAAAACACTGTGATTTATAAAAAGTTCTTAGGGGAGTATGGTTAAATGCATGGGTTTGATTTTTCTAATAGAGTATGTATTCAATCAGTTAGTTATCGTAAAACTGTATTCCGTCATAATAATTGATTGTTATGTGGGTCAGTCCGTTTGGATGCATGATATTCTTATCGACTGTGAATTTTCCGACAATATCGAATCAGAGCAAAACATCATGTAATGAGTCGTCTCAAATAATTAACCATGGTTATTCTCGTATTAATAACACTATGATTTTGAAAAGGTTAGCGGTAAAGCAATTTTAAGCGCAAAAGGTGCAAAGTCAAGCTCAATGAATTATAAGGTGGTTTAGGTGTAAGTATTTGTATTAAGTGCATGTGCATGCCTTTCCAAACACTAGTATTTTTTTGCAATTTTTGTAAAATCGTATTTTGCTAAACTAAAGTACGTTTTTGTATGGGAAATTTGCATGGATGGATAGCATCTTATAACTAAGTGTGAATTTTCACAACCTTTTGTCACATTATCAGTCTTTTTAGTTAAATTTAATTTGGTGTCGTTCCATTAATACTGAATCGGTCAAAAGACATATAGTAATTCTTAGGTTGTGTTGCGGGCACCTATTAATGCAACTATTGACTTTATATTACTTCATAAAAGTGAGTGATCGATATATTAATAATTGGGCTTTAAATAGGTGGAATCCTACGTAAAGAAGATAAAAGGTCTCATTAATATGGCCTGGGGTTTAAGTATTACAGTAATCTCGGGATTTCACCGAACTAAGACGATTCGTTATGGTTTACGTTACAAGGATATAATATAGAGTTGATCAATTGATGGAGTTGAATTACCATGTTAAATTATTGCATGTAGTAATCCTATTTGATAACATCAATTCTTACCCGACAATACGATCGAAGTTAATACTGCATGACACTCATCATGTGGAAGACATCATACAATACAATACGTTAGCTCATTTTATTAAATGTATTGTGAGTATTTATGCATCTATCGGCTTTATTAATGAAATTAATGAAAGTAATATAATAAGCCTGTTGATTCAATCAATTGATTGACCTACCAATCAATTTTAAACCGTTGATCTTAATTATTCAGTTTCAATCTGGTTCGTACATGTGTCATTAAGTATTTTTTCCTTTTGAAATTCCTATTTTGATATTTGATATAAAAAAAATTATTGAGATGTTTAGTTTTATTCCAACTCTTATGTAATGGATAAAAAGGAGATATTTTCTCACAAGTGTACAATAGAGACCTACATAATATATAATTCCTAATAAATTACTATAATATATATTCCCACACCACCGTAATATATTTTCTTACGATATTCTCAGCGATTTGAAGAACGGCTCTTGTCAATTCCAGGTATTATTATTCCCTCTATCTCGATTTTTTTCAGAATTAATATAATGTGTTTTGTTGACGAACTTTAGGCACCATGTAATATTGATGTCCCCAAATACGGTTAGTAAATTCATATAATTTGACCAGCTTTTGTTCTGTTGTACCTATTGATTTGTACCCATGTTCTGTATGCACCCATCTTAATCATATAATTTGATCAGTCTTAATCATGTTGTATGTACCCATGGATTTGTACGTTTCTTAATGTTTTGTTGTACATTAAGTTCACATGTACTGTAATATGCTAATCACTGATTCCAAAAAATCAGCTTCAATTCCCCAATTTGGATCTATTCTTAATTTAATCAGTATCAATACATGTGAATGTAGTCCACCGGCCACCATCATCTTGTCTTGATATAAAGAACCCGCGTTCAAGTACTTGATATTATTTATTTTTTAACAGATAAAGCTACTTGATCTGAGTTTTCTTCTGCTAGACTCATCAACACTGCAACAAGAAGGTTTGATTTTTATTTGTGATACATGTTTTTGTTACTGGTTTTCATGGTAATTTATAGTAACCTCATATGCATTGATGTCTCTGGATATATTGTTACTGAATGACTTTTAGCTGCCTACTAATTATAAAAATCTGCTCTTAAGCTTTGTAATTTTAGTTATACCGTATGTTAGTCAATCACTTATTCTAGGCAGCTTAGCTTAATTTGAGCTGCTTCTTTAGTTAATTGATTGATTTATTAATTACCCATAGCGCGCTTCTAACTATTGTATGTATGTATTTGAATTAATAATGCTTGATTCTTTTAGTTTAGTCTTACTTAATTTTAGCTTATAAGCTTATGCAGCTTTATATGTTTGTTGTAATTAATTTGTTGCTGAATAAATACAATTCACACATAGATCTAATTATGTTTAGCTAATAAATTTTCTATTTTACTCTAATATTAACTTCATATTTATTGTAGGAAAATGGAAGAACAATTCCAAAAAATCAACGAAATAAGCCCGCACAGTATCAAGTGGAATGGGTAATAATATGAATATTGCGTCATATTTATATAAACTTTTATCTTTTTTCAGCCTATTGTAACTTCAATAATCTTTTTTTATATTTGTCAGGGGAATTACGTTGATGCAGCTCTATTTAACTCAGATATAGAACTGTACCGAGACATAATTGTGCAAGATAGAACTCTTATCATATCAAATGCAGCTGTCAAAGAAGCAGAAAAATTATATAGGTCTGCTTTTGCAAAAGATGTGGAGTATAAGTGGATAATTAATGCCAGTAGTACGGTGATCTCTGTTCAGCGACATGCCATAGTTAATAATCCTTATGAAGGACTGTGTTCAAACTATGATGATTTCGAAATAGGTTCTATCATAAGTAAGTATTGTTCTTAAACACTATCATTACTGTATATATAAAACATTTACACTTGATAATTTCTTAATGCAGGTACAATATTGGTTGTTTATAAAGAATCACCTTTTGGTCGATCTGGCAGGAAACAAAGTAAACAATATTGATGTGGTTTATACTCCTTGGCAAAATCTTAAGAAGACCCCGTCCATGGATGTTGGGCAAGTTGGTTTTTACAACTCCAAAATGGTTCAATTCGGGAAAAACAGCATTTCTAGAATGAAGGAGGGAAATCAAATCACAGAAAAATTCCATAAAATTTATAAGCTCATAATAATTTTGTCAAGAGTGTTAGGAACGTCAGAAGTTGCTTTGCAAGTCTACGTTTAACATAAAGTTGTATGACGTATTATACTTAATTTTAAAAGTAACCATGATATGTTCTTATAGAAAAAGACATACTTTCTTCGTCCAATAATAAATGTAACACTTGATTTTGTTGACTTTTTTTACGGTCATTTTGACCTTAAATTATTCTTAAATCATATGATAAAAATAGCTAAAAACATCATATTATGAAACTAGAATGTTTATATGAAACACTTGACAATATATTCAACTGATGAAGAATACCAATTAACATGCGAAAAAGATGCATTGCAGATTTTGAAGTTGAATGTTTCCAAAGTGTAGAGATGTGCTTTTTCATCCAGCGCCTTTGTTCTTTGATTCGTGCAATCCCTTCTTCTAGTTCCTCTTTTGACATGTCATCAACATTCTTCATTTTTCCCTAAATGAAAACTAAAATCTAAAGCAGGAAACTAAGATTAGTATCTAATTCGTCAATGACTACTGAGTGACTAATAACCAATAGTAAACTCAACAAATATATAATTTCAGGAAACCAGTTATACGATTGAATAATATTAGATAAGCTCAAATATCTAGCCCCTTTACACACTAATAAAATATAAATTAAGCCAATATGCCAAGGAAAATAATCCATCCCATTGGTATCAAAATCTAGCTCAACATCTTCAATTAAACCAACTTAATTTTACCCACTTTGATTTTTTCGGTCAACAAATTTCAACTTTGACTCCCGATTAATTTTAAACTATAATGAAAAAATATTTAATAAAACTATATTATAAAACTTTAGCATCTAAATTTTCATAATATATTTTTTAAAAAATATTTTATTATTATTGTTTATTAGTAATTCAGATTCAAAATTCCTAAACTTTGATGGAAATTATTACTACGCCCATAATTGAGAGGTATGCAAAATGTACTGCCAAGTTAACATCACGTGCTACGAAGAGTGAATACGCAATCTCCACACACCTACTGCGTCTTCATCTGTTTTTTCAGCTCCCACTTTTCACTTCACACCTCTTGCTTTTTCTTCTTCTTCTCGCTGCAAACCCAGTCCAAATAAAAATCAAAACTTTATCCAAAAATCCAAACCCCGGAAGCTCTCCGATGCCTCTACTAAATTCAAGAATTCTGATAGGAAGCTCGGAGAAGGTAATGGTTTTGTTTCAAGAAATGAAATTAGTGAGGGGCATATGGGGTTTTCTTGATTTCTGAGATCTATGCGTCGATTTAGTTAGAGAGGTGCACCTTTTTCTTTAGCTGTTTAGTATGAATGAATGATATATGAATAGTACCCGGGATCTTTAGCAATGGTCATGTTCGGGGTTCGGACAAAAATTTAGCGTGTGTTTTACATTGCATTCATCAACAGAATGGAGTATTTTTCTTATAAGAAAAAGGAAGAATTTTTTTTTATTCTATTCTTCGTAGTAGTATAATTTTTTTAAAATCAAATATCAAAATAGGAATTTTAAAAGGAAAAAATACTTAATGACACATGTACGCACCAGATTGAAACTGAATAAGCAAGATCAACGGTTTAAAATTGATTGGTAGCTCAATCAATTGATTGAATCAACATGCTTAGTATATTACTTTAATTATTACTTTAATATTATATAAAGTGAGCGGTCGATACATTCATAATTTAGATTTAATTAAATTAGTGGAATCCCATGTGAAAGTGATACAAGTCTCATTAAGAGAGTGGCGAGTGTTGAATTATTACAATAAACTCGAAATTTCACCAAACTAAGGTAATCCATCTCTACGTTAAAAGAGTGTAAATAGATTTGATAAATGGATGGAGTTGAATTACCACTGTATCTTATCTCATGCAGTAATGATATCTAATACCATTATTTCAGGGATTCCATCACACTTTTGGACGGGCTCCAACAACGGAAGTCATCTATAATAGATTATGGATAAACCAATATTCATGATTATTGAAAGAATCTTTGGAGATAAGACTTGTATGTTATGTTTAGTTTGTTTAAAGATGTTTTATGTTTACATCTCTAGTTACCATAAACTATTGTCAGAGGTTCGTTGGAGGACGTACAGTTTCACATGTATTAAGATGAATCGTCGAAGGCCGAACTAAGATTTGTGCCAAGATCAGATCTCAACACGTCCTTATATACGACAATACAAATTAAGTCAATATTGTTGAAACTTATCATTTTCATATGTCGAATTAGTGGTTCTCAATTAACAGTTAATGACTATTTGAATATTATCTAGGAGGGAAAAAAAATTATAGCACTTGTGATTAATAACCAGATGTGCATTCGACTCAAAAGCATATCATCATGTTCATGTGCATGTTACTTATAACTTCATCGATAGGGAGAAGACACAAGATTGAATAAAGTTCATGATCATGAATGGGATGTGAGAAGGAATAAGCAAAAGATAAGAACATTTCAAAGGTTAGCATAAACACACTGGCCATGGTGAAGATTCTCTACACAGATGACCTACTAAAACACAAAGAAGTCCACACCCTGTGATTGACCCGCTTTAAAAATAGGTTGAGTTTGCATGTCATATACTCCTATGTCTCACCAATATTTATTTGTATGTTCGCGATCACGACAATTTTAAAAAAGTATGTATATATATGTGTTGGCTTACAAGTGAGTTATAGACCATCTCATATATTACTAAGTTAACATTTTTTTCTTCGTATACTCCACTGAATGATGTGGAGATAAAAAATATTATCAGACTATTTTCAACTCTCATACTCTCTCTTACGTGCATATATGTTTTATTCATCAATTACTGCTCGATCGAAGCCCTGCTCCTATTAGAGCACTGAAGCTCCGATTGTAATTATTATTATTATTACATTTTTATATTATTATTATTATTTTTATTTTTTATTTTCTATTTTCTTTAAGGCATTGTTTGTTTTGGAGTTTTTAAACCCATGATATAATAAGGGTAGTAATGCCAAAAACTTATTTATTGAACTTAAAAGCGCAATTGTTCAACTAGCGAGGTTAAATATGAGAGTTTTCTTCATATCATGTACTAAAATGCAATAATCTCTATATTATGAAGAGTAAATTAGGAAAAAATAAGAGGAATAAAGAAAGTAAAAGAAATAATCAAAAGGAAACAAAAACCAAACTCCAATAAAAGGAAAGTAAATCTCAAAAAGAATAAAATAAAAGGAAAGTAAAAAAAACATTTATAAGAGAAAAAGAAAATAAATAAATAGAAGGAAACAAAAATCAAAGTAAAATAAAAGTAGAGTAAAAATAGAAAATTAATATAAAAAGAAATAAATAATAGGAAACAAAAATCAAAGTCAAATAAAAGGAAAGTAAAAAAATAACTAAAAATTTGATAAAACACATCTATCATCTATGTACAGTAGTTCATATTTAGATCCAAGCCCATTTTCATAGGCCCATGAACTCAAAACTGTCTAAGCCGAATCCGATTCGCATCGGCTCAAGCCGAGCAAGTTACCCGCGCCGACTTGTACACCTCCTAAAACCCTCACCAAAACCACGAGAAAAAAAGAAACAATTTACAGAGCAACGTGCTAATATCTCAACCATTCAACTTTTCCTTTCAGATCGACGATCAATCTAACTACCGTGATGAGGAGGGCAACCAATTTCGCCGCCGTGTACCGAGCAATGGACGGCATCGCCGCCGCTCCCTCTGTCCACAGCCGCCTGCTTCAGTCGGCGCTCATCAGCACCAGCAGCAACAACTCATCGGCGAGATCTCATTGGTTTTCGTACAATAGGATGACTTCCGATCAATCAGCTCGGGCGGCACGCGCCGTTGCTGGCACGATGATGTTCTCGGTTGCTGCTACCACGCTTGTGCAAGAGGCTCATGCCAAGGAGCCTGTTCAGCCTAAGTTTCGCCCAAATGAGGTCGTTCTGTATCAGTATGAAGCTTGTCCGTTCTGTAACAAGGTGAAAGGTAGCGATGATGTTAATTCTATAATCAAGCTTTTCAAGTTATTTGATATTATTGTTTCATTTGTATGTAGCTTTTGTTCCTTCTACTATTGTATTGTGTCATTTTTATGTTACTCAGCTGGTACATTTTGTTTATTTTACTATTATTGTTTACATGAATCGTATTCGAGCTATTGTGATTTGTGACTAGATTATTGATACCAATACTGCTCTATTGGATGTCTGGAGTATTGAATTGTTCCATTCTGCATAATGAATCTACTCTATTCGAATTATTTGGAATGTTTTGATGTTCGCCTATATGGTTTTCTCCTTTAACTATTTTACTGACTACTCTATTTCAGTTAAATGTGTGTTTCCTTTTTTAATGATATTACTTGATAATTGTATGTATTAGGGTATAGTGCATTACTAGTCTGTAATATTTTAGCTCGAGAAGTTTTGTTTTGTATTCGGAATTACAATCCATCAGACACACTATGTCATATCTGGCTTGCTTGTCATTTATGGAAAGATCCATTGGAGAAAAATGGTAGAAATATAGAGTGTGAAGGAATCTAGCGCTGGCCAAAGGCTAGGACAATAGTAGTGGCATACGACGTGGTAATCTCTAAAGCAATTGTTAATCGACATGTATGCATGCTTCCATAATGCAATGCTTTCAATTTCACTTGTTACTTGTTACTCAATCTGCAGATTTAGACAAATCTAAACCTACATTTTTTAATTTCTTCCAATGCATGCTTATTATGTATGGTAACTTTTCTCGAGCACAAAGTATTTAAATAAACTGTGTCGTCATGATGTTCCTATCACGGCAATAGCCTCCTTAATTGGAAAGTACAATGACAAATAATATTTGTATGGTGATATCAATTTGAAATGATTTTTGAAACATTATGTTTCCGTACTTCCCTTAACAGCATTCTTGGACTACTATGATATTCCCTACAAGATTGTAGAGGTCAACCCAATTAGCAAAAAGGAAATCAAATGGTCTGATTACAAGAAAGTGCCAATCCTGGTGGTTGACGGGGTGCAGATGGTAGATTCATCAGGTATCTACATCGTAGGTTAATTATAATCTAATATCTATTAGGAAAGGTAGTTTATGAAAGCATAGTGCTTTGTTTCATGTGGCTTTGAGAATTAACTTTGTACCATTTGATGCCTTATATATGTAGCTATTATTGATCAATTGGATAAGAAGATTCATCCTGATGAGGCTGCTGGTTCCATAGTGGAAGAGGGTGAAGAGAATAAATGGCGCAGGTACAGATTTGTGTTGTGAAGTTCCTCTGCTGATGTTCTGGTAGCTGTTTTTTATTATTCTCCTTACAAAGAGTGGGGTCTATGGTGGAACTTGCTTTACATGTTTTGTACTCATTGCTCAACACTATTAAATAACATTAATCTTGAAGAAAAATAGTTTCATTCTGCATTTATTTTGCTCTGCGTTTACAGTAGTTGTTGACATTTTTAATATCAATTGGCTTTTGCAGTTGGGTGGACAACCACTTGGTGCACATGCTGTCTCCTAACATATACCGAACTACTTCTGAAGCACTGGAGTCATTTGATTACATCACAAGCCATGGTGAGGTTTTATATTGGTAACAAAGCTGAACTAAATTCAGACTGGGAGAAATTTTAATGTTTGGAATACAACAGTTATTGATCAGTGTGCACCTGATAGAACTTTTAAGTAACAGTGGCCTTTAAAATACAGTATATGTTTATTTTTGGCAATATAATTAGTTTTATAGTGATTAACTTGTATGATTTTGTAAATTAGTAAACTATGACACTTTAGTTTTTACCCCTAATGATATTTTCACTGATGATCAATGATTATTATCATTTACTGTGGCTTACATAATTCTTTCTCAGGCATATTGGATAAACAATGCCATATTTTCACTAGGGCTAGGAAATGGTCACGCTTGGTTTCATATTGTTTTTGTTTTAAGGCATCTGTTGAGCTGTCTTCATCATTAACGTTTTCAATTTTTCCAATTTTTACTGCTCATAGCCTAAGGTAGCCATATTAAGCCCAAAGCACTTCCCATGCCATTTTATTTTTGTTTTTACTTTTAGATAATTTGGAGATGGAGGTGCAAATTCTTAAAATTCATGCTACTGCTGATTTAAATTCTTTTTATTGTTAAATGTTGACAAGGGAAAAACGGTTGATGGTGGTTTATCCAATATGAACAGGGGTAAAAAAAAACATTTCTGTGTTGATATAAACCAAGGATATATAGTTGTCACTTTTTGGTGCACATAATGGTGTCTGATTGTGGTTGTTACATGTTAACCCTGACTCTGATATTTATTTAGTAATTCTTCTTCATGAGTGCTGGAATTTATGCATGTTTATGTTTACAATTCTTATGATTGTTAAAGGCTGTAGGCTAACAAGGAAAGAATGGTTAATGGTGGTTTAGCCAATTTGAAAGAGGGAAGTAACTGACATTCTCTGTTGAAATATAACCGAGGATATATATCGCCACTTTTAGGTGGAAGTGATAGCGCCTGATTGTAGTTTGTTATCCCTGACTGTCTCTGAAATTTATCGGGAATACTCTTCTTCATGAGGGCTGGAACCTGTTCACCTTTGTGTTTCCCCTCTCTCTCTCTCTCTCTCACACACACACACACACACACGCGCGCGTGCGCGCACATACATGGCACACAAGGCTTAACCAGCATCTATGATGACATAAATTTTGTCACCAAGCTGAAAACATTGCACCACATATTTTTTTGGGCCTCCAGAATTCTGTGAATATATCTGTCGTTAATCGTAATATAATTTTCATCCCACAATTGTATCTCCTTATCCAGCCAACCAATGGGACAGGCAAATTGCATATGGAGGATCAATAATGGTTCCGCATTTATCCCATGGTGACTCGAACCCGCTCCAAAATTCTGTGAATATATCTGTTGTTTGGAGGGAAGGATATTACAAACTTAGTGTGCACTTCACTGTCAAACTGTCTTAACGGTTATTCACATAAAAAAAACCACACTGCTAGCCAACCAAGTTTTGGGATACCCTTTTGCACCTCCACTTTATATATTAGGATGAACTGTACAAACCTCACCCCCCCAGGTGTTAGGAGTATTACCCTAGTTTACATCCAACTAATTGTTAGACCATCTAGCACAAGTTATTCTCATAAAGAATCTGTCCTATATTTTGTCATATTTGCACCCGTCTAACGGTTAGACTTTCCTAACACAAGTTAACCTCATATGCATATTACAAGTTATTCTCATATATGAATGTGCTTTCGATTTGCTGGTAGTGTGATTAGCTGCAGTACTCTGTCAATTAGCATTTCCATGACCAAAGTGGTGGTGTTGTCTAAATCATCTGTTGTATTCTTTTTGCTATACTTCCATTTTGTTGTTTGTCTCCTGTATCGACTTCAGATCAGCCTTATAAAATGTCCTTTCGTATTGACTACAGGTAACTTCAGTTTCACTGAGAGGTTAACAGCAAAATATGCTGGGGCTGCTGCTATGTATTTTGTTTCAAAGAAGCTGAAGAAAAAATACAACATTACAGATGAACGAGCATCTTTATATGAGGCAGCAGAAACATGGGTGGATGCGCTGAATGGTCGAGATTTTCTAGGTAGGTTCCTCTTCCTCTTTTGTCTACTAACACTGCCAATAAGTTGTTTACTGAATATGGCTGGTGAATTTTCTTTCATCAGGTGGATCAAAGCCAAACTTAGCTGACCTTGCTGTTTTTGGTGTTTTGAGACCGATTCGCTACCTGAAATCTGGTAGGGACATGGTAGAAAACACACGAATTGGCGATTGGTACTCTAGGATGGAAAATGCTGTTGGTGCACCTTCCACAATCCCGGCGTAGCTCAGATAATAGTTCTTACCATTTTAAATGTCGTCACTGGATGGGATCTTAGAAGTTGTAAGTCTTACTGCTTAACTTAATCGTTGTTTTGTTGAGAGTGATAGATAGCTTGAATATTTTTTAAGATCAAAAGGCCGTTCTTGTATGAGATAGCTCATTTGTACAAGTCGGCTCATTCTTTGGTAAAGCTTATGCTGCAAATAAATCTTGTGATAAACTATAAGCTCTGTGTCCCTTGTCATGATCGAAGAAGATGGCATGTACTAGTTTTGTAGTCCATCCTTATATTTCACGTAAAATATTTTTGGAACTGCTGTTTTGTGAGGAGCGAAACAACAACGTTATACCTGTCTGTGGTATTACAAGCTGAATCCTGAATGTTTACATGTTTGAGATGTTTATTTCAATGGTGTGTGCTCATATGAGTCATATTACATTATTAAGTAAATTAGGGGTACTATACATGGACAAATTTGTATATGGCGTGTTTGTAGGTACGTTTGTACTGCCTATGGACTATGGAGTATGGTATTAAATGCCTTGCAGTTACAGGTACTCTGTAAAACACTTTGACTGTAGGTTTCTCATTTTTTAGTTGAGAGGAATTGTGGATCCGCATAGATGCCAGTAGTATACTTTGGGGTGGAGCCAGTCGGGTAAATTGTGCTTTACTAAGCAAGTTGGTCGAAATATTAGCTAAACTAACTTCGTTTTGATTTTGAAGACCAGTTCAATTGGGCCGTGTTGAGTTGAGGTAGATTACATGATGACCCAACCCAAGTTACCCCAAAATGGAAGCTTTTGTCAACCACTTGTTTTCTTCCACATCCACAGCACTGCAACTCCCACACAACACCCATTGTCACTGGCTGACTGCAATGCATGACCAAGTACATCTGTGAAAAGCTCGATATCTTGAGTTTATGCTATTCATATACGCACTCAAGTTTATCGAAATTATTTGAAGTTATAGTCCATCCTTTCTCGTGGACATGAACTTCAGGCCACCTTTATAAACTACCAGAAGACTATCAAGTATCAACCCTGTTTTTAGCGACCTGTCAAAATAGGCTTTGCGAGATGGGGAGTTGGGGAAGTGTTGTTTCACCGGAGGTGGTGTAGTAGTAGTACTGTAAATGTGGTGGGAAGCCAAAGATATCCAAGCGTTCCAATTCGTCCAGACTCAGTTTCTGCAAGGAGATCAACTAATATGCACGCCTAGTATCCTACTACTTCACTTCTATGAACTTTATTATTGGTCCAAACGATCGAATATATAATTTTGCAAAAATCTAATATAACCATAACTGACTGGACTTGAAGCTTATCGAATACGGAGTATGCAACTTATCGAGTATTATAAAATGAGTTTTTTTCTTTTCTTTTCTTTTCTTCTTTCGAATAGCAGTATTATAAAATGAGTTGTTTGTAAAAGTACCAAGCAGATATGTGTATAGAACAATACAATAGTAAATGTGTGATCTAACTAATCGATTTAAGCTTATCTTCTATTCGTCTGAACTGAATGAAGCTGAACTAAATTAAATGAAGCTGAATTGAACTGATTTGGAGTATAAAATACTACTAAGCAAATTTGAATTGAACTGAACTTAATGCATCTGAAGATTCTGAACTGAACTTAATGCATCTGAACTGATCTGAACTGAACTGAACTGAATTTAATAATCAATTTTAAGACGACGATAACATAGCCTTATTCTTATCTATTGTTGTAGTATTTGAAATTGTCATTTTCACGCAATTTAAATTTAAAAATGCCTTATTCATTCATTCATTTTATCTGATAATTAATTACTCCTTTCGCTAAAAAGTACACATTTCATTTTCTTGACGTATCAATATTAATAATGTAGTAGTCCATTATAGATAATTTATACCAAACTAAAATCCTTTTACATGTCACTACTTTACTTTTCTATTTAGTACACACAACACATAATTCCACTCAATTTCGAGCATTCACAATATTATTAACAGATTGCATTAAAAAACGTGTCCAACCACAAGAGTTTTTATCCTGAGATGAGAGAGTATACAAGATAACACATGATTCCACTCAATTTCGGGACTTCACAATATTATTAACAGTCTGCATTAAAAAACGAATTCAACCACAATGAATCTTTATTCTGAGATGAGAGAGTACCATTTTTTCTTTAGAATGAAGTTGGAAGTTGGAAATGAAATTGACAATTTCTATCTGGGTGTGGACTGGATAATTCACGAGCTCATGTTATAACACGAAAATCATGTAACCCAAGTTGAAGCGCAATTAGTGTGCCAACACAGAAGTAATGAAGTAAACACAAGTACCACGCACAACACAGAAGTAATGCTAAAACACAAGTACCACGCACAACACGGAAGTAATGCTAAAACACAAGTACCACGCATAACACACAACTTTTATTACCTTTTATCTTTCAATACCCTCAAACGTTTTATTCGCCACTTATCAATACAATACTAACTTTTATTTCATTAATAATAATACTCCATACGTTCTAGTTTTATCCATCCTATTCATTTACTAACATTTCCTTTTTTGTCACTCTTACTACTTATTATGGATTCTGCCACTCAAAAATATATATAACACACTCATTAACAATCGTAATCGTGAAAAAAACAAACGTAGACAATTCATTGAAACGAATGGAGTAATATACCTTATTATATAATCATTGGAAATTCAATGTATGCAACTATACAATATTTATTTTTAACTATTTATTGAAATATACAAGAAATTTTCCGTTATATATTTCCTTCACCCAATGGTTTAAAACTTCAAACATATAAAAGTAAAAATGTAAATTGAAGGAGTAAAAATAGTATAAAATGGTGAAAGTAAAAACTTGGACATCACAATCAAAGCTGCCGTGATATGATATTGACATCCCATGCTAAGCTAATGCTATGGCCTATAGCAGTTGTTTTCTTTTTCTATCTTTAGTTTTCCATTTATGTGATGAGCTTTTCTGTCACAAAATCTGCATGTGTACGTTACTCATAAGCTCCCACTTTCCCATTTTTCCTCTTTTCATTCATTTACTCCACTGTACCTAATCCTGCATCTGCATTACGTACCTTTCCACTTTCCTACTACTGTTTTTACTCTTTTTCATATCTTTATCTTTAGTCTCTCTCACTTAGATTATGGTAAAATTAGCTTTATTTGGTTATTCACAAATATTAGACGGAGAATCTCAATAAAGTTCATTTCCCCCCAACCATCTCTTTTTCCTATTTAGAGATTACACCAAAACGTTACAATATTTATTGCTTATGCAATCCCCCTTAACTTATTTTAACATTAGCAATTTCGTAACCTCTACTCTAATCAACGTACTACCACCCAATGTGATTCACCTGGTATAAGTCACAAATCTAAATTCTATACGCATTTGCTCAAAACTCTAATCTGACACTAAATCTAAAGCGTTGTGCACCGAGTAAAAGTTCATGAGATATGCTTCTTTCGTGATGAACTAAAAACATCTTAAGCGTGCTTTGAGATATTTTAAAGTCTGAGTAGAAATATGATGACGTTAAGTTTTTGGTTGATCCGTCTAAGAAATTTTAAACGAACTGATCTATTTTTTTTTGTAGTATATGATCTACACTGATCTAAACTTAATTGAAAGGAGTATTTTTTTTCCAAACGATCAAATAGCACCTAAGTTACGTATAACTCGCAATGTTACATGAATGAATATTAGAACATTGGAGGGGTTGTTTGCAATTCCCTACTCCTTTCTTTATCCCTTAATAACTGATTAGCTAGATAGGACAAAACAAATCAGAAAAACTAATTAATATACTTGTACTGCATTACCTTTTAATTTATTTTTACCCACTGTTGGTAATCACTAGTGCTACTATATGTAGAGGGGGCTCTCTCTCTTTTTGACATCCCTGGAAAAGTTCCTTTCATGCTTCTCTCATTTTCAGATAAAAAGAAAAGCCCAAAACCCAAAGCACACAAAATGACCCAGGATTTGATCCTCCAAAGCTTAATTTATGTCACGCGTCTGCTCTCATGTAACAAACAATAAACTCGATTCTTTTCATCCTTTTAACCTACTCCATCATTTCACATACTGCCCCTTCTGCTTGCTTGCTTGCTTCTACTTTTTCCACCTCCTTCACTTATTAAAATACTCCAGACTATCAGAAGCTGTTTGTGTTTAGTTTAACATGGCTATTGTTCAAGCTGACAGCTTGTTTCTTGATCAGAACATGATGAGCTTTGCTCCTTTGGGCTCTGGCTTTCAAGAAACCGAGCCTTTCTATGAAAATTTCACCTCCTCTTCTTCTTCCTTGGGTCGAAATGCATCACCTTCTGAGGATTTGGCTCAGTGCTTGTACTCTGAACTTGAGAATCAGAGGCTGGAAATTGATGGCTTCATTCAACTCGAGGTAAAAAAAATATTTCTTTTTACCATAATATGTTTAGACAAGCATTAGGCCTTATGTATCTGTTATTGCATGTTTAGACAAATATTAGGCCTTTTTGTCAGATTATATTTTCTGGGTAGTGTTATTTGAAAAGATTAGGTCAAAATATGCAAGTTCTTGATACAAAACTGTCATGTGTTGAAACAGAATCAGAGGCTAAGAAAATCCATCTTGCAACAACAAGCCATGCAGCACTCACTCCTACTGCAGAAGCTGGAATCAAGGATCAAGAATCTCATCCTTCTAAAAGATCAAGAACTAGCCCTTGCAAGAAACAGGTCATTTGAGCTCCAAGACTTGCTTGTGGGTGTCCAGATTGAAGCCAAAGCATGGGAGAGAAAAGCCACAGAGAAGGCGCAGATCATCGCCTATCTCAACAACAGGCTGAACAACATCAGAGATGAGGGTACAGTGTCTCTCTGTGACTCTTGTCCAAGTAGCAAAGGAGAGCAAGAAAGCAAGAAAATGTCAGGTGGTGGTGGTTGTAAATTGTGCTTGGCAAGAGAGTCATGTGTTGTTTTCTTGCCCTGTAGACATCTCTGTTGCTGCAAGTGTTGTGAGTCGCTTTTGGAACAGTGCCTTGTCTGTGATACACCAAAAGGTGCCACTTTGGAAGTGTTTTTGGACTAAAAACCAGCAGACTTATGTACCAAGAAATGGGGAAAAAAAAAAAGAAAACAAGCACCTTTTGGAAATTTTCAAAGTGGAAAAAATGTAATTGCTTTTTGGCACTTGGAATCTACTCTCTTTTATTGTCTAGTTCATATTTGGTGTCCTCTTTTGTATCTAGTTTGTTATTTCGGCATCAATAGTGACCCAAATGGATTGGCATTGTTTATGGACTTAACTAGTTTTTTCAGATCATTTTCACCATAGTGTTTGAGCCTGCATGATCGAAGGTCTCTCGGTCGAAATTTAGATGAGAAGTTGGCCTAGAATTCAGCTTCTTAAGCTATCTAACTGAGTTCATACTCGAATCTGATTCAATCTTTGAAAATGAGCTTGTGAACTTTCAAATCGAAATCCAGGACTAGATGTTCTAACTCAATTCGAAGACCTTATTGAATCAAAACTGTTGTTTGAACTCGATTGAAATGCAAGGTTTTTAGTGGATCGAGCCTCAACTTCTCGACAAATGTTTTTGTGTTCATTTACAAATTGCAACCCTAACACGATATAACATAGATTAAACATTTAAGCAGGACTAACCGTGGTTCTAGAGCCACCCATTAAGATTCTATAACCGCCAATTCGGCCTAGAATTTTAAGCAGTTCATGTTTCCGATTGCAAAACACTGAGAACTATTGTTTCACGGTTTAATTTCTTGTTCTGATTTTACCCCTCTGGAATGGAGGTTCTAGAAGCCATTAGTTCGGTTTCCCCTCTAGAAAAATCGAAACGGGAGCCGAAACTGCCAGTTCACGATTCCGCGATCAAGGACTCTGGAACCATTGACCTTCGTTCGGTTCAATTTTCTAGTTTCTCTTGCTGGGGTCTAGATTGAACCATCTTTTCTACTGATATTGATATTGATTTGAGGTGTTTAAATTTTGAAAGGTTTTGGAGGCAATGTGGTGGTAACTTGTTATCCTACTCCTACAATTATTACTATTAGGTCACTAGGTGTACACTGTACAGTGGTAAAAAGTAAAGGAGTGAAAATTGAGTTAACAGTAAAAAGATTTGGAAGATGTGCATGTATCATGTATGTACATGTGTATTTATGATAGGGGAGCTTGAAATGGGAGGAGCACAATGGCAGCTAGTGAATTCTGGAAGTTGGCAGAGAGCATAGAGTACTTCCATTTCCATTTCAATTTCCATTTACTGTGGTGTTTGTATTTATCCATCAACTCACTCAGCCACCTCTTTTCCAGTACAGTGTAGCAGCAGTAGTACGTACTACTGAGTCTAGAGGATGATTTACTGCAAAAGGCAAAACAGATTTCATTTTCATTGACCACAAACTGGGCACAAATCACTATGTGGATCCATACAGGACAATTTCTTACTGTTTTTGTGAAAGCTACTTCTCATTTTTCCTTTTTCTTTTCCTCAAACAAAAGATCATCATGAGTAATGGCTCATTAACGTTTGATGACATCACACTGTAGATTTTCCAATGCCAAATGATTCTCCGGTTCTTGGATTGGGAAAAAAAATTACTACTAAAATCTCTTTGTAACTACTACTTACGATATATGCGTGCTGTAGGTAGGGGTAATGGAACACGACTATTTTACTTGATATACTTGATAAACGCAAATTATCTATTGTAGTATGAATGTGTATTGTAGTATGAATGTGTAGTGATAAATGATTATCGCATTAAATGATTTTGGTGTGAATATTTATAAGAGATAACAAGGACAAGATTTGCAAATCCTTATATGATGTTGAGGGTTGAAGTACATTTTCATTGTACATCCAATACCCTCGAATGGGCCGGACATTCAAGCAGTGTTCGGCCTTCGAGTTAGTCTTCATGGACCAACAGTAAGAAGTCTAGATCACGGTATGTCCTTGTGGAGGATCCTCAGACATACCTTCGAGTAGGTTCGGTAGCAGGGGAGGAGTCAGAGGTGACCATTGTGGGTTGTCCTCCCCCAAATTTCAAAAATAATTTATTTATAGGAAATATTATCAATTTGGCAGAATCCCCCACCCCAAGTTTGGTAAAGTTTTTTGGTGAGTAACTACTTGAACATTCATGGTTGGACTTGTTTTACCTACATGTCTTATGTCGTGTCCAAATGAACAATAGCCGAACCAATCTTTCTTTTGGAACGTACTATGTAAGCATTTGTACAAAACCGTATTGTCGTCGATAGTTAATAGTCCCCAGTTTTTTTTTCTTTTTTTTCTTTGAAACGGCTAAATTTTTTTATTAAATAAGATCTCGAGTATAAGAAATACTCATGATAATACAACCAAAACCTGTTACAACAACCAAACCTGATCTCGAAAATAAAATACAAAGCTGCTAATAGGCTTCCTTGCAAGGAAGAAATAAAAACAACTTGACATCCACCAACCGAGCCATAGTATAGGCAGAGAGATGAAGCATAGAAAGACCACCAACGTTGACATGTACAACAAGGAAGGGCAAACAAGCTCCCTGAACTGTGTAACAACACCTAGGCCACAAACTGGAGAAGAGGGCAGTGGCTCAAACACGATCCAACACCAAAGCCACACCCGAAGAAGATCAACCAGCAATTTAAAATAATTTCCCTATATTCCAACCATACAATGGTTTCCTTATCGCGTTGGAAGTATAGTCTATTACTCACTCTATGATCTAACTCCTTCAACCAAATACGGACCTCGAGAGTATGACAAGCATTTTAAAATAATTTCCCTATATTTCCATCCAACGACGATTTCCTTATCGTGGTGGAAACTATAGTCTATTCCTTGCCATACTCTCCAACCATCCGAACAAGAAGCAAGTCACACCAAACCGACCCGTATAACTCAAGTGGTCACGTACCTACACCATATGTTGGAAATTGTACTTAAAACGAGCAACTTTAAGATAGGAACATCCGAAACTTCATCAAACGCCAAGGTTAATAGCCCCAGTTAATATGATAGTGCTAGGAAGATTAGTGTCACCCACCACGATCCAATAGTAATAATGTGAAATTTTACACGACTGCTTGGATTTGGGATATGTCCACACGAAGAAGGGATGAACCACCTACCTTCTTTACGTGATTCTCCATCAACACCATGCCATCGTTTATAAAAACACAGTCTCATTTGGAGCAACAAGACCAAGGACTTGAATGCCCAAGTAATATGCACGTCAATATTTTATTACCAAATTGTCAATTTAGAGCAATCGTTAGTATGATTAGCCATGAAAAAGTTTAACTTCAACACGAATAGCGTTCTTTTATTAACTCTTGGTTGGATCCCTTCTTCAATGAAGATCGTTGCATGCATTTTCAAACAACATTTTGATTTTGACCTTATTCCTTTTTCTCAGGAACAATTCATTGAACTTCCATTGTTCTATTCGAACGACGAGCCCTTAATTAAAAATGAAATTATAACAAATTTAGAGAAGCATCGTTTGATTTTATCAAACAATCTTACTATAGTTCCCCACATACACAGACAAATAGAGTGAGAAATTTAGGTCACTCGGGCAGAATTTGCCCCATTTATTACTCTCGTTACGAGGCCCAGTAGTTATGCTATTGGCTATTGCCCAGTTGTGGAAAGAATTGCGAAAAGCCTAGGCCCGTGTCGATTAAGTTCGTTCATGTAATCACAACAGGTGGGCTTTAATTTAAAACTGAAATTCCCGTAGAAGTTTGGCCAAATTAAAGCATGAACCTAGCTAATTCCTATAATTACATTGATGCGTTTTGCTAGTTACATTAATGTCATACAAGCAGACTATTGTCGAGTCCCACTTATGAAAATGAGCAAAAAAAAAATAAGGCTCGAACTTGAACCAAGCTCGTGATAAAATTAAAAAACCAAAAAAATAGAAAAGAAAAGTGAAATATGAAATACTCCATTGCAATATGACACATTACAAATCAACATTTCAAATGATAAATTCATCAAAGTCTAACAAAATGGATTGATGAGCTTTAAAAATGTACTAGTATGTAGTATGAAGGTTCGAGCGGCTCATTAATTAAATAAACATAAATTTAAGCTTGGCTCGAAAACCTTAAGAGAGTCGAACTTGATCAAACCTTAACAAACTGAGTCGAGCCGAATAGTCGATAAGGCTCGACTCACATAGAAACACTAAATAAATACATATAGCTATAAATTATGAAAGTTGCTCATAAAAGTTTAACCAGTTGCTAAGTGCTAAATGTACCTTAAAAGTTTCATATGGGCAAATTGTTGTATCTCAAGCTTAAGGTATTGATGGTAAATTTACTTTAATTACTATATCTATATCAGAAGAATTGGCTAGGTGATTAGTGTTGTTCATGACTACGTACTAATTAATTGGTTAATGCAATTAATTAGTGCATTATCATATAGTCATAATCATATTAATTTTTTTAAGCGGCAACGCAACAATTAATAATGGTTCTCATTTATTTCGTGATGACTTGAACTTCCAACTTATTAGTTGGAGGTGAACCAGCCGCTTAATCTTAATGAAATACCTAACGAAGCAGCTACTTTGATTAAGATAACATTTAATTAAGTGCATGAGTAGTGTACTAGTGTTGTGATCATCTGAATTGATATATTATAAATTAATAATTAGTTTAACAAGCACATCATTGTGGCCTTGTTAATGCCACGTTTGCCCAAAATTAACATGCATGGTCATCTTGACGTGAGACCCTCCCTCACATTTTGTATTGTTTAAATCAAAATACCAATATTGATAGTGGATGCGTATGGCGGTGACAAGACTTTAATTCAATTCCTAACTGATACTTCCATGATGTATTATGAGAAATGGTAGTCCAATGAGAATTGAGAATATGATATTTTAACATAATATTATCATGGACATGATTTGGAATATATATGTTGGTTTGGGAGATGAAAGTTAATTAATTTTCTAGTAGCATATATAAATGAATGTTGTTTGTTGGTTGTCTCGTTGTTAATAATGCAAGAATGGATTTTTTTTTAATAATCGAAAACAAATGACTACTACAAATTGTTACAGTATGTTTTATACTTTTATTCATTTGAAAACTCATTCAATTTAGTTTAGTATTTTATTTAATTCTGTTCTCATCATGATTCAGTTCAGATTTACTTATTTATTTTTACACTATTAATTAAAAGCTGAAAACACTGTACCTTCATTTCAATTGAGTTTGCATTTTCTTAAATATAATTTTCCTAAATTAATTCTTAATACTACAACAATAATTTCAGTTCCAGTTTAGTTCAGTTTAAATTCAGTTGTATTCCTTTCACTTCGGTTACATACTTACATTTAGTTTGTGCCCTGCTTTTTGCATCATGATCAACACTGCTGCCTGTTAGAGATAGAGGATGAACAAATTAATTAATGCATGCAGCGAGACTTAAAAAGCTGATTTGTGTCTGGTAGCTTACCGAACATGTACACTAGTCCTTAATTAATTAATCGGATGGACTATCACCACAAGTTTAGTTTCTCAATCAAAGTCTCAATCAAAGACAGATTAGAACTTGTTCTCATGTGTGTATCATTATTTACACGTTACATCAATCTGAAAATTAAGCATCACTTTGTAAAATTGACATTAATTCAGCTACGTAGTGATAATTGATGAATCAATTTGATATAATAATTTATGTTATCCATATAGTCATGTAGTGAATTAAGTGCTTGCTTAATGTATAGTATTATATGGCACAGGTAGTCCACCAACCTTTAATCCAGTGCCACCATTTTGCAAAATCCCAATATTCTTCCAAATACCGAATTAACCTTCGTATAAATACCATAATTAACCTTATTTTGGCATGTACGGAGTATTAACCAGCACATAAAGTCAAGTTAGACTCGACTCATTCACTTATCACTCTCTCTCTGCTCAATAACTTTGTATTGATATTGATCATTACACTCTACTTTTATATATCGACAATATACACTATACTCCCTCCGTTTTTAAAAGCTTTCTAATTTGACTTTTTTCGATTAACATCTTTTAACTTTGAGTCTCGATTACTTTTAAACTACAATGATAAAGTATTTAACAAAATTATATTATGAAAATATAAAACTTAAATTTCATAATATAATTTCATTACATATTTTATTATTATAGTTCAATAGTAATTGGGGGCAGGGACGGACGCAGAAAGTTTTGTAAGAGGTAGCACAAATTATATATGTACACTAAAGTTTATCACTGAAATTTAATAATCAATAATAGATAAATTTCATATAAGTTTAAGAATATGTTTTATAAATTTTTAAAATAGGTAATAAATAAATAATAAATTCATGTAATGTTGGTATCATCCTAGTACATACTCCTTAGTTTGATGGAAAAATGATGATGGAAAAATGATAAGAGGGGGAAATTTTGAAAAAAAAAAAGAAACAAACGACTCTTTTAGAGTGTCGAACCAATTAGCAATGTTTAAAGAGGAACTTTAACGTTAGTCTTAGAATCACTAGAATTTAAAGACTATTTTGGTACCATTAAATTATATATATATCCATATATTTCCACTTACAAATACAACGGGGGTATATTCACATAGAAAAACAAGGGGTAGCAAGTACCCCTGCAGTTAAATTCGTCCTGGGTCAAAGTTGAAAGATGTTAAAAAAAAAATCAAACTAAAATTTTTATGAAATAACGGGAAGCTAGAGTATTAATTTATTTATTTAAGGTAACAATAATACACTGTATATGTACACATTTGGTCAAGTACTAAAAGCAGTTAACTACAAAATCGCATTTAATTCTAACTGCAACTTATATATTTGTAAGGCCAGTGAGAGACACATGAATGATATGAACCAATTCATACTATATAAGGTAAGGTAACTTTATCTCATGGAAAATATGAAATAATTATATATCTAGGGCTGTTTGTTACTCCCGTTTTGGCCTTTTATGCATGGATTTGGATTAAAGAATATAACATGTTACCTACCTTGCTTACTAAATGTAAAGGAGAAAGGAGAAAGGAGAAGGAAAATATTTGTTCCAAAAAAAAATTGGCGATTAGCCTAACTGGTTCTGATATATACCATGTAAAGGAGAAAGGAGAAGGAAAATATTTGTTCCACCTTAATGATACGGTGGTGCCTAACTTGAATATATATACTTGTGTACGTAGATAAGTACAAGTAAAGATATGGAAAACAGAAATACCAATTAATATACAACAAACTATATCCTCTAGTCTATATTCTAGGAAACGAACAACAGAGAGTTTAAGTCTGTGAAGAGTCCACAACTTGTTTAACACTAAACACCTAGCTAGCTGTAAAAATCACAAGGAAACAAGTTCAGTAACAATAATGATAATGTATACTTGTATGGTACTATATGCAAATGCAGCAAGACAATCATTGTAATATTTAATAGATATAGCACCATCAGAGTGTACCTATAAACGTATACTCATCAACACGGCAAGTTATATATACTACTTCTTGAAGATCGAACAAACAACCTTATAATAAGCTCTTCTTGTTTCTTCAATTCGTTCACAGTACTACCCACTGAAGAAAGAAAAAATGCATCTCTGCAATTCACCAAAAGTTCCGATTTTCGGGTTTTTAGCTGCTTGCCTTTTGTTCACGAAATGCTGTCAAGGGGTCATACAACTGCCAAAGAATATGACAGTCCCTGGAGTGTTTTTCTATGGTGACTCCATTGTTGACCAAGGAAACAACAATGCCATCAAGACACTGGTTAAGTGTAACTTTCCGCCCTATGGCAAGGATTTTCATGGCGGAAAGCCCACCGGGAGATTCTGCAACGGCAAGACACCTGCAGACTTGCTTGGTAACCAATTAATTTCTACTCATGTTATTTATTTACTTTTGAATTAAGAACTTCATCTTACAAGTTATAGCTTGGTGACTAATTGACTATTATACGGCATGTTTTCACTTTAAGCTAGATACAGTGCAGATGAATACATAATGATATATTTCTTTTATTATTTTAAAACGCACGACAAATATTCCAACTACTTTTATAAAAAAAGGAATCAAATACATACTAACATTAATCCGAATAAAATATGATGTCTGAGATATTGGACAAGACGAATGGGGTATCAGGAGTACATGATACTCTAATCGTCCTGTCCAATGTTGCACATTTACTCCTAGCAGTATCACAAAGTTTAAAAAAAAATGATAGTATAGTATAATTTGTAGTAGTAGAATCCAACGGAGTTTAAGTAGAAAAATAATGTGAATATTTTGTGGTAATTCAATACTCCACTTAATACGTACTACTGTACTAGTACCAAAATAGAAAGACACAAAATGCCTGGTATTTTGACAAAAAAAACAAGTAATTTGTAGGTGATGCTTTTTCCGAAAAAGTCCTTGCTGCACAGTATTTTACACTGTCAATCCCCCATATTTAGTTATCTATACGAATGTCACATTTACGGTAAACAAGTTATCATATTGTATTGATGATCTCACGCCTTGGATTTTGTGATCACAGCTGAACAACTCGGAATTGGAGAGATTTTACCAGCCTATTTAGATCCAAATCTGAAAGTTGAAGACCTACCCAAAGGGGTCAGCTTTGCTTCAGGAGGATGTGGATACGATTCACAAACATCTTCAATAGCGGTATAAATTAAATACATGTACACAAAAATACTTAACTATTTATCGATGTGAAGTAGAAGTTCAAGGAATTTCTCTTATTTGAACCTTACTAGCTAAGATTATTGGCTAATTAGCTTAGTACTAATACGTTACTTTTGCGATTTTTGATCGAATCTAATAATGACTCCAACAAATATTTTGCAGAGCGTTATATCGATGACAGATCAATTGGAACATTTCAAAGAGTACATAGGGAAGCTGAAAGGAGCTGTAGGGGAAGACCATGCGAACTTCATCCTAAGTAACAGTTTACATATTGTGGTAGCGGGAAGTGATGATCTTGCTAACACTTACTACACCATTGGAATTCGTCAGGCGGAATATGATATCTCTTCGTATGCAGATCTTGTTGTTTCTTCTGCTTCGAATTTCATACAGGTATGGTTGCAATGAAATGTTTTATAAATATAAATGTGACACAATCGCGATCACTAATGAACGACTAGCTAGGTTTAATGTGTCGTGGACATAATGGAGCACAAGAAGCAATATCATTGAATCAACATAACTTTGTGATGCTTAGGAGTTATACAAGCTTGGAGCACGAAGAATAGGTGTTTTTGGGATCCCACCAATTGGATGTTTGCCATCTCAACGAACCCTGGCAGGAGGCCCAGCTAGAGCATGTGCAGAGGACCGCAACCAGGGCTCCCAATTGCTCAATGTCAAGCTCTCAAGTGCCCTGAATTCACTCAATCGAAAACTACCTAAATCAAAAGTGGTGTACATTGACATTTATAACCCTCTACTCGATATTATCCAAAGACCGAACATTTATGGTAATTAACATTGTCCCTTTTTCTCCCCTTAATAACTACTACTTCCACTATTTTACGCTTTTGACGAACTTAAATCAATTCAGGCTTTGAAGTTAGCGACAAAGGATGTTGTGGTACTGGAAATATAGAAGTGGTGATATTGTGCAATAAATATAGTGAAACATGCCCCGATGATTCCAAGTATGTATTTTGGGATAGCTATCATCCAACAGAGAAAGGATATCAAGTGCTTGTAGATTCAATCATCAATAAGTACATCAATAGTTTCATCTAGCTAATTGATCATGTGACGGGCAAAAAAAGAGAAGACATCAAGTCCCCGTAAAGCACATCAATGGTTAATTACTATTGTCAATCTCATTAATTTACTGTATTTTTTAAATTACTTTAATTTCTTTATTTTACATCACTGTACTTCACAAGTTTTGTTGGGATATTTACAATGGTTGTTGCACGCAAGTTAAATGCATAATTCTGGGTTTTATTTAATTTGTGAAAAATACTATTTTACTACTTAAGCATGCATGACATCGCGTTGATAAGAAAATTTAAATCTTGTGAAGTTCCAGACTTCCAGCATGTAATCATGTGGAGCTACAACAAGAGAAGAGAGTGTTGCATGGAAATAAGCCTAAAGAGATTGATATTATCTACACTCTACAAATGATGAAGGCAGAGGAAGAGAACTATCAAGTGATGTGTGCAACATTGTTAGAAGAATCTTTATATTTCTAATTAGATAGCTTAGTAAGTAAGCATAGGTGCAAGTTAGCATTAGATATATATTTTACAGGCTCACGTTAGCGTTGTATTTGTACTATAAGTATTAGCAGTTCATTCCATTCCTCTGTACATTACATTTCATCAATAATACAACTGCATTTTATTTACTCTCCATGTTCATAAGCAAGCTTTCTAATATGGTATCTAGAGCCTTTGGTGCTCGTTCCTCGTGATCGAGCTTGATTGCTTCCGCATTTCAGCTTGCTTTCGTCTCGGTTTCACTCGTCTGCATCTGGATTTCGTTTTCGTTGCTGCTCGCACCTCCATTTCTTCGATTCTCTGTTCGATTGCTTCACTTTACCAACATTTCTTGGTAAAATCTCTGTTATTTCACTTTTGAATTTTCAGCTTGTTTCATTGCCGATTGTGTTGCGATTTCACTACTCGATTCGTGCTTTTCCATTGCTGTTATTGCTTCGAAGTTGTGTACAGTTTGATTGTGTTGGTATATTTGTGATTTGCTCTCGATTCGATTGATTTGGTACTTTGTTGCTCAAACATACTCTGTTAAGCATGACGATCGTTGTTGATGATATAATGGATGAGACTCATGGTAAGGATGATTTGTCTGATAAGGATGATTTGAGTCGGAAGGATACTATTGTTAAGGAAACTCCTAAGCCTGATGAGAACATCAATTTGGCAAACAATCCTTACTATCTGTATCAAGGTGAAACTGGCACATCTGGTGCGATTCAACCGATTTTGATTGGCCATAACTTCATTAGTTGGGAGCGTCAATTTTGGTTACAGTTATCCTTTCGTAGTAAGACTGGTTTCCTTGATGGCACTATTGTTACACCTGCCAAAGGCACCAAGGAGTTTGAGTCATGGCAGCGTTGTAACAATCTTATCCTATCTTGGATGATCAATTCAGTTACTCCTGAGATTTGCAAGTCCATTATGCATTGTACTACTGTGAGAGAGGCTTGGGAACGGTCGAAGATGCGCTATTTTCAGAAGGATAATGTTCGTGTTGATCAGTTGCAGTTTGCTTTAGGCACTTTAGCTCAGGGAGATCTGTGTGTACAGGATTATTTCTCAGCTATCTCCAACATTTGGGTGGAACTGAACAAGTGCAGACCACTTCCATATTGTGTTTGTGGCAAGTGTACTTGCAAGCTTTCTAAGAAGTTTGAGGCTATACTTGATGTTGATAGGCTTTTCCAGTTCCTGATGGGTCTAGATGATGCTTTTCATGCTCTGCGTACTAGTTTGATTGCTCAGACTCCTCTTCTCAAGGTTGATACAACATTTCAGCTTGTTGTTCAAGAGGAGAGGCAGCACAAGACAAGACAAGCTGATCAGACTCCAGTTGGCATGGATACTGTCATACTGCAGCTTTTGCAGTTCAGATCCCTAGCCACAAGCCTGAGAAACCTGCTGCTAAGCTTTGCTCTTACTGTCATAGCAAGGGGCATACATATGACAGGTGTTACAAGAGGATTGGGTATCCTCTAGGTCATAAGCTTCATAACAAGAATCAGCAGTTTCCACCACAGTCTTCTCAGGATGTTTATCCTAATCCTTCAAAGAAACCAGCTTACAATGGTGCTAGAGGTTTTACTGGTGCTGAGACCCGAGGATATGCTGCAAATGTTACTGGCTCTACTACTCCAGATGTTTATGATGCCTTTAAGAACAAACTTCAGGATTTGTTTGCTGAAATAGATCAGTTAAAGACATCTCAATGTCCAGGTGGTCGTTCTGCAGCTCCTAGCACTTCTTATTCTTCTCCAGTTCCATTCCATCTTTTGATCTTACAGTTGCATATAACAACCTAGCTGGTATGATTTTTGATTCTACTACTAGTTCTTTACCTATTCTTAGTAGTTTTCAGCATCAATTCATCTTAAATACTGGTGCCACAGACCATATAATATGTGATCCTAAATATTTCACTTCTGATATTGTGGCCATAGCTGGCAATGTGCAAATGCCAAATCATTCTAAAGCTCATGTTTCACATACTGGTACTATGAGGTTCACTAATACTTTCATTCTTTATAATGTTTTGCGTGTGCCTACCTTTCAAGTCAATCTCATTTCAGTTAGTAAACTTGCACTTCATTCAGGTCTCTCATGTTTGTTTCTGCATGATACTTGTCTTGTTCAGGAAATTTCTACCAAGAGAGTGATTGAAACCGCTCAAAACCATAAATCTATGTATTTGTTGGATCTCAAGAGCTTGTTCTATCAGTCATTTCCTTTTCATTCCAATAAAAGAGATCACACCATTGCTATAGCACATAATGTTGTCTCTGACACATCTGTTGCTCCTAAGCTTGGTCATGATTCTTCTTGTAAGGTCTTTGTACCAACTTCTTTTGATCTTTGGCATTATAGATTGGGTCATCCATCTATTAATGTTCTCAAACATGTGAATTCTAATACTGTGCAGTGTACTCAGTTGGATAATTGTACTATTTGTTATCAGTCTAAACAAAAGAGATTTCCCTTTCCTGATAGTACTACTGTTACTCATGCTATTTTTGAATTGCTTCATGTGGATGTATGGGGTCCTTATGCTAAACCCGGCCTTCATGGTCACCATTACTATTTAACTATTGTTGATGACTATAGTAGGATGACTTGGATACATCTCCTGAGATATAAATCTGATGTTACTTCCATTCTACTTAATTTCATCCAATTTGCTAAAGTGCAATTTTCAGCACAAGTCAAGATAGTTAGAAGTGATAATGGTACAACATTTAATTTTACACCAAAATTGCATGCTTTAGGTATCATTCACCAGCATACTTGTGTCTATACTCCACAACAAAATGGTGTGGTAGAGAGAAAGCTTCAACATTTACTTAATGTTGCTAGGTCTTTACTTTTTCAGTCAGGGCTCCCTATTAAAATTTGGCCTGAGGCCATTTTGCATGCAACTTATCTTATTAATAGATTACCCCTGCTGCTTTATCTTTTAAAACTCCTTATGAGCTTTTCTATGGCCATTCTCCAAACTACACTTCTATTAGAGTCTTTGGCTGTCTCTGTCATACTTCTACAATTAAGCAAGGAAGATCTAAGTTTGATCCTAGGGCAACTACTTGTGTGTTTATTGGTTTTCCTGATGCAATTAAAGGGTATAAAGTATATGATTTGCATTCTCATAAGGCTTTTGTGTCTAGGGATGTCCATTTTGTTGAATCCACTTTTCCCTATTTACATCATGATCATACTCATTCTCAACAAGTTCAGGATGCTCTACCTATTCCTTCTTCCTTGAATGTCCCTTTTATTTCCTTTCCTATTCACACTGATACATTGCCAACACCTGTACCCATTGTACCCGTTGTATCTTCTGTACCTGCAAATTCTTCTTCTTCTGGTATTCCATCCATTCCTCCTGCAGATACTTATTTTCATTCTGCTTCTCCTATGCATTTTTCTCCAGAATCTTCATCTCATGCACATGATATTTGTTCTACTCCAGTTCATGTTTCATCTACACATGATACTCAGGTTATTCCTAGTAATTGTTCAGATGAAACTACTGGTTCCTCTTCCTCTCATTTGCCACCTTCTTCTGTTCTACCTGTTATTTCCCCTATTCCTTGTGATCTTCTTTCTTCTCCTACTCCACCAGTGGAACTCAGGAGGAGCACAAGGATGTTACAACCTTCTACTCGACTCACTGGATTTTAATATAAGTTGTTTCATCAACCATCTGGTCTCTTTATCCTTTGGCCTATTTTATCACCTTTGACCATTTGTCTCCAGCGTTTACTGCTTATACAACTGCTTTCCTTATTCTTAAGGAACCTTCTTCCTTTCAAGAAGCTATTGCTCATCCAGAATGGCAACAAGCTATTCAATCTGAAGTTACAGCTCTTGAGAGTAATAATACTTGGACAATTGTCCCTTTGCCATCTCATGTTAAACCTATTGGTTGTCGTTATGTTTTTAAAACCAAACTGAAATCTGATGGATCACTTGATAAGTATAAAGCCCGTCTGGTTGCTAAAGGTTATACGCAGAAATTTGGTGTGGATTACTTAGAAACTTTCAGTCCAGTTGCTAAACTCACTTATGTAAGAGTTTTCTTAACTCTGGTTGCAATGTTTCATTGGCATATAGAACAGTTAGATGTTCAGAATGCCTTTCTCAATGGTTCCTTAATTAGATGAGGACATTTATATGCATCTTCCTCCTGGCTACCTACTTCAGGAGGAGCATGCCATTAAGTCTCAGTCTACTCCATTTGTCTGTAAACTGAACAAGTCCTTAGTCCTTATATGGCTTGAAGCAGGCATCCAGGCAATTGGAATGTAGCATTTACTCAGGCCCTTTTAAAAGATGGTTTTGTTCAATCTCAGTCTGAATACTCCTTGTTCACCAAGACTACTAACTCTGGCTCTTTTATAGCATTGTTAGTTTATGTGGATGACATCTTAATTGGAGGATCAGACAGTAAAGAACTAGCTATTGGAAAAGATTTCTTACATTCTCAGTTTAAGTTGAGAGGTATGGGGGAGATTAAATATTTTCTTAGAATAGAAATTGCTAGATCTAATGAAGGCATACATGTTTGTCAAAAGAAGTATATCACGGAAATACTTGATCTAGTTGGATTTATCAGACTGTAAACCAACAGTTATACCTATAGAACAAAATCATCACTTGAGTCTCACTTTAGGTTAACCTTTAAATGATGCATCTTTCTATAGGAAGATTGTTGGAAAGTTGATATATCTTACTATTAGTAGACCTGATATTACATATGTTGTTAGTATCTTAAGTCAATTTATGTCTGTACCTTCTAAAGATCATCTTGAAGTTGTCTTTAAAGTAGCAAGATATCTTAAAGGTTCTATAGGTCAAGGTTTGTTCTTTTCTTCTGAGAGTGAACCTGTTTTAAAAGCTTATTGTGATTCTGATTTTGGAGCATGCCCAGATACCAGAAGATCCATGTCTGGATATTGTGTTTTCTTAGGGAAGTCTCTAGTCAGTTGGAAAGCTAAAAAGCAGGCTACTGTTAGTAAATCTACAACATAAGCAGAATATAGATCCATGGCACATGCTGCCTGTGAAATCACTTGGCTTGTAGCTTTATTGAAAGATTTTAAAATCTCTAATCTTGAGCCTGTTATGTTGTACTGTGATAATCAATCAAGTATACATCTAGCTAAAAATCCAGTACAACATGAGAGGACCAAGCACATAGAAATTGATGTGCATTTTGTCAGGGAAAGGATTGCAGCTGGTAAACTCTCAGTGGCATATATAAGAACAGAAGAACAGGTAGCAGATCTCTTCACTAAAGGATTGCCAAGCTACATGATCAAGAACTTCCTATACAAGATGGGTATCAAGAACATATACACACATCTTGAGGATGAGTGTGAAGTTCCAACATGTAATCATGTTGTAATGCCCTGCATCCCACATCGCTTAAGAGTGAGTGGAATAAATGGTATATATGTTAGACCACCACTCTCACATCGTATGAGGCCTTTTGGGTGATTCTAAAAGAAAATCCGTGCGAGCTCAGGCCCAAAGCGGACAATATCATACTGTGGGGACGTGTGTGGGTCCGTCTAGGAGTAACCACACCGGCTGGATTGGTCGGGTCGTTACAAATGGTATCAGAGCCTAGATCAACCCAAAACCCGCACAGGGTGGACGGTTGGTAAAGGTTATTGGCAGTTTGTCACCCCCACCACTTAAGGCGCTCGACGAGGACGTCGAGGCTTTAAGGGGGGTAGTTTGTAATTCCATGCATCCCACATCGCTTAAGAGTGAGTGGAATAAAGGGTATATATGTTAGACCACCACTCTCACATCGTATGAGGCCTTTTGGGTGATTCCAAAAGCAAATCCGTGCGAGCTTAGGCCCAAAGCGGACAATATCATACTGTGGGGACGTGTGTGGGTCCGTCTAGGAGTAACCACACCGGCCGGATTGGTCGGGTCGTTACACATGTGGAGCTACAACAAGAGAAGAGAGTGTTGCATGGAAATAAGCCTAAAGAGATTGATATTATCTACAGTCTACAAATGATGAAGGCAGAAGAAGAGAACTATCAAGTGATGTGTGCAACATTGTTAGAAGAATCTTTATATTTCTAATTAGATAGCTTAGTTAGTAAGCATAGGTGCAAGTTAGCATTAGATAGATATTTTACAGGCCCACGTTAGCGTTGTATTTGTACTATAAGTATTAGCAGTTCATTCCATTCCTCTTTACATTACATTTCATCAATAATACAACTGTCTTTTATTTACTCTCCATGTTCATAAGCAAGCTTTCTGATAAAGCTTCTTCTCTTTATCGATGGGACAATAACTCGTTCAATGTAGGTGGGTTATGTATTGATCAATGGCACAATAACTTCTTCGGTGTTGACCAATGGGAGTTCAAATGCTCAATATAATTACAAATATGTGATCCCCAATCTCCTTTACTATTCATTAATAGTGGAAAATGATATATGTTTATTATTTATTCACAAAGTTTTTAACCAACAATGCCAAATTAACAATATATAATGAATTGTGAAAGTCACGGTACGAGGTGGGAAAAATCACATTGAACCATGCACATATAAGACTGAAATAAAATGAGAGAGGGCAATAATAAAATTTTAAAATTGAATTAGAAATACATATGTGGATTATTATATATTTTCTCCCATCAACTAACTGGACCACTGAGCCGATATTGTCCTGTTGACTTTCTGGCATAGAATGTATGTACAAATACAATAAATTCAAGTCTCCAAGCTTATGAGCCCCTGTGCGGCCGAGCACAGTCCTCTAGAAGCTACTGTGTTTAACATGGCGTGTCATTTAAATATAGTTTCATCAAAGTAGGTATATTACTTCTAATCATGATAACGGTACACTCCATATCAAGCCAAACAGTGCAAATAGGTCCATCTCATATTTATGGGCCTGGTCTATATTTGTTTTGGGACTTTTCATAGCTCTCAATGAACATTCATGAGGTTTCTCGAACAATGGTCCGACACTGGTGCCTGAGGTGTCGCCCATATCCCTGGTCCGGACTTACCTTTTAGCCTTGTGATGAGTATATGGGCCTCTTGTTTTTTTGGGCATTACCAAGTGGAGAGGACTTTACGTCCCCAGTTTTGCCCCTCTACATGCTCATCAAAATTATCAGAACATTGGGCTTATGTAGGATTACGGATCATCTCTTATTGGTCAAATAAGAGGGAGGACCTGAAGGAGTTAGAGGACGGAGGACGCTCTGGACATGGCCCAGACAAATGATAGTCCCCGAACTCACTTTACACCCTCGTTTCGTGTATAGTCCAAAATACTCTTTCCTTCACGTGTTGGAGGTTTGGACTTTGGACACATTGATGATAGGTTCGGACCGTAGCTGTTCGAGTCTCCAATAAACCATAAGAAATGCGCCTTTATTTGTCTTATGATGCTAACTTACAACATACTTCCCCCATTTCATTAATAACTTCCTAGGTTTCCTTTTTTGGCGTACCATTACAAACTTCCTAACTCCAAACAAGGAAAGTTTTATTTCCACTACACAATTTTTTATTATTTCGCTCTCTTTCTTTATCACTACATTATCATTCTATCTCATACTTTATATCCACTTACAACTTTACTACCCCACATAAACCAATTTTTTTATTAATATTCCTCAATTTGTGTTATTTTTACCATAGGAAGTTTTAAAATAAATGGAGGAAGTACTAAACATGTTAATATCATAGAGATGCTTACTACGATCACACAATAGTAACACGACAAATCAATTATACATTTCAAGTGGGTATATATATCAAGTATGGGTTTCAGTTGGTTGAGTGTGTACTTAATATAAAGTTTTGATAATTATGAGGTTGGTTCAACAAACAGCTAATTTGATTTAACGGATGCAACTTAACGGGTCCTCTGATTGACCCATCCCTTAAATTCGTTGGCTACTCGGCACCCACGTTATGCGTAACTCGATCTTTTTATTTTTTTCTCCCGTTTGTTAGAGTGTTACTTTCAAGTTTCAATTATCATAAATTTCATGCCACGCGCCTAGCCTCAGGATAAAGTTTCGAGATATGTGATGCTGTACATTATAAAATTTTCGGTTAAGGTAATATGAAAATGTGGTTCGACGCGGTTAGTTCTTATAATCGAACATCTCTTATACTTCCTTTATAGAAACTTTTAACCATTTAAAAGAAATAAAAATAATAATGAAAATGTGCTCTGTTTCACTATAATATAGTACTAACATCTTTGCATGTATATTTTTGGACCCGGCAAGAAATTTTTTAATGAAATATTAAAATTTTTGATGAAATATTCAGAGCATCACATGGCAAAAATTAAGCATCATAGGGCATAATAAATTGACTGCTTCATGAGTGCAATCTTTTATAAACTATAAATCACGGCCCTTAATTATATCTACATTCCCTAGCTAACAATAATATAAATAATAATAATATCTATAAGAGTAAGAGAGAGCATACATCATTATAAATCAGTGTAGGTGTAGTAGTACTTCAAATCAGAGAACATACAACTAATTCCTAATTATAAGCACTCTTAAACTCTAATCTTTCAATTCTGATCCATTCACCAAGAAAAATGCAGTCCAAGTTTTCTTGTATCAACGTAATTATGGTTTTGTTGCTGTCAGTTAGGATCTGTGAAGGTCTTGTAAACCTGCCCGATAATGTGACACTTGCTGCGGTCTTTTTCTTCGGAGACTCTATCGTTGACCAGGGGAATAATAACGAGATTCCGACGTACGCCAGGGCAAACTTTCCGCCTTATGGGAAGGATTTCCCAGGTGCCATTCCGACTGGAAGGTTTGGCAACGGAAAAACCCCTGCTGATTTGATCGGTACGTACGGGTTATCTTTTGAAATGTTTGACACGCAATTTTTAATTTATATTCTTTGATAGAGATGATATAAACTCAAGTTCACTTATAATATAGTCATTTCATATATGAGAAGGGTTTTACCATGCTCAACCGAATTTAGTTGCAATTGTAAAATCGTGATGGGAGAAATGATATCGAGGAAAATAAAACTTACTTTTCATTAACTTGTCATAGGTACACAAGTTAATAATTCATAATTTTGGCTTTGTCGCGTCAATAGGAATATTAGTAATGAGTTATGTTTTTCCATTAGTGGTGGGAAGAAAAAGAATACCTAAATTGTTGCGTTCAACTGCATGGGTGCATGGCAATGTTCTTTCGTTCTGATAAAATTACATTTTCAATCAATAAACTTGTCATGGTTAATAAAAGGTTCTTGGGCAATTTTGGGTCATAGTACTTAATAAAATATAATGTAATTGGACAAAAAATTTGATTGCGTGAAGAGTTTGATTGTACAATACAAATTTATATATAAATGATCACTAATTTAAGGGCAACAAGTTAAGGCAAGATCAAACCAAAGATATGAAACATTTGAAAAGATATTTGGCTTCCATAAATAAAAGTTAGAAAAGTTATTTGTTTGTTTTTTCTATTTGTTTATTTGTTTTCTCATGAGTTTGAACTTAGCTAGAAGACTTATTTTGAACTTTAGAAATGTTAGGGGGAGGGGGGTGGGGGGCAAAAGTAAATTCTGGGGAGCAAAAAAAAGTGAGTGCATTAGTCCTCATTACCTGTGTGGCAATGTAAATTTAATTAGTGTACCATACTTATATAATGTGGTTTATAATTTGTTTCTATTTTCATATTTGGTAAATGACCACCCACTTCACTTAACAATACCCTCATAACACATTCATATTTACAATTTTACCAACCCACTATCATTTCTTTATTCATTCTATATTTAAATAATACCCACTATCAATTATTCATTCATTCTTTATTCCTTTATCAATTAAATACTACATAACTCTTATTTTGTTGACCAAAATGAATATGATCGACTTTGCTATGGACGGAGGGAGTAAGATATACGAGTAACTTATAACAAAGAATAAATGGTGAACTGTGATCATTCAGTAAGTCGCCATCAATTTTATTAGTTTGATTATTATCAATTTATTGTTATTATTTGTCATATTGTATCACTAATGTGGATTATTTTTAATTGGAATCTCGTTAACTAGATAATTGTTAGCGATACATAAAACTTTATGTAACAAACTTGTGGGAGCCTATATTTAACTTAAAAAAGAGAGACTGTCGTTGTTAAGAAAAACATTGATGTTTTTAATTTTAAGTAGACCCAGATGCTCGTGGAAATAATTTTGGTTTTTGTGTTTCCCCCCCTAATTTTTATTTAGTAGACAATCTCCCAGGAGAATATATCTGATATATAGTAGAAGTTGTTTACCTGGATTGCAGCTGAAGAATTTGGGGTAGCAGAATTTATACCAGCTTACCTGGATCCAAAACTAACAGATCAAGACTTGCTCACTGGTGTTAGTTTTGCCTCTGGTGGATGTGGTTATGATGATCAAACAGCTTTAATAGCGGTCCGTAATTCAACTTATCTTATCTTGAATATTTGATTTCTCAATCATGTCTTGATTAATTGGATTTTTTATTTATTTTATTTTATTTTATAAAAAAAAAAAAGGTTTCTTTGCCTTAGTTTTCCAACAAAAGAATATTCAATATTCGGCTCAACATGAATCAATGGATTTGTTTGGATCGAAAGATAATGGGTTTGATCGAATCCATTTTCCGCATCTCTCTCTCTCTCATAAATAAAGAACAAAAAGTTTAGGAGAATGTGGAACATGTTTTATAGGTTGTGTTTGTAGAGCAGTAAATTTTGCAAAACATTGATGATTGAATTATAGTTTGTACGTTTTGTCTAAAGAAAATTAACATTTCAGCTTGCACTAACCCTGTCGGATCAATTAAAGCAATTCAAAGAATATATAGGGAAGCTCAAAGCAACGGTAGGGGAAGACCGTGCGAATTTTATTCTGGACAACAGTGTATATTTCGTGGTAGCAGGAAGTGATGATCTTGCCAATACTTACTTCACTGCCCCATTTCGCAAGTTGCATTATGATATCTTCTTATGCCGATTATATAGTTGGACTTGCTTCAAACTTCGTGCAGGTTAGTAGTTAAAAGTAAATACCATTCACGATTTAATATAAGTAACTGTTTGTTAATTCCTTTGAATTTATTTAAACTAAGGTCACTTTTGAACTTGGAAAAGGAATTGTATAAGCTTGGAGCAAAAAGAGTAGGTGTTTTTGGTATACCACCAATAGGATGTTTGCCATCTCAGAGAACCTTAGCAGGTGGTCCAGAAAGGAAATGTGTAGAAGAACGCAATCAAGCATCACAATTGGTTAATTCCAAGCTATCGAGTGCCCTCGGTTCACTCAAACAGAAGTTGGCTCAATCAAGAATTGTGTACATTGACATTTATAACCCTCTCTTTGATCTCATTCAAAGACCTCAAAGTTATGGTAATTTGATTTTTACTTTTTTCTTCAATATCCTTTTTTACACTATTAATTTTCTCTCCAACCGTAAACAAGTATTTTATTTATTTCAGGATTCAAAGTTAGTGACTTAGGATGTTGCGGTACCGGAAAAATAGAAGTTATAATATTGTGCAACAAGCACAGTAAAACTTGTCCTGACGACACCAAATATGTTTTTTGGGATAGTTATCATCCCACGGAACAAGCGTACAAAGTACTTGTGAATTCAGTTCTTAAGAAATATATTAGTAGTTTCCTTTAATATTGAGCAGATGTACCTTCAAAATTTATGGAGCCTATTATACAATAATTAATGTATGAATTATTTGTAAAGCACGATGATGTAAAGTTATGTACGTAAGTTTCAATATTTGACATATAAATTTATGGTGAAAATACATAGGCATTGCAGAACTAGATTTTAAGACTTTCATCATTCGAAATAACACTTAGTAATTCGTTTCTCCTGCAGGCTTATAATATTCCTGAGATGTATATTCGTCACTTAACACATGCCACATATATTTATATATCTCTAAACTAATTAGAAGTTAATAATACCATGAAATGTATAAATATCCTGAAGGTGTATGATGTAGACCTATAAATTAATGGCCTATGACCCAATTAAATGTGATGCTATCAACATAATATATATTTAATAACTTTAACTACTCCATATTCTCTACATTGTGCAATTTGAATTCAAAAGGTGTATTAAAATTAGTCAAGTATTTATATTATTTGTGAAATAAATTTGATAAAATTCCAAAAAATATAGGAAATCTAGTTTAATGATTTTATCATACATAAATTTTGAGGTCTAAAAGCATTATTATATAATTATAATGTAAGCAGTTCAAGTCAAACATAACAAAACACTCTTATGTTAAACTCTTCATTCTAATCTTTCTATTCCATGATCTATCAATTCACCAAGAAAATGCAACTTGGTTTTTTCTGTACCAATTTTATCGTTTTGGTGTTGCCAGTTAGGCTTTGTGAATGTGTTATAAAGTTGCCGAAGAATGTGACAATTTCTGCCGTGTTTTTCTTTGGAGACTCTATTGTTGATCAGGGAAACAATAACGAGAAACTGACATTTGCAAAGGCAAACTTTTCACCGTACGGCAAGGATTTCCCTGGAGGCGTTGCAACAGGAAGGTTCACCAACGGAAAAACCCCTGCCGATTTGATTGGTACGTGTGATTAAACAATGAAACTATTTCCTATGCAATATAAGATTGTAATGGAATTAAGCAGAAAGGAAAAATAATACTCCCGTCGTCCCATTACAATTTATCCAGTTTAATTTTTTTCGGTTAACAATTTTCAATATTGACTCCCAATTACTCTTAGACTATAATGGTAAAATATATAACGAAATTATATTATGAAAATATACAACCTAAAATTTCATGATATAATTTTATTAAATATTTTATTATTATAATGTAAGAGTAATCGGAAGTAAATTGAAAGTTGTTAACTGAAAAAAAATCAAAAAGGATAATTTATAGCGGGACAGAGGCAGTAAATAATTGATGGGTGGGAGTAAGTAAAAACTTTATATTTATAGTGTAGAAAGATCGTAATGAAACCAAAAAATTGGGAATTTAGAAAAAATTAAAATGAAACGAAGGGATTACAAGATGAACTATATATTTCCTACTACTATTATATAATCTATTCATGGTGGTTCCATTTACAGTACAAATAATTTTCATAGAGGCCGAACAGTTTAGAGCTCGAGTATTAATTACAAAGACGGATTAAAGAGAAAGGAAAAGGGGGAAATGAATTAACTCCAACCATTAATCGTGAATAACTTAATTTTGTATTCAATATAGGAGTAGATATATTTAGTGGCTGCTAGCACTAAATTATGTTCACTTGGAAAGGCTATGTTGTTTTCGTTTGAAAATTGATTATTTTAAGTTCAGTTCAGTTCAGATGCATTAAGTTCAGTTTAGTTCAGATTTGCCTAATATTTTGTACTACAAATAAGTTCAGTTCAGATCCATTTAGTTCAGTTCAGTTCAGTTCCAGATCTATTCGGACGAAGAGAACTGAGCCCAAGTAGTAGGTAAATAACGAGCAAAATGAATTATTCTGATAGGATGTTGCGGTTTACAAGAATTGCAGCCGAAGAATTTGGGTTAGCAGAGTTGTTACCAGCTTACTTGGATCCAAAACTAAAGGATCGAGACTTGCTCACTGGTGTTAGTTTTGCTTCTGGTGGATGCGGATATGATAACAGCACGTCTTTAATAGCGGTTGTAATTCAATTTATCTAAATGCATTTGTTAAGTTTTTTTATTTTTATATTAATACTAGTTAATTAACCCGTCGAGTACTCGACGGGGCATAAAAAAGTTGTGCGCACACTTGTTACTATATAAATTTGATTATGTGGAATAACAAATAAAGAAAGATATTGCTCATATGTGTATTGTTACACAATTGTTTATCTCTCCATCTCGGTCTATGTTTATCATAAGCATTACCACTCATCAACTCTTAACTGGAACATCTTATAGTATCCAAAAACTTAATAGGATGTATTTTTTCATTGAATTAGAATGTCATATGTCAATTTAATATCTCCCCATTATCATTTTCATTGGCATTGGTACTATTATCGACCTCCAACAACCATCGGTACAATGCTATTTTCGATATGAATGTCTTTCCTTTGCCCTATGAACATGGTCATATAATACTCCACTTTTACCAAAGGAAAAATGTTGAATTTACAAAATACTTAACATGATGTATTTTTCATCTTCAAACTTAACACGTACATGCATAATATTCATATGTGTCATAATTAAGACTGAGTGTAATGTCATCCACATGAATGTCTTTTATTTTCCCCGTGACCATGAACTTATCATGGATCATGTATCACCTTCGCTCTATTTTCCTCAAATTAAATGGGTTCCAATATTGGAGTTCAATAGTCATTCAACAAAACCCCTAATATGTTGAACTTCAAAATAGAATAAGCAAGAATACACTTATTATAGATAGAGAGCCTATAGAGTAGTCTCATCTATTGTGATTGTTATTGTTAATTATCACATGAGTACACCAATCGAACACATCTACTGTTTCAGCATAATTAAGACCGAGTATAAAGTCATCCACATGAATGTCTTTCATTTGCCCCGTGATCATGAACTTGCCATAGATCCCATATCACGTTCACCCTATTTTCCTTAAATGCGTTCCAATATTGGATTTCAATTCTCAATCAGATTCAGCAAAGCCCTTAATCTTTTGAATTTCAAAATAGGATAAAGCCAGTATACACTTATTATGGATAGATAGCCTACATGATAGTCCCATCAAATGCAATTATTACTTTAATTGTTATGGAACACAATGAAACCCATCCACTATTATAAATTATTTCGGCATAATTAAGACTGAGTATAATGTCATCCACATGAATGTCTTTCATTTTTCCCGTGACCATGAATTTGTCATGGATCCTATATCACCTTCGCTCTGCTTTTTCCTCAAAGTAAATGGGTTCCAATATTGGAGTTCAATAGTCATTCAACAAAACCTCTAATATTATATGAACTTCAAAATAGGATAAGTAAGAATACACTTATTATAGATAGAAGCCTACATGGTAGTCCCATCTATTGTGATTGTTATTGTAAATTATCACATGAGTACACCATTCGAACACATCCGGTGTTTCAACATAATTAAGACTGAGTGTAATGTCATCCACATGAATGTCTTTCATTTCCCCCGTGATCATGAACTTGCCATAGATCTCATATCACGTTCACCCTATTTTCATCAAATGTGTTCCAATATTGGATTTCAATTTTCATTCATCAAAACCCCTTAGTCTCTTGAATTTCAAAATAGGATAAAGCCAGTACGTATACACTTATATGAATAGATAGGCTACATGGTAGTCCCATCAAATGCAATTATTAGTTTAATTATTATGGAACACAATCAAACCCATCCACTATTATAAATTATATCGGCATAATTAAGACTGGGTATATTGTCATCCACATGAATGTCTTTCATTTGCCCCGTGACCATGAACTTGCCATAGATTCTATATCACCTTCACTTTATTTTTCTCAAATGCGTTCATATATTGGAGTTAATAGTCTTTCAACAAAACTCCTACAACATATTTGGATTTGGACTATAGAGGCCTCTCGACGTCTATAATTGACCTCACATTTGGGTTTCAATTAAAGAGGCACCAGGTACTGTTCACATTTTGAGAGACCTCTCGCTTTTTTCCTCTCATTTCCCTCTCTCTAGTTTCATCTTTCTCTCTTTATTTTCAACTTTCTATCTTCCAATCAATAATCAACATCTCATGCTTCCACTCGTAATATTCGAAAAAATCTATTTTTGGTAATCCAGAGAGCGCCCGTGTCCAATTTATTTACTTTATTGTAACACGTTGCCAATTTTGATACTTTTTCAATTTGAATAATTCAAGCATGGTAACACATCCGACATATCGAAAATAGCGAATAAAATAAGAATTAAAAAATTGCAAAAAAAAAAAAAATGAAAAATGGACGGGTGCTATATACACTTTTGGTACTTTGGAGTACCAAACTGGGATTTTAATGCATTGTATAAGACATGCCAATTTTCCTATTGTCTTGAGAATTTTGGTCCCTCAAGTGAGTGGCTATCACACGCTTGTATTGTTCACATTTTTTACGTTAAATTGGAAAAGTACCAAAATTGGTCAGTGTGTTAAAAACTTGCAATGAAGTATCTAAATTGGTCAGTGTGTTAAATTGAACATGGCGCACTCTAGACTACCTAATTTGGGCAAGGGCACTCCGGAATAACTGAAATGAGTTTTACCCTATACAAAGCAAATGATAAACTTATACAGGGACGGTGGTAGTATTAAATAATAAATAAATAAATATTTTCTAAAATAATTTTTATGGATAAAAAGTTTATATGATAGTACCATCATTGATTCGAATGTTATTGTAGTTCTTATTTATTGCGGAATATACATATCAAACATATCTTTCGTTCTAAATTACCTAAACGCTAAATAAATATCAAATAAAATACATAATGATATTTTCTTTCATTTTCATTGATAGACATATTCAAAATAGTATCACCAAATATGAGTGTTATTATAATTTTTTGTGTAATACACATGGCAAATATATCTATTATTCTAAATTATTGTTGAATAAATTCATGAGTAGTGACATAAATACAAAGTAATTAAAATATTATACCTTCTTTTTCTGTCATTTTTTTTATTTTTTAATGTATACATGAAATTTTCGACAGAGGAATCAAAATTTTGATTATAAGATAGAAATTCTAGTGTTAATTGAATTTGGGGAGATTATATTTTCACCACGTTTATTTTCAGGAATACGCTTAGGAGATTATATTTTGAGTTAGATTAATTATTTTTTGGCATATGCTTAGTTGAATTTTAATTTTATTCTATTTTTAGTCAATGTTTTCCAAGTGAATTTTAAAATAAATTTATTCCAATTAAATGAGAAATTGACACGTCAGCATGAACTTGAATTGAGCATTCTGATTGGTTGATATTTTTAGAATGTGAACTCTGCTTTTATATATTATATAGATTGTCATATTGATGCATGGTGAGTGTGTGAAATACTTCGTAATATGTATGTATATGGTGGAACATGTTTTTTATATAGGCTATTTAGGGTAATAAATTTTAGCAAAGCATGATGGTGTTTTTATTTTATTTTGCACGTTTTATCTAAATCAAAATATAAATTGAAAACTACAGATTGCATCGACCTTGTCGGATCAATTAAACCAATTCAAAGAATACACAGGAAAGCTCAAAGCGTTAGTAGGGGGAGATCGTGCGAGTGTTCTTCTAAACAACGGAGTATATTTCGTGGTCGCAGGAAGTAATGACCTTGGAACTCTCCCCTTTCGTAAGTTGCAGTATAACATATCTTCTTATGCTGATTATCTCGTTGTGCAAGCTTCCGACTTCATACAGGTTCGTCAAAATTAGATACATTTGAGAACCTTCTATAAGTATGTGTCCATTCCTTGCAATGATATTAAACACAATTTTGAACTTGAAAAAGGAATTGTATAAGCTTGGGGCAAAACGAGTAGGCGTATTAGGTATCCCACCGTTAGGATGTGTGCCGGCTGAGAGAACCTTAGGAGGTGGTCTCGAAAGGAAATGTGCAAATGACCTCAACATTGCATCGCAATTGCTAAATACCAAACTATCAAATGCCTTGGGCTCACTTAAGCAGAAATTGTCTCAATCAAGAATCGTATACATTGATATTTATGATCTTGTCCTTGATCTCATCCAAAGACCTCAAAGCTACGGTAATTTAACCATCTTTCTTATTCGATATCATTCATTACAATCAATTTTATTTTCGATCGTAACAAAAGCAACTTATTTGTTTTTGGTTTTGACGTTAGCAACTTGGGATGTTGCGGTACTGGAAAAATATAATTTATATTCATGTGCAATAATTTTAGTAAAACTTGTCCCGAGCACACCAAATATGTTTTGTGTGATAGTTTTGATCCCACAGAACAAGCGTACACAATAATCGTCAGTTCAGTTCTTAAGCAGTATATTAGTAGCTTGCTCTAATACTGAGCATGTGATTACATTCAAAATTTCCGAACGGTTCCTATTGTGAAATGATTGATATATGAATGATTTGTAACGTATGTCATATACATTCTGGTGAAAATACAGAAGCATTGTGGTACTAGATTTTAAATTTTTTCAATATCTGAAATAACGCTTAGCAATTTATTTCTGTCGCAACTTAATATCCACGGAGATGATGCATCTGGAGATGACGAATGATTTGAGATGATTAGCTGACCAAGTAGGAGTGGAGCAATTATCTTTTTCCTATCGAGAATCAAATCAAATAGCGGACATTTTGGCGAAAGAAGGAAGTAAAACATATGAACGCTATAAGAAGCTAGGAAATACTTTCTCGTTCAATGTAATTCGTAGTTTTTCTTCGCAAGTTTCAGACTTTTGTCCATCTTGTATTGAACATGCTGTATCTAAAGACATCCGTGAGAGTACGCCTCGTATGATGCGAGTACGTCTCACGCCAAACACGATTGTGACTCTCCTATTTGAATGCAATCTTTTTATCCTAAAAAAAAAAAACTTGATATTCACGGCACACAATATATATTTCTCACAGGATACCTATTATTCTTTATTCGTTGAATTTAAAGTTCATAAATGAAAAAATGCATTGCATATTTCCATGACTGAGCAAACTGAGCTATTCAAATTACACGGAACCTTGCATGTGGATAAAGGAATACAACATCTCATTATATTCAAGTCCTCTTGTTGTACATCCAATCGTAGTATACAAAATCTATCCTGTATATTATACTTCAGTGCTTCAGTCTAGCCAGGGGGTGCCGGCTGCTCCCAATTTTTTTTTTCTTAGCTAACATTTATGAATTTTATTTTTTTTATAGATAAATTTAATGATTTTTCAAGTTTTGGTCCCCGAATTTAAAAAAATCTTATATATTAAAAAATTTCGCCCCCCCTAATATCAGTTCCTCCCGACTCCGCCCCTGAGTCTAGCGCCCGGAGAATCTAAACATAATGACTATTGAGTTGCTGTGTTTTTTACCCAGACGTCGATCATCCAAATTACACACTATTGGGCCTTATGTTACACCTAGACGACTAGCCAAGCCCAAACCCATAGTTAACCAAACTACATTTGCTTGATGACCATTAGATCGCGAATTTACATCTTTAGTGCTTCATAAAATGCGATCTTCGATCTGAAATTGCAAGAGCCCGCTTCCTTTATAAGGTTTTACCTATGTTTTGAATCTCGTCTCGGAGACCATCTCGGACGACCTCCTGAGAAGGGTTAATCCGGGTCATCTCGGAGGGTTGACTCGGACAACATAATAAATATATAAAATTATATATGGTTATGTTTAACTTAAAATAAGTGTAATATATTGATGATAAATAATATCACACACATTTACCACAATCAAACATGACTATTGGACTATTTTGCAAATTATTAGACAATAGTACTTCATCAGCAAATTCGATAGTGGCATTTGTGTCTATCTCTTCCCCCAAATTATTGAACAAAACAAAACCCACCATTGTAATTTGAAGACCAGTATCTATCTTTTCTCTTCCCAAGAAAATTATATCTTCTCCATCCAAAGCCTTTTCCACTGTTTGCTCTGGGAATACGATTGCATTGAAGACCATGTTTCTGATAACAGAGATAATATTATAACAACTTGCAACGATGATTCAGATCTGGCAAGGGTTCTAAGAAATTAACTTTCTTGAGGTACGTACAGTACTTGTCTTCCGGGTTATCGTTTATTCCGGCCAAGATCTGAAGCAACGATTAGTGTTCTGAAAGACTTATCCTTTTTCCTCTCTTTTTTCGTTTTTTTTTACTTATTTACGGCAAAAATCGGGAATTTTGTCAGTTCCCGAGATTTGCCTGTTTCGTCTCGATAAGGCTTCCGATATTCGAGATTTCCGGGTTGACCCGGGTCAATCCGCCGAGATTCAAAACATAGGGTTTTACTCTCTGTTTTAAATCTCGTCTCGAAGGTCATGATCAACTGGGATGGGTCAACCCGGATTCGGACAATGATTTCGGAATACATATAAATATTTAAAATTATATAATAACAATAACAATAGGTGTAATATATATTGAAGTGGTGAAATTAAGTACACGAGTTTATAAGTGAGAACATACAGACTAGGAGCACACACATAATTATATATTTTCTTTATTCATAATATTACAAAATTGTAGCCATTAGTTAGTGCATCACCAATAAAAAAGTAACGTAGTAGAGAAAAGAGACTAAGAAAAAGCAAGCCCTTCCTGCAATATCCCAATTGCCAAACAACTTTTGTAACATAACCCTAATACTTCACCACACCACAGCCGCACTCGCATTCTTCTTTCTTATCTAACATTTATTCTCAGTGCTCTACTGCTCCACACCTCCACCATTATTTCTTGAAAGAGTCACTCGGTCGCAGTAGCTCAGTACACAGATTCATCGTCCGTGGAGTCATAACAACTTAATAAATCGTACGAACAAAGTCGATTGGCAGAAGAAGAAGATTACACGAAGAAGCGAATCGAGAAGGGGATTAAGCAAATCGTGTTAGGTTTTCTTACCTGATTTACAGATCTAATCAGTTGTTTTTTTTATAAATAAATTTGGGATTTTCTTACCGGAAAAATCTCAAATTCCGAGATTTGTCCGATATTTGGTTGTATCGTCCCGTACAATCGTCCGAGATCCGGTATACCCGGGTTGGCCCGGGTCAAACTGTAAATTTTATGGGTGAATGTGAATCGGAACTAGCTTGAATTCGAGAAGATGGAGGTTCTCGCCACAGTGGCTGACAAGCTGAAAGCCCTTGCTAAATCGGCGGAGGAATTCGCTGACCGTGCCACCAATCGCCGCCGTAATCCGGTAAACTTACTGACTGGAATGACAGTTCTGAATTCTATCTTTTTAAGTTTCATTTGCTGAATTAGGGTTCGACAAATTGTGTTTTAATTTTGTAAATTAATCAGTTCTTCTGCTATACTGTTTTGAATTACTAGCTGTGATTTGTGAATGTGAATCTATTTTTCTTAGAATAATAATGTACACGGAAATTGAATTCATTATGTGTCAGTGGCCTAAGAAATGGGTAGAGTTCCGTAGTTAGTTAAGAAATTTGGATTAAATAAGTACACAGAACGAGAAACATTTAGGTGGAGAAACGTAAATTTAACAGAAATATACATATCATAATTAAAAAATTCAAAAGTTTGAGGGTGTCGACTCGATTATGTGGGCTTTAGGTTTTGATAATTTTGGTTGCTTTATAGGTAGAAACATGCTGTATGATGGACCTTTACAACTATTCAAGTGATATGATTTACAGATTGAAATCTTGAAGCGGTTGCAACGAGAAGCATTTTCTGATATAATGAAAATCAGGGATAGGCAGGACAAGGTGGAGAAGATACTGACCTTTTATAAAGGTTCAAAAGGAGGCCCTTTTGAGGAAATGAGCACTCATGTAAAGGGGAAGGTTGATGTTCTAGGGTCATTGTTCTTTATGGATGATGTCGATGAGCAGAAAATTGATGCGATTCATAGGTCAGGCATCAGAACTGGCATTGATGCAAGATTGTCCTTTCAAACTGTTGTTCGGGAGAAAGATATGCTAGTTGCAGAGTTTGTTGCGAGTGAGAAAGGTCAGGGAGATGTGGGTGGTGGACCGCTTTCACTTTCAAAGCTGTTTTATGAAGCACATGTTACGGATTGGTTGTCTGCTGTTGCAATACCAACCGGTGGACAGTGTAGAGATGTTGAATGTGCATCAAGTTCTCATCAGGTGAAGTCTCCAAAGAATTCTATCATTTCAGCTGTGTTTGTGGTTTAATTATGTTTGAGCTGCTATGAATTGTTTGTGCGTAAGGTCCCCGAAATACAGGGCACTAGGTTATACATATACAGTACAATTTAACGATGACCAAGTCATGTATTCATTGTTCATTTCTCTTTTGGCAGGAACGAGGTCTGACGGATTATTCTGACTTTGGTCCTCCACTTTTGAGTCAACAGCATGGTAGTGCATTTGGTATAATGGTGAAGAAGTCAAATGTGGTTGCTTCATTGGCTCGATTTGTTTCTGCTATTGGATTAGAGGTCAATTCTAATATGATTGCACGTTCCTTGAGCACATTCGGACAAATTGTTTGGCAACCCTCTGGAGGCACAAAGGTCTCCCTCTTGGGCGGCGTGCATAGAGAGTCTGTGCATACAGAGTCTAGACCGTTAGCTCGAAGTGTTAGTCTAGAAGCACTGGCACTTCCTGTTGGAGTACATAAAACTAAGAGATTCCCAGGTACACCTGTTGAAGAAGATAGCCCTATGGGCAGTGCAGCGCGTATAATAGATGGATCCATTGCTTTGACGTTTGAATCAGAAATTGATGAGTGTAAAAGAATTGGAGGGTGGATTGAAACCAAAAGCTCAAGCCCTAGAAGTTTTCAATGGTCAGTTACAGTGACTGATACCCCTGATGATGAGTTGGGATGGGGTTTAACTCTCGGAGGATTGTTACAAGACCCAAAAAGTTGGGACCATTTACAAATCGAAGCATTTCTGAATTTCAACTTTGGCAAAAAGTTTAAGTTGCAGCCGGCTGTTGTCTATGTAAAAGATAGGGAGACTGAGTTCCCAGCTCTCATGCTTCGTTCTAGTTGGTCTCTATGAATGATGTTGATAATTGTTTTGCACCTTCATCTTTGGTTTCTAAAGCTACTGGTAATTAATTAATTGTCCTCCAGTTGCAAGTCCAGAACACCATGCATAGGCTGTAAACATTGCAAAATATGTATGGCAGTTTTATCTCCTTCACCTTTCACATTTCCGGAACGCCAAAGTTCTTGCAGTAACTATGTAACATATAAACGGAGCAGAACCGGAGCTTGAAAAGATTGACCTGATAGGCTGATATGATAGACAATTTTGTTGGTAATCGAAATATAAAAAGGAATTCCCCCCCATTTTTGCACGCTGAGAAGACTGCTTGCTCATATTTAGGGGCCAATTAACTGCTGTTATTTTTGTCTATCCTGTAAATAGATTATAGGCTGACAACATATAGAAACAAAATTGAGGCAAAGGTCTTTTCCAAAAAAAAAAAAAAATTTGAGGCAAAGGTATGGCTAAAGAAGGACAAAAAGTGGATCATGTTTTGATGAGAAATATAGTTATTTTAGCATGAGAACTTTTGATTGTTCATAACATAATCCAAAACAGCAGGAAGAAGCTTATCAGAAAAGTACAAAAGGCAGCAGACAGATAAATTTATCTAAGAAAAAATATGGAGCAAGCAGCGTTCCGGTCACTGAGTTCTAAATTTCCCTTTCATATAGGGTATAACTTTATTTCCACTTGCTCAATGGAGTTCGTTGACCTCTGTACCAGACCAATCTGCAAGAGTGAGCCCAGTGAACTCTATAAGTACGATATGGTTTTCGGATGGAATCATAACATTTACCTTCACATCTCATTGCAGACAGAATATCTGTATCCAACTCTCACGCTTCAGCTGAAAGTGAAATGGCTTCCTGGACGTGTACTTTTGCAATGGTGCTAGTTCTGGGAATGTGGGCTTCCCAAGCGAGTGCTCGCACATTGACTGATGCATCAATGGTGGAGAGACACGAGACATGGATGGTGAAGTATGGACGTACATACAAAGATGAAGCAGAGAAAGCTAAGAGATTTCAAATATTCAGGGAGAACGCGAAGTACATTGACTCTGTCAATCAAGATGGCTCTCGCTCTTATAAGCTCGCAGAGAACCATTTCGCGGATTTGACAAATGAGGAGTTTCGGGCATCTCGTAATGGATACAAAGTATCATCTCATCTAAAGTCGGGAAGCATTTCGTCCTTTAGGTATGCAAATGTGACTGCTGTTCCATCTAGTCTTGACTGGAGAACCAAAGGAGCTGTCACTGCAGTTAAAGATCAAGGCCAATGTGGTAAGTGATGCATTTTTTGTTATAATTTTCAGACTTATCATCCATGATTATCTATACTATCTGCTTCGGAATTAGTGATAGGAAGTTATTACTGACACTACTTAAAAATCAAAATACAGGATCTTGTTGGGCTTTCTCAGCCATTGCAGCCACAGAAGGAATCAACCAGCTTACCACAAAGAAACTGATCTCCCTATCGGAACAAGAACTTGTGGACTGTGATACAACGGAAGACGAGGGTTGTAGTGGTGGCCTAATGGACAATGCATTTGAGTTCATCATTTCAAACAATGGGATAACAACCGAGGCTAACTATCCGTATCAGGCAGCAGATGGAACATGCAACACTAAGAAAGAATCGTCTCATGTTGCTAAAATCACAGGCTACGAAGATGTCCCAGCTAACAGTGAATCTGCATTGCTGAATGCAGTAGCGAACCAACCAATATCCGTTGCCATTGATGCAAGTGGTTCTGACTTCCAGTTGTACTCGAGTGGAGTTTTCAATGGACAGTGCGGAACTGAGCTAGATCATGGCGTGACTGCAGTTGGTTATGGAGAAACTAGTGATGGAACAAAGTATTGGTTGGTTAAGAATTCTTGGGGAGCAAGCTGGGGTGAGAATGGGTACATTAGAATGCAGAAGGACATAGATGCAGCGGAAGGCATATGTGGAATTGCTATGCAAGCTTCTTATCCAACTGCTTAATTGAAATTGTACAATATCAGTCCTATGCTAAAGATGGATTACATATATGTAGAGCTAATGTCAATTACCATGCGTTGTATATATGTGAAAACAAAATGACAGATGTATGTAAAATATCACCTGTCATTTAATGCCTTACGCAATTTAAGAACATGGAATGGAGTACTGCAGCTAATCTTCTTCCATAATACTCAAGTTTCATTAGATCTAACTCAAGTTACTGCATGCTATTTATGGTACTAGACATTCAAGTTTGTGATAAACGCTGCAAAACACAAGCGTTCAGGAGTGTTCCACACCAATTTGACTGTGTTCAAGTAGATTAAATATCCAATTTGTAAATACTAATTTGTAGGTGAGTTTAATATGATCATGAGGCTGCTCAAACTTGTTAATTCAACGAAATCGAACTTCTTAAGAAAGTTTAGAAGTGATTCAATCATTCAAGTGATCAAGTGAATGAAGGGATAACAAGATGTATCTCCAAATTATATTTAACTGGAGTACCGGAAAATCCAGAGTTACAGGAGGAAACTAAAGTTACGGTTCAGATTACAGATTTACAGTACTGTCGTAGTGGTCAACTGACGTTCTTATTTCTTAGCTTCAGGGGAGTATTCCCAGATATGATATTCAAGGCTTCAGCAGTTCTTCTTAAAGATTTTGACTTGCTTTCAGCGAATGGTTATGCGTCTCTAGATATTTTACCAGCTGTTAATTAGAAGAGTTTATCTGATTTGCACCACGTACAAATAGTGAGATGTTCTCATGTTCGTCCTGCACATGGCTTAAATTTGATCTAAACTTGCTCAAGATTTTACCATGCATGTCTGATATTCACTGATAAATCTAGAAATCTTATTAGTTCAATTTTTATTGTTTCTGCAGATTCCTAGATTCTCTCAGGGTAACTTAACATCAGTTGAGGATAGATTCTCTATAATCCTGATGAATTAAAATATGAAAATTCTTAGGATTATGTTGCTTTCACAAAATGCAATATAAACTCCTTAGATTTTGGGGCAAACTGCATTTTATTAATCTCATGATATCAACAGACTGAGGTTTGTCCAAAAAGAGCTAGCTAGTCCATGTAACAATACAATATGCCACAACAAAATTTGCCAGGTAATCCAAAATCTAGAGATGAAAAATAGAAGGAAATTATATTGACAGAATAGAACAACGTCCACGGAACTAATTAATTATGGTTCCTTGTCATCGATAACTTTCCGGTTGATCCAGGGACTTAAAACTTGTTTGCTTGTGCATCAGGTTCTAACAGTTCACTGTGTACTATTCTATGTGATCATCATCCTATCAGAAAGGGAATTGAATTCTATAAATACCATGAGCCAAATGAAGAAGATCATCCACAACACACTTCTCCAAACTTATTCCATTCTTTCCTATTAGTTTAGCAAGAATGGCCTCAACACGTACTCCAAAACTTATTTTCGTGACCACCCTTGTGCTGGGACTGTGGGGCTTCCTGGCCACTGCCCGCAGTGTGCCTGATGCGTCAATGACCGAGAGACATGAGACATGGATGGTGCAGTATGGACGCACTTACAAAGATGATGCTGAGAAGTCCTATAGGTTCCAAATATTCAAGGAAAATGCAGAATACATTGACTCTGTCAATTCACAAGGTTCTCGGCCTTATAAGCTTGCCATAAATCATTTTGCTGACTTGACAAACGAGGAGTTTCAGGCATCCCGTAATGGATATAAAATGTCCTCTCATCCAAAGTCATCAAGCGTTTCACCGTTTAGGTATGCAAATGTTTCTGCTATCCCGTCCAGTCTCGACTGGAGAACAAAAGGAGCCGTGACTGGTGTTAAAGACCAAGGCCAATGCGGTAAGTTTTACAATAAATACATTCTCAGAATTGAAGTTTAATTAATTTATGATATGCATTTGTTAATTTGTTATGAGGAAATATACAGGATGTTGCTGGGCGTTTTCAGCTATTGCAGCCACGGAAGGAATCAACCAACTGACGACAAAGAAACTTGTATCTCTATCCGAACAAGAACTTGTAGACTGTGATACAAGTGAAGATGAAGGTTGTAATGGTGGCCTCATGGACGATGCCTTTGAGTTCATCATTTCGAATAAAGGCATCACAAGTGAGTCTAACTACCCTTACCAGGGAGTCGACGGAACTTGCAATTCTAAGGAGGAATCATCCCATGCTGCCAAGATTACAGGCTATGAGGATGTGCCAGCCAACAGCGAGTCTGCTTTGATGAAGGCCGTGGCAAACCAACCCGTATCAGTTGCTATTGATGCAGGCGGTTCAGACTTCCAGTTCTATTCAAGTGGAGTTTTCACCGGAGAGTGTGGTACAGAGTTGGACCATGGTGTGACTGCGGTCGGTTATGGACAAACTAGCGATGGAACAAAGTACTGGCTCGTGAAGAATTCATGGGGAACTAGTTGGGGAGAGAACGGATACATTAGGATGCAAAAAGACATTGATGCAGCTGAAGGATTATGTGGCATTGCCATGCAGGCATCTTATCCAACTGCCTAAATATTTATGCAATAACTTGATCACTTGATCTTGGCCTGTATATAAGTTAATTATATGTATGTACTATGTTTGTGTACATATAGTCATGTGTATACATGATTCTGGCATACTATTGTGAACTGTGATTGAAATATATATGGAGCTAGTTTCACTATTCTGCTACTTTTGTGATCTTTTAGGTGCAGTATTTTAGTACAGTTCCAAGGTTACAAACAGAACTGTGTGAAATAAATCGACATTGGACTTCGTCTCTCTCGATCGGTGATGACTTAACACAAGTCATTTCAAACATTTTCACAATAACTCATTTCAAACTGTGTCACTTGGAGTACTCATCAAAGACCTTCATATTGAGCAAACTAGTCCTGCATTTATTTTAATTTTACTATCCATTGTGCTATAATCTTCAACTGAAAATAGCAGTATACATATATCTTGGTCAATGATTACATATATATTTTCCTAAATAAAAGAAGAAGAAATAATGAGTACCTGTTCTGATGGATCCAGCCTCTATGAGAGCCCGGTGCATTGGCTGAAATATTATGGAAGATTGTACTAAATTATATTCTTATTTTTAGCAATCTTGATGCTATCAGAATTTGAGATCCATCATTTTCTTAATCATCAAAGAAGGCAATAGTAATAAATTAATAATATATAAATTGAAAATTAGAAGAAGATATGGTATATATATCTTCTTTCTTCTTAATTAATTAATACTACAAAATAAAAAAGATATACTAGTATTGAATTCATAATATTGAAATGGTAATGAAATATTACAAAGTAAAGGTTTATGAGTTTTTTCAACTCTAATATATATGACTCAACAGACACATCAACTTGAGTTTTCTACATCATCAATATATATAGAATAGCTTGATATCAACAATGGCTTATTTTGATGGTGTTGCTTATTTCTCTTGGTTAGTATTTTCCCCTTAAATTCAATCTCCTGGTGTCAAATGTTACTAATTGATTTGAGACTTTTGAGTACTAGTTTTTTTTTCTTTAAATCATTTGACATTATAACATGTACCTCTATAAGGCCACTACTTAAACAAGATTTGTACTCCTTTTGATTGTTGCTTAATAGATCTCTAATTCTTATTGCTCATTCATTCCCTGTTTTTTTTTTTGGTGTGGTCTGCAGAAACTTGTGCAAGAATAATATCAGCAGCAAGATGTGAGAACGATGGCGATTGCGAGAACAGCCTTGATATTTGTCCAGGTGGTAAGGCAGAGAGATGCAGACATGGAGTTTGCCTGTGCGATTGCGGTATTAGATGCGGAGCGGCTGCAAATCAGAGACCCCCGAACGATTCTCCTCAAACAAGAATGTTCCAGTATGAGAACTAGCTACTTATGTATTAAAGGTTGTTAATTTGGTTTATCTAGCTAGTACAATAATTTGTACCTTTGAATAAGATTCTTGATTAAGGAACCATAATTTTCTAAACATTACTCTTTGACTGTTTCTCCGATCCTATAGCTAATTCTTGTTCAAATGATTAATGGCTGAACAATTAAAAGCGAAAGTAATAACGCATAAAATGATCTCACAGTCAATGAAACAAGTCTGCATATATGTCAGATGTCACCAGATTTGATAACAAGCTAGAAGAAAGATACTACTACACTGCACAGATCAAGGCAGAAGAATATATATCATGATAAAAGGACTAGCAGACGATGTAATAGAATTAATTGATTAAATCAGACAAGATAGTTCTCGATGCAGAATCACTACAAACAGGAAACTCTGCATGTTTAAATGAGTAATTCTTGCAAAACCTCATCTCTAGCAGCTAAAAAGTCGTTACATCCACAGGTTACTTGTCTTTAGCCCAAAAACTAATCTACAGTAAGAATGTGACAGTGTGAGATTAGATTATGTCTACATGTACTGCTAGCTTGTGTTATTCAAGTGCTCTTTAAATCTAGCTTATCAAGAATATATTCTGTCTGTTGGATGTGTTTACTTTTACCATAATGGATAGTGATCACATTGGTTTTTTAATAACTCTGCATTTTGATATTATTCTGGGTGTCTTACTTGTAAGTGCTTAAAGAGAGAAAAGATCAATGGAACATTTTCGAAGGCAAACCAAGTCGATAAAATTAGCATATCCCGTACTTTCAACACCTGTTATCAGTAACAGGTCACCTTTTTACATGCTTTACAAGAAATTAATACAGCAAAGCTCAACAATGAGGGATATATCCGATTTAGTCTGAATGGAGGCAGAATAACGTGGAAACCTAAAGTAGTGATAGAACAAATATTTGTTCAGGCATTTAGAGAACGGAATGTGACCGGTGTGAAGCTGTGTTTATATTGATACAAACTGAATGAGCCAAACATATTACGTAGAAAATTGAAATTGGAAGTTTTTTTTACCTAGGAAACAGAAATTGAAAAGGCTAAAACAGAATTAACTGAAATTTGCTGAAAATGGATATGTTGAACCTGAGCCATATTCCTGTTGAATCAAAGTGTCCCATGCCATAACCAGATGATCATGATAGAAATTCAACTCTACAAAAAGCTTAAGCTGTTTGTTGGGGAAGAATGAAATCTAATCATTTATATTAATTCTCCAACACTCCCCCGCACTCGTGACTGATTTCAACCTCTTTGGGAGGCCAATCGAGTGGAAATTTAATATGGGACGGAGTTTGTCTCTGGGAAGATTCGAACCCAGGTGGGCGTGATACCATGATAGAAATCCAACTCTACCAAAAGTTTAAGCTGTTGGGGAGGAACGAAATCTAATCATTTATATTAATTCTCCAACGGATCATAAGAAGCAAACATGAATAAGAAAGCTAGTGAACTGAAAATATCAAGTAACACACTACTATACATAGGATCATCACATTTACATATGCAATTAATTTTGTTCAAAAGTTTGCTGCTTCAACACTTCACAGCATCCGCTTAACTATGATTGAAATGCATTTCTTGTGTGATTTAGTGAATCAAGCATAAATATCTGCTACATAGTTCCACAGTAAGAACAGAAAAGATACTGCAGAAGTGAAGAACTTGATAGTTGATACTAGTATGTGATTGATTACAGCTGAAGTAAATGAATCTGCACCATAATGGGAGAGTAAATAATTACCTTAGGGCTTAGGCCTTGGTCATATCAACCTGAATGAAGCTATATCCACTGCCTTGGCGTTTCTCCTTAATTTGCATCACTGAAGCCACGGCGGAAGGGCTAGCTGTATTCACCTTATAGAGTTTGTACATCTCCAATCTCTGATGGTATTCCCAACATTGCACAACCATAATGTATCTTCAGATGCCTAAGCCTTGGGAAGTGAGTGGCATGTGTTTTCCAGTGAACTAGATTTAAGTGCTTCATAGTCAAGGGTCTGAGCTCAACGGTCTTGCAGCCTAATACAATATTCAGACGATGTAAATTGGTGGTTTCTTAAACTATACATAATCCAACCGTATTTAGTATTTACATACCCAAACGCACGGATACCCTCCAATTAATCCATTGTGGTCAACTCGATTGACTTAGTTCTGCCACTAATTGTTATTTACATAATAATGTAAATTCTATTTGTAGTACAAATTTCATCATTCCGTTGTCGTCCAGCGGTTAGGATATCTGGCTTTCACCCAGGCGACCGGGGTTCGATTCCCGGCAACGGAATTATTTTTTTCTTCTTCTTTTGGTTGCAGTATTATTGCTCAGCATAATAGTAGTTGCATTATGTCAAATGCATGACATAATTTACATAAATGATAGGGCATAGTTTAAACTCATCCAATTGTGATTGGTGGTTTCAGAAATTCCTCGTCTGTATAAATCTTATACATGCAACTTGTTTGGAACCTCTTTAAGTCCCCTCACTGGCTCACTCTCTTTGGGCTACAGTTTACAAGTTCAAATGAGCTACTAGTTGCACATTTAGGAGCAAAATGCATATGGTTTCCTTCTACTAAGTTAAAGCACTGATTATTGGATATGGAAAGTATTGTCTAGACAAATTCTCCTCTCAACTTCTTAATAGTTGGTAGTAGGTGCCTATTGGCAGGTCTATCAACTATGATGTACTACCAAATACTACTAAATAACCGTCTACAATGAGTTAGGTATGTTAATCACTATTTGCTCCTAAATCTTAACCTAGCTGCTTCCATTTATGGTCATGCTTGGGACATAAATCACAGTACTAGCATATACCTCATGTGAAGTATGATGTGTGAAAGTATCAGGCACTTCTCAAGGAATAAACAGCTCAATGATAGTTTTAGAAAGCTTCAAGTATATTTTGACCATTAGTCAAGTAAAGTATATTTGCAAATCATAAATACATTTGGAGATACATTTTACCCGAGTAACACATTCATGTTGTCAATAGTGACGTTTCTAATTGTTTTGACTTATTCTGTTCATCTTTCAGATATTCTAGATGGAAAACATACTACTTTACTAGACTGGATTATAAACATCTAAACAAGGCGGGTACTCCTACTTGAGAGAAGATCCTAAGTCCAGTCCTTCCAAGTAGAATAAACCATCTTTAGATATGCCACCCATGCAAAATAAACCACCAAATTCTAAAAGGTCAGATTATCAAAAGGGTTCTCTTATCAAAATCAAAATATCATTCATCCGGACCTCAAATTAATTTTTCCACACAAAAACGATTAGTTATGTATGATTCACATTCAAATACTTCTTAACAAATTTACCCAAAAGACAGAAGGATATCCAACCAATCCAGAACATTACATAACAGAACAGACCAAGTTCACCATAGCTTAGTACGGGAATCCTTCAACATGAGACTGCAAACATAAAGACATAGTTTTTTACCAGCTAAAAAGTACTTCATTACAAACACGATGTCTACTCAAAAGCCCACTGATTCTCTCTTCGGACTTCTTCTTCCTCTTCCGGGGTGAAATCATTCTTGATGTTGAAAGTCTTGCGGATCTCTTCAGGAGTTTTTCCCTTGATCATGTCAGCGACTGTTTGGCAAGTCAGATCCAGGAGCGACTTGATGTTCAGGTAGTTAGCAGCCTAGGAACAAGAAATCCAAAGTTACAAAACAAAGCCAACAAAAGTGGTGCATGTCAGTAAATCGAAAGTGGTATACTAAGCAAATGGTTCACTCAGTCCCCAATAGACCAAATGTTCTAGCAGAAAGACCAACAGCTTTCGTCTCAGTCGTACAAACCCAGTTGGCAATTTTATTGCTAGTGCTACAGCAGCCCAAATGAGATAACTTAAGAAAAAGCCTTCAAAAAAATTATGATGTTAAATGCTGCAGCAGTGAAACTAGAAGTCTTCTGCACACATTAACACATCAAATTTAGGAAAAATGACAGTAGCTAGCATTGTGTGTGACTAAGGCCAGCCCTGGTGAGTCTAAACAGAATCACTAGGCTTTCCACTTGCTGCTAACTGCAAGATAGGTACAATATTTATGTTGCAACAAGTAGGGAAGAATAGGAAATAAGATGACAAGAAGATAATGGTCAGAGAAGGGCTTTCGAAGTGCGACAGAAACATTACGGTGCAACAAGAGGAATAACATTATAAGATAGTAGGGAGAGGTTTTTGTTACTGGAGACTTGTGATCTTCTAGATGGATCGACAGACCAGAGAAATATTCTCAAGATGTTGAAAGGGGGTATTTAGTTTTGTTGACAGAAATCTTCTTAAGATGTTGTGACTGTGTAGGGGATATGATATGAATTTTGAAGTTGGATATCAACAGGTGGGGAAGTATGGTGCACAAGGGCAGGGTGGAGAAGCTGGATCAAATTCATCAACCACATATAGTCAAATTTCCATGATAATGCAATAACCTTAAAGCAAATCTGATCCAGTATCTCAACCCCAACACAAAAAGGCAATCATAGATGTAAATATTTCAATAAAACATTTCTGGACAATCACCTAATACTACACAAATGAATACCAACACGCATCATGTTCAGCAAATGATATGTAACTGATACCTCACCGACAAAACAAACACACCAAAATTCAGAGATACAACTATCAAAACCCTAATTCTAATCAATCCTTCAACAGTAATCAACCAACAACATGAAAACACCACACTCACAAACAATAGAAGCAAAATATCCAACTCACAGCCATAGGAAGGACATAAACGGTAAACAAACAGTAAAATCCCCAAAATCCTTGCGAAACAAAACCCTAACCCTAACCATAACACAAAATTGAAAAAACAAACAGCAAAAGACACTAGAATCGGGGTAAATCGTGGTATACCAGAATGAGATCGAAGAGAGTAGCCTGATCGACTTTGACAAAGTCGGTATCAAAGGCCTTGAGATCATCATCAGTAGTAGCGGTGGAAGCAAGCTTGTCCTCGGCCTTGGCGGCGTTGTTGGCAGCAACAGCGTCGACATGACGCTTGCAGTACTCGATGACCTTAGAGAGGATTTTGCCGGTGACATTTGGGAGCGGGATGACGTTGTCAGCACAATCGTCTTCTATCATGTGCTTGATCGTCTGAGACTCAACGGCAACAGACTCATCGACCTCGAAAACCTCGCCATCGGAGCTCCGGAGAGTGATCTTCTTGGAAGCGGTTTCAGAAGACGACATCGTTTTAGGAGGTAGAGAGAGAGAGAGAGAGAGAGGGAAGAAGGTCTTTTGGGTAAAGTGAGTTTTGGGGAGAGAATGAAAAATGGGGGTGTGAGATGTAATTTATAGGACGAGGGTTACGCCAATGCCACACAAAGTATAATATTATTATTATAATAAATATTAAAAACAAAATCATTTACTACAGATCCGACTCTTGCATTTTTCCTTTTTTTTTTTCAAATGAAACTCTTCGGTTTATTTCAGAGGAAGTTTTAGAAAGTCCAAGTGAAATTATTAGTATCAAAATTGAAACGTTCAAATTTCTTATCAAGTTACTAATCGGGCCAAGTCCCGATACTACTTTGGACCTGCACGAGCTCCAAAGATCAACACCAAATTTAATTTGCAGATTTTATTCTCACTTGCGCATCAGAAACTTTTTAATAAGTCATGACATCTTAAATTGTTTCAAAACAATCTCACTTAACATTAGAGTTCTTTTGAATAAATTATCAAAAATAAAAATACACTTTATTAGTATAAATATCGTTTTTAAACTTTTTGAAATTTTGAGTAGTTACGATCATTTTCTTTAGTGGTACTCCCTCCATTTTTATTTATAAGTAGTTTTAGCATTTTTAACTCTTTCTTAAATATAAGTAATTTTAACTTTTATTAGATTATTTTACTCTTTCCTGTATACTTTTACTCACTTTTAGTAGTATTAAAAATGCATCTCTTCATTTTTCTCTCTATCACTTTTTTATTAAAACAAGAAAAGTTACGTAAATTTTATAACATTAATAAGTGAAAAAATAAAATAATGAAAATCGATCATTTCCTTAATATGTGTGAAAACACCTAAAACTACTTATAATAAAAAAATGGAGGGAGTAGTAATTACAATTTTTAAAGATAAAATCCGAGTACTATTTGATGAAATAGAAAATTAATAACTCGACAAGTCTCTTGATACTAAAAAATCATATTGCTCTGTACTGTTCGACTGAACTCACTTAACTCGACATAAATTAAAATTAAAATGGGAATATTAAGAAAAAAAAATACTCACATACAACTATTAGTCTCTAGTAACTTTTTGTGCTTGAATGATTTTGATTGGCTCATTTCATATGTGATTTTGATTTCATTTAAATCAAATATCAATCATATATTTTGTGGTGAATTTGGAAAGTATTAAACATCTTTTCTTTGACTGTAGGTGTACTGTAGGGCTCTGGAATGGATGAATTTTTAATATACACTTGGAGACTGGAACACACAACTAGAATGGATACAGCATGCTACAGCTGGGAAGAGTGTCTCTTGGCATGTATGAAAAATAACAACTTGGCATGTATCTCTTGTGTTTGACAGTTTGAGATAACAAGAAGGGAATGCTGCATTTCCATGACTTTACCTAATAAAACAGAGGAAAAACATACCATAGTTTCACTTATACTAAACAGATCAACTATTTCCCCAGCGTACACATAATCTTGTGAGGAATTTCTCTCAGCATGACTCGCATGAGAATATATATTTCTTGAATATGTCAGTATGAGTAATCTGCACAAGGAGAGGCTTTTGATTGTGGACGACAACAACCAGTCAACGAGAAACAATATACGTGATCTTGGAAGAACAACTTTCAGGTCTCCATGTATTGATACGGTGGAGCTTTCGTTCTGGTCATCTGTGGACCTGTAAATAGAGATTTATCAATATGCACTCATCCGTAGAAAAACATGAATGTAACCAAGGAAAAAAAAATTGGGAATGTTTGTTGAACCATAGGAGGTATGCATAAGAGCTAGAATATTAGTACCTCTTATCTCTAATTCCCTCCGTTCTTGGATAAGTGCGCAGCAACAACACATAAAATGTGATAAGCAATCATCAAGTGCACCACCCTGCAAATATATCGATGATCAGTGCAACTGCAACATTAGATATTAATACATTAAAATTGATAAAATTAATGGTTTAAGGTTCAACGCCCATGCATGATACTATGTTAAATCTTTCATGTATTGATAAATCAGGCATCTCATGACAGGAATCTGAATTGTGCATCACAAATTTGGCTATCAACCATGGCGGTTACTGTGGTTTGAAATTTAAAGTCTGAACATAAGTTTACTCCGTAGTATTAGTACAGACATTGTTTTGTACTGAAAATACTAATTCCACGTATTTTCTGTGGATCAAAGTGAGAATATTTGTAGGTGAATGGATGAACATACCTTGATGTTGAGTGTCCTTCTGAGCTTTCTTCTGATGCAGCATGTATAGAAACAGCACGAAAGTATCATGGAGTAGGCCATTATTTCATTGCAAGTCTCTGCTGAGGCTGATAAAGATATGGATAGTATTTATAGTTAGATATTGTTTTCAGAAATGTATTCACAAGAAATAGCCAGTAATATAGGGAACAAGCTCTCACATATTTCCTTCCCAGTAGCCACCGATGCTATTTTCGAAAGTGTATCACAAGGACAAAGGAAGGTCTTTATACCTGCCATTACATGAGTCGAGGATAATCAGGTACTATGATGTAAATAGTTCTGTGCGTAAATCTTGATAAGCATTATTACTAAAGTAACTACAAAAACTTTCTGAAAAATTAACATAAGATAGTTGACAGATTTTCATTTAGACAACCAAAAAGAGCTTTATGAATGAGAAACGTGTGGCTTAGAAGAACTCCAAACATCAGTTACAATTAATATCTGAAACAAGATTCTAACTGGAGTTGAAACAACTAAAAATATAGAATAACTCGGTGGAAGCTAATAGCCTAATACTCCATGTCTCCATGCAAGATAGATTGTACAAGCCACAATGCATTTTAGTTAGCATGCAGAGAAACACATCTTGTTGATCAATGAAAGTTATAAGAGAAAGGACAGAAATAATAGAGAAAGTTAGTTGGCGATAGTGAACATACATAAGTAAGGTTCAGAACAGCAGCCAAGTAAATCTGCATGCCATTCGTCGTCCCGTATTGCTTCCCTGGTAGAAGCTACACTGTGACCTGAGGAAACTGCAGCTTTTCTGCAGGCAAAAACAGAGATATAATACACTTCAAAACAGGTTTCATTGAATATTTGAGGAGCCTAAATCAGGAGCCTGAGTACTGTGTTGAACGGCATGTGCAAAATCTAAAATGAATGAGAAAGGACATGAACCTTGACTCTGTAATGCTTTCAAGTGTTCCGCGACTCTTATTGTTAGAATTGTCCTCCGGTTCTAACTTCTTGAAACTTTCAGGTGGTGAATCTCTCTCTTTTACTGTAGCTGCTGCAGTTTCGGTAACCTCGAGCAGACGCTCAATTACTTCACATCCACCAACATCCATATTAGCTTGTGAATGCTGAAGTTCTACCTTGAGCTTTTCTTGTTCTTTTTTGAGTGCCTTATTAAAGGGCAAATTTGGATAAGTGCAACTAAAACTTTTCTTCAAGATTACTGTGTCATTTTCTGAAAGTGCAACTTGAACTTTTCTGTCATCTTCATCTAATGTGTACTCAAGCTGATGCCTTTGTATTTCTTCAAGTCTCTCCTGAATATTTAAAAAATTGATTAAGCTACTATCAGTATGATCGTTCCAGTCGTAATGGGAGAGCTTTCACTTAAAAATATGAAGATAATTCCTAGACTAGCAACAGCAAGTAGAACCCAAGCAACTTCTTTAACTAGAAAAAAAGTCCATTCCAGCTGATCAATTTAAATTGCAAATGAACTAAAATATCCATATGCTTCATATAGACCTTTTCATTAAATGAGCCACATGTAAAGCTGTGGATCTGTGGTGGTGCTCTCTTGTTATCTAGATTGAATAAACAATACTTCAGTCGTATGAATTTCAAACTTTCACAAATAGGTCTGATTTTGTATAAAATGTTCTTTGATCTATATCAAATTTATGAATGAGTCAGAAGTTGGTGATAAATAAGAGCAGAAAACTGGTAAGCTATGGGCTCGACTCTGGAAACATTAAGAAAATGCAACAAAAAGTCAGTGTAAACTTCCCTCCTCCTCCCGAAAGGGGGAGGGTGTCCAGTAATCAATATAAGAGAAAGTTGGAATTCTAAGCAACTAAGTGCACACCACAAGACCGATATACCATCAAGCAAATGGAAGTATTGCATATGTACAAAGATGAAGATAAACTGAATACTGAAAGTAGATAGGGTTATCACTTATCACAACATCCCAGTACAATAAACCATACCCCACAAACAAAAGGGGAAAACAAAACCCCCCACAAACATTTTGGCAGTTTGGTTGGACCACTGTGCTGGATGGACCAAAAAGTTTAGCCTAATGTTAGGTGAAAGCAACATGAAACTGTTTTTCCAGATTTGATGCCATTGATCTTGTACTAGAGGCTAATTCATATGATAAAGCAATCAAAGCTCAAGAGAAACAATATGATACTGGTATACTACAAAACAATCAAAATTCAAGAAAGACAAATTTACCTGAGCTCTTGCATTATCAAGAAGTGTAATGAGAGGAATGATCCTCAAGTAGCGGTCAATCTCTTCCTGAGCCATCCTAAACTGATAGACAATATTCCACCCCATAGCCATAAGATAAAGATAGCTCCTCTCCTGACAACTATTCACAAGAAGATAAGCCCTCCTCAATGCATCCTCCAGCATCTCCAACGGTTCCCTCGTTTCAGGGTATCGCTTCAGCTCCGATATCCTGAGCTGCTCCAGCAAATTCCCGATCATTTTCACGTGCTGCGCGAACTGCCTGCAGTTCCTCTTGTGCATTCTTGCTGTGTTTGCTGCCTTAACTATCAAACCTATCAATGCAACTGCATTCAGCCCTGTCAACTGTACTGCATTCGAAATCTCTCCGAAGTGGTCCCATGATGCCATCTCGAATTCGGATTCTTGTTCACAGTAGTTGATCAAGAACAGACATGAAAAGGGTTGTTAAGAACTAGTTGTATGGATGGGAAAATGGAGATGAAAAGACTAACTGCCTGACATTGGCAGATAGATAAATAGAAGTGCTTTCTTCTTCTGTGACGCATTTGGACAAACACATGAGTGGCTTGCTTAGTTGGTTTCTGAATTTGGCATTTAGGGAAAAGTAGCTTTCGCGGCGTGAAAGCTTTTTGTTTTGATTTGGTTAGTGAATGATCCACAAAACAACAATGCTGAAAGGAATAAAAAATGCTTTCTTGGTTTTCTTTGGTGACTTAGCACAGGTAATTTCTTCTGTTACATGCTGTATTGATTGGCGGTAGTATTTTAATCTTATAAACAATTCCTTATCCACCTTCAAAAAGCTCTGTGGATTCCAAGTTGCCAACCCACGAGATCACTAGGCAATGCAAGCAACACCAAGCTAAAAATGATCCTAGGCCTTAACTTTTATGGGAAATTATTTGCAAAATACATAAATAACTAAAAAAAAAAAATGATTTCCTAAACATTAGAAAAGGCACATTATTATTATTATTATAACAATACAAGAAAAGCACAAATAGATATAGTCCTCTTAAGGCAGCCAAGAACAATTTGCACAGGTCAGACCTTGCACTTTGGCAGTGAAGAGCCACAGAGACGATCATTTCCGGCAAATGCACTAACCGGAAACTTTGTCCCTGGAAGCTTCCCGCACAAATGGTTGCAACTTACATTCAACTTGTCAAGAGCCGAAACAGTTTTAGGGACCTTTCCAAAAACCAAATTGCTTGATAGATCCAACTCCAGCAATCTGTTTGGGAATTTCAGTCTCCGGGAAATTGAACTTCAATCTGTTACCAGAAGCATAGAACCCCAGCAGGTGACCAGTACTGTTCAACAACTTTACTGGACTTTGAACTTGAGCCCACATTTGGCCAACCTCAATGAGTAAATAATCGTAGCGTTTGTAACCACTGAGGAGTGGTTCATAAATGGAACTTATTGTACGACAAATCCAAGAAATAGATGCCTCTTACAAACATCTGAGGGAACGGATCAACCAACAGGTTGTGAGAGAGGTAAAGGTTATTGATATTGGTGAGATTAGCAAAGGTTTTAGGAACGGTTCCTGAGAAGCGGTTGAAGAACAGATCCAACGTGGCCAGGGCATGGAATGCCCCAAGAAACTCAGGGATGGTTCCAGTTTAGGGAATTGTGTCCCATTTCAAGATATTCCAATACCGGTGCTAGAGCTGAAAAGCTTGGTGGTATTTTTCCTTAGAAGTTATTGTAAGAAAGCCTAAGAATCGACAATTTCGAAAATCTTGAAAAGAAAGTCGGGATTCAGCCAGAGAGTTGATTGTGTTCCAAACCTAGTACACTGAGGTTCTTCCTTAACTGTTACATGGTAGCTGGGATGCTTCCGGTTAGGAGGTTTTGGCCGAGCATCAGCCTAGACAAGCGCGTTAACTCTCCAATGGAAGGTGGTATTGGCCCTGAGAACCGGTTGCCTAGTAGGCTTAATGCATCCAACTGAGTTACTTTACCAATGTTGGATGGAATGGGACCTGAGAGCCTATTGTTTTGGATATAGACAGACATAAGCCTCGGCAGGGAGAAGAGGAAATTAGGAATAGGGCCTCATACGTTTTCATGATCAAGAAAAAAGGATCCCATCCAAAAACTGGAGCTTTGACAGGGAGGGCGAGATGGTACCTGATAGACTAGCAGTGCGATTGACAAGTTGGCCAGGGAGATATAGAATGGTGACCCGGGTCTCTTCTACACAAAAGATGTTGAACCATAGGCAGCAATCAGTTCCCTTTATCCAGGACGCGAGCATGTGAGATGGGTCGGCCTTGAACCCAGCTTTGAGAGCCAGTAACCCGGTTTCGTCGTCGATGTGGCATGCTGTGGCTGTGAGGCAAGAAAGGGAAAGTATGATGAATGATAGGAAGATAGTAGAGGGAAGAAGCTTATGTGATGAAGAAGGCATAATAAATGAATGTTGAAGGAGAAGGTGTATGTATGTGGCTAGTACTAGTAGTATTTAACAAGACCAAGTGTAGTTAGTAGTGTGAACAGTGAAGACTATCAGTCAATTTTATCTTCAAGATTGGCCATTGGGATTGGGTCACAGCCCTATTATTCATTATGCAACATGACATAGAAAACAGACTGATAAACATTGGCAATTACTACTATATATCTGCTTTCTAGTTGCCTAGGTTACTCAATCCAGAGAGTTGGTTAGAGTATTGCACACTGTTTATGGAGAAATGAGTAGATCCCAAGTGCTCTTATGTTCAGACTTTGATAGCATAAACTGGAACAGAGGTTGATTCTGCCACAAAATTAACAAGGAAAGCAAACAACGCATTACAGATGTCAAGAAAATAGACGAGTACTACGTTACCACACTAGAATAATCTACCTAATGTGTGATATTCAAGAGCAATAAAAGGAGATAAAGAAAATATATGAAGTATAATGCAAGATTCACAAGTGCATATTGTGTGTAACAATCCGGAACAACTCATGGCTTTGGGATCAGGTGGAATATGGCAGCAATAGTACCTTTGACATGGCATCAGGATATCTGAACAATTCCAAGGCTGATGACTTTGCATCATGATATTGAACAAGTGCGCATTTCATCTCCTGGCAATCTAAACATACAAATTACAAAACAAAGGAAATTACTTGCTCAATTTTGTCCATTCAAACTCAAGAAACATACAGCAGCAAAGAGTTTCATTTTTCGCCACCTATAGCACAAAATACAGGATAAAACTGTAACGTCACACAAATTTGATCATACATGAACAACAGATGGAGCAGGCCAATGTACCAATTGGTAGGTGTTTTTAGGTGCAATTTAAAGATTTTGAGCTCTCAATAAAAACCTATATCAGCTGACTGGTTGTGTATGGGGTAGATGCAATCTATCCAGCAGCCCATCTCAGGAATCATGAATGTTATTGAGAAAACTCTCGGGTCTAGTTTTGTTAACACACGGGGGAATGTATTTCAAGATTACAAGATTTGATGTATTTGGAGGTTCAAAGTTCAAACTCCATTTAAAATACACATCGTCACCAATCAACAAGTGTAATTCACAAATTTCTCGCCAAACAAGCTCAGATACACATTTGACCGACTAATGAGCACCTATTTAAATCGCATGTGTATATCTAAACCATCAACCACACCTAGGAAACCATACCAATCACTGCACAAGTGGTTTTAATATATATTCTCAAGGGTCAAGACGATTTCAGATTACTACTTCAGTGTTACATACACAATTCTCTTCCCCAATTATACAGCCAAGCTCCATCCTAGCTGATGTAACATGTATATGTGTCAGATACTATTACATGCTCATTTCAGAGTTCACATCAGTATTTGATGAGTTGAAATTTATTAAAATAAGTTCAATATTATTCAGTTTGGTCGAATCAAACATAGCCAAACTTCACATAGAATTTGTGTATTACTTTACCATTTACCAGGCACCAGATGAAAAGAAATTAACGAAATAGTTGGAAAAAAAAAACACTTAGGAACAGAAATAAATAAATAAATAAAAGTCCAAAACCTGGGATGAGATAGCAAGACAGGCTGAAGTTTAGTCATCTTTCCATTGCACTGTTGATTCTACTAGGAATTGATGACCTGAAATACATAACAGCAGTAGAGAATCAGAAACTAGCCTAAAATTAATTTAGAAAGAAGAGTAAGAAGAATTATAGTAGACATTGTTTGCTGATTCAGTTCGCTTTCTGCTAAGTTTCACTGTTGATGATCATGATGAACTGAAGAGGTGAAGGCCTAAAGTGGCTTGGTCTTTTAATTCACGCCTTAATACCTACCGCTCTATGATCTGTTCCGTGAACTATAGATTTGAGGGCGGAAATCGATAATCTTGGCAAATTAATAAAAGATCGATAAATTTACAATTTAACAATTACTAACTTTTTATGTGAGATAGGCTGCAGCATTATGGTGTTGTACTAATTGAGTCGAGTAGAGTATTGCATAGCTGAAGTACTATGGTTTAACTATGGTACAAGACATAAATCATATTATAACTTGTACAAATACAAGAAAAGCACAAACAGATAGTCCTAAGGTAGCCAAGAACAATCTGCACAGGTCAGACCTTGCACTTTGGCAGTGGAGAGCCACAGAGATGATCGTTTCCGGCAAATGCACTAACTGGAAACTTTATTGCTGGAAGCATACCGCACAAATGGTTGTAACTTACATTCAACTTGTCAAGAGCCGAAACAGTTTTAGGCATCTTTCCAAAAACCAAATTGCTTCATAGATCCAACTCCTGCAATGTGTTTGGGAATTTCAGTCTCCAGAAATTGAACTTCAATCTGTTACCAGAAGCATAGAACCCCACCAGGTATTCAGTACTGTTCAACAACTTTACTAGACTTCCAGTAATATTGTTACCAGATAGATCAATGTAATCGTAAGAGGTAGTTTCGGTTGGCTTCCAGTTTTTTAGTTTGAACTTGAGCCCACATTTGACCAACCTCAACGAGTTAATAACTCGAGAGTTTGTAACCCACTGAGGAATGGTTCGTAAATGGAACTTATTGTACGACAAATCCAAGGATTCGATGCCTCTTACAAACATCTGAGGGAACGGATCAACCAACAGGCTGTGAGAGAGGTCAAGGTTATTGATATTGGTGAGATTAGCAAATGTTTTAGGAACGGTGGGTTCCTGACAAGTGGTTGAAGGACAGATCCAGAGTCTCCAGGGCATGGAATGCCCCAAGAAACTCGGGGATGGTTCCAGTTAGGGAATTGTGCCCCATTTCAAGATATGCCAATACCGGTGCTAGAGCTGAAATGCTTGGTGGTATTTTTCCCGAGAAGTTACTGTAAGAAAGCTGAAGATTCAGCAGTTTTGAAAATCCTGAAAAGATATTCGGGATTTGGCCAGAGAGTTGATTGTGTTCCAAACCAAGTGACATCAGGTTGTTCCCTAACCAGTGCATGGTAGCCGGGATGCTGCCGGTTAGGAGGTTTCGGCCGAGCATCAGCTTAGTCAACCGCGTTAACCTTCCAATGGAAGGTGGTATTGGCCCTGAGAACCGGTTGCCTTGTAGGCTCAATGTATCCAACTGAGTCAGTTTACCAATGTTGGATGGAATGGGACCCGAGAGCCTATTGTTTTGGATAAAGACATACATAAGCCTCGGCAGGGAGAAGAGGAAATTCGGAAAAGGGCCTCGTACGTTTTCATGATCGAGAAAAAAGATCCCATCCAAAAACTGGAGCTTTGACAGGGAGGGCGAGATGGTACCTGATAGACTAGCAGTGGGATTGCCAAGTTGTCCATAGAGAGATAGACTGGTGACCCGTTACTCTTCTAGGCACGTGATGCCGAATCATAGGCAGGAATCAATTCCCTTTATCCAGTAAGCGAGCATGTGAGATGGGTCGGCCTTGAACCCAGCTTTCAAAGCCAGTAACCCGGTTTCGTCATCGATGTAGCATCTGCTTCGTGCTGTGGCTGTGAGGCAAGAAAGGGCAAGTATGATGAATGATAGGAAGATAGTAGAGGGAAGAAGCTTATGCGATGAAGAAGGAATAATAATGAATGTGCAAGGAGAAGGTGTATGTATGTAGCTAGTACTAGCAGTATTTAACAAGAGCAAGTGTAGTTTTTTTCTTTTCGAAACGTCATTAAACATCTGATACTACAGTACGATAGACAATTACACCATCTTGCCTAATTACATTCACTAGCTAGTTAAGAGCAAGTGTAGTTAGTAGTGTGAACAGTGAAGAATATCAGTCCATTGTTTTATCTTCAAGATTGGCATTTAGGATTGGGTCTCAGTCCTATTATTTACAGTATTATGCAACATGATACAGAAAACAGACTGATAAACTTTGGCAATTACTACTATATATCTGCTTTCTAGTTGCCTAGGTTACTCGATCCAGAGAGTTAGTTTGAGTATTGCACACTGTTTATGGAGAAATGAGTAGATCCCAAGTGCTCTTATGTTCAGACTCTGATAGCATAAACTGGAACAGAGGTTGACTTTGCCACAAAAATAACAAGGAAATTAAGCAAACAACCAATTACAGATGTCAAGAACATAGGCGAGTACTATGTTATCACACTAGAATAATCTACAAAATGTGTGGATATTCAAGAGCAATAAAAGGAGTATACTGCAAAGATTCACAAGCGCATAATGTGTGTAACAATCGGAAACAACTCATGGCTCTGGGATCAGGTGAAACTGGCAGCAAAAGTACCTTCGACATGGCATCAGGATATTTGAACAATTCCAAGGCAGATGACTTTTGCATCAGGAATTCAGGATATTCTACAGAGTGTGCATTTCTTCTCCTGGCATTCTAATAATACAAATTACAAAACAAAGGAAATTACTTGCTCAATTTTGTCCTTTCAAACTCAAGAAACATACAGTAGCAAACCTGAAGACATTACTATCAGCAACCAAAAAACCAAAGAGTTTCATTTTTCACCACCTATAGCACAAAATACGTGATGAAAACATGTAACGTCAGGCAAATTGATCATACATGAACAACAGAATGGAGTAGACCAATGTACCAATTGGTTGGTGTTTTTAGGTACAATTTAAAGATTTTAAGCTCTCAATAACACCTATATCAGCTGATTGGTTGTTTTATGGGGGTAGATGCAATCATGCAATCTATCCGGCTGCCTGTCTCAGGAATCACAAATGTTATTGAGAAAACTCTCAGGTCTCTTTCAGATACATGGGGGCACGTATTTCAAGATTACAAAATGGATACTATTACCACAAACTAGCTGGAAAACAAAATGGATTTATGAAGTCCATGTTCATTTTGGTCCAGTTTTGCTAAGTTGAAATTTATTAAAATACGTTAAATTATATTCGGTGAAGTTCAATACAATTCAGATTGATCAAGTTCAGTTCAAAAAGTGTCAGTCGAATCAAACATAGCCGAACTTCACATAGAATTTGTGTATTATATTACATCACCATTTAGTAAATGGCATTTACGAGGCACCAGATGAAAAAGAAATTCACGAAAAAGGAAAAACAAAAAACACTTTGAAAACAAAAGAGAAAGGTATAAATAAATAAACTAAGTCCAAAACCTGGGATGATATAGCAAGCCAGGATGAAGTTTAGTCATCTTTTCATTGCGCTGGTTGATTCTACAAGGAATTGATGACCTGAAGTACATAACAGCAGTTGAAAATCAGAAACTAGCCTAAAATTAATTCAGGAAGAAGGGAAATAAGAAGAAAAATCATACTGGCTGCATTTATTGAGATTCCATTCGCCGAGGAAGGTAGATGATGTCGATGAGATATTCTGATGAATTATAGCAGACATTGTTTGCTGATTCAGTTGAGACTTGAGCGTGAAGGTTAGCTTTTTTCTGCCAAGTTTCTCGCTGTTGATGATGATGAACTGAAGGTGAAGTGTGGCCTGGTCTTCTAATTCACGCCCTAATACCTACCGCTCTACTCCGTGAATTATCAAGATGAGAGCGAAAATCGATAATCTTGGCTATTAATATAATGGTGTTTGCAATATCTAACTTATAATCCCGTTTATCATTTATTTTAAGCAAAAATAGTCTTTTAAGTGTTTGCAACAACTTATAAACTGCTTAATTATCTTAAATTAAGCTGGATAAGTTGAAGTTGGAGAAGCTGGGTTGTACCTCCTTCAGCAACTTCTCCTTAAATTAAGCTGAATTTTAGTTGTTTTTGTCCAAAAAGTTAGGTTTACAAACACTAATTCTACCAATTTATCTAACTTTTAAGTAGCTTTTTACAAACACCCATCAAATTCTCTAATAAGCCAACTTTACCAACTTTTTCTTAAATTAAGTCACTTAAGTTGAAGCCACATCTAGAAACATTAATAGCACATATCATTAATTAAATAGGTGAATTCTCGAAAATAAAGGTGCACCTTGTTGAGATTAGTAGCGTTTTAAACCCCTTTAAACCTCTAAATTTCTGCGGTGTTACACCTACTATCAAATATCACTTATTACAAATATATCAAATAACAAAGTACTCCTAAATTTATCACTTACTAATCACCAATTCATACTAATCACCAATTCACGGTCACTACAAAAAGAATTGGGTTTTAGCCACGGATTTATTCGTGTCTAAAAAGACTGATCCGTGGCTAAAACCTTTACTCACGGATAGTACCGTTACTAATAAGGACGTGGGTATTTTTGGCGTAGCAATTATTTAACCACGGATAAATTTAGCGGCGGTTTAGTGACATATAATATGTTGGCCGGATTGGATCCGAGCTCTAGGCTTAGCCAGTGATAGATTTTATCCGTTAATGAATTTAACCACGGATAAAATCTATCCGTGGCTAAATTTTGATTTTAAAAAAATATTTTGTTTCATTTAATTTCTTTAATTCACCTACAATACAATAGATTCTATCATGGCTAAACTTCACGAACTCGGACCTGGACAGCAGGACAGGCACGAACTGAGCGTCCAGGCTCCGTTCGTGAATATCCGTGAATTTAACCACAAATAGTATCTGTGACTAAAATCGATGGCTATTTCTGGATTTTCTTGTAGTGCATTCAACGTTGCTCGTACTATCTCTATATGCTAACTAACTTGAAAGATAGTATATTTACATCATTATAAAATATAATTTATCAAAATCAATCGGAAAATTAGATAACTAAATCATACGGTCAATAATTATATCATTTTCGTTCCTCTATTTCACCTCCCTGTGCTTATTTGATCATGAGTGTGTGAGGCACTCTGCTTATTCCATAATTTACTTTATCATCACTCTATTCACTATTCACTGCACTTGTAACATTATAATTTAACCTCACAATCTTCAAACCAGTGGAGAAGTTAGAAATGACAGTTATAGAGGGGCAGATCCCCACTTGAACTAGAGAGTACGGAGTTAAGCTAGGAATATTTTAATTCACGACGGACCTACATTCCCCTCGTCAGACTATTCCTCTAATGAATCCGCCCAATTTGAACTGTACACAGCCTGATTTTGTATAATTGATTCTGGATCCAATATATACTGAAATTGGATCCTCCAGATTTCCAAATCACCTAACCAATTAATTTTTTTTATTAAGTTTGCCGTCCATTGTGATTTCACAGTTAAACCATGTCTGTGTGTGTATATCTTATTCTCACCTACTTATTCTGACAACTAATCTAATCTTTTTAAGCATAGATTACAGTAGACTTTGCCTTAGCTAAAGACCTGGTTGAGTCCTCCCAATTAAAGTCGGCTCGCTGAAACTTTCAAATGCAGGGGCGTCGTTGGTTTAATTCGTCTTGAATTTGTTTGTTTAGGTGTTATAGATGTTTAATTCCCTTTCTTAAATTTATTTCTTTGGTTTTATTTGAATCAGCAAAAAAGGGTAATTTTCATACAGACCCCCTCCCTGTTAGTTCCATCAACTACGAATCTTCCCAAGTTAGTTCAACAATAACATATTTTTCCTCGTTAGTGAAAAACAATTACATCTAGCCCCACGACCTTGACTTTCGGCGAATTAAGGCCTGGAAATGACAAATTTACCCTCATTCAAAATTCAAATTTCATCAACACCCAAACACAATCAACTTTTCTTTATTGCACATTTGACTCTAAAATTTCTTATTTAACAAAATTAACCTACATAATTTTTTAAATTTCAAATTCATCCAAAATATTTTTATAAACAAGTCCCTACGCATTTTATATCTTAATACCAGCTCAAAAATATTAAAACAATAAATAAATAATAATAATAATAATAATCCCAAAAACTAATCAAAATATTAAAAAAAAACAAAAACAAATAGAAAAATGAAAAAAAAGGTGATCGGAGCTACCGTAGCTTCGATCGGACGTCCGACTGGAGCTGACAGCTCTAGTCGGAGCCGGCGGAGATGTTACTGTCCGACCTCCGGTTGGACAACTCCGGTACCGGAAAAAATTCCGGTACCGGAGTTTATAGCTTGAAGAAGAAGAAGATTAATGGAAAAAAAGAAAAGAAAAAGAAAAGAAAATGTAGAAAAAAGAAAAGGAAAAGATAAATGAAAAAAGAAAAGTGTAAAAGAATAATATTGGTAAGGGCATGTTTGGGGAGAGAATAAAAGATTAAGATTTGTAAGTTGGTCAACATTTTTTGGTAAAATGGAGTTAGATGTAATTGTTGAACTAACAGGGGAAGAAACGTAATAAGGTGCAACAGTAGGGGTAGTTTATGGAATTTTCCCTCAACAAAATAATTATACTAATAATAATAGGAAACGTGAATACAAAACTAGTGCATAAGCAATGCACACCAAAGAGGAAAAGTATGCACTATCTCAACCCATAGAGAGTATAAAAGCATGTCCAAACCTCTGCCCGTTATGACCGTATCACCACTCGATCACCCCCGCCATCTAGTATGTCAAACTTACGAGCAAGTAGCCAAGAGTAGGGGTGACGAGTCGAGAAACCGACTCTAACGGCCGAGACCAAACGATGAGGAATAACTTTCGATGCAAATTTAGGGAACTTAGCAAAGACATGAAAGTTGATGACCATCGAAGGAATACGGGACAATCACGAGAGAGAGTGAGAGGCACATGATATACCCAATAAGAGCTAAAATAGAGCAAGACAAATAAAACTCAAAACCAAGCCTCAAACATAGACAACCAAACCCAGTACCAAACAAAGGCGCCTTCCAGTACTGATCGCAAATAGAGACCGGCAAAAGAAAAAGAAGAAAAAACAAGCAGCTGCCGCATCTCAAAACTCCACACTCATGTAGCTCACGTCCAGTAATTAAAGGGGAAAATGATCTAGTCAACCAATTTATAGCCAAACTTAATTCTTCCTTTCGATCGCATCCAACGCTATGTATTAATCTGAATTTGCTCAACCACTCCGAGAACCGACTGAGATTCACTCTTGAAGATGATATTGTTCCTAGCCTTCCACAGTCCCCAAAGAGTACCTTGAGTAACGACGACTCCAAGATCATTGCACACACTGTTATCCATCAACCAGGTTCCCTGAATCAGATCAATAAGGGAAGAAACCTGACCAAGACTTGATCCCAGCCACACAGCAATGCGAGACCAGACTTCAACGGAAAACTGTCTGTCTACAAATATGTGAAGCGCGGTCTCGTCCTCCAAAAAGCAGAATTTACAGCTACCACACGTTTGCGAATGAATGATGTTGCGTTTCTTTAACGGCAATGCGAGACCAGACTTCAACGGCAAACTGACAGTCTACAAATTTGTTTGTTTGGTGTTTTAGGTTTTGTATAATATTTTAATTGCGTATGTTTCTTAGCTATTTTGAAACAGGCGACAGAAAGATTTTAAAGTACGTTTGCTACTTTGAACAGTTTTTTTAACTACAATTCCAGTCTTGTCTAATCTAGATGCATTGCCTCGTCATTTTTTAGACCATGAGAAAAAGAGAAAAAAAAATGATGATTGGTTTTTAAGTATAATAATTTATTGATAGGAAGATTTTAAAGAAGCTATCTGAGTAATTGGGAAGGGTTTTGAAAACGGAATTTTGATTTAATTTGGTGAAAGTTTAGTTTTTTAGTTGAAATTTTAAATTTTGGATCATGATTTTTGAAAATGTGTTGGATTATGATTTTTTATTTTAATAGATTTGAGTGTAGGATGGTGTAAGGGGTGAGAGAGATAGTAGAGATGATGTATGAAAATTGTAATTTTGAGTATAATAGTTGATTTTTTTTAATTTTTTTTTCTCAAAATGAAATGCCAAGGCTAGACATGAGTTTGGGATTTCAATATAAAAAATCATGTCTCAAAACGTCCCAAACACTAGGTATATAAACCCCCTCCCCATATCTTGAAGCTATATAAACACCCACCATTTTTAATGCTAAACACGACCCATACGCACTAGGCTAATTTGTCCCAAATCCCAATACTAGGTAGCCATAAGAAGAGTGTAAGAAGAGAAATTTTAGTGATAAATATTGCAAAAGAATGTTCAAATGTTTGTATTGTTTGATAATCAAATAAAATGATAAAAGGTCTATATATACAAGTATACCTCCTTACGGACGGTGAAGATCTTCTAATCTAACGGTTGTGGCAGACCTTCTAGGTAGTTCATTCTACTTCAATCTTAAACTATAATTTTTTTAATATAATAAAATATACAAGAACATTGTAGATACTTATTTACATGATAGCCTCCGTTGGGACATGTACAAAAACAACCATGTGTGACATTCCCCCCTCCCCCGACCCACCTAATTCGTTGCCATCCTTGGCTTGACCTTAAATCAGTACTCGTTGATCTTATGCCCGAATTGCCAAAGATGTTCCTCATGCTCCCAACTACTCTCGGCATCTGGAAGTCCCCTCCATCGAACGAAGTACTCGGTGTATGGTAGAACACCTCTCCTACGGATCACTCGATGGGATAATCTCTTCAACATCTTTATCAAACCATGTTATAACCGTTGTGGGTGCCCACTCGTTTTCCCCTGCTTGGGTCCTCGTTGTCTTCGTGGTAGTGACATGGAACGGGTTTGTAGGCTTAAATGACGAGTCTTAAGAGAAGCTCCACTCTACCATGACCTACACTTGGAACTAACTAACAGATTAACGTCATAATTAAATTTTTCACCGGAATTTGAGATTTATTGTACTGATCTTCAGAATGCTCATATTCTTTTAAAACATACTGACCACGTAGATTGGAGTTAAAATTCAAGCTGGTTTGGTTCAAATGAGCTCTAGACGAACGCATAATTAAAAAAAAAAAATCAAAAAACATGTAAAAATATAAAATAAGATATATATAGAAATTCAAAAATTTAAGATCACTTATTAGAAATCAAAATCAATATCCCAAATTGTAAAGCCACCAAAGACTAACAAAACAAATTAATATATAATTAATATGTAAGCAATTCGATCTAGTGTTAACATCCCCAATAATTGTATGGATGTTATATCCCTTAATACATATGGCCGAGCCGAGCCGGCTCGTCAGTAGAACGAGCTATACTTTAGGCTCGAGTTCGACCAGCCTAGCCGAGTTGAACCGTACCGTCGTTAAAGCAAAGCTCGGCTCGCCTATCATCACTACAGCAAACTACTGCATCATTAATAAATTGAGTTTTTGAGAGTGCAGAGAGATAGTTAACTGTGGACTGTAGTATGACATTTCAAGATACATTTCAATATCCATCAGAATTCTTTTGCTCCCTATATCCATGCACATTCTTCCTAACCAAGACTATCATCACTACAGCAAACTACTGCATCATTAATAAATTGAGTTTTTGAGAGTGCAGAGAGATAGTTAACTGTGGACTGTAGTATGACATTTCAAGATACATTTCAATATCCATCAGAATTCTTTTGCTCCCTATATCCATGCACATTCTTCCTAACCAAGACTATCATCACTACAGCAAACTACTGCATCATTAATAAATTGAGTTTTTGAGAGTGCAGAGAGATAGTTAACTGTGGACTGTAGTATGACATTTCAAGATACATTTCAATATCCATCAGAATTCTTTTGCTCCCTATATCCATGCACATTCTTCCTAACCAAGACTATTGCTCACTACGAAAGGGCTTCGCACTTTGTGTTTTCCGTCGGACCACGTAATTGATCCAAACACGTCAGTATCGAACGGTAACACCTCTCTAAAACTAACTGTAAACTTCAATTTTCGAACATTCTTTGTGAACTTCAATGTGTGTGGATTCACTTTAACTTCCACCTCGCGAGGCGCCACTATGGATACAGTGTAGGTTGATTGAACTTCACCAACATTAGTCACCGTTCGGGTCACTGTCCTGGTTCCAGCGTTCTCTAGCTCAGAGATAGCTATGGACGGGTAATTCATGTTGGATATCAGATCAGAGCTTGATTCATCTGGGCACGAAAAGTCACTGGGAAGTGTAGATGCAATGTTTTTAACATCAGAGGTGTCATAGCCCACGTTGCAGATGAAATACGCGTAGTCAGTGATTTCTGTTTCATAAACCAACCCCGGATCCAGAGGGCCTGATAGAACAATTTGTCCTGCTCCAATATCAAACGGGGTGGCAATCGACCCGTCTTCTGTTGTTATTGGGGCTTGTAAGTTGTTTGTCTGGATTGCTGCGATTTCAATTACAAAAAACATTTCATAAAATGGTCTGCGACGATCAGTGTTGTCATAGTTTACCGTTAAAAGGAAATTATATATATAACCTGTTGTCATGATGGCTGAACTAATAGCTGAAGGACTCCATTTCGGATGTTGAGCCTTTACTGTTGCAACTAGGCCAGAAACATGAGGGCAAGACATGGACGTGCCTGAGAGTATGTTGAACGTTGGAGGTTGTCTGCCAAGAAGAGCCTCATTCGAATCATTTGAGGGCCATGATGCGAGAATTGCTACTCCTGGTGCAGCAACATCTGGCTACAAAATCGACAGAGCGATTCAAACACCTACATTCATACATGCCAATTAAGGCTCAACTATAAATGTACCTTGAGAAGGTTTTTTATGCCTATTGTTGGGCCTCTGGAAGAGAAGTAGCCTACAACAGGAGCCGGCTTGTAACTTTGCACGACCCTGGTTGGTAATATTGTTCCCAGTGGATTGCTATTCAAAATCAAATGGATCAGAGAACTTTGTTATGACTTATGACACTTGATATTCTCATTTTGATTGTTGAATAAGTTACCTGTTTGTTTTAATGTAAGAGAGTATCTCAGCTCCATCTTGGTCGGAGACAGAAACGACTGCATTACTTTTGTATCTCGATGGTGATTGTTTCAGGTCACTATCAATCAGTATCATCCCAATAGCCCCTTGGTTCTTCAATGCATCAAATTTCTCGTGTGGTTCATACAATTCGTCACGGTTATCACACAAAATGATCCTTCCCTTCACTTTGTTCTCCTCCAACACGCCTGGGACGCAATTTCTGAAACAATTGCAAAGACATTTGGCAATGAGATAAAATGCTGTCAATCAGTCCTAAAGATGGGGAAGTTCCCTACCTTGAACCATCTGCAGAGAGGTCTATCGTCGAATTTTTTGCAGAGTCTCCATCTATTAAAGGATAAATTGGAGATTTATCAAGATTGGATAAGTTGATGCCTCCACCCTATAATCTCACAAAAGAAAGTGAAAATGTATCAACAAATGACTTCAGGGGGAAATGCTAAATCATAAACATAAATCTTGGATCTTGGTGTGCGTGTGTGGACTTGAATTTATGGAATGCAAAAGCTGAAAAGTAGGCCTCTTTAGAACTTGCTAGTTGTTACCTTAATCACTTTATTTCCTGGTAACACGAGATCGGTCTCAAAATCGCGATCAATACTTGTTCCTGCAACCGTTAGGATCCAAGGGGAAACGTTGACAACAGATCCGGGAGTAGGGCCGCTGTTCCCAGCAGAGCATACCACAATGATGCCCTTTTCAACGGCATGAAATGCCCCGATGGATATGGGATCATTTGTAATGTCTGGGTCTCCGGGATTCGTACCTAACGACATGGATATAACATCAACTCCGTCACCAATTGCATCATCAAGTCCTTTTAGAATGGCTGACCCCATGCACCCCGCATCACCAGCTGTACAAACACGATACACTGCGATTCTTGAACTGGGTGAGCCTCCGTGTGCGTTCCCTTTAGCTAGGCCATAGTATGATGCTCCAGATACTGCATTCCCAGCTGCAATAGACGCCACGTGGGTACCGTGGCCAACGTCGTCTCTAGGGGATCCTCCGCCAGTGTAATATCTAGCTCCAATCAGTTTCCTGTTTAATTTTTTTGGATAAGATGGAATAAAATCAATAAATAATATGTTTTCTACTGCTTGTGAATTTTTTTGTACACAATAGGTAATAGTAATAGCCTAATAGACCATGAATGGATGGTCAGTCCTTTACCTGTTACAATTGGAAGAATTGAAATTCACACCTTCCATGCATGTTCCCTTCCAACGTGATGGGATCGGACCCATATCATGGTCCTGGAAACTTTCCGACTCTGGCCAAATTCCTGAAATAGCAGTTCATGGATTTCAGTTTCACATATAGTTCCTGTTTGAGTCTAAACAGAGTAATCCTCCCTAGCTACATTTTTGGTCATTTTATGGTTTGTAAATTCAATATTAGGTATAGATTGAATGGTTTTTAGTTTTTACCTGTATCTAAGATGCCAATGATAGTGTCTCTGGTAGATGCAGAGGAGCGGGAACGACGTGAGCCTCTCCTTGAATCGATTTTGACATCAGTTTGGTACTTCAAAAAGTCCCAAGAATGGGTTGTGTGAAGTTGCAGAACTGGGTCAGGAAATACAGACACCACTCCTGTTCTTTTGGCTATTGATTTCGCTTCTTCCTCCGATAAATGAGCAGCAAAGCCAGAGAAACCCTTTGTGTAACTGTGCAACACTGTGTTCTTCCTGATAACAAATTTCAAGTAAAAATAGATAGCAGAAATCCTATTTTTCAAGAACTTGAAGTAAATTTCACTATGATGTAGTAAATTTCTAAATGGACATATACACTGTACTATATATAATAATGATATGCTCACCCCCTATACATTCAAATTGAAAACATACATCAACCTTCCCTCATGTTTCCTGAAAGTCACAATTCACCGTCACTAAGCTAATACTATGTCTACAAATTTCCTTAGAAGGGCTAGAAAAACGAAAAGATCTCTCGTTTGTAACATGTATACGTAGTTTACATGTCAACATACTACGCGTACACAACAAGAAAAAAAGAAAAAGAATGAATAGATGAAACAAAACCTTTCAGTCAAGGTGCTCAAAAGTTCAGCATGATCATTCCGTGGTGTCCCATTTTGCGAACCAGAAGCTCCCATGTAGACAATGTAAACTCCATGGCTTGGTTTCATTTCTGAAGAGGCTGAGGCAATCAGCAAGAGGTTTAAGGACAACAGAACAAGGGTAGTTTTGATCATCATGTTTATCTTTAGAGAATTCAGACACTTCATGTTATTTTGAGTTAAGGCTACATGCACTTATATAGCTAGTTGTGAAAGTAGTTTAAATAAAAGAAATTAAGTTTGGCCTAGATATGATGAGTCAATGGAGAACCTCAAATTGAGATCTAATCCAACTAAAGAGCTAGCTTAATGGATTCATGCGTGTGTCCACTGTGCGAGACATGCTTGGACTCGACTGATATCACTCAATCAAAAAACTTATGTAGTAGTAGTACCAGTAAAAGCTTCAATGCCCATAAATATGTGCGCCAGATCAAACTCTCTTTAAAATATTCAACATGCAAAAGCTATTACTCGTGAGATTCGTACTTAACGTGTTTTAAGTATTCTCCAATTATTTAGAAAAACAATATTAAACACTACAAAAATAAACTTAACACTGTGTTTTGTTGAATTTTGTATGGTTAATTTAATTTTAAATTAATCTCAAATTATATATGAAAAATCAATTAGCAATTTTATATTATGCAAATATAAACATTTTTAGTCTTAATATAATTTTTGTAATCATATTTATGTTTATCGTAAAATTTGAAAATAATTTAAAAAATAAAGTGATGATAGTGCTGTAATCCTGATCTAATAATGCGGGAAGTATAATATATCTAGGAAGTATAATATAACTAGTAAACTGAATTGTTGAACATGCAATTTAGATGGCTAGTGTTCCACGGAGAAAAGATGGCTAATCCTTTTTCATAGGGCTTGCTTCTCTCATGTAGATGTCGTGATACAGTATGAGGTTATTTTGTACAAAAATCTATAAAATGATTGTCTTATTATTATTGATCGAGTTAAGGATCAACATCACAACACAGTGCGCACAGAAATAACAACATCACAACACATAGTTTAAGTACGAGCACTTTTTAGATCAAACTAACAATTCTTTAGGACCTAATCTTGGCTCTCCTACTTAGTAAGTTAGTGGGATAGGATTCGATCGTATTTGCTTGCCTAACCAACCAGCCTGCTTTTGTTGGACAACGATTTCAATAAATGTGCTCTAATTATTTATGTAATGTCATCTCTAAAAGAAATTATCTAAAAGGCCGGTATCTTTTTAGGGTATCAATAGCGTATCTAATAACACATTAGTACCCATTAGACAAACAACAACATTTTAGTGTCGAATTTGACCAACTTAGCGCTCTAAGAACTGTTCCAAAATCTGATTTTTGGGCAGCCAAAGAAGATTGTGTGGGAGGACTAAAATGTAATTGAATTTTACATATTTTTAGTCTTTTCTTTATTTTTCTTTTCTTTTTTACTTTTTTCTTTTCCTTTTTCTTTTTATTTTTCTTCTCTTCTTCTTCTTCTTCAAGTCTAGTACCGGATTCCCGTACCGGAGTACCGGAATCCGGTACGGACTTGAAAAACTCCCAGATCGGAAAAGCTCCGATCTGGGAGCTCATCTCCGATTTGGGAGCTCCACAAGCTCCCTGACCGGAGCTTTTACAAGCTCTGGTCAGGGAGCTTGCAAGCTCCGGCCTGGGAGCTTAAGTGCTCCCAGATCGGAGCTTTGCAGCTCCCGATCTGGGAGCTGCACAAGCTCCTTGACCGGAGCTTGTAAGCTCCGGTCAGGGAGCTTGCAAGCTCCGACCTGGGAGCTTAAGTGCTCCCAGATCGGAGCTTTGCAGCTCCCGATCTGGGAGCTGCACAAGCTCCTTGACCGGAGCTTGTAAGCTCCGGTCAGGGAGCTTGCAAGCTCTAATCTGGGAGCTTAAGTGCTCCCAGATCGGAGCTTGCATTATACCGGCCGGTGGGAGCAGAGCTCCGGTCACCGGAATTATTCCGGTGACCGGAGTTCTAAAGAAGAAGAAGAAGAAAGGGAGAAAAAAATAAAAACAAAAAAATATATAAAAGAATTAAAAAAGGAAAATATTTTTTTCTTACTGTAGTTAATGCCTTGTTTGTTTGGGCATGAAATTCTCGGTGGCAAAGTTGTAAATATTGAGCAGTCAACCCAAAAGGTACTAAAATGTTATTGTTGACCTAAAGGGTATTAATCTGTTATTAGGTGTCAGAAGGATACCCTTCCATGATAATAACACTTATCTAAATCTTAGTGCAATAGAACGTTAAGAGATTAGTGCGATTGAACCGGTTTCCTGAGATCTGAGACCATCCTTCGTAATATTCATCATAACGAGAAAATTGCAGTTTTGGTCCCACAAGTCCCGGTCCTTCGCGAATACGGTCCATTTTTCTCTTATACAGACAAATACAGTCCTCTTTCTGTTTCTAAGTCACAATTTTAGTCCTCTCCTCTGATGTGGAGGTGGATTTGACTATGTGGCTGGACAAGTGTTAATTTTGGCATTAAAGACAAAAGAAAATTAGCTCTGACACATGTCGTGAGTGTATTGGTTCTAATTTAATTTTCTTTAAATATAAATCTTTTTTAAGAGCTTAAATATAAATTCAAAATATAAATCATTTTATTTTACAAGGTACTGATGAAAATTTTAGAAAACTAAAAAATACATTAATAAATGGGCCAATTTCGTTTTACGGCCAGACTTGTTTTGAGCTTTTACATTTCCCACAAATCTTGCTAAAAAAATTTTTTCCAACAAATCCTTTCAGAAATACTACAAGCTACCTACAAACATTTTTAACAAAAAATGCAATATCTCCTCTATCACCATTTAAACATTAGAAGAAATGAAAAAAGAATCCAAAGTAAAAGAAAAAAAGGCACACATACGGGAGCACACCAGTCTCCGCCAGGCTACCGCGGTTAGGTTGGCGAAGTAGATCAACTCCGCCATAGTGCTGGAGAGATACGCCACTGTTAGGCGGCGTGGAGCAGATCTTTCTGCCACGAGTGGCGGCGGAGGCGCAGTTCTCTGCCACCATTGGAGCTCTCCGCCACAGTTGCGGAGATCTCCGCAGCAATTTTGGGCTCGATCTTCAATGGGAGTTTAAGCGGTTTCTCCGCCATGTTTCAAGCTGCCTAAAAATCAAAGCTTTGAAGCTCCACTCTTCCATTAATGGAGATTCAATCAAGCCCCAAGTGAAAAATGAAAAGAAGTTATGCATAAATTTCTGAATCAATTTAATCAATTTATGCAGTATTAGTGATGATCGGAGAAAGTATAATAACATTGTCGGAATTATGCAAAATCTCATATACTTACAAGGGAGTGACTTGGCATGACATGGTGATGATTTTGGGTGAAGTGGACATGAATTGGATGTGTTCGCAACATGATGCAGCTGTGTATTCACTAATTCGTCCTAATTCTTACGTTCCGCGCTCCTATACGGCGAATTATACGAAAAGAGGACTAAAAGCGAAAAATTCGTGTAGAGCAGGACCAAAAGTGAGGAGGACCGGGACTTGAGAGACCAAAACTGCAATTTCCCCACCATAATACATACGGAGTATGAATTATGCATTATACAGATAGATATATCCGACACAAAATGGGGAGGGATTTGGTCGTGGTTTTATATGAACGAAACAACAGAAGAAACGTCTTGGGGTACGTTGGACCATTGGAGTAGTAGCAGGTTTGTGAACACTTGGACCTTTTACCTTAACATCATATATTCTTCAATTTGATCAAGTAGACACTCAAAATCATCACGGGTTTTTTTTTTTAGAAAAATCATCCTTCTATTAATGAATCACTGATCCAGTACATTTGGGTTTGCAAATGGCAAACTATCATCACCCATACTATTCTCCGTTGCGTTATACGCTAACAAGTGAGCGACCTTATTACAATTTCTAGGAATGAAGGAAAAAGTAACAGAGGAAAATTGCAAGGCCAACTGTAAAATATCCTCAATTAATACTCCAACACAGGAAAGAGAAGGATGTCGGTTCTGTAACTTCTGAACGAGCCCCAAGCAGTCCGTTTCAGCCTGCAAATGCAACCAGCCATGCTGCAACGCCAACCGCATCCCTGCCCGTAGTGCTAAAGCCTCCCCAATTTCTGGAGTATTAATATGTGGAATAATGTGTCTGCTCCAACTTTGCACCCAAATCCGCCGCAATAGTTGCATCCGTGTTCATTTTTAATCTGCCAGTTTGTGGAGCCTGCCACCGCTGCTGACTTTCCTGCACCTGACCAGCAGAAGAACGCCCCTGAGCCTCCCTAAATTCTAGCAAGTAGCCTGCCACATATACAGCTGTGGCCTGTGGATCACAATGAGTGAAGTCGACCTCATGCACCAACTTGTTTCTACAGTTCCACACAACCCACAAAGACACCACCACCTGCTCCATCTCCTTGGTATTAATTTGTCGTCGTGTTGCGTCCATCCATTCAACAATAGACATCGCACCTGAAGAGATTGAACATACATCTACTAATGAGTGACATGCCCAAAAACAACGCACAAATGGACAATCGCGAAACACATGGAGAAGTGATTCTATGCCGCCATGACAAAACATGCAAGTAGTATCTACAACTAGCCCTCTTTGATTTAAACAAACTGACACAGGCAGTGCACCATGGAGTAGACGCCAACAGAAAATTTTAATCTTATTAGGAATATTTAGACGCCACACCCAGTTCCAATTTCCCACTCCCAAATTACTTGTACTCCCTGCCCTTGATCGTAACTCTCGAACAGCAAGCTCCCTAGCCAGGTGATAAGCAGAATTAACAGAATACATCCCATTCTTCGAATAATGCCAAACTCTAACGTCATCCCTATTATGTTCCGAGACAGGAATTTGCAAAATAGCAATTGCGTCCTCCTCTCAAAATAAAGATGACACTAAAGGAATATCCCATCCGCCCCCATCAGCTTGCAAAAGATTCGCAACACAAGTCTCCCCCATCTCATGATAATCTGGTGTAATGGGTTTAAAGCTAAAGTCCCTAGGAATCCACCTATCCCTCCAAACATCAATACTTAACCCATTCCCAACCCTCCATCTAACCCCAGCCTGCACCAAACCTAACGCACCACACAAACTCTTCCAAGTAAATGATGAACAAGGTTAGCTTGGGCCTCAAGGGACATCACATTGAGGAAAGTACTTTGCTTTTAGAATTCTACTCAACAACGAATCAGGATAATGAATAATCCTCCAAATTTGCTTTCCCAACATTGCCAAATTGAAACACTTTAAATCCCGAAACCCCATCCCGCCATCTCTCTTTCTATCACACAACCTATGCCAAGCTACCCAATGAATCTTTTTATTACCCCTATTACCCACCAAAACCTTCCCACCATTGCCTCAATCTCATGAAGCAAATAATCGGGCAATTTAAAACAACTCATAACATAGGTGGGAATTGCTTGAAGAACGGATTTGATGAGGATCTCCTTTCCTACCTTTGACAATAATTTATTATCAAAACCCTGAACCTTACTCCACACTCTCTCCCTCAACCACTCGAACACCTCTCTCTTTGATCTACTCATTTCAGTCGGAAGCCCCAAATATTTATCATGTTTCTCCACCACCCTAACTGGTAAACATCCCCTAACCTCCTCCACCCTCTCTCTTCTCACATTTTTACTAAACACCACAGTTGATTTTCTAAATTTATTTCCTGACCAGATGCCAAACTATACCGATTCAACAATGACACAATTTCTCTTGTTGCCTCGGAAGTAGCTTGACAAAATAATAAGGTGTCATCAGCAAATAAAAGATGAGAGATCCTTGGAGCTGAAGGAATAACAGCAACCCCCTTCAGCACCTCCCTCTCCTCAGCATCTCAGATCAAAGAACTAAAAGCTTCAGTAACAAATAAGAAAAGATAAGGAGAAAGAGGATCCCCCTGCCGAATCCCCCTCTCTGGCTGGAAATAGTTTAACGGTTCACCATTCAATAAAACCGAATAAGAAACCGTTGACACACAAAGCATTATCAACTGAACAAAACTCTCATGAAAACCCAACTTAACTAAAACTCTCTCTAGGAAAGCCCATTCAACTCGATCATATGCCTTACTCGTGTCTAATTTTAAAGCCATAAAAGCCTCCCTTCCCCTTGTCTTACGTTTCAGAAAATGATTAATCTCATAAGAAACAAGCACATTATCAATTATAAGCTGATTGGGAATAAAAGCAGATTGAGTTTCAGCTATGATTGTGTCCATGTGTGGTTTTAGTCTATTGGTAATTGCTTTGGAAACAACCTTAAACATGACATTACTCAAGCTTATTGGACGAAACTGGACAACATACTCTGGATTTTTACATTTGGGAATAAGAACAATATGGGAATGATTCAGTTCAGCATTCAAAGATCGGTTATTCAACACATTCAACACACATTCTACCACATTACTACCAACTAAAGGCCAAAACTTTTGAAAGAAAAAGGCAGGCATACCATCAGAACCCTGTGCTTTAGAAGGAAACATATAAAACAGTGCAGTTTTTACCTCTTCTGCTGAAAATTCACAACATAGCTCCTAGTTCATTTGCTGAGTCACCTTTGCTTCCATTGTCTCAATCACATCTTCTACCTCTGCATCCGTTGGCCTCCGAGACTGGAAAATTCCCCCGAAATAATTACTCACCAGCTCTGCCATGCCTTCTATGTCTGTGCGCATCATATTATCACCATCCTTCAACCCATGGATTTCATTAATCTGAGCCCTCTTTGTTGCTTGCGCATGAAAAAACTTTGTATTCCTATCCCCCTCCTTTAACCACTGATTACGCGATCTTTGTTTCCACATCACTTCCTCACGATCTAACTCCTCCTCCAAAGCCCTCCAAATCATCACGGGTGTTCAAAGCTTACATTATTGACATTCCACTAGAACTCATATAATGCCAATTGCTAGAAACACCATTGAGTTTCATATATAGGACATAGACTTCATGAAATCGTGAATCGTCGGATTGGACCATATTGTGGCGAAGTATGAGCAGGGACGGATCTAGAACTTTTACTTAGTGGGTGCAAATAAATGTACGGTATATTAATTATTATTTAAAAATTAATTAATTAATTCTTAATAATCAATTAAATAGTACAAATGTAACTGGATTAAAAAAATTCGTAGTTTGAAATCAATACTTTATAATTTCATTATGAATTCGCGTAACAAAACATTTTCTTTATTGTACATTAATTTTAGAATTTCACACAAACTATTAGCTTTAACATACAAATTATATAGAAAGATGGACGAATTTTTCAATAATATTAATGAAAAATGATGTTTTTCCGTTGCTCTAAATTCAATTATCAGTCAATTAGACACATGCATATTTACCCTCTTCAAGTTTTCATTGTATATATACTTAAATATAACTATACATATTCACATATATTATATATGCTCTAACCAATTTAATGGATTCAAAATAATTTTTATAGACTTAAGTGGGTGAAAAAAAATTAATTGTGTGGGGACAAAATAAAAATTTATATTAAATATAGTGGAAAAAGGAAAACATTTGTGGGTGCAGCTGAACCCACATAGCTCCGCCCCTGAGTATGAGACAGAGGCTATACAGTGTGAATTTCAAACATATGCCTTTTGACATGTTGGAAGGAATTAGGAAATAATAATTCAAACAAAAATTAAGTAAAAACTTTTCCGTTGCCGGGAATCGAACCCGGGTCGCCTGGGTGAAAGCCAGATATCCTAACCGCTGGACGACAACGGAAGCTTAATGAGTATTCTCGTATGATCTATAAATCCCTTGTCTTATCCCCATCGTCTACCATCCACAATAAATTTTTCTGCGGATGCAACCAACATAATTTCAACATTTTTGTGAACTAGATGCATAGAAAGTAGCAAGCTTCAACTACCAATTTTGTAACCATACTTTCTCTGATAGTGATGTGGAGATTTTTTTTTGTTGGTTATCTTTAATGCGTTCAACAAGCTATTCGGATTGTCTTATTCAAACTGAATACGGAGCAGTATTTAGATGACTGAATGTCATTATATATAGACCTTTAGTTACCCACACGGGCCACACCAACACCTCCCACCTAATTATTATAGTCCCTTTTTTAATCTTACAGTAAGTCATACAATCCTCCCGGTTAATGCACATACACCTACACACATTTACTTTATTTTTTAGTCATTTAGTTGGGAGTTGTAAGGTTAAGTGCTAACTTCCCAAATAATAAGCAGAGAAGATGAGGAATTAAGGATTAAACTTATGTTGTCCTTCCTTATTTTTTTTTTTTAAACATCAAAAAACTTTCATTAAGCCCAAAAAAGTTGTACAAGATTAAGAGGGGTATACCCCAATCGTGACACAATACATATCACTAGTATCAAGTACACAAGAGAGTCCAAATGGCCAAGACGACTACTGGAAAAGCCAAGACGACACGACATGTGACAGACTCTAGCAAAGCTATGATCCCCGACATATGTCCTTCCTTATTAGAGTTGTGGTATTCAACTATTCATCGAAGACTGCTACTCTGCTAGTGTTTCTCGCTAGTAAACATGTCACCTTGGGAAGTGTCAAATGCAAACTTTGTATTGCTTCATATTTGGGGATATTTGAACATTCGAGCTCATACGCCTTAATGGACTAGGCTCATTAAGTAAAATTCTAGTTGTCCTGGCCCATATTGATCATTTGAGCTCTTGGATCTTAGTGGATTACACCTATTAAATAGGACCCTAGCGGCCTAGCCATTTTACTAGTACAGTACTCATCCGTTTTTTAAAATTATATACGCTTACTTTTGGATCGGAGTTTTATGAGGTTTATATAATGAGTGTAGTGTGTTGGTTTAGTGGCAGGACCCACAATAAAGTTGTGAGATAAAGATTTGTCAAAAATAGAAACGTATAGAATCTAAAGATTCGGACAAAAATGAAATACGTATAGAATCCAAAAAAACAAATGAGTACAAGTTTATCATTTAGACTCTTATAGTGTGGTCTAGAGTCATTTAGTAGAATTCCAACCTACATAACCTGGAGTGTGAACGTAAGCATGATTGCAGAAGCATCATAATTATAAAAATTATGAAAGCGTGAGCCCCTAAAAGCGCATAATATTAATAGCATAAAATATAGTATGTGCATAAATTTTAGGGCGATTTACATGTGGACCCCCTCTTATGCTCGGTAATTACATATGTTTCCTCGTTAGTAAAAGAATTACGTATAAACCCTCTTTATGCAAAACAATTACAAATAAACCCACGATCTTGACTTTTGCCGCTCTTAATCATGGAAAATACATAATTGTCCCTGAACAATTATCAGATTTTAAATTTTACCAAACAATCTCAACTTTAAGTTATTACAAAATAAACCCACATATCTTATCTAAATTATAAATTCCCCCAAATTTTTTTTATTTCTTCTTCTTTCTAATTTACCGGATTCCGGTGCCGGAATCCGGTAGCCACCATCAGCTCCGATCTGGAGCCGTGAAACAGCTCCAGATCGGAGCTGTTACAGCTCCAGATCTGGAGTTGGCAGCTCCAGATCTGGAGCTGCAATAAGAGCTCCGACGGAGCTCTTTACAGAGCTCCACCGGAGCCCTATAAGAGCTCCCGTCGGATTCCGGTCAACCCATTGCCGGAATCCGGTAATAGAATTAAAGAAAGAAAAGAAAAGAAAAAAAGAGAAAAGAAAAGAAAAAAAAAAAGGATTAAATTGCAAATAAGATTAAAGGAATAAGGCTAAATTGTATAAGGGCGTGTTTGGATAATTAGTAATGAACAGTAGATTATAAGCAGGTCAACGCAAACTGCTTAAATTGGGGCTATATGTAATTCTTTTATTAACGAGGAAAGATTTGAAAAGCACGTCCATAAGAGGGGGTCCCCGCGTAAAAATCTCTAAATGGGCAATTTTATTAATTTTCTTATGAATATAGTTTATAAAGTAATTATTTAATTCGTGTATTATAAAACTTAAATAACACACAATATAGCATAAATATAAATATCTTACTCAATAGTATGTACTTGTATTGATTTTGAAATTTATCGCGAAAGATAGCAATTAAGTTATCGATCTCATAGTGTGAATTGTAAATTGTAGCGAAACTCAAAATACAAGATCGGAACGACTTGGACGTCTAAAAGCGTGAGAGAGCGTGCTTGCAACGCAAAAAAATCTGAGGATAAGCTTTTAAGGTGATCTAGATTCCAACCATTTGACTAGACTTAACCGCCTCAGCATTTCTGAATTTTCTAAATATATTTTGATATCATCAGATTTTAGTACTAGTAGTAGCAGATTACCGCAAGAGTAGTTTTTTTACCGCAAGAGTAGTTACTGATAAAGTTTTAGGAAAAGGAATTGCTTTTAATTATTTTGAACAATTCATGCAATTCAATCGAAAGTACCCTTGGAATAATAATGAAATGAATTCAATTCCAGTACTCAAACTTGTCTGCTGATAAATTCATTGCTATTAAAAGTCAACAATTTCGTTGTGGAAGTAAATGATGTCACATTCATTCACTTTATGTATAATAGTAATTGACTCTTTAGTCTAGTAATTGAAGCTCACACGGATTGACTAGCGTTACCTAATGTGCACAAAACAGGTTATGTTAGCTTCAATTTTATAACTCCAATGTTTGGATATTTCAATTTGTTAGGGAACTACAAAGAGAAACAAAATATTATTGCTTATAATTTATAAACATGAGACACCTCTAGTGACTTTCTGGCACAGTTGGCAGAAAAATTGTGCATTGTTTAAACTTTAAACCATTACTAAACTGCATTTTAATTTCTGGTTCATTGACAAGTTCTGAGAAGGTGAAGTTCCAGAAGAACGGTCTCATTCAATAGTTTTCAAATCCACCGACCAGGAAGCTTCAAAACATGCTTCAATCAGCAAAAAGCCAAAAACGAATTGAAAACGGAAGACCCAAAATGCATTCTAAACGATACATCACGATAATGGCACAAGCCAGCGGATGGCCGGAGAAAGATTTTTCTAAAAGCAAAACATATGGATACACTAGGTTAGCCAAATGGATGGAAGATAGAGAATGCGGAAACAAAAGTAAAACTATAACACATTAAAACTAGACCAACATCTCATCGAAGATACGGGGATGAAGTCCAGTACAATGGCCACATCAAGAACAATCAAATGTTTGCCTGAGTCAAGTCATTTCCAGCCCCATCAAATTGTGGCTCTTAGACTGGAATATGAATGACTAACCTTTTCCAGGTTGTATCTGGCAGTGAGATGAAGGTGCACAGGAGATAACGAATCCCCAAATTTCCATGCACATTCCATGACCAACCAATATATTACACTAGTAAAATTCAAAATCAGGTGCATTATAGATATGCCCATAAAATGAAAGCATAAAAAACAAATAAAAAAATATTCAAAAATAGTGGGCATATCATAAGGGTAATGAAGAGGGTTTGGAACTGTACTAATACAGTACCCGACTAAGTTCACTCTCGTCCTGGCCACACAATCAATGCCCTCGTTCAGTGACGAAAAATTCACCATAAAAAGTTTCTCCTGAATTCATCCGAGAAATCAAGTACCAAACGATTAGTAAAAAAAAAAAAAAAACCACCATTCGTCCATATCGGAGTTACAATGGGCAGCTGTGCAATGAATCAGTCGGCCCCAGTATTATCATCGCGATTTCTCCTTTCCCTCAGAAAAGCTATAGTAATTATTTTATCTGTCCGCCATTTGCCTCCTGAAATATTGTACAAGTCAGTGAAGAGAAGTAACAGGCTATATCATCAACTTGAGAACAATAATGAGCTCGCACAAACCACCGTGTATTTTGCATTTGCAACTTACGTAATAATGCAGACGGTATATTTATTGTTGTATAGCACACACAACTTTTGGCAGAGTGACAATGTGTTATGTGCCATTGTAGTTACATTTTAGTTTATGAAATGGATACATCTGAGGAAACAAAACCAACCTTGAGTAGGTATGCAAAATTTCACCAGAATCAATTTCATTAGCTAATGAGCTGCTTCTGAAGCATCCTCCTCTCCATTAGCCATTGACTCAACCGTAGTCTCTGTGTGCCCTTGAGACGTACCCACGATGCCATTTGCATTAGGCACGGAATTCTCGGAATCATCCAAAGAGATCTGCTGCAGAGATGTTGCCATAACATTTTCAGTCACTGCACCAGGTGTGCGAGAGCCAGAGTCGTTATTTGAACCAGATGTAAGCCATCTGCTCCAGTCATTACGCCTTCTAACCTTGTCGCCCTGCAAAAGGAGAATTTAAAAAGGTACATGTTGGTAAAAGAATATATACTAAGATGGTTTTATAAACCAATTCAAACAAAACAACACAAAATGGAAGGAAACAGAGTCCCGTTTCAACAATCATAAATCAATAAATATCAATGCTGTAACCCCCCCCCCCCCCATAAAATAAATAAATAAAAATTCAGCCAAGATCAGTCTCCAAACTAACCTGTAATTCCACATTGGTTGCATGTCTCATGGCCTCCAAGATCTCGTTAATATCTTTAGACATGCTTTGAACCTGGATGAGGAAAAAAAGTAAATTAACAAGATATGTGCAGTGGATGAGACAGGTATGTATACAAAATGTGGCAAGCTTCTGTGAATACAAACTTATGGTGCATAAGACCGTTTAAGAACTTATTTCATTGATGTACTCACTCGATCAATAAACTAAAAGGGCAGAAAATGTGAGATTGATTCCCAATTAAATATAGGCAAGGAAATTTTCTTCCATTTCTAAGTGTAGCAACCTAGTTCGAAAAAAATAGCATCTAAATAGAACCATGTCGCGACAAGAGCACAACATTAAACATAACAGAAATCCTAGGTGCAATCAATGAATAGGGTTTAAACTTTAAACTTTAAGTAGATCAGCATATCAGTTTTTAGAGATTGAACGTATAGACAGGAATGATCAGTTAGAAGGAAATGTAGCTACTTACTCGCGGAAACGAAGCTATTAAACTAACAGGCACCCAACCATTATCATCCATGTGTGACCTCAAAAACTTATCTTTGACCAAGTTATCATCACTGTCAGCATTCAAACAAGGTCATTGTAAGTTATTCTAAAAGTAGTGGAGAAAATATAAACAAGAATAAGTTCAGTAAGTCTTACCTGAAATAATAGTCAATTTGCTTAACAAGCGTAGTCGCCACCGGGCTTTCATTCATAGGAGAAAAGATCACAGGAGGAACAACATTAACTGCCATAGGCCTAAATGATTCTGGAGGCACCGGATAATAGAAAGATGGCGGCATATCTGCAAGATCCAATTGTTAAGGTTAGAATGGTGTTACATCCAAATTAGAATACTAATCAGATTACTTACCATATCCCATTTGGGCTGGGAACATTCTCATCGGTCCTGGCATAAATGGACCGGTTCCAGGAGGCGGCATTGGAGGTTGTGGTATAAATACCACAGGAGGAGGTACAAACGGAGGAGTTAAATGAATATCTCTACGATCTTGGTCACGCCTACCACCCTGATTATGATTATTATGGTATTGACCTTCCCCACGAGGACGAGGCCCAAAATTACCCCTTCTTGAGTTATTTCTGTGAGGCTGAGGAGAATGTTCATTGCCCGGATGTGGCTGAGAATTCCCAACTGCCCTTGGACCTCTTACAGTGGCGGCATCAGGAACATTGGGAACCATCGGAAAAGGTGCCTCAAAAACAGGAAAAGGCGGCCCCAATGGTGCAGGAGCAGGCGCTGCTGGTCGATTAAAATTATTATGTTGAGACGGTCCGCTGCCAGACGAGCTGCCTCCACCACGATTCCTCGACCTAGGTCTGGCAGGCCCGGTGTTATTTGCAGCGGGATGAGGATGGGAATTGGTATGACTCGTTCTCTGAGGCGGTGGTTGAGCTATTATGGGAGCCTAGGAGAGCAAAGACAACAAACAAATTATGGATACACTCCAATACTTGGATAATAATAATAATAATGCAAATATTCTGGGTTTCTAAATAAGCATTAGGGATGAACTCAGTGAATTCAATAATAATAAAAACAATAATAACACAAGCATACCAGTTTCTAAATGCATTTAACCAAATTTTCACAATGAGCACAAGTAATAAGTCAGTTGAGTAAAATACATGTTAATATTTCAGACACTTTAGGAAACAAATTAACCACAACTAAAGTAGCTAAACCCTAACAAATCACAAATATATATAGATAATAACAATGTAAACCCTAATCATATGAATTAAAACAAAACCAGAGTTCCGATAATGAACCTGAGAGGTTGAAACTGATCCATCTCCAGCGGGACGGGTAGTCTCCGGCCACGATCTCGGAACCGGACGGGTGGATTCCGAAAGAGCAGGCCATGTGACAGCGCCGCCCATAATCGGGCCGGCCTGCACAACACCATTTGATGAGGGAGTAGTATTCCAAACCGGTCTAGGTTGTTGACCACCACCATTCTCTGGAGTTGTTTCTTCCATTACAGGAACAGGAACCGGAGGCGGATTTTCCTCGGTGATAGGTATAGGTGGTGGATTTTCACGAGTAGGCTCGGGCGGCGGAGATACAAGGGCGGCGGTTGTTGGGGGTGGAGGAGAGGTAGAGGAAGGTTCAACCCTACCTCCTCGAACTATGGAGGCCCATTGCAGATTTTGACGTTGAGGAGGAGGGCTACGAGGGCTGTTGATTCCGTTGGCGGTGTCAGTGGTGGTGGCTACCATCCTAGGGTTAAAAAACCCAAATGATAGATTAATTTATTTCTGAGGTTGTGGGGAGGGATTGAGATTAAAATTTATTTAGGTGATCGGCGGCGATACTAATCCCAGGATCAAACAATTATATTCTTCTCTTCGTCTTCTCTATACTTTTCTCTCTCTCTAGATTCTGTAGGTGTGAGGTGAGTGTGAACAACGGTGGCTTCGGTGTATGTGAGGTGACTTCCCTATTTTCCTAACCCTTCTAGTCTTTTCACAATTTCCGTTTCTTTAGCCCAATTTAGATTGGGCTTCACAACAAAAATAGATTTGTGAAATATTTACTTTTTCCTTTTCTTTTGGACTGGGCTTTTGAACAGATGTACTTGTACCTTTCACATTTATTTTATTGATATTTTTTAATTTAATATGAACTTTAATAAATCTTAAAAATTATACTAAAAGTTAATTAATAAATTTATATTATAAAATTATATATATATTATATTTTTATAATATAATTTTATAAATTATTTTTTCGATATTGTTAGGACTTGGGAAAAATGAGAGGTCGAAAGGAAATTTAAAAAAAAAGTCATTAAAACAAACATCAGAATTCATTAGAATTCATTATTAGCATACTCCCTCCCACCTTATTTAGGACAATAAGGTGTATAGTCATGGGTCAGTAGTTACCCAGTCATCGGCGGATCCTCTGGGTCCACTCTAGTGACCCCACTAGACTCCCTGAAATTTGTATTCTCTTTAAAAAAAAGTAATTAAATTTTGTATTTTGATCCCTCTAAAAATTACAATTTATATTATTGACCACCCTAAATATTGAAAAATTTATTATTTATTAATTATTTTTTATTTTATATTAAAAATTGTTATATTATGGTAAATTAAGTACGCTACTCCCCCGGTGAAAATCACTCCACAATTCGCCATTGTCTCCAGTCCATTATCACATAACACAATTTAGTAGCACCGACATGTATTTGTTGCATGCTGATAATTAGACGTGGCAAATAGGTGGATCGGATTGTTCGGATCGGGTGATTTCGATCGGGAGAATGAGCTTGTTTCAGATGACTTCGGATGTTTGACCAAAAAACACCCGGGTAAAACTTCAGATTCAGATTGGGTAGGATCTCGGATTCGAATGGCTTTTAATCCAGTCCAATGGGGACAAAGACTAGGCTAAGCACGTTGACATCCTATCCCAGCCTACCACTAGTAAACAACCATTCGTCTCCAACCTTCTCTCCATGTCACAATTTATTTTCTCTATCTGCTCTCTCATCACCAAAATCAATAGAACCCACCACAGCCCCATATCACACCACCACCGCCCCGCTCCGCTCACCGTCATGCCCCTCTCAGTTGTCCAATGGGCTTTTCGCCTACGACATGCCCTTGTCAGTTGCCTGATGGGCTTTTCGGCCTCCCACATGCCCTTCTCGATTGCCCAATAAGCTTTACGACCTCCGACATGCCCTTCTCAGAGTGTAGCTCTTTATCATGACTTTAGCTTTTATAATACCTACTTTTTGCTATTGTGTTGCTAATAGGGGTGAGCAACCAGGGGCGGAGCCAGGATTGTAAGTTACGTAGTGCGGTAAGATTGAAAGCTCTAAAATATTTATATTAATTTATATTAATAACATTTTTTTTTATTTTAAGGTAAAAATTAGAAGAAAATGACTACTTTAATGACACAATAAAACTTTAGTGAATTGAAATTTTGAAATATAAAGTAGTGCAATATCAAAACTAGCATTAAAAATAGACAAAAAAATATTGAAAAAGTAATAAAAATTAGTACTAAAAACTTTTTTTTTTTTTTTTTGGTACTACCCTGCCCCTTGATACCTCCGCCCCTATGAGCAACAAATGTTTGTTTCTCTTATATATCTTTATTACTACAACGGCCTGCACAACAATTAATCAATATAGTCAGGTGTAGCTCAAAAGGAAGTGTGCTTGCTTCACATGGAAGATACACTCAGGGTGTAGCTCGCATGCGAGAGGCATGGGGTTCAATTCCCCGCACCTCCCCAATGCAATTTTTTTGGTCAATTTTCTCTGGGACTTCCATTAAATAAACTTCCTCTTTACCCTATAATAATAACATTTAAAAGTTGCTTCAAATTCCCAACTTGTATGGAGCAAAGATGTCATGCGTAGTACATATGTATTGGGGTTGTAGCACATATTGTCAAGTGCTCGCTTCACATGCAAGATGTATATTGGGGTGTAGCTCATATGGTAGAGCGCTCGCTCCACATGTGAGAGGCATGGTGTTTAATTCCCCGCATCTCCAATGCAACTTTTTTTTTTTTTTTTTTTTTTTTTTTTTTTTTTTGTCAATTTCATTTTTGGATTTTCATTAAATAAACTCTCTTTTTACCCCAAAACAATAATGGAAAAAAATTGCTTCAACTGCTCTACTTGTCTAGGACAAAAATGTCATACGTATCTTGGGATAGCTCATATTAATTGTAGACTGACCGGTTCACATACAAAAGGCATTGGGGGTGTAGCTCATATGGTAGAGCGCTCGCTTCGCATGTGAGAGGCACGGGTTTCAATTCCCCGCACCTCCAATGCAACTTTTTTGTCAATTTCTTTTTAAATTTCCATTAAACAAATTCCCTCTCTGCCCTAAAACAATAATGGCTAAATGTTGCTTCAAATATTTTACTTGTCTAGGACAAGATATGATACATACATACATATGTTGGAGCACTTGCTTCACATGGAAGAGACAATGGGGTTTAGGTCATATAGTAGAGCGCTCGCTTCGCATGGGAGAGGCATGGGGTTTAATTCTCCGCACTTCCAGTGCAAAAAAAATTTGTTAACTTTATTGTTGGATTTTCATTAAACAAACTCCCTCTTTACCCTAAAAGTTAAATGTTACTTCAAACTCCCTACTTTTCTAGAACAAAGATGTCATACATACATATGTTGGATTTGTAGTTCAAATTGTGGAGCACTAGCTTCACATGCAAGAGGCACTGGGGGTGTAGCTCATATGGTAGAGCGCTCGCTTTGCATGCGAGAGGCACGGGGTTCGATTCCCCGCACCTCCAATTTATTTTTTATTTTGTCAATTTTCTTTTTGGATTTCCACTAATTAAATAAACTCCTGCTTTGTCGTAAAACACTAAAAGTGGTTTCAAATTCCCTACTTGTCTGAGACTTGTATAAACACTAAAAGTTGCTTCAAACTCCTTCTTGGGTGTGCCCTGGATGTCTATTTTGTTGGCTTCCTTTGGCTTCACTTGTTTAACTGTAGCTTGGTTTGGAGATGGTGTTGGTTAGCTAGGCTGCTTTCTTTGGTTTTGGTAGCAAGGGTGTCAGGTGATGTTTATACTTGTGCCTTGTTAGGTTGTGTCACGAAGGTTGTGGTTTTGTAGTCTCTTTCCGGTTTGGATATTGTACTCGGTATTGGTTGTATTATCATGAATATTTATTATGTCCGGGATCATTGAATAATAATTCTATCCGTTTAAAAAAAACTTGTATGGGACAAAGATGTACGTCATACATTTAGTTTTTATGCCCTTATTATGGCTTAATTTCCTCTGTCCACGAGATTGCATTCATGTTCAGTACATGTATTTTTTATTTTTTTTTGAAACGGTCAAATATTTTTTTTTTATATATAACACTAGAAGTATAAGAAATGCTCAATAAAGTAGTATAGACAAACAAAACGAGTACAAGGAGGCCAAAGGAAAAACAGTAACTCAAGCGTTTGCCAGCAGACTAAGAAAGCTGGAGCCAAGGGAGCGCTAATCTAGAGAAGCAGAGGAGAGGAGAGTAGACCAGCTTCCAACTTGCCACTTTAGAAGTCACAACAGCAAATGGCCACCAAGGAGACGTTGAGTAGAGGTGGAAAGGAGGATAGAAAACGTTACCATAGCCAAGCTAGGGTTCTCATTCGAGTATAAGGCAACTAGTTTAAAATAGATTCCCTATATTTTCAATAAATGTCGGTTTTCTGACCGGTATGAAAAGTATAGTCTATTCATCGCCTTACAAACGAAGACCAAAACCGGCGAAGCAAAGAGCAATAGTAGTTTAAAATAATTTCCCTATAGTCTATTCCTTGCTCTAGGTTCGGAGGTCACCAACTATCTAGGACCACGCTCCTCCACCCTATGTCGGTAATCGAAAGTATAACAAGTAATTTAAAATAAATTACCTATATTCCATTAACCACCAAGGTTTCTCAGTTATTAATTTATTATGAAAATATAGTCTATTCCTTATCACACAGTCGAGAACCACCAAGTGGCAAGCAATTTAAGGCCTAGTCAAAGATAGTTGTGAACGAGGCCACACAACACCAACAACAACAAAGCCTGTCAACAAAAGAGCAAACAAGTTAACCCCTGGCTTGTCAACACCATTGACCCTCCACAGATGGACCAATTAATCCATAAAGTAGCCGCTAACTCCTTAAAGGGCGTTACTGTCCAGCAAGATGGTTTTAGGCCAATGTATAACCACCAACATGTACCTGTTCAACCCTATAACAAAGAAACCACAGCAAACAGAGAGTTAAGATTAATTCTAGGTAGCTCCCAATTCACGCCCTTTCACAAATGACAATTGACGTTCACAATAGGGAAAGTTCGTATGATTTTACATCCGAATTTGCAGAGAAATTATATGCTATGTACCTACTATTAAAATCCATTTCTGTTTTTTCGCCCAACTGTTACCAGAATTACTTGGATACATCCCGTGCCAAAGACAGTTGAGGGGTAGGACTAGACTAGAATGATTGTGTTAACTATAAAGTCAGCCATTAAAATTTCTAGGAAAATTAATTCTGGATCCACCAACTCTAGCAAGAAACATAAAATAAAATCATTAATATTCTTTCTTTCATAATATTACCTGACCCACATTAAATTAAGAATGCTATACTTTTCTTTTCTCAGTACCGCACCATTTACATTTATTTAGTGCTATATATAAATGGCCAATGCACTGTCTTAGCCAATCCACCATTGGTCTCTCTCATCTCTTTCACCAATCTAATCACTAGTCCTTCTTGTACACTTGAGAACAAAATACACCTTCAGTGGTGTTTTAGTGTGTGCAAAAGCATATGGCTCAGACTACTCCAAACCACACACAGACTGTCTCTGGCTGGGCTGCTCATGATCCTTCTGGTAAAGTCACTCCTTACACCTTCAAACGCAGGTATTCAATTCACTCTCTGACTCCATCGATCGTATCTTAATTTGACTAATATTATCATCAATGGCATGTTTATATTATACGAGTATCGGAGTATATGTCTAGGCGGAGTTACTGGATCCAGAAGAAACTACTTGAAAAAATGTGGGCAGAAGAAACTCCATGAAAAAATTAAAATGTCTTGATTTTTCAGATCAACGACTAGTCTTTATAAACTTTGCATATATATATATATTGCCTAAACATTAAGAGATATTTTTTGAACAAGACCAAATATATTCAACGATACGAGACATATTTGGAACGGGTCATTGGGTCAAGAACGTAATTCTGATCGATGATTGGAGTTGCCGGCCGAAAGTTAATTTTTTAAGGTTGGATTTATTAGTACTTACGATAAAAGGGAAGGGACATATTACTAGATTTGTCATTGATGGACACATTAATTTATATTTTTAGACAAATTAATGAATTGTTTTTGCAATTTGTTGGATGGACAGAGAGAACGGGGTCAATGATGTAACCATCAAAATACTCTACTGTGGGATTTGTCACACTGATATACACCATGTCAAAAATGATTGGGGTATCACCATGTACCCTGTTGTTCCTGGGTAAGAAATTTTTAACTTTTCATCACTTAACAAACATTTTCTTATATAGGTGTAACCATTGTGACACCCTCTAATAGAGAATGTGGGGTCCACGCGTGGGGATTACACTCTCTATTAAATGACTCTCTATTAAATGGTGTCGTAGAGGTTACCCGCCTAACATCTGGAAAAAAAAAAAAAAAATATATATATATATATATATATATATATATATATATATATATATATATATATATATATATATATATATATATATATATATATATATATATATATATATATATATATATAAATGAATTCTTATGTATTGTTATGTATATGAAAATCTGATTAAATAGGCATGAAATTATTGGGGTCATAACAAAAGTGGGCAACGGTGTGACCAATTTCAAGGTTGGGGATCGGGCAGGAGTTGGGTGCCTGGCTGCGACTTGCTTGAAATGCGAGTTTTGCCAAGATGGCCAAGAGAATTACTGTGATCAGGTTCAGTTTGTGTACAATGGGATCTTCTGGGATGGGAGTATCACTTACGGAGGCTATTCGGATTTTTTAGTTGCGGATCACAGGTAATAATGCATTAAAATGCTTGTAAATTGAAATTCTAATTTATTTCAAGTTGTTACAAAGGAAAATGAATTTGAATTTCTTATAAGATATGATATTTATAATTTTTTAAATTTTATAAACTTTCGTAATAAGGGACCCTTCGTAATAATTATGTATACAAATGTTGCACTCTTCGAGTAAATTTAATTTTCCATTATAAAAGTGGAGTAATTAACAAACTTCATTTAAAAAATTTCAGACATGATCACCTACTCTACTTGATCGTAAATAATTAGTGAGATGACCAAATGACCATGCCTAAACCCAGTCAAAGGAACTTTCTAATGAACATATTCAACCTTAATATAGAATTATAAAAGTATAATACTCTGATGTACGTTGTGCCTTTAAATACCATTATGTTATTGACTATCATGTATGGCTCACACTTAATTGCATAAATATCACATTTATAAACACAAATTCTATAAAATTGGTCATAAATCAAGTGTAATATTGAATTTTCCAGTAACCACTTAGTTTTAGATTACCTACCAACCTATAACAGTATCACACATATTTATTGTTACAAACTCATGCAATCATGCTTTAAATTTAATATTTCTTTGAAATGTTTCGTTTTACTATTTTTGAGAATCAAATCGATATACAAACCACTTCTCTACTACAAGTTTTAATCTAATCGAATTTTTTTTCTTTATACACTCAAGTTAAACATATTTATGATTAGCATGCGGTACCGATAGGGCTGTTAACGAGCTGAGTCGATCTGATCATTGGCTCTATCGATCAATGATCGTCAGACATATATGGCTGATCATGATCGGCTCGTGATCGCCGAGCTTCACAAAGTTGTGATCGTGATCGGCTCGTGAATGATCACATTGATCGCGCGCGAGCTGATCACGATCGCGATCGTTCGACTCGTTAAAGCACGAAAATTAGCTTTTTTTACTATGTAAATTTTTAGATTATAAATACAATCTATTACAAACACTATAGAAAAAAAAAGACTAACATAAATTCAAAGTACATAAGATAGATTCGGAAGTTGTTGAATACATTTAGGGTTAAGATAGGTATATATATAATCATAATAATAATAATAAAATAAAATATAAATTAAATTAATTATTAATCACGATCTGATCGCGATCTTTCGATCATTTCTTCAAGGTTACCGACTCATGATCAAAATGAGTCGATCATGATCACGATCAAGCTCGCGTTGACCGATCTCGATCACGATCCGAGCTTTGACCGATCTTTATCACGATCCCTCACGATCAGATCGATTCGTTAACACCCCTAGGTACCGCGTATCAAAGTTGATTGTTGTGCCAAATAACTGTGTATTTTTATTTCTATTATTTTTAGTGTTCTCTTCCTATAGCTAATTTTTCATTGGTTTCTACTTTCTAGTAGTACTATTTGTCTATTTTATTTCCACTTGTACAATCATGTGTCTATGAAGACAAAATCAAGTCTTTGGATTCACATGATCTCCTTCATTGTCATAAATTTCTACTACCTGATTTTTAATTTATTTTTTAAAAGATAAAATGATATGGGTTCTCATTTCAAAAAGCAATATAATTATGCATGGAACGGCTATGGGACAACGATATGAATGTACAGATTGTCATATGACAATTCTAATTTATGTGAGATCGACGACGACATATTAATTAATTTCGGCAAATACTTTGAACACATTTTGCAATTCTAATATTTTTAAAGTGTGTATGCTGATTGCACTTGTGATTCATACTTGGCTACTTGCATACTCCGTATATAGTATTTTATTGATTATCGTTAAGCAACATCTTATGTATCATCATTAGTACTATAATACTTATGATGCCATTTGCATTGTGAAGGAAGGAATCAACGGGCCACTAGAAAGTAACAAGAAAGTATCATTAATTGTTTAATTTAACTTCTACGTACGAGTAATACAATAAAATTATTAAAACCACTTGATTCCCTTTTAATTTGCTTTGTGTGTTTGTTTTTCGTTTATCTTTACTTAATTTTGCACTACTGTAAATTTGCAAAATGCGTTGTGTTACAACAGGTACGTTGTGCGTGTACCCGAAAACCTACCAATGGATGCAGCAGCTCCACTGCTATGCGCTGGAATAACCGTGTATGCTCCTATGAAAGACAACAACTTGTTGGAGACGAAAGGGAAAAGAATCGGTGTTGTAGGCCTTGGAGGATTAGGCCATGTCGCGGTGAAATTTGGAAAGAAATTTGGCCACCATGTTAGTGTGATCAGCACATCCCCATCCAAGGAGAAGGAAGCCAGAGAAGGTTTGGGTGCAGATGATTTCATTCTGAGCACTGATCCAGAACAAATGCAGGTTTACTCCAATTTCATTTAAAAGTACATCTACCTTTTAAGCTTTACATAATGTAGGATGCAAATTGACAACGAAACATAGTTCAGTTGGTAAGCTGCTTTATCTCTAACCAATAGGTTGGGTGTTCGAGTCACCATTTAGCCGATTAAAAAAAAAAAATGTAGGATGCGAATTTGGCATAAGATCGGCCTAATTTCTGAATGCAGTAATGTTAAACGCGTGACACATTATTTATTTTGGCAGTCGAAGAAAAGGACTCTGGACTTTATCTTGGACACTGTATCAGCAGAACACTCAATTGGGGCAGTACTAGAGTTACTGAAAGTGAATGGTACTCTGGTCATCGTTGGGGCACCGGATAAGCCCATTGCCCTACCATCGTTCCCATTGATCTTCGGTGAGTAGTCCTGTAAATAAGCATATGTTCGGGGCACAACTTACAAGCTTTATAAATATTAACTAACAATGGTTTTGTGGCAATATATTGTGCAGGTAAGAGAGTGGTTAAGGGAAGCATGATTGGAAGTATAAAAGAGACGCAGGACATGATGGATGTGTGCGGGAAATATAACATAACGTGTGACATCGAGCTTGTTACTGCCGATCAGATTAACTATGCGCTTGAACGCCTAGCCAAGAACGATGTCAAGTACCGTTTCGTCATCGACATTGCTGGCAAGTCTAAGGAACTCTGAACATTTATACATCTTTCTTATTTGGCTACGTACATTGATACATTTTGTGATGTTTAATATTGGTGAAACTTGTCTTACATTTGTGAGTACTACTTTTACTCTAGTATGTGCTTTCTGTAAACAGATCGAGTTGTCTGAAGGAATATAATTTCGTTAGCTTCTTGTAAACTGGACGTCTCATTATTTACTCGAGGTGTATCTTAATGACATTGTAGCATTACAATGTTGAATCTGATGGCTTAATTAAGTTAAGAGAGTACTGTAGTGTGGTATAAGCAATATACTGTATATGCAGCAATTGACCAAGCAAGGCAGAGATTTCAAGAACTTATACTAAGTTATAAGTACTCTACACTCAACATATTCTTATTTTTCCCTTCAAAATGTTAAACAATTGTAGAGAAGTACAAACAAGTACTTGAAAATAGTAAAATAAAATACTTAAAAATAGAAAAACAACTTGAAAATAAACCAATCCATACAACACAACGCTAAGACCATCTCCATTGGGGGTTTGATAGAGTTTGATCATACGTCTAATCAGACCCTATCAGCCTCCAATGAGAGTCTGATGGAGCGGTATGATCAAACCGGTCTGATAGTATCAACCTGGTCAGATAGAGTTTGTTAAAAAAAATTAATATGTTTTAATTTTTTTTCCCTTTTATCTACTTTTGTATTTTATTTTATCTTCTTCTCATTTTGTACTATGTGGATTTAATGTACTATAATTTTATATTTCAAGTATTGTAATTTATATTATTATCAAGTATTGTATTTTTTTCACCAATTAGTAAAAATAAAATATTTCAAGTTATATAAACTATGTAACGAGATTTAAAATAGTATGAAGTTTAAAGAAATAAGAAAACAATAGTGAGTTAAAAAGAAATGAGAAACGAAAACTGTAGTTAAAAAGAAATGAGAAAAATAAAATAAAATGTGGATCTCAACAGGTGGAGTGTTAAAATATGATATAGTCTAATGGCTAATAAAATAATTAGAAATGCTCAGAGTCCGATGAGTGTGATGGGTCTGAACAGATGGAAATAGTGTAACTATACCAAACCTTTGAATTTATGGTGCGTGATTGGCTTCTTTCTTACCCGCAATAGAGTTTAATACCATGAAGATTTAATACATTTTTCTTTTTTTTGAACCGGTTAAAATATATTAATCACCTTGAACCAAAGTACAAAATGTGCATAAGTAATGCACATCGATACAATATCGTACAAGTCACCTCAAGAGGAGGGAGAATGACGAGGATCCAACCCCAAACCCCGTTATGGCCGTGACATAATACTTGACACCCCCCCCCCCCGGGTCTAGTATGTCTATCACCCTAGCGGGAGGCCAAGATTTGGGGAGTTTGCAAGTTGTACCACCAACTCTTAGTAAGTCTGGAGAAGGACCATACCTATTGTAGCTAGTCTAGGGGACTAAGCTAAGAAACAAGAGGTGATTTTCTCCTCCCGGTCACGGGACACTCACGAGAATGGAATTGGCCAAGTAGACTCTCCACAATCTCACCGACAACAAAACATGAAAACCAAATGAAACAAAGTCTAATCTAAACCTTCCACTAGTACACCGAGAAGGCAAAAATACCCAAATGGACGCCGAGGAGTAGCATCACAAGTACCATGGAGATGAGAGGAGTCATCCAAATGAAGAGAGACCAAACAAGGGTGAAACAAGAAAGTGCCCCAAGATCATAACCACATAACACCTCAAATAACTCAAAGATTATCACACCGACCCGTAAAACTCATGCGGTCTCGCTCCTACACCCTATACCGAAAAGTGTATTTAAAAAGAGAAACTTTAAGATAGGAACATCCAAACTTTCATCAAACGCCAAGGTCCATCCAAGATTTCAACTATATTAAAAGCCTGAATTGATATTGAGGTACATAATTTAATTATTCAAAGTAATTCTACAATATAAATTATGTTGAAATGTAGGGATATTGAGATTGACTCCAAATCGTGCTTTGGTAATTCGTCATGATACACACGAATAATGCGTCCTCCGATATATATTGGCTCAGAAAGGGAAGATAGGTCGTGTTCTTGCATGAACGAAACAAGGACACAAGACAAAAGAACGTAAGAAAGAAAGATCGACATCAACAATGAGAGAAAGAACATAAGAGATTCAGGGAACTCATCGTCTTATTGCATTAAAAGATAAATAATTGGTTGTGCCCTGCAACATATATGTAGTAGTTACCGGGTAACAACAGTCTTTGGTTACTAGAACTGTAAACAGAAATGAAATCTAAAAAAAAAAAAAAAAAAAAAAACTACGCGCTTAATCTCCAAGTAATCTTTCAAAAACCCTAGATACTAGCCTATTCTAGATGATTACCGCTGTTGAACTTGTTGGCCCACAAACTAACCACAGCTTGGTTCCATGCTTGATGGACTCCCTACATGAAATGAACAGATGACCAGTTTTATATCATGTGCGTAGTTTTGATTCAACTGAATTGAATTTATCTGAATTTATTTGAAATATAAAATTTCACTAATCAAATTTAAATAAATTTGAATTGGATCGAAAACGTCCCAACAGAGCCACCCATCTTAGAATTAATTTAGAGCCAAACACCCTTATTACTACTGAAGTTTCTATGGATGAATTGCTGAAAGAGAATATTCAACTTGTTTGTAGGATTAGCGTTTTTAACCTATACGAAATTTTGGGACGTTCCAATATAACTCGTGATCTTCTATGGAAAGACAATACGACATCTTCTATGGCACCGTCGAATTATTGCCACAATAATAACAAGAACTAATAAGAATAATTAATTAAAACGAAAAGGAGTATCAGAATACGATATACGAATGATATACGTATACTATCCAAGCTGCACATGCCACGTAAAAGGAGAGAGTCAACTAGTCAAGGATGACATACAGGTCACCAAAATGTGGTGACACGCGGCAGACGGAGATAAAATCACGTGAGGTTAACATAACAAATTAACAACCTTAAAAATCCAAGTAACAACAAATACTATACGTACGTACGTACTCTATAATCTTTCAATGGACTCGTCGTTAAAAATCCGCGTCGTTCTATAACTAACTTTTTCTTTCAATTCTTATCCTGTTATCCACATTAGGAATATTTCTAAAAATTAATCTCATCATTAGTAGCTCTCATTACAAACTTCCAATTTCATTACCACATTTAAATCTACACCAACACTTGTCGCAATTTCAGAAACAACTAATCCATATAGGGCGGCTACATATAAAAAGTTTGATGAGTCAATTAATCACTTTTCCTGGACCAGATTAAAAGCTAAATTTCTATCTAATTAATTTCACGCAGATAAATTAACTCTAACGTATACGCTACTCTTATGTGTGTAAATAAATGGTGATTATAAAATCAAATTCCTTGATTCACAGCTTCACTGCATTAATTTCCTTGATTGAGAGGTGTGTATTTCATTATCTTCACCAGCTGTATTTTTGTTAGGCCTTGTTGATTCTATCACAAGAAATTAAGCGTCACTATATATATATCTTGTGGTGTACAATGTTTAATCAGTGCAAGTTTTTAATTTCCCAAGTCAAGTGTTTGTATATATATATATATAGTACAATGAAAATGTTGCGGATGAAGAAGATGCTCTGGTCGAAGCTCTTCGGAAAAAAAGGTGTGCCTTGTTGTTACGAATAATTCATTTATATATACTCCTAATTTTTTTGCTAACGTTAATGAAATGACCATGCACTCTATATATTTCATTAGTTCTCACATACTACTTATCTTGTTTTTTGGCAATGGAACTGTCAGAATTCATGTGTTCTTGTTGTTTCAGGTGCAGTTGAAAAAGAAGATGTGAATGGTTCAGTAGGCAAGTTAAATGTGGTGCAGGAGTATAAAGAAGCCTTTAGGACAAACTCATTCACCGAGATTTGTAATCAAGTTCAATGCAGAACAGTAAGGACTAGTCTTGAAGGACAACAGTCTTCTTCCAGCTCATGGAATGTGAGTCTCTCTGAATATCTGGTTGAGCCTAAGGAAGTATACCTCAACTCTGTATTCGAGAGCTCAGACGCTCACCAGTCTTTTGTCGATTACTTTGAGGTTAGTTTAGAAGCAAGCGAGATATGTCAATCCTTACTCATGGACATCCATCAGGTACACGATAGCTATTATCCGGTTGGGAAAGTAATAAAGTTGATCAGCCAGAAACCATCTACCACAAGATGGAGCGAAAATCAGTTTCGTGATGTTCGTAAGAGACTTGCTGCGTTTCTCCTGCGTAAGAACCCCTTTGCAACTATGACTCCTGAAAAGTTCCAGGACTTACATTCCAGCCATGAGATTTTACTTCATGAATTGACATCACAATGTCGCAAGAAAAGGAGAAGAACCAAATTTGAACGGCTCATCAAAAGAACGGTCGCATATTTTGCAGCAGGTTCTGGTGGTGCAATAGCTGTTGGTATGCTAGTCGTGGCGATACATAGCGTGATTGGTGTTGTGGCTGCGCCAGGACTAGTTGCTCTTGCTTTAATGCTGTTTGCGATGAAGAAAAAGAAGCGATCCAAGAGAAAATTAAGCAAAAACCAGCAATGCGAAGATATAGGTGAAATACTTGATGTTGCGGCCAGAGGAGTGTATATTCTGATCAATGATTTTGATACCATGAGTCGGCTTGTCAAGAGGCTGAACGTCGAGATGGATCACAGGATGTTTGTGGCAGATATTTGTGTTAGAAAAGGGAAGCATGAGATGTTGAAGAAAGTGATGAAGGAATTCGAAATGCATGATTCTTGCTTTCGGGAGCAGTTGGATGAGCTTGAACAGCAGATTTACTTGTGTTTTCTTGACATAAACAGGTCGAGAAGGCTAGTCGTGCAAGAGATGAGTAACTGCTAATCGTATTCGATTCAGCCAAGATGTACAGATAGAGATTTTAATTGATGTTGTGACTTACAGTTCTCAGTGTAACCAATATTTTGTTCCTGAAAATACTCATATTGAACTAGGAAACAATTTTATACATGAAAATCGATTTACAACAGTTCACAGCAGAGTTTTCATCTGCAAAATTCCTCTCATGACACTCATGCTAACCGGTTTCAAACTGATGTACCACAATTAGCAATAACAGATTGGTTTCGAAATTTTGTCTCAGGAGGACCATGTCATCAAGGCACGTATTTAGAATCCGGTGACATTGATATCATTTGAAGCAAGCTTGAATTCGAGAATGTTTCCTCTAATCCAGGTCCCCTCCGGCTGCTTCCATCAAAACTTTCTTTGGCAATGTGCACCAACTCCTTTGCAACATTTGCTATGTTAAGTTTACCATCTGCACCAAACAGCAAACACCTTGTTGCCAGATCCGCTATGATTTCTATCTGCTCTTTGCGATACTGTGGTTGCTCATGATAATACAGACTCGGATCCAGTATCTCTTCAAGTTTCCCCTTCTTGATCTTTTGCAAAGCGGAAGTCGAAAAATTGGCACCAGTGTTACCTGTGATTATCTCAAGAAGCACCACCCCGAGGTTACACACATCATTCTTCTTGGACTGTGGACCTTCACTCGAATGACAACTCTGCTGGTCAAAGTCAACATTGTGCATCCCAAATCCTGCAACTTTAACGGAGTAATCCTCGTCTAGAAAGATGCAACCAGAGGAAAGATCGGTGTGGGAGACAGGTGGTGAGTTTTTATTCGCAAGGAACGCTAGAAAGCTTGCGGTTTCTGCAACAACATTTAATCTTTTGAACCAGTCGAACGGTACCTGTTCATATCTTGCTCGATACAAATGTTCCTCCAGTGTACCGTTTTCCAGATGCTCATACACAATTAGAGGAGTATATCCTGAATCAACTGACCATCCGACAATTCGAGCCATGTTTTTGTGGAAGATGGCAGACAAAGCTTCGACTCTAAACAAAATCAGAATGAGGTCTCTTTCGTTCTCACACTGAACTCTTTGTACTGCTACACGTGATCCATCAGCAAGAACTGCACTGTACATTTTAGTCGTCCCATCGACTATTTTTAGCTCATCATCAAAGCCTTTGGTAGCTTCTTCAAGCTCATGGTAGGTGAATAACCGAGATCTACTTGCTTTCTGAGGCAAGATGGAACTAGGGCAACAGGACTGATCAGTGACATACTTTTCATTTTTAACAGGCCGGAGTTTCAAGAAACAAAAAAGTGCCATAAGAGAAACGGCAGTGAGAGCTAAGGCTATGACCCCTGCATCACAAAATCAATTCATAGTTGATTCTTCTTAACTAGACGAAATGTGTTCACAGAACTTGTATGTAGTGCAAGTTCATCTATTTACAGGAGAGATCTGTATTCTGTCCATGTAAAGAATGATATTCCTAATGTAATACAAATACCTGCTAAAATTGTTGTTCTTTTTCTAGCATGGTTCTTTGGGTAACAATCATCCCCATGAACTTCCTTTCCATCCTTGAGGCAAGCTGTCAAAGATTACAATGTCATTAATCTCTAAACACAAACATTTGAGAAGCAACTATAGATTGCATTAATGTAATTCCATCATTTTCTTGAAGCAAGTAGTTCATTTCTATGCAAACTGTTTAAAGGGAACCTTTTTATCTGAATTCAAACATGCAAAAGATAAACCACATTACCTAATAAGAGTTTGAAGTAAGAAGCTACTTAGATTTTTTGTAAGGCTGTGCTCTCTTCGTCTGAACTGAGTTGAACGTAACTGATCTGAACTGAGCTTATATATAGTATAAAAGAGCTTATATATAGTATAAAAGACAACTAAGCAACTGAACTTAATGATTTTTCAGGCGAAGATTACAGAGCCTAATGCCTGTTTGATAATGATTATTTCAAACTGATTATAGCTTTCCTAAAGTAGCTTCTGACAAGTTAAAATAGTTAGCTATATGAACCTCTAAAAGACTCCCCCCTACAGAGCTGATTTTTCCAACTTATGTTTAAATCTTCATTTAATAAGTTTATAGTAATCTGAAGTTCTTACACTTAAGGCATCCAGCTCCGGCCACGAATCCATCGCCTGTGAATCCATCCTGACACTGACACCTTATCCCAGAAGCCACAGAACTCACATTAACAACATCTGCATTCGCAGCACAAACAGGCACCGTTAAGTTCCTCGGAACAGCCCACTCCAACTTAACACCGCGTTCACCTGTCCTGCTTCCCGGCAAAACCACCCAAGACGAAAATCCCCTGCACCCAAACTGCGAAAAAACAGAGAATCCTTCACTCGGACGCCAAGCGTGCGCACTTCTATCCGACAACGGATAACAGCAAGACGGATAACTCCCCGTCTGCCGATCACAGTTCGGCATCAACGACGTCTTCTCACAGTCCGGTTTACACAACGATGAGTCCTCACAGTCATACAAGTCGAGCACATTCTCACTTGAAATGCCAAAGAACTCGTTCCCGGAAAAGGCGAACGCCCTAAGATCATTGTACTGCCGACAGGTAGTAGTGTTGGGGAAATCGACAAGAACTCCATCGGAGAAGAAATGGAGGACCTTGTAGCTTTCGGAAGCGATGTTGAGGAAAAGGGTTGACGAGTTCACGCAAGAAAGGGTAAATGCGGGCGAAAGGCTAGTGCAGGGAATGGAGTTGGTGAGGTGGAACGGGAATGTAAGCTGCAAGGCGCCGCAAGTGTCTGTGACTGTGCATGGGGCGGTATTAGTACTATTGGTGTTAGTAGTGTTGCGAACATGTTCGACGAAAGGACTGAGAGAATGAGAAGTGAGTGGCTGAGTAAGGAATGTTGTGTAAAGAAGGATAAAGTGGAAGATGGACATGGTAAAAATAGTGAGCCAGGTATGTACAGGGAGAGCAGGAAATTTTATTCTGAGAGGTAAATAGGAAGTTATAATGTGAAGGGGATGGGGTGGGGGTGGGTATTGGGGGGAGTAAAGGGTAGACGATTGGTCTGGGAAATGGGATGCACAAGGACTCATTGGAGTTGTGAAAGTACCGGGCATGGCGGAACCAGGCACCAGCCTCCAAAATATACACATTGGATTGGTGAATTACTGTGTTTATGGAGTGTGAATGTGATTTACTATCAATACTTCGAGATACGGATCGATTTGGGAAATTGAAAAGTTATCTTTTTTGAAAATCTGTGCGTGTGTTTGTGTTTCTTTTACGTTTTTGTTGTGTTTTTCTATGGACTTATGCCGGTGTATTGTTGAATGTCGAGGTACGGCGATACCCTGTCTCAAAGGTTTTAACGCCTTTTAGAATAGGAGTTGGGACACTGATGCCGCCTTGTAATTATTTCATTTTTACAAAAGAAAATTAGGTTGCGTGTGTTCAACACGATTTATTTGAGTAAATTTATCGACTAATAAACACCTTTATTTATTTTTTATTCTAATGCAAATGCAGGTACAGGACCGATAATGATTCCTTATTTACGTTCATGGTTCATGGTGACTGAGTTATTAGATACTAGAGCGTAACCAATTTGCCTTTGATATAAGATGTTGGGTTGGGTCATAATGATGGTTACCCCTAACTTCTAAAAAGGATTCTCGATCAAAATTAACTTAGAAGGTGTGTGAGTTTGATTCAACAATCACTGATTCGAATTTCAAGTTTAGAATGTTTTTGGGGCTTATGGATGGTAAAGAAAAAAGAGAGATAAATTGCGAAAACTCACAAGGTTTCATAAAATTATAGTTATCAAAATCAATTATGCAAATGTTCAGAACTCAAATGAAACAAATAACCTCTCCAGAACAGCAGGAACTTCCTACTGCACCTGTTGATGACAATCACGCTTCTGTTCTCAACTTTTTGTACTCCTCGTAGTCAAGCAAAGAAGCTTTGTTCTTGAGCCAATCATTGGGTCTTGGCATGATAATTGCGATGTATCCTTCTCTATCCGGCTGCAGTAATGAATGCACGCTCAACCACCGTATACACAATGTATTTCAAACAATCAAATAACAGAATGGTCGATGTATTATGTATATAATCAACAGGCTACAGATCAAGTATTGATGTACTTTCGGTTTGTTGCTTAGTATAGTACACACATGGTAAAACACTGTCACAGCAAATGTACACTTCATGACTCGCCCTAGTCCAGGTTCTAAACTTGGCGCATATTTAAAAATATGAATCCATTAAAAGTAACAAAAGAAGACTGGCATATATAATCACCAAACTATAGATCAGCAACTACTGCATTTTCATTTGTTGTTTAGTATACACATACACACACACAAATTGTCGCATAAAATGCAGACTTGTATGGACTGACTATTCCAGTTTTTAGACATGTCACTTATTCCAGTTGAGGATATGAATCCATCAAAAGCAACATGATGTGAGTTGGAGGCATGGGTGGCAATCAGAAACTGTTCGTAACAATAGAATTCTGCAGAATCAGGAATCGATAGTGTCACACTACAAAAAAAAACCAATAGTGCCTGTGACAAGTGTCAAGTAGGATTCTTTGAATCACATTCAGAAGTGGGTATGAAGCCACATTGAGTAGATCATATAGATAGGGAAGAAAATTTGAGAACTTTCTGTAATCAGGACAATCAGAAACATGCCTTGTGCCTGTATATATTTTGCTGGTGGTCTTATTTCTATTCTTTTCCCCTGGGAACACTTTATAAGATGGTTTGATAGCATCACAGTGACCAGTTGACCACATTAAGAAAACAAGCCCTACAAGAATCGAAACACTGTGCCGTTTCAAAAAAAAAAAGAAACGAAACACTGCTACATAATATATAGAGAGTATAGAGAGGTACATGATATTACGTCAAATTTTCTCATACTATCTCAAGTTTCATATGTGACATGGCTTGTAAAGATAATGTTCACAGCAAGGAATGAGCCAGTAACATAGGACAATCAAAAGATGCCTAAACATGAAATAAAAAACAATTAACAAAACAGTGAGTTTAAATACATGAAATCAGAAGTGTAGATCATCTTACCGATGAATTCAGCAGTTCTGGTTGCTTTATTAACCTTTCGTTGACTTCCAATAAAGAGCCTTTTACACAGCACCTGCACAAGTCAATTACACACTTGATGTATCAAAAAACAACAGCATAATGCATAATGAAAGGCATGCAGATGAGTCCTGACCTCACTACGTAAGAAGAATCAGCTGTGCACACTTTACACAGAGCTGTATTAGGTTCAAATTGTTGTGCATTCTGCATAATAAGACAATAAAGGAAATCAAACGTCATTAACTCAGCAGTTTCAACTTTTACATGCACTGCACATAAAGCACAGTCCGGCTCAGTTTCACACCTACTAAATTTTTTAAATAAAATTTTAATCAAGAAACAAACGAACGATTATAAGAGGAAGCATATAGCTCAGTTTCCCTGCAGCACAGACACACACTTCAGTGGCTTGAACTTAGCTGCAGATAGTCCATCCTTTTTTTTATCAAAATACTAGTAGAGATTAACATTCTGCTGAAACATAACGAACTCATCTGACTCAGCAGAGCTAAGGTATGACTTAATCGACAACAGAATATAACTACACATGAAAATTAAGATGAGTTCATATCCTTTATCAGCACGGGACATAAGACAGAAAGGCTCTGTAGATAGTCCATATCGTTTATCAGCAATTAACATTCTGCTGAAACATAAAGAACTCATCCGATTCAGCACTCAGCAGAGCTAAGGTAAGACTTAATTCACAACAAGATACAACTAGAGCCGAAAATTAAGATTTTACTTGTCACAAGATATTAAATCGTATTGATCCAATTACGTTCAGCATAAAATCGACTTGATAAAACTATCAACAATCTCATAACACAGACAGTGAACACCATCACAGCATTACATAGCAACATAAGTAAACCACAGAAAGCGAAAGCGAGAAAAACAAGTTCACCTTTTTGCGCTTGCCAGTGACTTTATGACCACTCCTATCAGACTTGCCTACATTAAAATCAACCGAAGCAATACCCCCTTTGTCCTTAAACGCCAAATGAGTCGGAAGCAAACCAATCACACACAGCCTATGCAAACCATACAACTAGTTCAAATTTGTGAAGGAAAAAAAAAACCTAAAACACATAATAACAACAATTGATACTAAAACATACCCGTTAGCATGACGGTGAACATACTGATCATGTCCAGGCTTCAAAAAATCTGAGAATTTTAACAAAAAGAAAAAAATCAGAAATCTGAAAAAGCATTTCGTAATTGAACATTTCTTGTTTGTAATTTATGTTTCAATTTGGTACCTGGAGCATAGTAAGTGGTGAAATTGGTTTCGACGGCAGTTGGAGGAGTAGTGGGCAAGTCCTTAACATTGGGCAACAAAAGCTTTCTCAATTCGTCGTCTTCTTGATTAAGCTGTTTCTGCTCTATGACTGGAGATGAATGGAGGATTGCTTCTTCACCTTCTTGTGGTGGGATTTGAAGGTTTTGCTGGAAACTGCTGTCGGAGTCTGAATTTACTTCTGGCATTGAACGTAAATTGATGTTCTCGGGTTGTTTCGACTCTTTACCAAATCCGGCGAAAATATAACAGCTTAATGGGCTGGGCTTCATTCTGCCCATAATTTCATTCATCCATTGATTCACATTTGTGAAAATTTGTCAAAGTGTACCATACAATTGGTTACCCATATCTTATTTTCCACATTTGTCGGTTCAATTAATGATAGTCAGACCGCATATCCGGTTCGGTTCAATTGCTCTAGAAACCGGTTTTACACTCATATGAGTGTGTAATAAAACAAGTGTTTTTTACAATTCGTGATGTAATTTAAACTTTCATACTTGGGGGGAAAGATTTTGAAAAATATGAACAGAGTCTAATTCGTTTTTGGTCAAATTCGGGACATGTTATTGTTAATCTAAGAGGGTTTATTTTGTTATAAAAGACACTAAGAGGGTAGTAAAAGTAATGGACCCTTCCCAATAAAGAGAATTTTACACAACACATGCACAAGTCAATTACACACGTGAAGTATAAAAAAACCAACATCGCAATGAAAGGCACGCAGATGAGTCTTGAATCCCTGACCTCACTATGTAAGAAGAATCAGATGTGCACACTTTACACATAGAGTTGTATTAGGTTCAAACTGTTGTGCATATATTCTACTTAAGAAAAAAAAAGAGGAAATCAAACGTTATTATACAATTCTTAATATCTGGCTTAATCGATAATCTCAACAACTATTCATTCGGTAATGTATGCATATACAATGTTTAATATCTGTGTGGTAAGGTTTCCTTATTGACCAAATTATTTTGTTTTGCTTTCCCACTAAAAGAACTCAAATGAGCTAAGTCAATTGCAAACTTGTCCTCAAATTATTTTCACGGGAAATTAATCGTTGCTAAATATTATAGTGATATGACCAACTCGAGGGATGAGACTGGTCATGGTACACATGTTGCGGCGACCGCGGCTGGGATGGTTGTCGCTAGAGCATCGTACTACGAGCTAGCAAATGGGACGGCCATTGGGGGCTCGTACAAATCACTAGCTATCCAGGGGGTGGAGTCAGGATTTGAAAATATATAGGGATGGCGATATACAAGGTTGGTTCTAAACGTATGTGATATGTTTAACCTTATACGGTCTATAATTTTTTAGATCTCAAGTTTTATACTATAAATTAATGAATATATTATGAATAGTTTTCTTATTCATAATATATTATGAATAGGAAATTAGCACGCAATTTACACGATCCTTATTTAAAAATTTGTCTATAGCTCTATATTGTTATAGGACACCATTTATATATAAAATTTACTTAACATGACGTTAATATTTTTATTTTTATTTTTGAATAAATGTATTTTGTTACCGGGCCGTTTTCAAGTATTAAAACATATTATTTCGTTACTTTCTATAACAAACTTGAAGACAGCAGGTGTGCTAGTTACCTAGTTGCATGTACAAATTTAGTTTATGTTAGAAATGAAGAAGATTGTATTGCTTAAAAGATGTTTACAAATTTGACTGCACAAATCTTCAACCTAAGCTATCTATTTTTACAGAGAAGGGAATTATGCAAAGGAGAAAAATGGAATTACATACAGCTAAGCCCGAATCTAATTTGAGAAGATAATAGATGACCGTTGATGATGATCAAAGGTGGAGATGCAGGTGTACAGAGGTGGTACAAAATCTGTCGTGGTGCTTTGTTTTCACGCGGGGAAGATTTGCTGATTCATATCTTCACTGTTTATAATTCACGCTGCTTCTGCTTGTTGTTACCGGTTGTAATCTGATTGGTTGCTCTCTTTTTATTTGTTATATGACCCTTCAGTTTATTGGAGCCTTTTATTTTGACCCTAACAGTTTATAACTCTTGCACTCTAAATCAGTGCAAATAGTTTTATCAGTCGTATTGGTTTTTGCAAATTTCCAATAATACTTTACAATTAACCACTAAACTTTTATCCTTTTTTTTTCAAAACCAAAGTACGTAAATAAACTAATACTCCCTATGTTTTAAATTTGGTTGGACTGGCCAGTCAGACCGTAAAGCCATTTAAGAACTGTCCTCTAACCCCTCTAGAACCGCCAAATGCCAATGAACCAGGACGGTGAGAACCGGAACCATTGAAACGGACCGGGATTAGCCCCACGGTTCATTTCGGTTCTTCAAATAAAATAAAATGAATAAAATTCCAAATAATGTCACAAAATAGAACAGAAGTATGAATTAAATAAACTCACAAATACATTATTTGTACTTGTACACGATTTTCAATTTTCATTGCTCAAAGAATAGAATTATACTTGGAAAAAGCAAGTTTCACAATTGGTTCCACTCTTTCTCACCCCTCTAATATATTCCAACCATAAAAACTGAATCACACAAAGTAAAACAAAGACATTAATTAAGCCAAATCAGTGATTAGCAACTGAACAATCTCGTCTGATTTCAGTTCCAGCACCAGTGATGCTGCTCATTTTGATCATTGACTTGACAAATGCGTCAAAAAACTCTTCCTGGGAGCTTGCATATTTCGAAACCAATGACTTAGTCCTGGAGCTAGTGAGAAGAGCTTGGTCTGATGAGAAAATGCTCTTCCCTTGAAGAAGCATTTTGTAGTATGCATTGTCGAATACATTCGGGGAAGAATCCAAGAATGCTCCTGCACTCTTCACCTTGTTGTTTACGGGACAAACCTTCTTTAGGCTGGCTGCGAATGATGAGCGCAATGAGGGGTCGATGTCTGTTACTTTGTTGAAGTTGTGGATTCTGTTCTGGAACGATGAGCAATGGGAGAAACCAAGCGTATGTCCTCCTGGAATCATGATAGTTTTAGCTTGTTCAGTATCATGTTGAAAATGTTTCGCTATATATACATTTTGTTACATGTGAAGCTTTTTCATATCCATACAAAGGCTCCGTTGCGGCTTATCATTACCTGAAAGAGCAACCAAGTCCTTTATGGAAAGGCCTCTTTGAGAGAAACTTTTCTGCAATTGAGTGATGTTGAAAGTGGGAGCTGGTAAGTTCACCGACTCACTTGCCTTCGAAATCCTTCCATCCTTTCGCCCTTTTGGCACTTCCCAAGTAGGACCTCCAGACTAATATCATAATACAGAGTTATCACATGAAACAAAATGTTACAACTTTTGCAACAAACCAAATGGCATGTTCTTGCAAAACAGTTCAAGATTGCATTATCTGCACTCGTATACGTGAGGTGTAGAGATTATGTGTTTAAAGTTACTCCATATTTTTGCACCGCATCCTGGTGTTCATACATATTAGGCCACACTTATAATTGATGTGGATGAATATCAACCATAAATCTCAGCATACTTAGTTTCACTGAAAAAAATAACAGGACTTACGAGTTTAACTGAATCCCTCGCGGCAAGGGCTAAAATGTCAGCACAAGAAACTACACCAGGGCACAACTTCTCAACTTCCTTCTTTGCATTTTCAATTACATAAAATGCATGCAGTGAAATATTTGGAGGCCCATCTTTTTCCGCCTGCTTCTTTCCAGTCGTATCCAGCAGCACAGAAGCATCACAGCCCTTCAAAAGAAGTTGCAGAAACATTAGCACCAGTTACATGCAACAGCGTAAATACGGACTTCAAATTGGCTTACTCTAATAAAACAGTCATGGAAGTGCATCCTAAGCACAGCTGCTGGGACAGTTTTGTCATTCAAGATGCCCTTCTTGACAACACTGTGGATAACCGATTCAACGTTCGGGCACGTCTTGTGATAGTAATCCACACTCAATGCATATGCAGAATGCAAGCTGGCCAAAGAGATCAAAATAGTAAGGAGAGAAAGAGATTTGTTTGCCATTGTAGTACTTAGAATATAAGTTCACTAGATAGCTTATAGCTAGTAAGCTCTTTTTAGTTTGAGTTGTGGTTCTCTAACAGTTCGAGTGAGGAGTATTTGTAGTAGCATTTTGATCTGTCATTTTAGCGCATATTTGGTGAGCTAGACCACTTCAAGTTCGTTAAAAGTGGTTAGATAATTTCTCACATATTAATGATTATATATCACTTTATATCTTGTTCCACTTAACGTGCATTGTTTTGCTTCAAAATCAATTTAACATTCTGTTCGGTGTTTTTCATGTCAAAACTCAATCCTATATGCTAGACGACAACCGTGAATGAAAATCAATTTCCTTAGTACTAAAGAAACTTAAAGTTGTGGTTTATGTTCATGATACTAGTTCTTTTAGGTAAGAATTTCAACCACTCATTGGATGTTAAAGTAATATAACCTTTTTAATTTGTCGATTACTTTTGTATAGAATTTGTTACGTACTGTGAGAATAAGTATTTGGTAGATGCGGTTGAGCGAAAACATTCTGATGCTATTTGTTTATATATTCCGACTCCACTAATTAGTCCAAATTTACGAAGATGCTCTTCATGAAAAAGTTAAGCATGATTAAGCTTCCAGGGATATATATATATCAGCTTAATTCAAGCAAACATATTTTTTTGTTAGAATGAAGTTGCCCAATTATTTTGATCTGCGAATAAAATACTACTATCTACTATGTGCATGCACATACAATTAACATGAGCAACAATTAAACTCGTTCTCTGCGTAGGAAGCCATCTAAACTCATTTCTTAACATAACTGAATAGGATTTACTGGATTGATTTTTTTTAAACTTAACTGAATTGAGCTAATTGAACTGACTGAATCCTCCATAAAAGAGTCATCCACTTTGTTAATAGTCAGTTAAAAGTTTGGAAGTAACATTCATTTCACTACTACTCGTAGTATTTTACTCCTCTTCAATGCTATTTTACTGCAGCTGCTAGTTACTCCCTTTCAAGAGGAATGGTAATAATTCGGAATTGGTTTATTTGTAAACTTATATTCTAGAAGTAACAACAATTAGCGCATAACAGAACGAAAGTGAAGTAGAAACCTGAAGAAACAGTAATGATTGTAAATTGTCAAGTGAATTTGACAATCTAACTGTAATTGCTATTTATAGAATAGTTTGTTATCTTAAATCGGAAACTTATAATAACAGAATTAGGTCAACCTAACTATTGGGGAGTACAAAACGTTAAGCTTCGGGTACATGTGAACATTACTTGCGGCATGAAGAAACGCGATTTCATACATGGAACCGCGCCTTCTTCTTATTGCAATTAAGTCCATTTTCCTTTCTTCCTGTTTAATCAACTCTTGTCTAATCACACTTTAGTCCCTGAACATACTAAAACTTGTTGTATCACATATTATCCAGACAGATTGAGTAAGGTTCACAAAAAACTATTAAACAAAAGAGAAATCTGCTAAAATGACAACTTCTATTCGAAATAAGGTAAAAGTTGTTTCACCGAAGCGATTACAAACACCCACGAAATTCACTTTCATAGTATATATAATCGATAACTAATTACATAGGTTTATAAAAAAAATTGGAAATGAATATGAAGCTGCAATTGCTTGCTGCTTCTTATTTCTATTGTATATATCCATATGATTAAAAACATATTCCAACTCCGAAACAATGTGTTAAAAGTAAAACAAGAACAACAAGCGCGTTGTACGTATGAGATCGTAGTAAGTTGAGTCTCGTGTTCGTGGGCTCTAATGCTGCTATTGTAACATATGATCCTGCATAATGTAAAAACATGTCTTGGCGGGCTGCTTTCAGTAAAACAGTAAGCACGCCGCGGCCGATCATTTGCCGAAAGCGCATCACAGCCCACAACTCGGAAACCCGTTCTTTAGAATTGGAGTAGGCTTGAATATGTTTGTCCAAAGCCCCAGTTAGCAGGGGCAATGTTATTGAATGTCTTTGTTATGCCATCATCTGTTGTGACCATGAAGGACAAAGATTGTCCATTAAGATAAGAGTTGCATTGCCAGTTTGAACCCCAATTCCTTGACAATGAAATCCACCCTGTTCTTGAACCCTTGATTGAAACGGATCGAACAGCTCCTGCGTTACCCACATTTGTGATCGTGATTAGCTCGAAGTAGTCCCTCCCGTTGATGGTGAACCTAACTCCTCCATGCTTCTTGCAAGGCACCCTACATCACACAGATAATTTCTAAGATTAGCGATTTGTGTTGATTTTCGACCACAAGATCTAGTAAGTTTGGTTTATAAAGTACCTTTTGTAGATGACTGGCACAATGCCACCAGCGTAGATACCGATCTTTTCCCAAGCGGGTTGAGCCATGTCAAAATGTTGGCGAGGGGGGTTGCACCATCCACCATTGTCACTCGGAAGATTGTAGTTCGGGGGGCAGAAATTTGTTGCTGTGATGGTGACAGACACACCCTTCTTGCACCACTTAGGAGAAGCATAGTAGTCGCATACGATCTTGTAGCATCGTCCACATGATTGTCCACTATTGAACAATGCTGTGCTCAATGCTGCAGTTCTAGTCCCATACCCGGATGCATACAAGTCTCCGTATCCACAAGCACCACCTGCCAAACCATCCAACATGTAAAATGTTCAGTTACGATCGACATCATGAATAATGTACACGAGAAGCTAAGCTATGAAATCGGGAAGAACCGAAACTTACCCATAGTCCCGGAAGCATCACTGCCTCCGTAGAACGTCGCATGAGCCCTAACCCATCCCGAAGCAGTAAAAGCATCGGCACCAATACCGAAACAACAACCGAGTATGAACGCTATCGCTAACAACCCGATGATCTTCGACATTTTCGCAGACGAATGAGGTTATGAGGTTTAGTAGTAGTAGAAGAAGTAGTTGCTGTTGTTGTATAAGAAAACATGGAAGTGCAGGTATTTATACAAGAGATGAAAAGTGTGTAGAAGAGCAAGTTCACATGTGAGATGGATACAAGTTGCAAATAAGTCGCTAAGATTTAAATTAAAATATAAAAAATGAGTTTTATCTGAAGAGAATTCTGAGTTGCATTGAATTATTCCGATCCCACGTTCTGCTCCGATTCCCTGCGAAGCCCACATGGATCTTCCATGAATAGTGACTGGTGGATTGGATGGATTAAATTTACTACTACTGCTACTACAGGTGGTTCTCATTCGATTCCATTGTCACGTTCTGTTAAAACTTAAAAGGCATGGTTGTTTTAGTTTTGCTACATGAGAAAACAAATAGTCTACTATGTCTATTATTAGCTGCCTGGCCTGACTGCCACAAATTACAAGACGGAACCAAGTGTATTTTGTAAGAACCTTAAAATTCTATGGGCTACAAAGTACAAGTGTTGTCATTTTCTGGAAGTTTGATGAAATCATGAGAATAAGGAGGAAATAATATCAAGCGAATCGTTCTGGGGAAGAGATAATATCACCATATCAAGGACTCATGCCAGTTGGAATTTGTGCCTTAAATTTCAATATTGGTGCAGCTCTGTATTTCATTAACCAGAACAGAACAGAGAGTTGCAGTCAGATTGAACGCGTTATACTACTGATTTATGTATTTAAAAAAAAAATACTGGAATAAATAGTCCTACTGATTGTATTCAAATCTTCCCATTATTTTCTCGAAAACTTACTACATACAAAAATAACACCTCTAAAACTACCTCTACTACCATGTCAAATTTCTATTCAACGTCCCAAACACAAAAAATTATTTCCACCTGCGAAATTTGAAACTCACATTTATCATTTACTCATTTTTAGTACTACAAACAAACGAAGAAATAGCAAAAAAACTAGAGAAAAAAGAAAAATATTTGTGAATCTCTTCCTAAATTTTGGATTTCACCCCAAAGGTTTATGAGATGTGTCTCGGTGGTATACTAGACTAGTCTAATATGAAATAAATCCGAACAAGTTTATAGAAAATATGTTTTACACCCATATTAGTGTAAAACTGATTAGGTCGTTTATCGAAACCAATTTTATAATAAGTTAGTGTAAAAGTAATTTTGAAGAATGTGAATAAGCCCACCATTGGAACCCGCTAGAACACAACACATATTGATAGGTAATCAAGTGAAGTTCCAGCAAAGTTGGTCAAATGGGTATGGGTAAAAGTTGAAATGTTTGGAGGATTTTCGCCTGAAATTCTGTAGCAACTACATTTGTAGAAAGGATAATCCCAGGAACGTAATGAATGGACTATACAAAGTAAATGCACAAATTATTTTATGTATCCACCGAATTTAACCGACGAAATTCGATATTAGTTCTCCTACATATTCATCTGAAGACTGCAAGTTGAATTAATTGAGCATATTATGATGCAGGGTCTTCATGCATGTGTGATGCACATGCCTTTGACATTACTGCATTGTCAGGGACCCTTTCTTTTTTAATAGTACTAGAGAAACTAATTAATCAATCCACTTTTCTAAGCTCTCTCTCTAGCTGATACTATGATTAGTATTAGTAGTGGTTCAAATTAATGGATTTAACTTAACCTGATTGTACGGCGTCTATACAGGTTCTTTGAAGTATACTCTATTGATCCATATGGATGATTAACACAAAAAAAATAATTTCTACTCCCTCCTATCTTATTTAGTTGTCACTTTAAAAAATTTATTATAACACAAATACTAATTGTCATTTTAACTATAATGATTGATACTAATAGGTTTAACTCTCTTTTGTCTCTATATTCGATACTATCAATACAATATTATATGAGTATATATTAATAGCATTTTGAGAATAATTTTTATAACTACAAAGTTAGTAATAGGTCGTTTTTAATATGTGTAAAATTTCTAAAATGACAACTAAAAAAGATAGGAGGGAGTAAGTCCTTATACGAACCAAATGGTGATACTAATGATCAATCGATTTCAAGTTGATTAAAAAATAATTGAACCCGTCCATTGGAAACATGAAAAGATTCCCGTACTCAACAGAAGGTTTTCCGTACGTGAATTTGATGCTCTCTAACGCGTTCCTTTCAAGAACAAAATATTTTTTTTAAAAAACAAATTTAAAAGAAAAACATTATTACAACTTGAGCTCTTGAAGTTATCTATGTTATGGCCTATGGGCTTATGGCTATGAAATGATAATTTGATCTGTGCATTATAAACTTGTAAAGCTCAAAGCCAATGATTTTTTTTCTCACCAATACAAAACAGGGGAAATAACAAAGTAAATAAAGGAAGCTAGGGCCGTACACAATTTGTTCAACTAACTGATTGTATGCATGTTCTAAACAAATGATTGACCTTTTACTTTTATAATGATCCTATTTTCAAGTTTTACTTTTAGTTTTGATTCTTCATTGACCTGAAACTTTGAATAACATGGCTAATTGTCCAATTGAATGTATTGTCTTCAAAGTCTACGCGTGATAAAGGATAAAAATAATGTCAGAGAGAATTTAAAACTCCAATTTTATGAAGTTTTGCCATGTGATTGTACCCGCAATGTAAGGCCTTAGACCTCAAATCTCCTTAATCATCACATTAATGATTGGAAGTAGTATTCATCTAGTCTGTATTCATCTGTACGTGGATCACTTTTAAAGCAATAGTAAAATCACCAGTGCCTAATCATTCTAGTATCAATTTGGTTCGTCTATCATCTTATCAATGTACTAGCATGTAATGTGCATAACACATGCACAGCGCTGACAACTTATATACTATTCAGGTGACATAAAGAATGGGATCACAAGTAGCTACAGATGACCCCTGGCACGACAGGCACTAGGACGAACGAAACATCAGGTCTACATAGAGCCATAGCCTTGCAAACGAGTAGGGTGTGAACTTTGAACCCTACCTGAACCTATTCTGTTAATTACCCCATACAAATGACGGGTTCAGGGTAGAAAAACTTCTACAAGGACGCAACTCAATGGAGTGCACTCTGATGCAAATGTAGTCCAAATGGGGGATACACCTCAGGGCTCAGGGTATAGGCCAAGGCCGGAGGGGCAACTCGGATTCAAAGGTCCCTAGATATGCCCCATGCTGCTTTAATGCATTGTGTTTGATTTTACTAAAGAAACAACAGCACTGGAATTCCTAACGGGGCTGATATATCATGATAGTAGCAAGGATCAAGCAATACAGTAAGTTAACTAACTTAATAGGCATAATGAGGATCTAATGTCTTAATATACAAAGAGCAAATCACTAAATGCCATAGATATTCGTACGTCCAATTCATCGAAGATTCTTTGTGCGTTTACCATAATCTTCTACCATGTATAAGAAATTCCACATTGCCATCGTGAAAAGCAATGTCAAATCATTAAGGAAAGAGAAGAAATCCATCTATAACGTTTGAAGCAAGATCATCCAGATTCCAGACATACAAATTAATGAATGTGTGGTGCTAAACGATTATCATTGCAACTAATCAACTTGGTAAAGGCAACGAACAAAAATGCTAACCACGCATAGGCGGCCAAGTTAGTCTACAATGATTACAGATGAAGTCCTAGTGTTAATACTAAAGAACAACTGAGAGAAAAGCATAAAAAGTTGAGCAAGGCACCCATCAACACATTGAACATCACACTGTTCTCATACAATAGACACCAAGCGTTTAAACACCTAAGCAAATCAACCATTAACATGGTTTGGACCGTTGTTGGATCTGAAGCCACGTCCCCTGCCACGATTTCCCCTACCACGACCACGGCCTGAATCACAAGAAACCAGAAGTATGTTAACCCATACTTACTCATGTGGAGGAAAAGAAAACAGGAACGACGGCAAGGAAAAAAACCCCAGAATTCTACAGGTCTACCTCCTGACATATTGCCAAAAAGGTATTCAAAGAATTTGTCACGGGATATCAGAATGACAGTAACAGGCAAACCATCGCAACAGAAGGGGGTAGAGTATCTTAATCCAACTGTCAGAAAATTTGAATAAACAAACAGTTCCACTATCGCCATGTGCAAAAGGGAATCAGGAGTTTCATACAGAGAGTAAGAGAGGCACTCAATAGACTGAAGGGTTAATTAGACCAAGAGAAGTATAATTCCTGGATCGAAGCAACAATAGAATTCACTGACAGGAGTACTGCTTTCAGTCTATGTATACATAGCCAACTAGCTCTGCCCAAATTGCAAAATGGAGAGCACACAATTAAAAAGATATCCTGGCAAGAGCCAGCACTAATAGGTTCGAAAGGTAGTGCAACTAGAAATATCATCAAGTGCTGCCCAGATTTGATCAGGTTCTGCAATTTTAATGGTGATTAAAATGCTCAATCTCGCCCTCAAAAATCCCAACCCCCCAGAGCACCAAAGTTTTCCCGGTTATCCTACACCGTACTGGTGCCTCATGGCTCAGATTGGCTAGGTTCTAACTTACTAAACCATATGAACATTGAATATAAATAATGGGGTCGGGAGTTGCGATTGGGAACAGCACATCAAATATCAATAACAAGAACTCAAATTAATAGAAATCTGCAGTACCTCGTGGTGCTTCCTGGTTATAGCCACCATCTTGCTGATAATCCACTGGAGGGCCATTGTACCCACCCCTCTCACGGCCACCATCTTGCTGGTAATCCATTGGAGGGCCATTGTAGCCACCCCTCCCACGGCCACCATCTTGCTGATAATCCATCGGAGAGCCATTGTAGCCACCTCTCCCACGGCCACGGAAATTACGAGCTCTACCTCTTCCCCTGCCCCTTGGATATCCACGATTCCTGTCATAGCCCCCATCCTCATATTCACCAGATGCAAAACCATCACCTGAAATCAAATATACAGAGAACAAATATGTAGAAATACTCAGATTCTACAATAAATAAACTCATAAAAGTTATGAACACCATAGTAGTATAGTATAACCACCATGCATCAAAAAGTAAAACCATGGTTCATACCAGGTGGTGGGCCTCTAGGTCTGCCCCTCCCTCGGCCAAACCGGCCTCGTCCTCTGGCTGGTGGTGATCCCTCTACATGATCAAGAAAAAATCAAAACAAACTTGCAGTGTCAATAAATATGAAAAGCAAGCAGAAATAAGACAGCGCGGCCAACCTCCATCATACTCGACCTCTGTAGAAACCTTCACCTGATCAGCTGGAATAGGAGGCTGATACCTGAATTCCACCACAGATAATCAGTTACGGGGTGGAACTAGAAAGCATGCTTCAAGAGCAGTACAGCAATTACATGAAGCATCGATATTTTACGATAATATAAACTTCAAAGAGTTACAAATGTACAGTATTGCATTTTAGATATGTTTTATTATCAAACTAGAATGCTTTCAGTAGTGATTTAAGGTGCAACTGAAAGAAATTTATATTTGGAAATAGTTTTAATATGCATATCTATGAATAGTATTAAAGGTTGCCATATCAAATGTATAGGCAGAGTTCAGACACTCAAGGATATAGTGTCTTAAGAAATCAGTACACGGAAATTTGGTCATTGTGCCCATTTATTTATTTCAACCCAACTGACAAAAATGAACATATGTTACCCTACTTTACCCACAACCCAACAAGAGTTATATAAATAAAAATAAATAAATAAAAACAACACAAAAAGTAAAAAAGAAAAACGCACTAGAACAATCATCTCACTGGCCAAGGGAATTGGAGTAATTAATTCTGAAACAAACATCACACATGTTTCTTGCAATTAATTACCTTGCACAGTACATGATATTGTAAGATAAATCTGAATTAAAAGAAATGAGTTTTTTTTTATTATATATTGCATAGCCAACAAGCAAAAAAAAGAACTCTAAGAGGAGAAGGCATATTGTTTTGTTTAGATGCTCACCCAATATTTTTCGCATCCATTTCCTTCTTTGAGAGGGTTACTGTGATCATCGAAACTTTCCTTGTGGTTTCCAAGCTGTAGCAATAAATACACAAGGTCAGGAGAAAAAAAAGGCTTTGTTGAAGCAATTAATTTCAGAAGACACAAAAGTTTACTTACATTTGGAGGCCTTCTTCCAGTGGTTCCCAAGTGTCGGTGATATCAGTTGACTGAATTGATGTGATTTGGTGGAGACCGACAATTCTCCTCTGGATTATTGTAAAAGGTGTGAAGATAATCAAATCAGCATCCAAATTGAAAAGCACCACTTAAACGAACTCAGAGAATTGTCAAAACATAATACCTTGATGAGCTCCACGATTGTCACAGTTTTGTTGATGGCTCTACCCATTGCCTTAAACACTATCTCATCCGCACCCTTTTCCTACAAATGATTGCATGGAAACTTATATATATGAAGAAAAATAGAAATGTGAGAAGAACGGATAGATATTACTGACATCTCCTATTATTTCTGCCCTTGGAACAAAAAACATGAGCCTTACAAATGACATTAGCATACGTCAAGCAAGACCAAACAATTTATTTCAAAAAGCTGTAGTCTAGAAGCAACTGGAGTATCATGTTCCAGAACCACCCTTAGTTATCAATGCCTTGAATGCAAAAGGCGAGCAAAAAAGGTAGAACATCATTGTTATACGCAAAAGATTCCAAGTTTAGCAAATATTGATCTTATCTGTCCCATGAATAACTTGAGTACTTGACCCAGAAATATATATATGACTATATGAGCTCTGAAACTAAAAAGTCCATTGTGACAAACCAAGGCACACGTCATATAATGAAGTCTACCATCAGTAAAAAGCGCCAACAAAAGCAAACGTCAACATGCACGTATCAACTTTCGAAACAAGAACCTTATATGGACAGTAGTAAACAAGCTAACTGACCGTTCAGCGAGCCACAAAAATTAATGACACGCGAACACAAACAAGTTTACGATAGCATCAGCTTTAAACAGACTCAAAATAACACCACATTCATGATAAAAATACTATTAAAATGGTACCTGACCATTCCAGGAACCACGAAATTAACGAGAAACAAACACAAAGACATTGACGCCAACATCAGCTCAAAACAAACAGACTTATAATAACACCACATTCATGATTAAAATGCTCATAAAATACTACCTGGCCATTCAGGGAACTACCAAAATTAATTAATGACCAACATTACGACAACATCGGCTGGAAACAGAATTATAATAACACCAAATTCATGATATTAAAAAAATGGTACCTGAAGCAGAGTCATAGCGTAGGTGATGTAGCTCCTCATCCTGCCTTGGCTGGTAATCCGAATCTCATTCTCGTCAATCGGTGTATCCACCTTCGGCTTCTCGACCTTCTGGTACCGATCCATTTGCTCTACAAAATTCACAAAAATAAAAACAAATTAGCACCGATAACATAACAAACATACACTCGAAAACAATTAAGGTTTCCAAAATGAACGATGTTAATTAGGGTTCCCAAAACGAAAGAGGAATAAACAACAGATCTAGAATACGGATAAAATCGAGCTTGAATTCGCTGAGAATGGATCGAAAACGGTAGAGAATCACAGACCTTCCTTTTTGTTGCGACAAGTACACACTCAGCTGGGGGGATAAGCCCTCTTCTCCGGCTTCGATTGTCGTTGCGCCCTGACCGCTATGTGCGTGCTTATCAGCTACTTATATTTCCGGTTCACTTTCTGTGCGGCTGTGCCCTAGTTTCTTCCTCTCTTTCTCTCGGTCCAACCGGTTTTGTTTTACGTGCTTACTAATTTTGTGCTTGAACCGGGGGTTATTATGTCCGAATGTCATGTCAATTAAGGAGGTTGTTAACACGTCATTCGGTGATGATTTGGACTTAATGTACAATTAATTAAAAGACCTCAAGTCCTTAACCATCTTATAACTCAAAATATTCTAAGCCATCTTATATTTTTGTCGTGGTTCAAACCTCTGACCACTTATCGCTACTCCAACACCATAACTACTCGTTCACTCGTATGTCTCCTCTAATCCTCTCTCTATAGCATGAATGTATGATAATAAAGATAGTTGCGTTGATTTCACTGGTGAGGGAGAGTGATCAATAGAATGGCACACCTATGTATGTAAATCGTAACTAAATCCAAACTTTGAAATTCGACTAGTAGTAATTTGTGGCGATGCCTGAAAAATAATACAAATGTAAAGAAAAAATTATTAAAATTTATTTTTATTTAAGTACATTTAGAAGAAAAGAGTAAACAGTTTCTGATAGTGTATATGTCCTAGAGACCGTCTTTATTAAGGGCATGCAGCCCTTATTAAGGGCATATATGTACTATTACAAAGGTCAACGTAATATAGTATATGTTTGTTGTTTGACTATTGAGTATCGCTTTCATATTTATATTACACCAGACATACAGCATGTCATATCTCTATTCCTGTCTGTATTGATATTAAACATGTCCCCTCGGATAGATGACCGATCACACAGATAGTGGGAGCTATGTGAGTTATCATCTATCCCAAACTCTCCCTAGTTGAGGTTCATCTCGGATGTAGGGGTCTAAATGAACCAACTGAGACTAGTATGCATGGAGGTTATACTTGTTAGAGCAAGTGTGAGCCGATCCCACGGCCACGGAACGGATTGTTGGACAATCAAGAAACGTTCCCATAACTCCGCATAGTTGTTTGAAGGGTGATTACCGAACAATGGAAGTACCCACCGGAAACTCCCAGCGATGTATAATCTACACCGAAGTGTCTATGAGAACCGGAAAGTTGTCGAAGTGATACCAGTCGTCCTTTGGACTTACAGGACTTTATCATCACATTTGTTGCCCCATATCCTTGGTGGACCCGTCGATGTCAGCTCTGAATAAGCAGTTGACCCAAGACACGATCCAGAATTATGGCTACATACAAATGGGGATGATAAGTGATTCTGTGAAGGATTCATCTCTCATGTGTAGCACAGGAGAGTACTGCTCATAGTCGTTCATAGTTGTGATTGGTTAAACCGCTGGCCAACGTATCAATATTATTATGATAGTCATAATAAATATTGGATTCACCAAGCAACTCACTGAAGACGCCCGTGGATATATTATTGGGATAGACACTTCATCGATCCTAGATGCATTCGAGTCAGTCAGATGAAGGGACATTACCATCGCCGCGTTGAGCGCAACAGACTTCACAAGGAAAGGGTTTGCTCTGAGAAACCTCTCAAACGTCCTCATGTATTAATATTGCAAATGGAACCGTCTAGGAATTCCATGTTGCCTAGTGTAGCACTTGCTTAATACAATGAGAACCTATGGGTCACACTATGTGGTGATTCAGCTTATCCGAATATCCTTGAAGATGGAATCGCAATTAATTTAGAATTAATTGTGATTGATGAATTATGATTGATTTGGAATTAATTATAATTATTTGTGGCTCAATTAATAATTTGGAATTATTAATTGAATTGGTTGATTAATTGTATTTTATGTAAATAGAATTAAAGATTATATTTTGGAAATATAATAGAGGTTTGATTTGAAAGGATATGTTAATTTAGAATTAATATATGTACATGGGCAAAATCTACTTAGAGTTTGAATTGCCTTAGAATTATAAGTGGGTCCCAAAATATCGGGACCCACCTGGCCCCCCTTGACGCGCGCGCAGCAATAGTAGTAGGGGAATGAGTTCGATTGCTTCCTCTATTAGAAGTCAAGGGATAAGTTAGATTTTCCTGATTGAAATTTAATTTGATTGGGAATGAATCTAGGCTTGAATTGGTTTCCTAGTGCGATAAGAATTAGATTCTTATTCCTTTATGAAGTCTAATTGATTATTCTTTAGGCTTCTATTGACTACTATATATAGTAGACTATTAGAGAGCTCTTGACATGGTTGATTTTATGGTTGAATACAGTTGATTGAAGATCACTCTGAATCATTCTTTCTACCAGTTTTATTAGAGAAAATAAAAGCTCTCCCCCACCTCTCATAAGCCGCGCGCACGCCACTCCCACCGAAGGAAAATTGCCGCTTCATCTTCTTGGCCACATAAAGAATATCCTAGCATTCTTTCCGATAAGTTGTTCATCCGTGGATACCAAGGTTGAGGTTCAAAGAGCTGGAAACTAACTTCTATTGTCTTGCAGATATCTTCGACTTCGACGAAGGAGAAGATTCACTGGACTATTACGAAGACTTCATCGATTGGCATATCGACTCAATACATATTCTTGCTTTTGGAGTATTGTAAGTCTTCTGATTTATGTGTTTATTATATATATATATATATATATACGTTATATGCATGATCAATTAACATGCATGTTAAGAAAATTTTGAAATTTCGATGCGTACCCTAGGGGTAACTCTGACCATATTTTCTTACAGTTTCAACATGTTTTTTCTATCATATAAACGACCTTGATATACATATAAATAAGAATTTAAAAGTATACGGTGTACATGTACTATATATTTACGAAGCTTTAATTGTATCAAGATTTTATTCATTTATCGATATCAAAATTTTGTAATTTTTCTTACACTAAATTCTCTAGTTTTTTTTATACTCTGCTTATATTGTTTTCATCTCAAAAGACAATAAATTCAGTCCAATTCGATCATAATCATTCAACTTAGATTTATTTAGTTGTTTTTTTTTTTTTTGAAATTTTAATTAAAATTCGAATGAGCTTTCAACTTGTTCTTTGTATTGGTCTAGGAGCACCCAACATGGTTTTCGTAATTGCAGGTGTCACTAAAATGCGTTAAGTCACAAAAATCTCCTTGATGTGAAATGGTGATTAGTGCAATAACTATGTTGATCATTACTTTAATGAATTAAGACATTTATACACACATGAATAAAAGTTTCATTATGCTAAAATTCATGAAAAAAAAACAAATAAGGTTTGAAATATGCCAAAAAAAAAAAATGCAAGTAGCATTGTTGAATATGAAAAAGAGGTGCAAAAATCCCAAAACTTACTATTGGGCCCACTGGTTCAAACACACAAACTTCTAGATATTCATTTGCACTTGTGCCACTAGAGCATACAACGCATCTGATTGAAAAGATGTGTGCAAAAAATTAAAACATGTTCACCATTAAGCAAGCTTGGCAAAATGTTGTGACTTTTTGGAGTTTTTTCGAAAGTGTAGAACTCTAAATGAATAGTTATGTAACTATTTACTGAAATATTTTTTCAAAGGACATTTCACACTTTTAATGGAACCTCTTGAGAAGTATAAATAGAGAATGTGAATGATTTCTCCAACACACTTGAAAACTCATCTCCTTCTATATTCTTCTCTCTTCTTGCACTCTTGCATTCTTCACCTCAAAGTAAGTTTGGTAAATTTGGCTATTAGAGTGCAACTTAGCCGTCTTAAGAGTGATTTCATTATGAAAGACTATTGTCATAATTCCATAAACATCACGAGGGGACAATCTTGTCTTAAAAAGAGATGGTTAAACTATCGACTCTACTTGCCTTAAACAATCTATATATATTGTTCTAGTAAATAAAGTTTAAGGCTTACGACATAAATAAGTACATTTAAAAAAGAATTCAGACTAAAATAACGAGACATTTCTTTATGTCAATTGATTTTCTTGTTAGTCTCCTTTCATTTTATCTGAAAAATTATTAATTGAGTTAGACATGGGCTAACTCTTTCCACTTGAGGATTTCGCAAGCCTCATAGGAGACTTGGGCCGAAGACTGGTCCATTTATTTATTTGTCAATGTTTGCTATGGACTGTAATTACCAATATCATGGGCTAACATCCCTCCAAAGTCCAAACTACTACTTCTTTCGTTCTGCATCAAATTTCTTATTTATTTATTAACTTTTTAAACTTCCATTTACTTTAAATTAATTTTAAATACATCAAAATTATTATTTTTATTTTAATAACACAATTTCATAGATATTATAATTTATAATCAATTCGAGGTCAAATGGAGGCTCAAAGAATCAAAACAAAATCGAAAACTTATGTTGTATAAATACTACAGTTACCAAAATTTGAGGGGTACAAAAATAATAGTTCACTAGCTAATTACAAAAATAATATCAAGTGTATGTAAACGTTTAACTTGAAATAGTTTTGCTTGGATGGTCTGGAAAATAAGAAACGAATTCTTGTTCCAAAATATTCAACCTGATAACATAACGCTACATATCAGGTTCCAGAACTTGATTAAAGATAACCTAGAATTAAAACCGGCGAAAAATAGGCAACAACCATCACCTATCATATGCAAATGGCAGCCCCCACCTGAACATTATGCGTGCATTAATATTGATGGGTCGTATGACCATAGTACTGGCTTGGCAGGGGTTGGGGCAGTTATAAGAAATCATGAAAAGAAAACATTATAGTTGGTGCAAAAATTTTGGGCCGGGTAGATCAACTACTGCTGAGTTTTATGCGTTATTATTTGGGCTCAAATTGTGCGAAAATTTGAATCATAAGTATGTAATTATTCAGACTGATTCAAAGGTTTTGGTGACATGCTTAAACAGGGGAGCAGCAACCACTACTCACCAAGAAATGATCATGCAGGATGCTCTAGAAGGATGGACAATTTGACAAACGTTCATGTTCGTTTTGTGTATCGTGAAGTAAATCATGTGGCATATATGTTGGCAAATGAAGGCAGGAAACGTACTTTTGGCCGCGGCAGACCGGCACCTTTTGAATACTCTCATGTATATATTTGGGATATGTGTCCTATTTGGCTAGATGATGTAATTAGGAAATGTGATTTAGCTTATATTCAGTTTGTAAACGATGTTTCTATTTCTGTTTAATGCATCTACTTGATTTCGAAAAAAAATCCTATTTTAAATAATGGTATCCGCTTTGACGACTAATCCAACCGAGCATTGTCCAACCTTTTTAGCAACGGCTTAGTTCACTAACTAGTTACCAAAATAATATAGTATCAGGAGTCGGGAGAAAGACTAGTATTGCATTGGTAAAGCGGCAAAGTGTAAATAGAAACAAATTAATTAAGATCCATGTACAAGCTAGCAAAGTCTAACTTGAAGAAACATGTGGACCGCCCTGAATTTCCCACATACTATCTATACTATCTATAGTTCATCATCACATTACATGTATCTGTTGAACGTACCCACAAAGACATTTTTAATTCGTCTCTGTTCAGCCCACAGAATGTTATTGCTTTGCGAAAAATATCCCCAGAGAATTGGCATGTTTTTGCCGCAGTGTTCTCCCCAATTTTGTCCAAAAGCTACCCCAAAAAGAGTTTTAACTTGTCCGATATGTGCCATATACCCATGATTGGTAGTTTGGCCGAAATTGACTGAAACTGTAGTAACCGCACATGGAAAATAAACTGTTTTCATAAGTTTTTACTAAACTTTTTATTTTTACATAATGTTTTTTTATTCGTTTCAATATGTACTTTTCTACATTTACTTTTTCACATTTTCATTTAACACCTTTATTTTAGTTTCTACCACTAAATTAAGCGCAAACAACAAAAAAAAACACTATATAAACCTTATAAAAACCATTGCAAAATGCAAACATAAAAAATCTTTAAAAAAAAAAAAAGATATAGAGGGAGTAAACCACACGTCGGAGATGTTTCCAAAAATCAAACCTGTACAATCCTCGTCCTAAAGCGGATGCATGACCCAGTATTTGAGTAACACTGCAAGTTTAAAGAGTATTCCTCTAATTTTTTCACTTTAATGATATAAAAATAACATAAAATTTTAACCCTTAAAAAACAATTTGAATTGAACTCATTTTCTTGTGAGTATATGTTTCATCCAGAACAGTTCGTTTAGCGGAATCATCTAGAATAGTAATTGATATGATATGATGTAGAGAGTACCTCTTCTCATGTATCCTCACTGACATGTCTAGATGTCTTTGAGGAATGTACAACACGAGAAGACATACAACACACTGACAGAGACTAGGACGTACACTTGTAAGGAGCGCCGTCAAAATTAAAGGAACTACAATACGTGTGAGAGCAAAACGGATATGCATAGAACATGCCTACGTAGACAAGACAGTACATCAAGGAAGACTAACATGATCTCTGGAAAGGCGGGATCCTCTCCCCTCGCTCCCCACTATATATATAGGGTCTTAGAACATTTAAGAGATATGAATGTATTACCCAATAATCCACTCCCTACAACTCCCTCGTAAGTTCAAGTTAAGTCTATCTTCAATTTGTCTAAAGCAAACCCGTTAAAAGAGCACCCATTCCCCCACCGCAACTCGATTACATGCATGTACATTACATACGAGGAGGAGAACACCAAGTAAATCAGCACCCACGAAGAAGAACTTAGATGTGTAATATATGTTTCATCAGTTATTCAGGGTTTGTAGAAGGTTATTTGGATATAAGATGGGTAGATTATTAAATTAGTTAGACTTTTTTTCTTTTATAATATTTACAATTTTAGTTATCATAGACAATTGTTGAAACTACCATGTAATTGCAATAGAGCTTTGCTCAATATTTACTGCCGTGACGTTTCGAAAGAATAAAGTGGATGAATCCTCAATGTTGTCTGATGGTCTCCGTTTTTTTTTTTTTTTGTCCGTCGTCAATTGAAATTGAAATTATTGATTCTTTTGTTGTTATTCATGTAAGAGCACGATTTAGGCTATGTTCTCATCGTCTGAAAACTCATTAAATTAAGTTATGTTCAATTCAATTCAATTATATGTTCACATTCATTCAGTTCAGTTATGTTCAGGTTTACTTAATTGTATTTTATACTACAAATAAATTCAGTTTAGTTCAGATCCATTCAGGTTTGTTCAGTTCAATTTTGTGCAGTCCGTTCAATTCTATTCAGACGAAAGAACAATTTCTAAAACTACACTTCTATGTTAAGAATCACAGACTCATATACGGTCACACCATATTAAGCAGAACTACGGAATAATGTGATACGAATGTAACATACGAAGTATATGATTATTTCAAACTACGTATAAATTAAAGTAATGTGTACTAAAACTAAAGTAATGAAATACTGCAATTATGCATGCTATTTCGGGTGGTGATGTTATAAACCAACACAAGTGCAAATTGTCATCTTATTATTAATGAATTTGTTAGGGAAAAAGAATGCGTGCAACGTACTGTGAATTATTTTAAACCATTTAAAATTCAGTACATTGCATATTTGCATGATCAATGATGTCTGCCACTTGAATTCGGTCTCTGAGGAATATTTTCAAAATTTCAGAGCAACCACATTATTAAAAAATGGCAACGAATCTAGCTACCACATTGACGGAACTCATTAAATTGCATCGGCATCGCCATGCCAATTTGCCATGCATGACGTTAGATATATATTTTTTGGTCCATTTTAAATCTAATTTTCTAATTACAAGTAGCTTTTGGTGTAGCTTTTCAACAAACCGGTCCTGTACCGTTGAAAATAAGTCCCAAATAACCCCAGGCCTTTGCTGTACTTTATTGCAATAACATGTGAGATTCTAGAAAATTATTACAAAGTTCCTATCAAGTTTCAACGATGTCCTACTTTTTTTTTTTTTTTTTTTCGCTAGAAATTATAATTGTTTATATAATTCCCTAATAAAATCTTGCAAGAAACTATAATTGTCCATAATAATTTCTCAATAAATACTGCCAGCCAAAACGGTTTCTTTTCTTTTTCGTTCACGCATTTTTTTCTGAGTGCTATTCCTTTATTTAGCTTGATATTCAAGAAATACACACGTCACTTTCCCAAAACCGCAAAACCAAATTTCTGTTTCGTCCTTGATTGCTTTGCTGTTTGGCGCCTTATTTTAGCTAATTTCTTTTTCCCACCCCAAATATATAATGCCAATTTCATCATGTTACATCAAAATCATCAACTGAAATATTTAATGGTACACGTCATGTATTATTTTCCAATTTCTTATTTACACTCCACTACTAAAAAGCATTAACTTAACCTACCTGATTTACTCCACGTAATTTCCCAATTAATCTCCCACTAAGGACGGAACCTTTTGACTAATTAACTACCCCTCTTCATGTTGTAGTTGTAATGTAAGGGCAGATGAGTAAATGTAAAAAACAATTAGTGTTTGGTGTACGGAAATTTCGTGGAAAATGAGATTACTTGCTGTAGGTACAAAATTCGGAAAATAAATGACCATCGAAAGGTAGAAATAAATTTTATTTATTTTCAAAATAATATTTTTTTTCCTCACGTTTCTTTATCATTTTGCTCTTCCCTCCCCTCATTTTCCATGCTACTTCCGTCTAATTTGATTTTATCGTTGTGTTTGGCACAAAGTTATAAGCTATATATATAAACTTATTTGACATTTTTACTAAAACAAGTTTGTTAAATGAACACTTAGACGTTTTGCAACTAGCTAATTCGATAATTAACCTAAGATAACAAATTAACGCGCTTAACATCTTTCGGTAATTAGGTACCAATTCTCAATCAAATTTTACTACCTACTCAACTCTCTTATACGCTATCAACTAAGTCGGTGAACCAAAATGTATATTTCATTTTAGACTATGTTACGCGTACGCTATGTTCTCTCAATATTATTCTTTTAACTCCCTTTGACGAATATTATAAACCTTATTCATCTCTTTACAGTTTATTACTCACATTACCAAATTACCTCATAAAAAAGTTCATTGTACACACCAAATTTCAAATTTGAGAAAATAATTAGACAAATCCCAGTTTAAATGTTCGAATATTCCTTATTCTCCAAATTGGTCACAAAATCTCTAGTAATTGAACACATAACACATTAACTGGAGGTACAACACACACAATACAAAGTACACCCGTACAGATACACAATGTACCAGTAGTACCTCGTAACAATAGGTAAAACAACCCCATTTACTATTCCAGCTCACAAACAACTCACACACCGTTCCAGCCAAATGACCAAACTAGCCCTTAAACCCTCCCTAGTATAAAAACCCTCCCCATTTCTCCTTCCCAACACCTCAGAACCATGTTCCGCTTCACAATACAACCTCCATAGAAGCCTCACTCCAATCTCTCTCTCCCCATAGAGATTTACAGAGAGATATATACAATTATACATACACACTAAAAAAATCGAGAAAATGCTGGTCTCTGTTTTTCTGGCTCTGTTCCTGCCCTGTGCGGGCATGAGCGCGGTGTTTCTGGTGTACATCTGCCTGTTATGCTACGCGGCGAATGGAAGCGATGACAGCCAGCAGTATCAAGCTTCGGTTAAGCCGATTCAGAAGAACGGTCTCTCGGTATCCGATCTGGAGAAACTGCCGAAAGTGACGGGTCACGATTTGGTGCTGAATACTGATTGTTCAGTTTGCTTGGATGAAATTGAGGGTGAGCAGGCGGCGAGGATGATACCGGGGTGTAACCATGGGTTTCATTTGGAATGTGCTGATGCTTGGCTGGCTAAGAACTCGATTTGCCCGGTTTGCCGGGCGAAAGTTGAGCCGGAGGTGCTGAATCCGGTTGAGGATAGTCCTGTTTGATGGAGGAATTGGGAGGAGATGGATGGTGGTGATAAAAATTGATTGTTGATCAGTTTTTTTTTTTTTTTTTTCAATTTTTAATTTAGTTTTGTAGAGGTTTATTATTTGTTGTTGTTAGAATTGTTTTTATAGGAATTTTGGTGGAGGAGAATGAGAGGAGATCAAGATTTTAATACTATTAATTTGATTTGTTCTTTGATAATTGATATACTGCTTCTTCTGGTTTCTTCCATTTCCTCTATTAATGTTCTCTCATTTGCTTGCTTGCTTGTAAATCATATCATAATAATCAAGTAAAATCTGGAGAAATTTACTATTGATTCCTCTGACTGGATTAGTCTTACGGTATTCGTTAAAATGTCTACATATCGAATACGGTAGAAATCAAAAGAAAAACAACTGGGTGCAATTTTTTTGAGGCGCTTCAGAAACAATAGAACAGTAGAACACAGTTGCAGAAGTGAGGACTGAAGCTTACGCCGTCATTTTATTGTCTTTACAGAGAAGTAATAAAATATTTCAGTCATCCATGTTGGAATCAAATAGAATATGGTAAAAGATTAATAATCAAATTGCAAATTTAAGGTTCTTGCAATGGTTGGTTATTGATTTCTCTCTTTATTCAATTTTATATTATACCGCTAGTAGTAATATTATTGGCTTGAAACGAAACTGAAAATGTTAAAATCATACGGTGCATGTCGTTTTTGGGAAAAGGTGGAATATATACTCATTTTCCAATTCATCTTCTTTTTCTTCCCCTTTTGCTTTTTGGTTGATTCTCAAACACTCTTTTCCTCGCCATACTTTAGATTTTTGGAATTGGAAACACGCAAACATCTTTTCTGGGAATCAGAAACAGAATTTGTTTCAAGTTTTTTCAGGTTCCGATTTTTGGAGTATACTCCAAAGTGTTCCCAATTTTTTAATTCTACATAGTGAATTCCAACTTTTAAGTCCAATCATTCTAATTTAGTAATATTAAAATAGAAATTGTATAATATAAAAATATAAAAGTAGCTTATTAGTCGATTGAATATGAATCAGCAAGAAAATCAAATTTAATGACGAGCATACTATTAAATCGGTACAATGTGCTGAGTCTTGGAGTGGTATCTACTGAAACAAGAGGCGTGACACATCTCACTTACTAAAATATGATACAAGACATATTTGAACATCTCAATCTCTAATCACTCAAAAACATACCCTGAAAATGAAGTTCCAATCAATGCTCTTTTATTGCACGATGACATGGCATCCAATAGCTACTTAACAGGGACTTGGAGTGCATTTCTTGATAAGAAGATGAAGATTCTGGTACAAAAGTTACCCAAAATTACAAGCAAATGATGAAAATGTGTGAACAAATCTATAGTTTGATATCACCTTCAATTGGAATATAGCTGGAAGAAGCCTCAACGCGTGGCGTAATGGCCTCATTTGTGTGAATGAATACTTTTGTTGGTAAATTGAACTGAAACAAACTTTAATTGAGCACCATTAATTATTGCTAGCTCCTATTTTGAGGGTTTTTTTTTCATTAATTCAACTTTCGGGTATGCCCAATGTAAAGTGATGTACTACTGATGTGTTTTCTCACCATAGTAGAGCTTTAATTATATCACCTTTGGTACTAATTACTTTTCAATAAAACTATACAATTAATAATGAAGTTTTATACGGAATTTTCAATTTGGTGAAAGTGGAGTTTTATTTTGTTTTATTCTAGTTGTGTTTTTAAAAAATAAACTTTATGTAGTCAAATAAAATCTGTCTAATTAAATTTAATATTTAAAATTATATCTTAGATAGAAAATACAATTTTCTTGCAATTTTAGGAATTTTACAAAATTAAATTCCAAAATAAAGTTGTTAGATTATTTTCTAATATGTAAATTTAAATATAAATAATTCACATGGCAAATGTGAAAGAATAAATCAAAATCTTGAAAATTGGTAAATATATATAATTTAAATCAAATACAAATCATATGAATGAATTCCAATAGGATGACTCCATTTTCTTCTCAAATATGGAAACGATTCCCTCCTACAAGCATGAATAGAGGGGCTCTCTCTTCATTTGAACAACAAGTCAAGCCACAAGTGAAGAGCAAAAACAAGAGTAAGGAATTCTCTCATCATCAAATTTGAAGATACAAGGAAGAATTCAAGAAGTTCATCAAGAAGTCGAAGAAATCAAGTGTTTGATCCGAGAAGAAACCGTTGCGCACTTGGGAAAACGTTATTGGGAAGATCAAAACCTAAAAGAATGAAGAAGTTCTTGGAGTTCTTCATCGAAATCGAGCCTAAAGCGACGTTTGATTCAAGACCAAGCTAAGAAGCCCTTGAAGAAACGTTATTAGAAGATCAAAATCCATAAACGAAGATAAAAGTCTAAAATCTTGAAGAAGACCCCGCAAAGTTCTTGGAGTTCTTCATCAAATTAAAGTAAAGAAGTATTGTTTGATTCGAGAACAAGCACAAAAGCCCTTGAAGAAACGTCCGTGAAGATCGTGATTCCTCAAAAGAAGATCGAGACTCACAAATCCATCAAAGTTTAAGACGAAGATTATATCGTTCTTCGTGAAATCCATAAATCGTTGAAGAAGTTCGTCACCATTTGTCTCAAAGTCACCAACTCCGAAGATTTGATTCAAAATAAAGTCGTAAAGACCTTGAATTGACGTTCTTCCAAAATTGAAGACTTGAAGATTCAAGTTTGCCGCTTTGAAGATTAGAATCAGAGGATTAGAATAGAGATTGTACTGCTAAATTCATTCAAGAAATAAATAAATTTCAATTTGTATAATTTTATTTGTTACACCGTACATATTAATTAGTAGTCTTTGGCATTAATTTTTTTTAAATATAATTAATTGAAGTACACCATGCAAGTAGGTTAGAAGAGTGCCGATGATGTATGCAAATGTAATTTTGAATAAGGATGGTGTTTTTTTTATCACAACTAATCATACACTACTCTTTATGTCTCCGTCAGCAGGATTGAAGCATGGACCTCTTCTCCATAACTTTCAACTCCCTTTCACTTTTCACTGCACAACTTTATAATTCAATAAGGAAAATAAGGAAGGTGTATGAAAATGTAACCAAGCTCCCTTGTATTTTGTTTACCATAGCTTATGCTCGTGCTTTCTTTTATTAATAAAATAGAAAAAATTTCATTAAAAAAACAATTGATACACCAGATTGATTTTTACTTAGGACGAAAATTATGTGTCAACGCCCGAGGATATGATTTTAGGCCATGAAAATTAAAAATAAAATATCATTTTCGGGAGGCAACTCCCAAACACCCAAATTACTAGCTCCAAAATTTCTCTAAGGTATCATGTTTTGAAGATTATTGAATTTGTTGGAGTTAATTAAAAGAATTATCATAAAACTTCATGAATCACATAATTTGTTGAAATATTTATTAAATGTTATACCGGTAACCACTACAATACTTTCTATAATAAAAGATGTAGGGTCCACCATATTATGTACTACTTTCATTTTTTAATATAAGATATTTTAGTTTTTTCCGCACATATTAAAGAAATGTTTGTTATATAAATAAATGTAAATGATTGTCCAACACCCAATCATAAACGTGAAAAATAATTATCATGTCCCACCATTATAATTATATCTTGAAAATCTAATAATATTAATTTTAAACCTAAAATGTCTTATATTTAAGAATAATTGAAAAAATTAAAATGTATTATATTAAAAAACCGAGGTAGTAGTAGGAATACATAAACGGTTGGGTTCTGGTTGGTGGCCTTGGCTACTGTTCTGTTTCTTGTTGTCATTTGTAGTGACTCAAACGGAGATCACTTCCTGTATTTTGTTGAGGGGTATCATGTATCTTCCTTTACTTGTGACTGGTTTGTATCCTAGCGGAGTCCATCAACTTTCGTTTTCTTGCTAAGTACTCTATACTTGCAACGAAAGTTATTCTACTCCGTTAGCCTTGATTAGAATTGTTGGTTCAATTCGTCACCCTCTAACTCTTGGCTTCTCGCTCGTGAGGTTGACATACTAGACGACGGGGGTAGTTAATGTTTGATATGGCGATAATGGGTGTGAGGTTAGAACATGCTTTTACGCTTATTTTAATATTGGTTGAGTTCTTTGTTTGGGTAGTTTTATTTTATTTATGTGCACTACTTATGCACTTGAGACTTTTTGTACTCTACTATCTTTTCTATTATATATAATTTGGCTGATTAAAAAAAATGCAAATAATTGCATTTACATTTTTCCTATTTATGGTAGTCACCTGGTACATGTGAAGTTTACTGAAATTGCATTATTTGTATAGTTGTACAACTTTCTTCTTTTTCAACCGCACAATAAACAGTAATTAAAGGCAACTGATTTATGTGTATTAAAATGGGCTTTAATTAATGAGATAATACAAATGTGATGCAGTGACTAAAAACAGATCAAACTCATAAACATACAAATGTGATGCAGCCAGTAGAAACCGATGAAACGCTAGTAGAGTAGTAGTAGCATGTTATACTTGTAATAAAAAACTTAAATATGGAGATCGATCGAATTGAGTGGGTAATGCAATATTGAATTATGCGAGAAATTTGACCTGGAAAAATGAAAAGAGTGAGTATCTAAGATTCCGCTGCCGCTAAGATTGAGGAAATTAAATTGCATGAGATTCATTCAGTGTGACCGAGTGAAGAAGATACCATAGACAAATACCGGAATATTCCCTAAGAGATATTTTAGAGTGAAAAAATTGAATGAGTACTACAGTCTACAGTACTGTTTTGTTCGAAAGTGGTACAGATGATCTGCTTTGTAATAAAAGCAGCAGCAGAACAGAAGTATGCAACCACATCTTCAGCTTCCTCAAGACAACTGTTCGGCGAGAATTTCATTTCTTCATATTCACTACTCTCTACATACCAGAACAATTACACCGTTTTAACTTTGCAATCAACAATTTTGAATATTGAATATAAATTAATCTTAAATTATAATGCTAAAATATTTATTAAAATTATATTATAAAATTTTACCTCCCAAATTTTAATATATAATTTTGTTAAATATTTTATAATTATAATTACAATTAAGAGTAATTATAGTCAAATTTTAAATTTGTTAAACTTAAAAAGGCACAACGGAACTGATTTGGAAGGGGGAGTATATAGTGATGCAGCAGCAGCCCATACCAATTTGTTAGGCCTTCACAATTAAGGGACTTGAGCCCAGTGTTCATCATCAACTGCCCTCTCACCACGTGTATGGATTTTAGACCGTCTACACAAATAGTACTAATTTCACATTGCACCATTACATATTTGATATTTCACTTCTGATTTCCATTCATCACATTCTTAAAATTTTGGTATTCCATACGGTTCTATATACCGGTTACTGAAATCAACAATCACCAATGGTCAAATCGTAAATTACTTTTTAATCACATCAAAAATGAAAATTAGAAAAATTATACTAGTAATTATTATATTTTTCGAATATGATTTTTTGAACTTTTTGCAATCTAATAAACAGTCATAAAACTATGGGTTACTTTCATACATAGCTATACCTTATGACTTATATCACAAATGTAGTTGTAATTTTATTTAATCAAATAACTGCTATACTTTCAAGTTTTTATCACAGAATCATCTATACTTATTTTCTTATCGAGGAACCATCTCAACTTGCTAAACTTTATCATAAAACTTGCTAACTTAGATTAGTAGAATGAAATCACAACAATTTTGTTATAAACAAATTTGTATTGAGTTAACACAATACTAATGTAGTGTTATGGTAATTCAATACCTCAATCTCGATCTCAAACTTTTTTCCTACAGTTGTTACTTCCTTTGCTTTGCCTTAAATTTAAGTTTTAACTTTTTTAAGGTTACGTTTGATTTTATATTATTATCAAATCGTACCAAAAAAACAATTTAAAAGTTATATGAAAATATAACATATAAACTTTCATAGTTTAAAATAAACTCATTTATAAGTTTTTCAAGATGATTTGATATTAATCTGAAGTCAAATAGATCATAAAAAAGTCAATAAAATGAAGTGTTAAAAACACCGGGATGAAGGACGTACTTTATAATGTTGAAAGTACCGCATGTCCACATTTGTAATAAATAATCAAGATTTCCCGAGTTAAGCAAGTCATGTGATGAAATTTAGCAATTAAAGATGGTTAGCAATTAAAGAAATTTATCTTTGTGATGATGACCGAAAAGTTCAGCTATTTATGTGATAAATACAAATACATCTATTTTTGTGATAATAGTTATAAGTATAGCTACACATGTGAAATTAATCCTAAAACTAAATAAGAATTTTTATCCTAACATAGAAAGTTTAGAAAGAGACGCTTGACTCTTCATCTCCATCAGACAAGTGTAAGGGGTGGGAATTTGGTTGGGTAACCCGAACCCAATCCAAATCAAATGGGTAATTAATTATTTGGTTAGAGTAATTTGGATCACGGGTACCCAAATAAAAAACACATTTATTTATATGGAATGTGTTTGGGACTAGAGGTGCTATGGGTTTGAAAATTTAATACTCGAGCCCATATAGGTATCCGAATAACATGTCGATTAATTTAAATATAAATATATAATTTAGTATATATTTTATCTATTTTGTTTAGTTTTAGTATTAAAAAATAAAAATGTCAATGTCTCCGTGTCTTTTCTTTCCTTTTCTTAGAATTTGCGTTCAGTCCCAAACTATGCCGCATTTGATTTTTTTTTTCTTATGCTTTGGTAGCTCTGGAATTGATTCCTAGTCTTTTTATGCCTTTTATTTTATGTAATTAAACTTTTTTTTCTTATTTTTTTATTTGGTATCATGATCCACTACTATATACCTGATCTTATTTTATGTGGATTTTATATTTATAACATATAAAAATGGATAACCGGAACCCGTTCAATTTTTTTCCGATATAAATCGGGTAACCGATTTAGATACCCAACTTAATTTGAGTAGGGTACGGATATACAAATTAAATACCCAAAATATTGAGTACCTGTATAAGAGGAACCGAATCCACCGTTCCCACCCCTAACAACTGTTGCTCCTCAAGTTAATGCTCCATCCGGAGCTTAACCGTAATTAAATAAAATGTTGGTCAGCCGGCCCTACCCGGGGTTGACGAACGGATTTTGATCAAATGGATCTTGTTGTATTGTGTATTTGTGTCACACTGGTGGTATGTGGTAGTTCTTACTAGTCACTAATCACTATTAGTAGTATAATTTGCATAAGTGTTTGTATTAATATAATGGGCTTCCAGTATCCATTGAAGAACCTTTTCATATTATGGGCTATCCTGAAACGAAATGGACTTGGGCCCAAGACGGAAATTTTGGCAGGCTGGGACAGGGAAGTTGATCAAGGATGTTTATTTAAGCAAACCGGTCTCGAAGTAAGAGCAAGCAACCCAACCGATTTCCAAGATTATGAGTGTTGGGGCCGGAATATGTCAAATCCGCGATTTACAAGTTGAAACTTCCTAAGAGCCTACTAAACTTCCTAGGCCCGACCAAGATGATAAGGCCCGAAACCTATCGTCTGGGTCCGACCAAATCACCCAGAAGGCTACCCAAGCCAAGGTCAATGAAAGCACTGTCCGACCTAGACAAAGGGTCCGAACCCCTCAGGAAGGCCGGACTACATATTACAAGGGGAATCCACTATAAAGTCAAGGCTACCTGGCCCAAAATAAGTCACTCGGACTATGGATGTCACTAGGTATATTGGTATATATTCGGAATTGGGAAAGGAATCGGAGAAGAGGAAGAAGGATGATGTCGCTGTTGTGCTGTGGTGACTGGTTAGTGGAAAATATTAGAGAGTGTAGTACTATTAGTTTGGATTTATCTGTATTAATTAATGTGAGGAATAAAGCAAGTAGTACTAGTTTGAAGAAAGCAAGACTTTTCATTATATTTAATTTATTTATTCTTCGTAAGACTGTGAGTCATCTCATCTTAATAGTACTACTAGTTGAATTTGAAGTATATTACTTCCTGCGACCACGAAATATACTCCGTTGTTTAGAAGATGATCACATAGAATAGTACACAGTGAACAGTTAGAACCTGATGCACAAGCAAACAAGTTTTAAGTCCCTGGATCAACTGGAAAGTTATCGATGACAAGGAACCATAATTAATTAGTTCCGTGGACGTTGTTCTATTTTTTTTAAATTAATATTTTTTTAATAATTGAACCATTACAAAGCTAGTAATAAACTATAAATAATCCCGCACTTGACAAGAATTGAACCTATGACCTCTAGTGTCATGACACCTCAGTCTAACCAATTGAGCTAGACCTCATTTTTCATCTCTAGATTTTGGATTACCTGGCAAATTTTGTTGTGGCATATTGTATTGTTACATGGACTTCTAGCTCTTTTTGGACAAACCTCAGTCTGTTGATATCATGAGATTAATAAAATGCAGTTTGCCCCAAAATCTAAGGAGTTTATATTGCATTTTGTGAAAGCAACATAATCCTAAGAATTTTCATATTTTAATTCATCAGGATTATAGAGAATCTATCCTCAACTGATGTTAAGTTACCCTGAGAGAATCTAGGAATCTGCAGAAACAATAAAAATTGAACTAATAAGATTTCTAGATTTATCAGTGAATATCAGACATGCATGGTAAAATCTTGAGCAAGTTTAGATCAAATTTAAGCCATGTGCAGGACGAACATGAGAACATCTCACTATTTGTACGTGGTGCAAATCAGATAAACTCTTCTAATTAACAGCTGGTAAAATATCTAGAGACGCATAACCATTCGCTGAAAGCAAGTCAAAATCTTTAAGAAGAACTGCTGAAGCCTTGAATATCATATCTGGGAATACTCCCCTGAAGCTAAGAAATAAGAACGTCAGTTGACCACTACGACAGTACTGTAAATCTGTAATCTGAACCGTAACTTTAGTTTCCTCGTGTAACTCTGGATTTTCCGGTACTCCAGTTAAATATAATTTGGAGATACATCTTGTTATCCCTTCATTCACTTGATCACTTGAATGATTGAATCACTTCTAAACTTTCTTAAGAAGTTCGATTTCGTTGAATTAACAAGTTTGAGCAGCCTCATGATCATATTAAACTCACCTACAAATTAGTATTTACAAATTGGATATTTAATCTACTTGAACACAGTCAAATTGGTGTGGAACACTCCTGAACGCTTGTGTTTTGCAGCGTTTATCACAAACTTGAATGTCTAGTACCATAAATAGCATGCAGTAACTTGAGTTAGATCTAATGAAACTTGAGTATTATGGAAGAAGATTAGCTGCAGTACTCCATTCCATGTTCTTAAATTGCGTAAGGCATTAAATGACAGGTGATATTTTACATACATCTGTCATTTTGTTTTCACATATATACAACGCATGGTAATTGACATTAGCTCTACATATATGTAATCCATCTTTAGCATAGGACTGATATTGTACAATTTCAATTAAGCAGTTGGATAAGAAGCTTGCATAGCAATTCCACATATGCCTTCCGCTGCATCTATGTCCTTCTGCATTCTAATGTACCCATTCTCACCCCAGCTTGCTCCCCAAGAATTCTTAACCAACCAATACTTTGTTCCATCACTAGTTTCTCCATAACCAACTGCAGTCACGCCATGATCTAGCTCAGTTCCGCACTGTCCATTGAAAACTCCACTCGAGTACAACTGGAAGTCAGAACCACTTGCATCAATGGCAACGGATATTGGTTGGTTCGCTACTGCATTCAGCAATGCAGATTCACTGTTAGCTGGGACATCTTCGTAGCCTGTGATTTTAGCAACATGAGACGATTCTTTCTTAGTGTTGCATGTTCCATCTGCTGCCTGATACGGATAGTTAGCCTCGGTTGTTATCCCATTGTTTGAAATGATGAACTCAAATGCATTGTCCATTAGGCCACCACTACAACCCTCGTCTTCCGTTGTATCACAGTCCACAAGTTCTTGTTCCGATAGGGAGATCAGTTTCTTTGTGGTAAGCTGGTTGATTCCTTCTGTGGCTGCAATGGCTGAGAAAGCCCAACAAGATCCTGTATTTTGATTTTTAAGTAGTGTCAGTAATAACTTCTTATCACTAATTCCGAAGCAGATAGTATAGATAATCATGGCTGATAAGTCTGAAAATTATAACAAAAAATGCATCACTTACCACATTGGCCTTGATCTTTAACTGCAGTGACAGCTCCTTTGGTTCTCCAGTCAAGACTGGATGGAACAGCAGTCACATTTGCATACCTAAAGGACGGAATGCTTCCCGACTTTAGATGAGATGATACTTTGTATCCATTACGAGATGCCCGAAACTCCTCATTTGTCAAATCCGCGAAATGGTTCTCTGCGAGCTTATAAGAGCGAGAGCCATCTTGATTGACAGAGTCAATGTACTTCGCGTTCTCCCTGAATATTTGAAATCTCTTAGCTTTCTCTGCTTCATCTTTGTATGTACGTCCATACTTCACCATCCATGTCTCGTGTCTCTCCACCATTGATGCATCAGTCAATGTGCGAGCACTCGCTTGGGAAGCCCACATTCCCAGAACTAGCACCATTGCAAAAGTACACGTCCAGGAAGCCATTTCACTTTCAGCTGAAGCGTGAGAGTTGGATACAGATATTCTGTCTGCAATGAGATGTGAAGGTAAATGTTATGATTCCATCCGAAAACCATATCGTACTTATAGAGTTCACTGGGCTCACTCTTGCAGATTGGTCTGGTACAGAGGTCAACGAACTCCATTGAGCAAGTGGAAATAAAGTTATACCCTATATGAAAGGGAAATTTAGAACTCAGTGACCGGAACGCTGCTTGCTCCATATTTTTTCTTAGATAAATTTATCTGTCTGCTGCCTTTTGTACTTTTCTGATAAGCTTCTTCCTGCTGTTTTGGATTATGTTATGAACAATCAAAAGTTCTCATGCTAAAATAACTATATTTCTCATCAAAACATGATCCACTTTTTGTCCTTCTTTAGCCATACCTTTGCCTCAAATTTTTTTTTTTTTTTTGGAAAAGACCTTTGCCTCAATTTTGTTTCTATATGTTGTCAGCCTATAATCTATTTACAGGATAGACAAAAATAACAGCAGTTAATTGGCCCCTAAATATGAGCAAGCAGTCTTCTCAGCGTGCAAAAATGGGGGGGAATTCCTTTTTATATTTCGATTACCAACAAAATTGTCTATCATATCAGCCTATCAGGTCAATCTTTTCAAGCTCCGGTTCTGCTCCGTTTATATGTTACATAGTTACTGCAAGAACTTTGGCGTTCCGGAAATGTGAAAGGTGAAGGAGATAAAACTGCCATACATATTTTGCAATGTTTACAGCCTATGCATGGTGTTCTGGACTTGCAACTGGAGGACAATTAATTAATTACCAGTAGCTTTAGAAACCAAAGATGAAGGTGCAAAACAATTATCAACATCATTCATAGAGACCAACTAGAACGAAGCATGAGAGCTGGGAACTCAGTCTCCCTATCTTTTACATAGACAACAGCCGGCTGCAACTTAAACTTTTTGCCAAAGTTGAAATTCAGAAATGCTTCGATTTGTAAATGGTCCCAACTTTTTGGGTCTTGTAACAATCCTCCGAGAGTTAAACCCCATCCCAACTCATCATCAGGGGTATCAGTCACTGTAACTGACCATTGAAAACTTCTAGGGCTTGAGCTTTTGGTTTCAATCCACCCTCCAATTCTTTTACACTCATCAATTTCTGATTCAAACGTCAAAGCAATGGATCCATCTATTATACGCGCTGCACTGCCCATAGGGCTATCTTCTTCAACAGGTGTACCTGGGAATCTCTTAGTTTTATGTTCTCCAACAGGAAGTGCCAGTGCTTCTAGACTAACACTTCGAGCTAACGGTCTAGACTCTGTATGCACAGACTCTCTATGCACGCCCAAGAGGGAGAGCTTTGTGCCTCCAGAGGGTTGCCAAACAATTTGTCCGAATGTGCTCAAGGAACGTGCAATCATATTAGAATTGACCTCTAATCCAATAGCAGAAACAAATCGAGCCAATGAAGCAACCACATTTGACTTCTTCACCATTATACCAAATGCACTACCATGGTGTTGACTCAAAAGTGGAGGACCAAAGTCAGAATAATCCGTCAGACCTCGTTCCTGCCAAAAGAGAAATGAACAATGAATACATGACTTGGTCATCGTTAAATTGTACTGTATATGTATAACCTAGTGCCCTGTATTTCGGGGACCTTACGCACAAACAATTCATAGCAGCTCAAACATAATTAAACCACAAACACAACTGAAATGATAGAATTCTTTGGAGACTTCACCTGATGAGAACTTGATGCACATTCAACATCTCTACACTGTCCACCGGTTGGTATTGCAACAGCAGACAACCAATCCGTAACATGTGCTTCATAAAACAGCTTTGAAAGTGAAAGCGGTCCACCACCCACATCTCTCTGACCTTTCTCACTCGCAACAAACTCTGCAACTAGCATATCTTTCTCCCGAACAACAGTTTGAAAGGACAATCTTGCATCAATGCCAGTTCTGATGCCTGACCTATGAATCGCATCAATTTTCTGCTCATCGACATCATCCATAAAGAACAATGACCCTAGAACATCAACCTTCCCCTTTACATGAGTGCTCATTTCCTCAAAAGGGCCTCCTTTTGAACCTTTATAAAAGGTCAGTATCTTCTCCACCTTGTCCTGCCTATCCCTGATTTTCATTATATCAGAAAATGCTTCTCGTTGCAACCGCTTCAAGATTTCAATCTGTAAATCATATCACTTGAATAGTTGTAAAGGTCCATCATACAACATGTTTCTACCTATAAAGCAACCAAAATTATCAAAACCTAAAGCCCACATAATCGAGTCGACACCCTCAAACTTTTGAATTTTTTAATTATGATATGTATATTTCTGTTAAATTTACGTTTCTCCACCTAAATGTTTCTCGTTCTGTGTACTTATTTAATCCAAATTTCTTAACTAACTACGGAACTCTACCCATTTCTTAGGCCACTGACACATAATGAATTCAATTTCCGTGTACATTATTATTCTAAGAAAAATAGATTCACATTCACAAATCACAGCTAGTAATTCAAAACAGTATAGCAGAAGAACTGATTAATTTACAAAATTAAAACACAATTTGTCGAACCCTAATTCAGCAAATGAAACTTAAAAAGATAGAATTCAGAACTGTCATTCCAGTCAGTAAGTTTACCGGATTACGGCGGCGATTGGTGGCACGGTCAGCGAATTCCTCCGCCGATTTAGCAAGGGCTTTCAGCTTGTCAGCCACTGTGGCGAGAACCTCCATCTTCTCGAATTCAAGCTAGTTCCGATTCACATTCACCCATAAAATTTACAGTTTGAAGCAGTCACTACAACAAAAAATGCTTATTGAGACACAGAAATCTGTCCCAACATATACCATATTGAGACACTTTTCATTTTTGAGACACAATATTCTGTGTCTCATAAACTGCCGTCTCAATAAGTTTGAGACACTTTTTTTTCTGTCCCTTAATCTTAGATTACGGGACATCCATTAGTATCCCTTCAGCGTGATATTGAGACACAAATTACTATTGTCCAGAATAATATACATTTTTAAAATATTTTTCTTGAGACACTTGTCTCTGTCCCTATACATATTTAGGGACATTCTAATGTATCTCAATATAAATATATATACTTTTTTAGTAACTATATTAACTCATTTATTAGTGTCCCGTTAATGTTTTTGAGACACTAATTATGCACCATTGATCATATTCTTAGTGTCTCAAATTCATATTTGAATTAATGATTTAGCTAAATGAGCAAACCATATGGGGTGTTGCTCGAACTCGCAATCTCTCACGTAAAGCGAGAATCATACCACTAGACCAAACACCCAAACATATAAAAAGCATGACTGATTCATATAAAAAAAGTACTAATAGCGATACAGTAGCACTCTATGACTAAAAATTTAACCAACAGTACCAACCTCTTGAACTAATTTCTTATGGTACATTTGGGTTGAAAAATTGAACAACTCCAAATTTATTAGTTTTACAAAGAACAAAACATTATTCAGTCATTTCAATATCAATTTTCTTCATTTTTCAATCTGGATAAACTTAAAGAAAACATCAAAAAACAATTACTGCATACCTTCAAAACATCTGTTAGAGTTCACGTCAGCTCGGTAATTCAGGCAACACAACAAATCTGGTTGCTTCCCTATCATGGAATAGGTATCAATTGCAATATCAATTACGTAGTAGTAACTAGGAGGGATTTGAATTAAGAGAACAAAGCTACAACTCAGTGTATTATTCTACATGTAATTTATTGAGAAATGAAATGCAAACAAAAAAATGGAACCAAAGAAACAAGACAGATACCAGCAGGAAAGACGTAAATTACCAGGATACTATTCATCAATAACTTTGACTGAGTCTCTGTAGTACTACTTCGGATTAGTATCTAAACATAAAACCCTCGTACCTGATATTACTCCAACTTTGAAACACTCTCAATCACCCAACAATAGAAGTGACATTCTTTATAATCACTCGAATCAGCTGCAAAATGTGAAATTTACCCTCCAGAACAGAACGCTTTGCCAACAGAAAAGATGTTAACTTCTCAAGTTATCCCAACATAAATGTGGGCATATTCATTGCTGCCATAATTTAAGAAATGGTACACCTCAGCTTCAAATGAAAACACAGTAAAATAAGAGGTTTTGGTAAGAGAGAGACATTAGAGAGTTATGGAAGTTTATACCTTAATGATGCCGGACTAGAAAAATTACATGGAAGAATGCATATGGTCAATTTTAAGGATGATCTCTCGCTGAATGCCTACAATTCAGGTAATCAGTTAGAAATTGTAAGCGAATATTCAAATAAAAATGTTGCAAACATTTGTATCTCTTTAATCCTATATGTCTTAATTCATCAGAGTTTAGTTGTTAACCAGTACTTGAACATTGTTAAACGAACATTTATTCCTTATTATCAAAACTGCCTTATACTTTGATCAACGGTGCAAAAAACATTCCATCAAAGTGCCTAATTCTTATTCCAGCATACAATTGCTAATACTAGAGTTTATGACCACTACTTAACAATCAACTTCATCACAATCTTGCTGATCAGACTAAATCACATCTGGAGTACATGTTAAAGCGGTTTAAGATAGAAATAATATTCATATACACGACATTCTTTGGCGATGAAGCTCAGCATAACGTTAAAATATACTGAAAATACTTTACCAACCTCTTGTGGCAATTATTCCCTGTTCAGGACATAACTATGATTTCCATGGTGATTAGCATAAATCAATTCAGCCAGTGAGTCTTTGTCCTTTTTGCTAACATTCTGCAACATCTGATTATCAAATGTATTAGTTAGACCAAGAATGTGAAAATAAAAATTGCAACAATCTTTTAGAGGAAGCGTGTACCAGATCATACATGTAATTGTACCTATTACCTTGGACATTCTGAAAGATGACTTGAGTCTTGACTTTATATATATTGACTTTTAGCATGCCCTATCTAATGTGTAAAACCTTCATAAACCCTTTAAGAGTCAATATAACCTTCAGTGGTTTCCCTACTTCACCAGCTTTATGTTCTTACAATCTTTCCATGGACATGGGAATATGAGATCCTAACTAAAGAAAGCCACGTCAATAAATTATCCAATATCAACAACAAACGACCCCAATCTTCTTAAGTTTGCGCAACGGTAAACAACTGAGTCCGCCATTTTCTTACCACTAACATAAAGATTCACACAGTCAACAATGATCCAAAATAGTTAAAAATGCCGAAACATACCATTGGATAGCATTTCCGACTTAACCGCAGTGGCCTTCGTCTCAACCAAGTAGCGCCGTTTCTGTTTGTGATCAAACAGCTACAGAACTCTCAACCAAGTAGTGCCATTCCTGTTTGACTTCTAACAGACACAACCAAACCTTCTTCCGACAATTAACTTAGATGATAACCAAGCTTCAAGTCATGTGCTTACTCCAACAATTTTCTGGAATTAAAAGCCAATCCAACAAACCATAATTGTAACCCAAGAGCCCTTTTATGTCTAAAACAGTTCCACAAATTACATTTAATCAACTCAGAAGCTACAAAAACATCCCAAGCCATAGAGACAAAAAGTTACAAAGAATTAATTTATCATAGCCTACTTTTTACTTTCAATTAACCCATCCAACCTACGGAAGAGAAGGAAACAAAAAAAACTTAAAAGAGCTTTCGCCCCTTAGTATGCCATGGGCGAAGAATTGCTTCTCACCAAATAACTCAAAAAATTGAACAGGCTGATGAATCTATAAACTAGTTTCAATACACCGCTAACAGAAAAACAAAGTTGAATACCGTCCCAGATCGCTTTCCCCAAAACCAGTACTTAGAAATTATTAACACAACCAAGAACAAACCTAATTAGAAATTATGAAAATCTAACAATCAACAAAAGATATCAATTAAAAGAATAAGATTAAGAAATACATGGAGCAAATCTTACTTGGAATTGCCGAGAACACGCTGACACAATCAGTGGAGACGGAGGAACATTAAGAGAGAAATTAGGGTAGAGAGAAAAATGAATAAATGTATTTGAGGAGCTGGAGTACGTGGATGGTGGAAGTGAAAAAGGTGGAAGCTAAATAAAATAAAAGCTTTTGTTATATTAATTTTATTACTAATACTATTGGGACACAATATTTATTCCACCTATGAGTGTCCCAATAGTTAGTATAATAAAATGAGGATAATGTAATATATTATATTATTTTGATGGGAAATGAGTGTCCCAATATGTACAAATATATGAGGACGTAAATGATAAAATGTCTCAACAAAATCTTTTAGGGATACTTATGAAAAAGTATCTCTAAATAGTGATTTTGAGAGAACTTACCCTATAAAATAGTGTCTCCATATGTTATTCATGATGAGACAGAATTATATATGTGACTTAATAGTATAATATTGAGACACATGTAAAAAAGTATCTTAAAAAAAAGTGTCTCTATATGCTTGTTTTGTTGTAGTGAGTAGTGAGTAAAATCCTATGTTTTGAATCTCGGCGGGTTGACCCGGGTCAACCCGGGAATCTCGGATATCGAAAGCCTTATCGAGATGAAACAGGCAAATCTTACCGATCGGACTGGGTCAAACTTAACACCGATGGCAGCGTGCTTACCGATCGGAACAGAGGAGCTGCGGCGGGACTACTAAGAGACGGTGACGGAAACTGAGTCTGGGGTTTCCACCGAAAAACGGATGCGGAAACGGATGCTTTGTTGATGGGGCTTGAGTTTGCCTGGGATCGGCGCATTCCCAAGCTACAGATCGAAATTGATGCTCTGCTACTTTACAAGATGGTGAAGGGTGAAGTTGTTTGTGATGAAGACCCAGTAACGAAGATTTTTTTTTTTTTTTCTCGAAATTTATAGATACTAAAATAAATCAGGGAGGTTTATGAGACCCCCAGTACAAATTTGCCTTCAAGGGCGCCAAAAGTGATTTACAAAAATTCTTGTTCTTCTTCACAAAAGGATACATCATCTAAACTCTTTTTGATCTTCACATCAGTCTTCATAAGTGAGTTCAGTTGAGTAATGAAGATGAAAGTAGAGAGTTACTTCGAAAGCCTTGGCAAGTGGAGTTTAAGTGGATGAAAAGAGCAACAAATTTGTGTGCTGATAAACTATCTAGACCTATGTTTTCGAAAACGGGTTTAACCGGCCGGCCAGACCGGTTCAGCCGCTAACCGGAGGGTGTCCGGTTCACCAGTACCCCTAGAACCGCTGTCCAGCCGATACCCCCTAAAAGCCGTTGAAGCCGGTCAAAACCGGTTAACCGAAAACCGTCAGAATCCGGCATCGCTATTCACTTGAATCGCGATTCTTACATATAGATATAGAGGTAAGATGAATATAGATTTTTCAAAGCTCATCTCAGATCTACCATGAATGAATCTGAGTTTAAATTTTCGAATTAGAATTGGGTTGGGAGAGAAGAATTTCTAAGCTAGTAATGGAGAATAGATCAATGTATACTCTTAATTGCAATTTGCCTCGGTATATATTCGAAATTGGAAAAGGAATTGGAGAAGAGGAAGAAGGATGATGTCGCTGTTGTGCTGTGGTGACTGGTTAGTGGTAAATATTAGATAGTGTAGTACTATTAGTTTGGATTTATCTGTATTAATTAATGTGAGGAATAAAGCAAGTAGTACTAGTTTGAAGAAAGCAAGACTTTTCATTATATTTAATTTATTTATTCTTCGTAAGACCGTGAGTCATCTCATCTTAATAGTACTACTAGTTGAATTTGAAGTATATTACTCTATCTTTCAAATCAAACTTTTTAACATTGATTTTTTTCTTTCAAATTTTGATCATAAATTACTACTATAATATATTACAAATTAAAATAATAATATAAAATTATATTATAAAAAACTAAGTATATTTTTCTAATATAACTCTATTATATACCAATTATGTGTAATATAATAGTAATTTACGGTCAAAGTTCAAAACTTAGATGATAAAACTAAGACAATTGTGTATTTATTAGATTAATTACTCAAATTAATAAGCAAATTTATTAGATTTTGACATTTTAGTACAATACCTACTTTCATTTTTATTATGAAGAATAAAATATTATATGTACATGGTACACATATTTTTTTATATGTGATACCGGCTTATTCCGGCTCAAAATGGTTCAATCGGTCCGACCTTTTTTTAGAGGTGACCGGCTCGACTTTCGATTTCGGTTTTCAAAACATAGATCTAGACTAGGGACTGGAGAAATGGAGGAGGGCGTTCCGTGTGAATTGCCACCAATCTCAGTTGTACCAGTTGTACCGTTTTTAAACTTCGATAAAGTCTAGAGACTGAACGTCATTTTCTACCAAAAAAAAAAAACAGGCAAATCTCGGAAACTGACAAAATTCCCGATTTTTGCCGTAAATAAGTAAAAAAAAAACGAAAAAAGAGAGGAAAAAGGATAAGTCTTTCAGAACACTAATCGTTGCTTCAGATCTTGGCCGGAATAAACGATAACCCGGAAGACAAGTACTGTACGTACCTCAAGAAAGTTAATTTCTTAGAACCCTTGCCAGATCTGAATCATCGTTGCAAGTTGTTATAATATTATCTCTGTTATCAGAAACATGGTCTTCAATGCAATCGTATTCCCAGAGCAAACAGTGGAAAAGGCTTTGGATGGAGAAGATATAATTTTCTTGGGAAGAGAAAAGATAGATACTGGTCTTCAAATTACAATGGTGGGTTTTTGTTTTGTTCAATAATTTGGGGGAAGAGATAGACACAAATGCCACTATCGAATTTGCTGATGAAGTACTATTGTCTAATAATTTGCAAAATAGTCCAATAGTCATGTTTGATTGTGGTAAATGTGTGTGATATTATTTATCATCAATATATTACACTTATTTTAAGTTAAACATAACCATATATAATTTTATATATTTATTATGTTGTCCGAGTCAACCCTCCGAGATGACCCGGGTTAACCATTCTCAGGAGGTCGTCCGAGATAGCCTTCAGGAAAAAGGTCACCTTCCAATCCCTCATATATAGATAGGGGGTGTTACCGAATCGATCTGATCGGGAGCGATCGTGATAAAGATCGGTTAAAGCACGGATCGTGATCGAGATCGGTCAACGCGAGCTTAATCGTGATCATGATAGACTCATTTTAATTATGAATCGGTCACCTTGAAGAAATGATCGAAAGCTCGTGATCAGATCGTGATCAATAATTAATTTAATTTATATTTTATTTATTATTATTATGATTATATATATACCTATCTTAACCCTGAATGTGCCCAACAACTTTCGAACCTATCTTATCTTATGTACTTTGAATTTATGTTAGTCTTTTTTCTGTAGTGTTTGTAGTAGATTGTATTTATGATCGGCAAATTTACATAGTAAAAAAGTTAATTTTTGTGCTTTAACGAGCCGAGCGATCGCAATCGTGATCGGCTCGCGATCAATGTGATCATTCACGAGCCGATCACGATCACAATTTTGTGAAGCTCGACGATCACGAGCCGATCATGATCAGCCTTATATTTCTGACGATCATTGATCGATAGAGCCAAGATCAGATCGACTCAACTCGTTAACAGCCCTCATAGAACCAAGGGCGGAACCAGAATTTCATTTTTGAGTAGACTAAATATAAGTACAATTTTTTTTTTTTTTTTTATGTTAATGCTATCATAGTAAAAAAATAAAAATATTATTCTAATTTTAGTTTGAAAATAATTATTCTAAGTTTAGTTTGAATATATATATTTTCATATAAGTGTATAAAATATTAGCAATATTATCCTCTTGCAGGAAGGTAATATGAATTAAAAAAAAAAAGAAAGATTGTTGAGAACGTAGAAAAAGAATGAAAATACAAGTGAAATCTAAATTTTGATGGTACTGGGGTTCGAAACCCCGACAAAATACACATGCACACCCATCGTATCCACGGTTATAATGCATACTACTATAATACTATAATACTAACGTAAAAGACAGGGTAAGTTGGAGCCTACCCCAGTCCTATGATAGGTCCACCCTTGCCCAAAACGATGAACCCATCGGGATACAGTACTCTTGAACCAATGAAGACATATATTAAGCGCTCAAATACGAAATATAATAATTCAGCTTAAACCATAGTTCTGTTTCATTTCCAGTTTGTAATGTGTCTGTGTTAGTGTGTTTAATGTACTTTAAATGTGAGGCACTGTTGTTATAAGTGATGTATAGTAGTTCTATATATTTTGATAACTTGGGTCATGAAATTGGTTATGTTACGTTGAATGCTATGATGAATAAGTAAGTTGTGAAGTCCTTTCGTGTAAGTAAGAGGTTGGAGCTCAAATATTGGACATGCGTTCTGAGCTTTAAAATCGAGTTTTGTTCATAGCGTACGTCTCTTCCAGTTTATAGGGTTTTCTCAATCCCTCAAGTTTCCAGCTAGTATGTGTTAACGCCTTATGTTGCATTGTGGTTGATGTTTGTTGTTTCCGGTTACAAATATACTCGAATAATTTAAAGGAAATGAAATATAAAATTGAGTGGAGAAAACAAAGAACAAGAACTTGTAAATAACTCATTGTCGAATGATAAACAAACCAATAAACAAAGCAAGATTCAGATTAATTCCTGGATGAGGCAGCCGTTAAACCGCTTGCCCTGAAGCTCTATTTGTCCGCCTTATTAAGCTTCAGGCCTACCGTGGACAATAGGCTTCCAAGGTACAACGCCCAATCACTCTTGCTATCGGAAGCTGCGATAGCAAGTCTTTTGAACAAAACCAAGAATGTAACCCTCTTTTAGCTGATATGAAAATATGTAGAAAGGAGGATGAGTGAAAGTAATGAGTATATTTTCACAAATGGAGAATTGGCCTTTATATAGCTGCTTGAATGCTATCTCAAAAGGCTCAAGTTAATGAGTTTCATAAACTCAATTAATGAATGTAATTAGCACTCATGCTTAATTACATTCAAAACTCCGCCATCATTAAGGAGTATTAGTTGAGTATACTAAAGGCCAAAATACATGAAATGGTTCAGGTCCTAAACAAGGCTCCACGCGAGCCACGATCTCGAACGGGACTAGTAGTATTCAACCATACATCTTTAGGCCAATTTATCATTCACACCGAGAATTAGTTTACTCGCATGTCTTATACTCTTATATATGAAGCTTGTGCAACCATCTTCGCAACGAGCTCAAGAATATGAAAAACCGTATGACGTAATAAACTCAAAGTACTCCACTTAACACTAGTCTTAGCTAGTTATTTTGGCTTAAATAAAACCAATTTCGAGTATGAGTTTTATCAGATTCAACAGATCAATATTTATATATAATAGAACTCTCTAGTTTGAAAATGTATATTTCCTTAGGCTATGTTCTCTTCGGAACAGAATTGATTTGAATTGAATGAAACTGATCTGAAGCTGAATGAAACTGAACTTAACGTAAGTATAAAATCTGAATTGAACTTAATGCATATGAACTAATCTGGACTTAAACTAATCAATTTTCAGACGAAGAGAACAAAGTCTTTCGGACGAAGAGCTGTGTGGGGAAGTAGAAGTGATATAAATTGTAGTCTTATAAACAGATGTTCTCCGAGTAAAAACACGATTACGTTTTGTTGCTTGGAGCGAACTGAGCTGGTAGCTGATACTGTATATATGGTTACGGCCTTAGGTCCTATTTGATGCATCTAAAGAATGCCTTAGGTCCTCTTTCATTCATCTAAAAAATATCTGAATTGAAGACGGTTTTTTCATAAGAATCAAACCGCCACTTAATGGTAAAAAGAAAATCTGCTCCAAGGATATAAAAATATGAAAATGAATGAAAAAGAACAATGCAATAGACAGTATCAAAAGACCTTGTGCCAAAAGAAAAGGTCATGAAAGGATCAGAAACTTCATTTCCATTCCATCAGAAGTGTTTTTTTTTTGAAACGGCATTCCATCAGAAGTATTGCCTACCATTTTCAACAAAGTTATTACCACTCATTTCTTTTGACGAAGATCATGGCTGGTTAAGGATCAATTTATTAGTTCTCAGTAGCTCCGCCGCTCAATACAGAGGTATACCAATATACTGTTCCAGATTCGTAGCTAGTGACTATAATGTCCTGGTAGCATCTAATTAAGAATTCTCCGAAACCAACTAACCTTGTCAATCTAGATTTTTAAGTAGTAGCCCTCCCTTGCGGCAACTGCATATCAGCTATGTCATCTCTGGGCATATTGGCCCTTCCTGTGCTATCGGAAACTGTGAGTGCAATAAGATGAGATCCCTCTCTGGTTTTCCGCATGACCAAGTAGGCGATACTAGCTAAATAAACAAGCATGCCCGAGAATCCCAGTATTCCACAAAATACAGTTCCCACAAGTTTAAGATGGCTATGGCGAAGAGAATTCACCAACTTTTCAGCTAAATAGAACACATTTATGCCCATGATTAGCGAACTGATGATCCAAGTGATGGCTGAAACCTGTTACATGCATGAAGTTATTGGTCAAAGAATTACTCCACAAAATACAAGGATATTCAATATTTTAATCTCTCTCTTGTGATAAGAGAACTAGCTAGCTGATTAGTCTAATTAGGAAAAAACAAATAGTAAATAACTTCTTACTCCAATTGAGTTGGCATATAATCCCATCTTGGTCTTGCTACTCGTGAACTTGAGGAATAAGTGCAAATGGAAGTTCAAATGATAAGATCATCTGCAATATATATATATATATATATATAGATAGATAGATAAAGGTTTTATGTTTCCGGACTGCCAAACAAACACAATAAATTCACAAGGTTTTATGTTTCTCGATTGTGAAGCAAATGTTTACCGATGCTATAATGATCAAGTTTCCAGCCCCAGCAGATCCACCAATGATTGCAACAACTAAACTCGGAGCTATAGCTAAACATCGTGTTAATGAGTTCCTAATCCATGGTTTCAGCCGTAAATCAAGGAAACCCTGCAACAAAATAAAGAAAAACTTAAATCGAGAAGTTCAATAAAGGCAGCGATTGGCAAATACATATAATAATTATTGAAACTTTTGCCTTGCAGCATTACATTGTTAAGTATTGAGTAACATGAATGGCTATATCGCCAATTGATATATATAAACAAAAAGAAAAACCTGCATAACATATTGCCCGGCATACGTTCCAGTTATGGTAGAACTCTGGCCTGATGCCAATAAAGCAATTGCAAAAAGCTTCGAACTCCAGTTACCTAGAACATTCTGTGCAAGGAGCAAATTTCCATCTTAAGAATCAGCATAAAAATAAATCAATATTCTAATTAGAAACAACAACATATAACATGAACTAATTGAAAATCTCAGAATTACCTTGAGTAAAAAGGAAGCTTCATTAAGATCCAGATCTTGGCATCTCTTAAGTTCATCCGGATTCAAATCTGGCGAGTTGCAAACAGCACCACTTACAGAGATCACCGACACATTGATAAGAAATGCTACCAGTAAAGCAAACCCACTTTCGATTAAATAGAATCTGCATGCCTCCTGTAACATGTTGTGAACAACTTTAGCTTCTCAAAAACACACATTAACAAATGTGATCGATCATAAATAACAAATTCTAATAACTAGACTTGCATAACATATGAATTTCACATGAGAAATTTGCATGAGCGAAGGCATAGACTACGGTTTTACATGATAATGAACAGGAAGAGCTTAAGCAGTCATAAAATTCAAGACAAACATATCATAGTTGTATAAGGATATAGAAATTTTACATTGATACCACTGACAGAACGTGGTATTTTCCTTGAGAGCACAAGTGCTGAATGAAGGAATAAATTGTGCCTGCAGACAGGGGCGAACGCAGAAATTTCAGTCAGGGGGAGCAACTTTTACTTAAGAAAGTTACGTGCTATAAGTTCATCATTTTTTCGAATGAAAACAAATTTATTTCATTTATTTTTCATTTCCAAGGAAACAGTTTGTCAACTATACCGTCCAACTCTAACCCTCCACATTCATTTCACTACTGTTTATAGTTTCTCCACTAACGAATTGCACTAGTTAAACAACTTCAATTCATTGTTTGTTTTGTTTTAAAATTTTACTCAGTTAATATTGATTCCCAAACTTGTAAAACCCAAACTTGTAAAAATTTGTATGGGCTCCTCACAATATAAAATGTGAGTAAGCCTCAGGGATTAACGTGGAATAAGTACTGTATTATGCTCATTTTATTGAAGATGGCATACGTACGTTTGGTTTTATTTTAGTTTCTTTAATAATTTTGACCATGTGCTAGTTTTAACAGGATAAAAATTCATCGGATGAGAATTAGAATGATGAATACTCATAAAACAATATTGAATTTCAACTTTACTAAAAATCTAAAGGCTCTAATTGTAATCATTTACATTAATTATCCGATCCTTATTATTTAGAGTGGTGATTAGTTTGGATTAGTTAGTGATGAAATGAAGTCCGATTAATAAGATGCTAAAAAATGTGGACCCACAGTACGTGTGATAGTAGGATATGTACATGTTCAATAGCATGATTCCTTGAATTCAATTAAAATGTAACCTTCGAAACGGCGATCTAAGTTTATTTAATTCAAAACATATAAATAAAATGAGAGGAAGCAGTAGCATGTACCTTGCGAGTGAGGGAGATATCAGGGGCCGGGAAATCAGCAAGGCAGCTAATTCGATTCGTCTTGTTTGGATCAACTAGCAAATGAAATTAAGTCCCAATTTCATTGTTTCCCTTCAGCTGGCCCAACTCGTTTTGGCCCAATTCTTCTTGGCCCAAGTCTGATGGCCATTCTTTACCCTAAACCCTAACCCCACTTCTCATTCACGCCACTACATCAGAAAAGAAGAAAGAAAAAAATCAAAATCCAAATTCTCTTCCATAAGCGATATAAAATTGTTCAGCCTCGTAAAAGCTGTTAAATGACAATTCCCATACTTTCATGACAATGTCACTGTCATCATTGTCATGGTCAAGGCTGGCAACCTTTTCATAATCCCTATGGGTGCTCATAAAGTTTTTGCCTTTACGCTTGCGACTCGAATTTAACCTATCCTCAGATGAAGTGTTCTGTGACTCTTCCATACCTGCGATACAGAACATTTTTATGCTCAATTCCGATAATATACTTATATTATATGAACGGTCTTTGAACAAAAATAATTGATGATGCGTCTCTAAAAAACTCAGCACAACGAATGATTTAATCATTCATTCTAAATTGATTAGATCTTTTTATATGAATTGACCATGCAATTTCATTCGAAAGAGAAATGCTGCAAATGATAATAATAATAAGAAGAACCCAAGTTTTCATTACCAATGGTTCAGGAGGATATCATCGACTACAAAGCTTCATTTCCTGCTAATGATAATTTATATGCTGCCATTCACCAACTATTCCACTCAAATTTAGTCAGCCACATTATTTTCTTCTTCTTCTTCTTCTTCACACCTGCTTAAATGAAAAATGGGATCAGAATCAATAAATTGGGCGTGTGGTTGAATATGGAAATTGAAGTTAGAAATGCATATACAGTAGTAGCATATTTGAAGCAGAAAGTTGCACTTCTGTATACTAAGAATAAGAAAAACAATACTGAAGTAATGAGTTCAAAGGCAGAGTAGAGTTATACAGAAAATTACTTAACATTCAGACCGGATTCTTTCCAAATTCTGAAAGAGTTATAAGAGAAAACAAATAAGGAGAAGAAAGTGTGAAACTCCATTGATCAAATTGTATGTAGAATGATGAACCCACGGGAGGTTATTTATAGGTATAAAATCTACTGACTGTTGCTGTAAAAAAACGAAAAGTTACAAAGGGAATTTAACTCTACCATTCATACTGCTTATCTGATCCAGTCAAACACAAAAATTCCCCTGTTTGTTTATGTACCTACTCAATTTCAAAGGAAGTTGGTTCAACAAATTTCTGTTTGTTGCATTCAGTATTTCAGAACCAGTACAATAACAAGAGCAAGCAAGCAAAAATACACAACTGGAACTCAACAATGGCAATACAGTAGTTCCCATTTACATGAAATAAATTATACTGTGTACTTAAACAAGGCCCCTGCCACAAGACTACTACCTATCTCTACCATTCAATAAATGCATCAAATCCAATCCATCCCAACTAAACAGGACACAATACCAGAAACAAATATGTGCCTTTGATCCATATATCAAGACGCCTAAACTACAGACTAGTCATATCTATATCTGCCTCTCGAGCTAAATTTTCGCACTTCACCATCTTATCATTCAGATCATGCATGAAATCCAATCTAATTCAACTAAACAGGACACAATACCAGAAACAAATAATGTGCCTTCAATCCATAACAAGGCGCCTAAACTACAAACTAGGAGTAATATCTATCTCTACCTTTCGAGCTAAATTTTTTCACTTCACCGTCTTATCATTCAGATCATGTATCAAATCCAATCCAATTCAACTAAACAGGACACAATACCAGAAACAAACAATGTGCCTCTGATTCATAACAAGGCGCCTAAACTACAGACTAGCCATATCTATCTCTGCCTTTCGAGCTAAATTTTCGCAATTCACCATCTGAATGCATCATCCAATCACATGTAAACAACATAATAGACAATCAAAACAGAACACATAAATAACATACTATGCTCAATCATAAAGAAAGAAATGAAATGATCTCCATTACCTCAGGAAACGCCAGACAGCAGCAGCAGCAGCAGCAGCAAGGTACCGGAACGCCAGACAGCATCAGCAAGGTACCGGAAAACGCCAGACAGCAGCAGCAGATTATGGCGTCGTCGATTAGGCGCCTTGCGCGTGCTATTCACCACCGATACTCCCAACTGCAACGTCGAGTACGAATACTACAACGTCCTTCCACCACCGATGAAATTTGAGAATTTAGGATTCTTGATGTTTTGGAATTTGGGAATTTAGGGTTATTGGGAATTTGGGAATTTAGGTTTTGGTTTCGATGATGAGATCTGGTTTTGAACGTTTGTGTTGTTTTATTAAGTGATAGATTTAATTTTTTTTCTTTTCTAATTTTAATTTATTTTATGTCAATGTGCAACTTAAGCCAATTTTGTGGTTAGTTTTACGAGCTCCAAACAAAATATTCGGAGAACATCACTCCGAGTCATGAAGTCCAATATTTTTGTTGTGCTGAGAAGTGAGATCTGCAAGTTCCCGACTTTATAGATTGGAAAATTTACGAACGTATTGATTGGCAATTATATTCAACGACAATTATCACATTAATACGCCGTCAAATTTCTACCGCAGTTAGATTAAACTGTACTCCTATTTAACTGACATTTGTTGGGGTTTACGATAATACAAGGCATCTATTTTCGCACACTAGTTATACTTGTAACTTGTGAGAAGATAGTGTGGTTTGTTTGAAGATGATTCAATAGATAATGATCATTCATATATACATTCATTTAAACAAGTTCTCTTAGCAACCTACCTAGCTAGCTACTTAATTAACATAATTGCAGTTATCAAATTAAAAATAGGGTTAAAAATATATGCTACTCCCAAAGTATTAGTATTATTATTATTATTATTATCCCAAAACTACTACGCACAACTGCAGTTTGCTGCTTTAGTTTCTTTATTTTCCACCATTCTTTTTCTTCTTTCGCTAATTAATATCATTGAAAATTAAAGCTTGGCCCTAGAGGAAGATTGTTATTGCCTTTTGGGACCTGCGATCGATGCGAATTATATATCAATTGGTGAATTTTGTTTAACTGCTCAAAAGCTTCCAAAAGTGATTTCGACCTGTTCAATTATATCAATGTACATTGCATTATTGTTCGAGTGCTAATCAATTTATTTTAGCCCAACTAGCTCATTTTAATTTATTTTTTTCAAGTATACATGTTATATGTGCATGCAAGTTGTTGCCTGGTGAAGGTAATTAATTTCCTGATTGAGATTCCAGTTGGTGCACGGGGATGCACCATGCAACCCACTAAACCTTTTTGAAGATCCAGAACATGAGATGGATGAAGTTAATTCAACATCACCAAATGGCTGGGAAGAAATTTTCTTCCCCGTAGAACAAGTTTAGATAGAACCGTAAAAGCCCATTAATTAGGTACTACGATTATGATTTTCTGTAAAGTCAGGACTTGGGTGCAAATGTGGGTTAAATGAAAGTACTACTAAGTCCTAATTTGAAGATAATTAAAGTTAAATTGAATTTTTACACTACTATGTAACTTTGCTTGTCCAAGACATTTTGTCATTCACACACACATAGGGGTTCAATCATGTTGCACATTGCCAAAATAGCTGGAATCAATAAGGGAAAAAGGGAGAATAACTTGGAAGTGATGATGGAAATAGAGCATACGGCAGGCACATATATAACCGCTCGTGTTGTCCTAATTTCCTTACAATCAGACGAATTGATAATACTAATCTACGAGTGTTCGTACAAAGATTAATAGCTCTAACACAATATAGCTAATAACAACAAGAAACGAGAAAAGCATGAGCTAGAAGATGAGTTGTAAAATGATGAGGAACCCTAATCGCACTAGATGGTACAGTTCTTGATCCTCTGCTCCGTTGTTTGCCTATTCCAGAATTTGAAAAATCGTTTCCCTCCAAGGCTTGTGTTCTCTGTACGCTCTAGTTCGTCTGCTTAGTTCGCTTTGCCTTTAATTCGCCAGTTCTTCTTTCCTTTGTTCTGTTTCTGCGTTTCATACTGATACAAGAAGCCGCAGATTGCTTCCGTATTTCTATACACATTACTGATAAGAATGTAAATCGCGAATCTAGCTACACTATATAACAATACACGAATTAAGGTGCGGGTAGATAGAAAGGAACTAGCTAGACCTTAAGTGGACTTCTAAAATATCCTAACTAATCTACTAGTAATTAGAATCATTTTTTCCTATATTACTTTGATTAGTTAGGGTATTTTATAATGTTAATGTAAATTGTCTAGTTACGGTAGAAGTCTTATTATTATGTTGGGTTATTTAGTTTATTGACTCATGTTAAGCCTTATAAGGCTTGTACGTGAATTCATTCAATTATGAATCAAAATGTATATAGATAGATAGATAGATATTGATTGCACAAGCAGATTATTGCATCTTTCGTATCAAACTCCCTTCCAATATTTGCGTATGATTGATGATACTTTGATTAGAGGGATAGACACCATTTTATGTAGTACATGTCCACGCTTCGTGTAAGCTAACTGTTCGAAGCTAACTGTTCGAGTTCGATCGGTGTAAACATTGCATAGAGTCATGAGTCTCATGACTCATGACATGTCTGCATGCATATTCGATGTCGTTAATTTTGGCCTAACAGCTTCCTTTTTTTATATTTTATTTTTTAAATTTTTTAAAAATTCCTTCAAGAAAATAATTTGTTTTGCATCTAGCTAAATCTTTTTTCACATTTTTAAAATTACAGAACCTTCATTCTATTTCAAAGTATACATACACACCTTTCACCAACCTTTTTAAATCACCGAAACCGTTACTTATAATTATAATTGCACATTAAATTTTTTGTTAGTGAACCTTTCTTTTATTCCAAATTAATTATACACACCTTATTTTTCAATGATCATTTTAGAAATCTTAAAGAAAAACACATTATATTTGAAGGGAAATCAAAAAAAAAAAAACCGAGGGAGAAATGGGTTACTTATAATTCTTGGACTATTTTTCACATTTTTCATGTAATTTCAAACTTTTGAGAAAACGTTTGCATATAACGTGAAATGAAAGAAAAGTTCGTTAACAAAAACTCAAGACCATCCAACGTTTGGGTAATTAAAAAACAAAAAGCTGATGTAATGTGTAATTAGAAATAAAATGAAGGTTCAAATACAACTTCAAAAGCGTAAAAAAAGATTACAGTGTGTTGAGATCTTGGTATCGAGACTAGTGCGTTCGTTGTTAGTTTGCTATAAAGCACAACTAGCCCCATAAAGGGTGAATTGGTGGTTACTAACACCAAAAGGTTTCAGAATGTTCGTCATCGAACACGGGAAACACAAAATCAAATCATGGTTCCGATCTCTATTCATTAACCGAAAACATAAAGTGATGATAATGAGCATAGCCATGTAGTGCTTATATATACAGTCGTGAGTGAGACAAATACTTTGGTAACTAGAATCTAAGCATAATAGAATTCGTAAAGATAAATAGTAATTTACTCGTCTGATCCCTATGGATAAACTAGAACATCTCTATCCTACAACAGATAATGGATTATCCATAACTAAATAAGACATCTACATACTTCCCACTACTACAGATAATGGACCGCGAAATAGCCACAATTCGTGCGTGCTGGAATCCTAACATTGCTCCCCCTTTAGATGAACTTTATCCCCAACGTTCGTCGGCTCTTGAAACATATCCATCCCTTTTATAGTCCTGGGCAAGCAGATCTGCCTCATCAACGACTCCTAGTGATTTTGACCCTTTCGCTCATCGTACTTTTATCCCGGCTCCTTCTGAATCTGGTTTGACAGGCCCGTATAATTGTCTCATCTTACCCCAGGCTCCTTGCTTTGTGGTTATTTTTTATCAGTCATGATTTCTCCAGCTCATGAGAAATCCTTCATGTCCAGTTCATGATCTCCTGCAGCTAAACATGTGACCAATAACATCTTCTCTGGCAACTGGTCTTCCTTCAACATTGCACGCCGTACGCAGAACTTTCTAATGCCATGTACCTATGTCAATTGAGTTTGTAGTTGCAATGCGCCACCCATTGTATCCAATAGACTCCCATGCATCACTTTCTAATGCAGAACTACCTACCTTTATCTTGGCAGATTATGACACTTCAGCTTTGTCCAACTTACTTAATTAGGTACCCATCGTCATCGGTTACGACCACGACACCTTGAACGCCTCCCCCTTCATTAATTTGATTCAACGACACTACACCCCATCGTATGATGACGGACACCACCTTCTAACTCAGCCACACAACCTAGTCCACCAACTCCGACAATTAGACCATGCACATCCTCATCACATGTGGAAGGTACTTCAATAATAGAGCCTAACGGTTTCTGGCCTTTGTTACTCCAACTTTATCTACGGTTTCCAGCATATTCATAGGACCGTAAAAGCCTTCAGAGAATGAAAATACACCATCAATACCTTAGAAGCCTTCAAAGAACGACCATACACCATCAATACCCTACGATGCACCTTAAGCCATCCACGCTTGTTTACATGCTCATCCGGTCCCTTACGCACCTTCACATCACCACCATGTTCCTAAATCTCTCCACATGCACTGCACACAATTGCTCACCTTATGTAATCGTCGTCTCTAGCCGTGATAGTTGGCCGTCGTCGATTACAGAAGCGTGGATTGTGTTGACCTTCAAGTTTGGCTCTAATACCAAGTGTTGAGATCTTGGCATTGAGACTAATGCATTCGTTGTAAAACACACGATATGGCCATCCTCCAGACATAAATAGCTCAGAAAGGGTTGGTTGAGCGTTATTAACGACAAAAGATCTCATAACGTTTGTCATCTAACAAGGTAATGACAGAACCAAATCAGGGCTCTGCAAATATATCTCTATTCTTCAACTGAAAACATACAACAATAATAATGGACATAGCCTTGCAGTGCTTATATAGTACTAATTCGTTTTTTAGATTCTATAAGTTTGCTTTTGGATCGGAGTTTTAAGGGGTTTGTATAATGAGTGTAGTGTGTTGGTTTAGTGGCAGGACCCACAATAAAGTTGTGAGATAAATATTTGTCAACAATAGAAACGTATAAAATCTGAAAAACGGACAAAAATGGAATACATATAGAATCTAAAAAAACACCAAGGAGTAGTTAATTAGCCAGACACAGACGTTGATAACAAAAACTCTAAGCGAAATACAACTTGTATAGATAAATCGTAATCTACTCGCCTTATCTCTATTGATAAATTAGAACCTCTATTCTACCCTAGATACAATCTTATTTGTAACTAAATAAGACATTTAGATACTTCCCATCGCTACATATAATGGACCCGAATTAACAACAATCTATGCATGTTGGAATCCTAATACGGTGCAAAATAAAATTTCTTCCTCCCTCCCTGTAATGCCCAAAAATTTTAAAGAACTTAAAACGATTAAGAACGCTACTCATACCAATAAGGTACACTTTTCTTTCGGGGAATGCATCCAAAAGAACTCCATAGTTTAAGCGTGCTTGCTTTGGGGCAATTCTAGGATTTGTGATCTATTGGAAAGTTCCCGGTGCGCGCACGAGTGAGAACAAAGTGCACGGGAAAGAAAAGAACATGTGTTGCTCAGGAGTAACTGCACCGACCCAAATGGTCGGTCCGTCGGCCCATTAGTGGTCGGGGCATTACAATTGCTATCAGAGTTGAACCAGCTCAAAACCCGTAATGGGTGGATGGTTATCGGGACAAAGTGCGATGGGGACATCGCACAATTTAGGAGGGGGTGAATGTAACACCCCAAAACTTCAAAGAGTTTAAAGAAGTTGAGAACGCTACACATACCAACAAGGTGCACACCTTTTTTTGAGAATCCATCAAGAAGGAGAATAACTCCAGAACTAAGCGTGCTTTATCTGTAGCAATTTTAGGATGGTTGGCCTACTTTTCCGGTGCGCACACGAGTGATGATAAAGTGGACGGGAAAGAACACTTGTTGGTCTAAAGATCGCCTGTAAAACTATCCCTTAGAAGTACTTGTCTTCGTGATCAAATCAACCATCAGTCACCAAATCAAAATCCTACGATTGAAGGATGACACCTTTTACCCGATATGAAAATCCATATTATTAAAAAGAAAATAAAAGGCATGTTTTACGATGCCAATTGCAAATTGTGACGCTCCTAGTCTCATTGAAAAGAAAGAGAATAGAAATGATGACACATACTATGATGAAGTATACATAAAGTGTAATTTGTTTTTCTACAACTAGTAAAGAAAGCAAGTATTGTGTCGATGTTGTCATTGCTTACCGTATGAAATGCATTATTAGTGTTGGAAGATTGAGAAATGGGAATGAATAGAAATTGAATTAGGGATGGAAATGAGACAAGTGTCCATGAAGTTGGCACCCGACACAAAACACACCATTTCAAAATTTCTTTCTTTGTTCAAGGATATATGCCACGAGTACCCTTTCTTGCCCACCCTAGTAGTACTGTACTACTCTATTCTTAATTTCCTACCAAAATAAAGAGATACTTGTATAAGCTAGCTCGATCACTTTCTACGTGTCACCATCCCCTCTCCGTTACAACGCAACAATGGTTAGATACCGAGTACAAAACCTACAATACCTGTCGCTCAAAGTATGGCATGTGTATTCATATATTGTGACCACATAATAATTCTCTAGAATTTGTATTTTCTACGGACTCACATCATTGATCATTCAATTATTGATCTTTCAACAAAGCTGAAACCAATCCATATATGGTAGTATGCCCTAGTACACGCTATCATAAAGATAATTTTCTTCCGATATTTAAAATTATTTATATTTACCTATTTATGTTTTTTTTTAAAAAGATTTTGTAACATTGGTTAGGTCAGAGTTGAAATATTCTTGGGTATTAGTATAATTTTTCTTTAAGTTAACTACTTATCCTTCATTTTTAATTTGTGACGTTTTCTACCCATTATCCGTAGAATCTATGTAACTCATTTATATATACTAGTTTCATTTTTTCTAAATAAATTTTGAGAATATATATGTCGTGTAGTTACTGTGGAGGTAGAGCATGATATGCTATTTGCATTGCGGCGCAGGAGATGACGGCTCAAACGGATGGCAATAGACACGAATGCTACGTGTTACCTTCTGAGAAGTGTTACTAACCTTTACATGACTTAGACCGTATAGTATTAGACTATAGAGATGGATGCGCCACAGGTTAAAAGTTCCATACAAAATCATACACCCACAACGAATTTTGCAGTCATTGCACTCAACCAAAAGAAAGAACAAGCATGGGTCAAGAGAATGAAACCAACAGTAATAATAATAATCTCCAGGAAGTTAAGGCTAATGAAGTTGATGAGAACCACTGTCATTCAAATTTGTCTTCACTTCTGGCCTCCAACAATCGTGACTTTCTGATTTCTCCTAATGGACACCAGGTAATTATAAATGGTGAAACTCTTTCTAGATCTTTATTTTGAGTAGTATTTTGCTAGTTCAGTGAATTTAATTATGAAACATTGATGGATGCGTTTTTGGTTTGCTTGTTTATCTTGTTTGTATCGTTTTGTAGAGCTGCTTTATCAATTTTATGGTCACACACAGTACTGTTTGGTCATGGAATTAGTTCTTGCCCCTTTTAATCATCGGATCCTATGTTGTTTTCATTTTTATGCTGTCCGAATCCATTAGATTTCTTTTTTCTGTTGTAATTATCTTTCCAAAAGAGTTGTTTTTAGATTCTTTTTTAGAGATGAAATAGTGAGATGCTTGTTCAAATAAAGTGAGGATTTGCATTTTGCAACCCCTGTTTATATAGCCTCATAGGTCATTCAGGAAAAAGTATTTCTAGAGAAGTTGTTTGTGTTCTTGCAAGAGTATCTTCTCTGCCCAACTTATTAGCCACAAACTATTGGTTTGGTATTAGACCCCAGCCTCATGTATTGTGGGCTCCATCAATTTTTACTTGGCGGATCCATCCTATTACCTATATCCCATTCAATCACACATACCATTTCATGAACTAAAGTCGCAACGCAGTAGCAAAATCGTCCCATCAGATTACACTTTTAGTATTCTTCTAGAGGAATAACATGGAACTACAAGTTAGCACCCTGCCTACAATTCGAATATGGTTTAAGTCGGAGTTCTTTTACTTTTGCACGAGTCTGTGGACTAGAAATGTTTCTTGTGTGTTTGTGTGGGCCATAACTTTAGGTTTTCACTATGTGGATCATTTTCGGCCACAACGTACGTATGTATAATTCTCATGAAACATGGTTTTCGCTAGTATTTCCTGTTTAGGTTCTACTCCAAGATGTATCGTTTTACTTTCCAAGGTTGATGACTAATGTGGAGAAATTGCGAAAGTTTTTCTTGATTCTGCCTCTTATCAGAACATGCTGGTCATGCGAAATTGGATAAAGCTTGACCGTGCGATGTGCAGATAGATTATTACGGATTCTTTAATTGTGGCGTTAGATTTAACATTCTGGAATGCCTGTTTCTGAGGCAGGTGAAAATCTCTGATGTCCAAGGCAAAATCGTCGGTGTTTACTTTTCTGCTAACTGGTATCCCCCTTGTCAAAAGTTTACCCCTCTATTGGCCAATGCCTATGAGCAACTCAAGGACTGTGATCCAAGCTTTGAGATTGTTTTCGTGTCGTCTGATGAAGACCTGGATGCTTTTAAAAATTACCATGCTTCCATGCCGTGGCTTGCAATTCCATTTTCAGACTTGGATACTCGAAGGGCCTTAACCAGGAGGTTTGATGTTGAAGGTATACCCTGCTTGATCATTCTGCAACCCAACAGTGACGGAGAAGATTTAGATATACGTCAAGATGGAGTTGATCTCATACAACGCTACGGAATAGAAGCTTATCCATTCACAAAAGAGAAATTGGAGGAACTGTTGGAGAAGGAGAGGGATGAGCATGAACAACAAAGTCTTAACGATTTATTGACCAACTGCGGAAGAGATTTTTTGATAGGGCAGGCTATCAAACAGGTGGTAAGCCCAGCCTCGGTAATTCGTTGAACTTGACTTGGCAATATATTGGTACATTGTTTCAATAATCATAAATACGATCTCCTTTTTAAGAAGCTCATTCATATTCTTGGGATGCCAGAATTGACACCAAATCGTATGAACAATCTTGCATAAGCCACATTTATTGGACTTGGTGATTGTCAAATCTAGTTCATCTTAAAGACTCAAATTAGTAGGTTCACATTCATAAATTCGGACGATTAGTCTATTGCATCAACAAGGTCTATGATTTACCTATCTGTTTACGTAATAATCATGATTGTTCTCTATTTTGCAGGCCATCTCTTCCTTACTAGGTAAAACAGTAGGACTCTTTTTCTCAGCTAAATGGTGCCCCCCTGGAGAGAAATTCACGGCCAAGTTAGCGTCCATTTACCAAAAGATCAACCAAAATTCAACTCTTCAGCGGCAAGAGGGATTTGAAATAGTGTTCATCTCATGTGACTATGAACAAACAGCTTTTAATACATATTTCCAGACCATGCCCTGGCTGGCCTTACCTTTTGGCGATCCAAGCATAAAGTATCTTGTAAAATTCTTCGATGTACGAGACATTCCCAGCTTAGTTATTGTGGGTCCTAATGGGAAAACAGTAACAAAACATGGGAGAAACCTCGTAAACCTGTACCAAGAAAAAGCCTATCCCTTCACCAAGAGCAGAATAGATTTGCTGGAGAGACAAATAGATGAAGAGTCTAGAGAACTTCCAAAAACAGCCTTCCATTCAGGTCATCATCATGAGTTGACGTTGGTATCTGAAGGGCACGGAGGAGGTTCCTTCATATGTTGCGATTGTGAAGAGCAGGGGTCTGGATGGGGCTACTTGTGCATGAACTGTGGCTATGAAGTGCATCCCAAGTGTGTGAAGGCCGTTGATCAAGAATCAGCGACTTAACCGCACTTGATTATCTAATCTGAACTCACAATCTTAGTGTGATTTAGCTGATGTGGTTGGATGGTTGTTCTTGTATGATATAACAGGTCACGAGGCTGGCAATCTAAAAGGTACCTGAAGCTAGCTTTTATTGAGGATGTTGCTGCTACTAAGTAACTGCTTGGAGACATCTTATTTCATTGTTTGGCTTGTGGAAAATGTTACTAATAACTTAATGGTGTTCTTGTTGTAATATTCGTTCCCGGAGTGAACTGTCAAGTATTCTGTTCATGCCTTCAAAAGGTGTTCACTTTTTTTTCAATAAGTTTCTGCTACATTAGTATCTAAATGAAGATCTATTGTGAAGAGAGACGATTGTAGAGGAGATTTAACTCTAGAGTAGCTTGAGCATTGGAGAAAAGCTAGAAACAGCCTGAGAAATGGTATTTTCATATGTCAGTCCAGTAACATTTTAACTTTTGAAGTTAACCAATCATGATTCATGCATGTGTTTACTATTTAGGCTAAATAGTTGTTCAGTCAACCTTCTCCGGTTCGTGTCCAAGATCCTACAGAAATCATACCCAACACCTGCTACAGCCCATGATGAAAAATGGGAATCAAATATTGTAATAAAATAAAAAGAATGAGCGCATGGTATACACTTTTTAATATAACATTTATAACAGGTGACATGCTTATTTTTTCTATTGTTTCGTAATTTTTGGTCCGTTTAGTGAGTGGTGGTTGGCATATATTTATTCTTTTTTCTTTTGAAACGGCAAATATGACAACTACTCATATATTCACCTCTCCTTCACCAGTCCAAGCTCCCTTTTACCACGCCCCCTTATAACTTCTGCTCTTTTATTATTGTTTATTTTATTCCGTTAATTTTTTTTTAAAAAGTAACAAAATTAAATATTAATATGTTAAATAAAGTACCCAAGTTAAATTGGATATGGCACGTTGACGGGTACCAAAAATGAATTTTTCGCTACAGCCCATCATCGGCCCAAAAGACTATACTCCGTACATAAAAATAACCAAAATCCAAATGAAAACGGCACCGGAAAGAAACCGTAAAACCTGTACCACTTCGAAATCAATAAATTATTCCCAATTCGAAAATGTCTGGGTGAAAATGGTGTTCCTGCATAGCCTATCTTGGGCTTCAGTTAAACCTCTACCTATAAACCCTAGGAACCTCTCATTTCGCAAACTCTTAGCAAGATCTACTTCTTCCCCCAATCACTCTACTGCAGCTGTTGAAACAGACTCCGGTGAGATTACCGGCCAGCTAAACAACTTTTCCGGCGTTAAAATTGCAGAAACTGTGGAACTAGCTTCCGGAAAGCTGAGAATCGATTCCTGGATTACTTCTCGCATTGCCGGTATTAGTAGGGCTAGAATTCAGTCCAGCATTCGCTCTGGCTTGGTATCTGTCAATGGACAACTCGTCAATAAGGTCGCTCAAATTAGTTGATGTGAACTGTGACAATTGTGGATTTGGTTGATAGCTGATACTTAGTTCTGTAACTTGTTTTAGGTTTCTCATGTGGTGAAAGATGGAGATACAGTGAATTGCACGGTAGCGGAGTTGCAGCCGTTGAGAGCTGAACCGGAGGATATTCCGCTGGATATAGTCTTCGAAGACGATCATGTCCTTGTTCTTAACAAGCCTGCTCACATGGTGATTAACTCTTCAATTTCATTTTAACTTGTTGATCTAGTCTACTGAGTGTGGATGATGTTAGTATGTTGCAAATGTATCACATTGATGTTTATTAGAATAGGCGCAGAAACACATGAAGTAAATAAATCATTGTTTATTGATGCTATGAAATGTAATGTACATAGATGGAAAAAGTGACTGCTTAGAGTATTTATAGTACAAATGCCATGCTATCATGCGCATATAAATATCTAATTGATGTTAATATACACCCTTGCTTATTTACAAAGCTAACTAATTAGAATCCTAATGGTGGAACACATCAATTGGTAATTTGCTTCTTCTGACTTCATCATCTCTAAAGAGTAGATAATGTGATTGCTCTTGGGCTGGTTCCCATGTAGCACTTTCTTCTCTTGCTGCAGCTCTACTTAGTTCACCACTGGAACTTCACACTCCTCCTCAAGCTGTGCATATATGTTCCTTATGCCCATCTTGTCTAAGAAGTTCTTGATCATATAACTTGGTAGAGCCTTAGTGAAAAGATCTGCTAACTGCTCTTCTGTTCTGATATAAGCAACCATTATCTTTCCATTTGCAATCTTCTCTCTGACAAAGTGAACATCTATTTCTATGTGTTTTGTCCTCTCATTCTGTACTGGATTCTTGGCCAGGTGTATGCTAGACTGATTGTCAGAGTACAACATGACAGGTTCACATTTTTTGTAACTTGATAATCATTTAAAAGAGCTACAAGCCAAGTAATTTCACAAGATGCATGAGCCATAGATCTGTACTCTGCCTCTGCTGTGGATTTTCTAACAATGGCTTGCTTTTTAGCTTTCCAACTAAGTAATGATCTACCTAGAAATATGCAGTAGCCTGACATTGATTTTCTTGTGTCAGGACAAGCTCCAAAGTCTGAATCACAGTATCCTTTCAAAGTAGGATCACATTCAGAAGAAAGAAAGAGACCTTGTCCAATTGTTCCTTTAAGATATTTCACAACTTTGGAAACTGCTTCTAAGTGATCTTTAGAAGGTTCAGACATGGATTGACTCAATATATTGACAGCATAAGTGATGTTAGGTCTAGTAATAGTGAGGTATATCAGTTTACCAACAATTTGCCCTATAGAATGATGCATCTTTTAAAGGTTCACCTGCAGTGAGACTTAAACGATGGTTTTGTTCTATTGGGATGACTGTTGGTTTGCAACCTGATAACCCAGCTAAATCAATAATTTTCAATTTTGCATGACATACTTCTTCTGACAAACATGTATGCCTTCTAGTGATCTAGCAACTCCAATGCCTAGGAAATATTTGATTTCCCCTAAGCTTCCCAATTTGAACCGTGACTGTATTTTCTACAATCTCTAGTTCCTCATTACTTGAGCTTCCAACTAAAATGTCATCCACATATACCAGCAGAGCTACAAAGGAGCCTGATTTGGTAATTTTAGTGAACAATATTCTTCTGACGAACATGTATGCCTTCTAGTGATCTAGCAACTTCAATGCCTAGGAAATATTTGATTTCCCCTATTCTGAATTTGAACTGTGACTGTATTTTCTTTACAATCTCTAGTTCCTCATTACTTGAGCTTCCAACTAAAATGTCATCCACATATACCAGCAGAGCTACAAAGTAGCCTGATTTGGTAATTTTAGTGAACAAAGAATACTCAGACTGAGACTGAGTTAGACAATGAAGGCAGAAGAAGCAAATTATCAATTGATGTATTCCACCTTATTAGAAGAATCATTAGGATTTTAATTAGTTAGATTTGTAAAGGGTGTACATTAGCATCAAGTAGATATTTATATGCGCATGATAGCATGGCATGTGTACTATAAATACTCTTAAGCAGTCTCTTTTTCCATCTCTGTACATTACATTTCATATCATCAATCACTGCTTTATTTACTTTGTGTTTCTGCACCCATAACCCACAGGTCCGAGGATCGGAACCTCGCTCTGATGCCATATCAGAATAGGCGCCCGCAGAAACACATGAAGTAAATAAAGCAGTGTTTATTGATGATATGATATGAAATGTAATGTACAGAGATGAAACACTTGAAGTAAATAAAGCAGTGTTTATTGATGATATGATAAATGTAATGTACAGAGATGGAGAAAGAGACTGCTTAGAGTATTTATAGTACAAATGCCATGCTATCATGCACATATAAATATCTACTTGATGCTACTGTACACCCTAGCTTATTTACAAAGCTAACTAATTAGAATCCTATTGATTCTTCTGATAAGCTAGAACACATCAATTGGTAATTTGCTTCTTCTGCCTTCATCATCTCTAAAGTGTAGATAATGTCGTTGCTCTTGGGCTTGTTACCATGTAGCACTTTCTTCTCTTGCTGCAGCTCTATTAAGTTCACCACTGGAATTTCACAATGTTGTACTACTTGTTATATGAATGTGATTCAATCTGAACATGTAAACGCTAAAGACTTACAATACTAGTATTCTGAGCTGCATAATATCGAGACGTTTAAGTTTAAACTGATCTGCTGCTAATGTTACAGTTGTTTAACCTGCCAATGGAATGCAGTTGTCTAGTCCTGTTGGTTTAGGTTCTGAATATGGATTTTATTATGATGATTGATGCAGGTAGTACATCCTGCACCAGGCAATGCAACTGGAACGCTTGTCAATGGAATTCTTCGTCATTGTAGGATTTCAACTGCATGTTTGAGTCCAGAATTACTGCCTGAGTTTGATGATGATTCTGGTGATGAGGTCAGTGCCTTGCCCACAGATTATGGCTACAATGGAGGAGGTGTTACTTCAGGTCTCTCCGAGGCATCTGTCCGCCCTGGCATCGTCCATAGATTGGATAAAGGAACCAGTGGATTACTTGTAGTTGCAAAGGTGAGTGCGCTCAGTTTCTAAACCATTAGTGATTTCTTGTTACATTCGTTCAAATATATGTTATAGAACATTAATTGTGGAGCGGTGGATAAGTTTGTTGCCATGTTCCTTTATTCGTCCAGGATGAGCATTCACATTCACATCTGGCTGAACAGTTCAAGGAACATACTATAAAAAGAGTCTATGTGAGCCTGACCTGTGGGGTGCCGTCAAAAGTCTTGGGGCGCATTGATGTCCCTATTGGCCGTGACCCGAACAATCGCATTCGTATGGTTGCACTTCCTGGATCTGGTGCCCTTGGGAAAACTCGCCATGCTGTCAGCAGGTGATTTAGTTCCTCCACCCTTCCCTTCTTTCTGACATCTTGTTTGTATCTTGAATCATCTGCACTGCATATGCCAAATAATTGGTTGACACTATAGTAATTATTTTGTTTGCAGTGGGAATATTAGATCAATTGTAAATAGTAAAGCTCCCTTCCACAGTAACTCTACAATTTCCATACCAGATCTCGGTTACCCTTATAGTTCGCCTGTCAGCGAGAAAAAGAAATATTCTGGTTTGAAGACCACTATAAATACTAAAACGCTAGGAATTGATTTCTCTGTCTCATAACAACAGTGAAATTTATGGAGGTGGAGCTCATTCCAGCATCTCATCTATCCTCCACCCGTGTTAAACAGAAGTAGCACTGTATCACTTTATCAAGTATGGCAGGCACATGCCCATATCCTCCTAACAGGCCTATCTGACATTCCTCAATTTTCAACCAAGCTCATCTCAATCTATGCGAACCTTCACTGTGTTTTGGATGCCAGAAACCTCCTCCGCTCCCTCTTGAAACCTGATGTTGACTCATACACAACCCTAATCAAATCCTACTCCAAACAGAACGACTATAAGAGTGCTCTCAGTTTATTTCCTGAGATGCTCTCAAAGGGTATTCTCTCTGAAGCCCATCTTCTACCTGTCATCATCAAGGCTTGTGCAGGACTGTTGGCTGTTTATATTGGAAAGCAAGTTCATGGGTTTTCTGTAGCCTGTGGGCTATCCTGGGATCCCTTTGTCGTGTCATCTATGATTCACTTTTATGTGAAGTGATGAAATAATTTGTGAACATAAGTTATTTTATAGTATGTCCGAGAGAGATGTTATATCTTCGAGTGCATTGGCTGCTGGGTATGCAAGGAAAAGCGATGTGCTTATTGTGAGAAAGTTGTTTGATGAGGTGCAGAATCTTGGGTTTGAACCAAATCCTGTGTCTCGGAAAGGTGTGATTGCAGGGTTCAATCAAAGTGGATGTTTCCTGGATGCAGTTTTGATGTTTCAGATCATGCATTTACAGGATTTCAGATGCAATGGTATTAGCATTTCAAGTGTTCTTCCTGCTATAGGTGGTCTAGGGTACTTGAAGATAGGCTCTCAGGTCCATGGTTACGTGATCAGAATGGGTTTTGCTTTAGATGAGTGTATTGTCAGTTCGCTCATCGATATGTATGGGAAGTGTCAGTGTGGGGTAGAGATGTCTCAGGTATTTGAAGAGTCAGGGAAAATGGATACAACAGCTTGCAATGCCTTAATAGCAGGCCTTTCTCGTCATTGTCTTGTTGACAAGGTGCTTAGGGTATTCAGGAAAATTCAGGAACAACGCGTGAAATTGAATGTTGTCTCTTGGACTTCAATAATTGCTTGCTGTTCGCAACACGGTAATGATATTGATGCTTTGGAACTTTTCAGAGAAATGCAGTGGTCGGGTGTGAAGCCAAACCCTGTGACAATCCCCTCCTGGGTTCCAGCTTTTGGAAACATTGCTGCACATATGCATGGAAAGGCTACACACTGCTTTTCTCTTAAAAATGGCATTTCGTGTGATGTCTATGTAGGCAGTGCTCTGATTGATATGTATGCAAATGTGGAAAGGTGCAAGTAGCTCGCCTCTGCTTTGATAGGATAACTGTCTGTAATTTGGTTTGCTGGAATGCAATGTTGGGAGCATATGCTATGCATGGTGAGGCGAAAGAAGCTATTGAAATTTTCCTCTTGATGCAGAGGAATGGGCAGAAAGCAGGCCATGTCAGTTTCACCAGCCTCTTATCTGCATGCAGCTAAAGTGGCCTTACAGAGGAAGGGCGTTATTACTTTGAAACCACGACCAAGGATTACGGTATTGAAGCTAGAATGGAGCATTACTCTTGTATTGTAAGTCTGCTTGGCCGTGCAGGAAAACTGGTCGAAGCTTATTCCATGGTCATGAAAATGCCATTTGAGCCTGATTCCTGTGTTTGGGGTGCATTGTTGAGTTCCTGCAGACTTCACCATAACATGAGTTTGGGTGAGGTTGCTGCTGGTAAATTATTTGAACTAGAACCACATAACCCTGGAAACTATATTCTCTTGTCCAAGATATATGCTTCTAAGGGCAAATTGAAAGAAGTGGATAGAGTTGGAGATTCTATGAAAGAGAAGGGAATGAGAAAAAACCTGGATGCAGTTGGATTGAAGTGAAAAACAAAGTACACATGTTCTTGGCAGGTGACAATTCTCTAATCAAATGACTCAATTCCTGAGAAGCTAAGTAAATTAAGCATGGAAATAAAAAGAGTGGGTCATTTGCCAAAATACTGATTTTGTGCTACAAGATGCGGAGCAGCAGGAGAAAGAGCACATCTTGTGTGGTCATGGAGAAAAGTTGGCTGTTGTTCTCGGACTCCTGAATACCTTTGAAGGTACTTCCTTGAGAGTTACGAAGAACCTGAGAATTTTTGGAGACTGCCATGCATTTATAAAATTTATATCCGAGTTTGACAGGAGAGAAATTTTTGTCTGAGACACAAATTGCCATCACCACTTCAAGGGTGCTAACTGTTCATGTGGTGATTATTGGTGATAGAGTTCCAACATAGAAGGAACGCAGTGTTGCATCCAGATTCCTGTATTTAGAAGTATCTGCACACCTCTTAAGAAGCAAATGGTTGTGAATCTATTGGTGAACAACCGTCTCTGTGTTTGATGCCCCTTGCTTTCGAGTTACAGAAATCTCGAATTAATTCTCATGTGCTTGAACGGTCCAGAAGATCCATGAGGTACCATGCGCCAAAGGTGAGGAAGAACTCCTGATGAACTAATGAGTATATGAATAAAGATTTATCAAAAAGCGCTAATAACTTTGAAAGCATATCCTTTAAATAGCGGGAGTTGGCACATGAGTATGAACTGCATCCACAAGATGGGTGAGCTCTGGATTACAAAAATTTCTTCCTGGTATACTGGATAATTTGCATAATTTGTTCCGAGTGTCCCAGAGTATCTCTTACTATTGGTAGCAGGATCTTTGCACTATGAACCATATTTTAAGCAATCTGAAAGCATTGTTCTTAGCCACATATCAATTATACCATGAAGTTCTGAATTCTGACAAATACTTATCAGCCTATGAAGCTTCCATCATGTAACTAGTTCTTGACTCTACTGGCCTTGCCACAACTTTACTTGGCCGTGTCAGAATCATTCTTCTGTTGTTGCATCTTCATGACCAGTGTCATAATGCTGAATCAAACCTTTTTCATCCTATCCGAATCTGAAGTAAGAGAGTGCTGGGTGAATATATATTAAAGAACACGAGTAGATCACGAGTCACCGAAGGTGTATCTGGAACAACTATACTGTTCTATGACGACTCATCAGTGTTCGGAGCCCACCCCCCTCCCCTCCCTTTTTATTTCTTCATCTTTTATTTGTTTTGGGATTGGGTAACATAAATAGTACTATCTGATTTCGAACTATCTCAACCTCTATAGATGCAGAAAACATTGCTTTTGTACGATTATGTGTTGGGCAACTCAAGTTTTGAACCTTATGGTATTATATTTCCTGCAGCCGTCTCTCTCTCTCTCTCCCTGGGTTTTTTTTTTTTTTTTTTTTTTTTTTTTTTTTTTGTATTAATTTTCTGTTTTCTGCAATATCAGTTGCCACGTTTTCTAATCTTCATAAACTTGTTGGCCTTTTTGCTGAATTCTCCACTTTCCAGCAATCTACCTGGCAAACTAATGGTTAAAGGCAAAGCTACTAGTATTTACGTATAGCCAATGAATAAGAATGTGCAGCCAATATATGGACTGGCTAATATACCATTTATTGCGGACAGGTACAAAGTAATCGAAATACTTGCTGGTGGTGGTTGTGCATTGGTAGAATGGAGGTTGGAAACTGGGCGTACTCATCAGGTCTGATATTTCAACCCACGAGTCTTTCTTCTTGTTCTCTTTTTCAAATTTTGGTTGTCCTAGTATGGCCGGTCACATTAAATCATGTCGAAAGGAGCACATGGAGTAGGAAAAACTCACTTGTTTTCGACATGGCCTTAACTGCTTGTTAGATGGTGGCAGAGGATGGAACACAATTCACCTTTTATTGACCCCATTTTAATATTTTAGAGTAATACTATTGTTATCTATGTTTTTTGTCTATCATCCTTGTTGAAGAATACCTTTGTCTAGTAAGCCTCTTGGGTCTATTTCTGATTAGAAATTTGATTTTGCTGCTTCCATGTCAATTTTGGTGATGCATTATCTTATTTCAATTGGTTCCATCTGTCCTGTTCTATGCTGTTTTTGCATGCTTCTTTTGGCCTCATGTGCAAATGTGTAAAACAAGAATATTTCATAAATTTTTCAAAAAAAAAAAAAAAAAGTGAAAACCTTGCTGTTGAATAATTATTTTATATTATAAACTTATACAAACTCATCAGCTGAAAATTTTGAATTAGATCCGAGCCCATGCAAAGTATCTTGGTGTACCACTATTGGGAGATGAAGTATATGGAGGAACTAAGAACATGGCCCTGTCTCTACTTCAATCTAAAAATCTCTCAAATGTCCATGCGCGGATTTCACAGTTGGTCTCAAGATTAGAAAGACCCTGTCTCCATGCTTTAGTTCTTGGGTAAGCTTACTCTACATGTCATTGCCTCTGTGCACTGGGGTTTTAAGTAAGGTGATTGTTATCTGATTAAGGATTTTTTACTTAACCAAGACAAAATCTGCACTTGTTTGCAACCTTTTTGCACATCAGATTTATAAAACTTTAACATTTTGTTGACATTAGTGAGTTTAAATTGTGAAGGAGTGAATCATGCATGTAATTCCAACCATATTAGACACGATTGCCCTAAAATCGAACCTTAGCTTATTTGGAAAAAAAATATGCCCAACTTTGACTCGCTTAAACTGCTGTACAGACAAATCAATAATACATTCTGTTTAAACCATCGATGCACGAACGAGATCTGACTGTGGTGGAATATCTCATTGTATAACTCATTCTGGACAAGAACGTAAAGTCTTGAAGACTAGAAATACTGAAATAGTAACAGCATGCCAAAAGACTGTTCAGACCTCTTATTTAGAAGGCTGTGTTAAAAAATTTCATAACGAAGGAAAAAAAAAAAAAGAGCACAGTTTTTTATATTTAAATCTTTATTTTTTTCTTTGAAGTAGATGTTTAATAATTTTATCAGTGATAACTGATAACACATCAAACACTAATTTACAAGAAACTTAAGTTCTTGAATTTTAACCTCACAAATGAGTTTTGGCTATGTGTGTATTTTCAGGTTTAGGCATCCAAGCACAGGAGAAGACCTGAGCTTTTCTCAGAAACCACCGCCAGACTTTGCTGAAATTTTAGACCAGCTCCGTGACATTGGAATGAAGAAGGTAATGTGTTAAGTACTCAAGTTCTATACTGAGTTTTCAGCAACGTGGAGAAGAACTAGGTGAATATTATTATGCATAGAGCTTTAACAGAATGTTGGTCATGTTACTGAAGGAGCTGAAAATTGTTACCTCTGGTTGCAGGATTTGATAATGTTTCAAATAAAAAGTAGTAAAATGCAGTATTTCACCGAATTTGTGGCTATGAATTGACAGGTACACTAGCTTGCGCATGATTGAGTAGAAAGGCTAAAAATCTCCAAGTTACCCTGATACAAAATGAGGAAATAGTGTCTGCTTGGGGACTCTTTAAGTCTCAAGAACCACCCTAACAATTTGGATCGTGTTGATGACTTCCTCTGGAGCAAAGAATTGAGGAGCCTATGCAGTAAGAAGTAATGGTTGCAGATGAACGAGTGCTGTAAGCGATGGCCCTGATATGAAAAGGTGCTATTATCATGCACAGGGCTGTAACTTGTAATCGCTGCAGAAGTAAAAAATGAATTCCCCGTTCGGCCCAGGACTTGACTTCTAATTTATCTTGTAAATTCGTAACAGTCGGTTGATTGAAAGAACCTTTAGGTAGTTGAAGTTCTTATGATTTTGTTCAAATTGAAAGAACCTTTAGGACCACCACATCGTTTGCATTCAAATTTATAGACAAAAATAATTTGTTTAGTTCAAAATTGATCGTGAGGGATAACTGTATTTAATATGGTGCCATATAGAGCAGAGTACTGCCTAGCTCAACTTGACTTGAGTACGACAATATTTGTTTAGCTCGTTTATGAAATGAGCTAAAATTCAAGTTTGAACTCTTTATATTACTAGTATTGAAATCATCTCGTTTGGCGTGAATCTTACTGAGTTGGAGCTAAACTCATATAAAAAAGTGTGAAAATATGAAATAAAATATTAAAAATTATCAATTTAAAATTATTCATTAACAATTAATTTTTCAAATCATTAAGCCATCAAAACTAACAAAATACAAATATAAATGATGAGACTTTTTCTTAGAGACCGTTTGGTTCAATAGGAAAAAGAAATATTTTGCTTAAATTTCCTACATTTATTTGATTGGTTGGTAGGAAATCTTGAAAATGTGTGAAATCGGTCAGACCGAAATTTTACCTAATTCTAACCAGAAATCATATTATTAGGTGATTTTTGTGCTTAAAAATGCAAAACATTTCCCAGTAACATTACATGGGTGGGGGCATATATTTTGTTTTGGAAATGTTGTTATCTTTTCTCATTCCTGTTTTGCCCCTCACCCTCACGAACACAATTCATTTCTCCAAAATCCTCTAACCACCAATCCCAAATACAATTCATTTTTTTTTCATTTCTCATTTTGGATATCTATCATCATCTCCTTCACACCCCTCCACCATCATTATCACAGCAAATCATTACCTTCACTCCTTTCGTCGGTTTAGGCCTGTTCGTCGTAACTCCGATCCAGTCGAGCAGTTGGACTATTCCGCTCCGTTCCCGATTCATTTACTCCGATCTGCTCGAAGTTTCCGATCTATTCGAAGCGAGTTGGTGCTGGAGTTATTACCATTTGTTGTTATTATTCCCCATGGAAATCAAATTGTAACGGCCCCTCCACCGCTTGAGTTAGACTCACCTGCCATGTGTTTGTGAAATTGCTTCACAGAAACTCACAACATCATCAATCAATCAACAGGGGGAGGAATTATTTGTTGATTTAATGAGTAACAAAAGAGAGGTAAAAAGAGAAAGGGAAGAGTTGTTGTTGAGGTGATGAGTGAGTCTAAATTAGATTAGATGCACCATGAATGATATAGCAAATTCGCAAGTCAATATGACAGTCATTCTTTATCTTCTCATGTCTCTTAAATTGTTTTAGACTTGCGCTCTAATTCTTGCATTTAGGGAGAGCTTCACCTTCCTCCTTCACGATTCTTATTGATGATTGATGATTGATGATAATGATGATTTTGCAAAGGTGCTGATGTAGCAGCATTTGATTGGCCTTCATTAGGTAAATTGCAGCAAAGTTAAGAAGAAAATTGAAGAAGAAAGGGGTATAATAGAAATTGCAATGTTGAAGAATAAAGTTTCAATTTCCGGTTTTGAGGATTGATTATAAGCAACCAAACAAGGAAATGTAGATTTTTCCTAATTCAATTTTCTGATTTTTGGTTCAACTCAATTTCTTAGGAAAAGACGGTTTTACATTTCCTACTTCAAACCAAACGGGCTCTTAATGTTTTATTGAGTCTCTTTTGCCTACTTTTTAGCATCCTTAAACGCATGTTGTTTATCTTTTTGGAGAATTTTTATGATTTTGGCTTCTGATGTTATTTTGCAAATTTTTTGTAAAAGAGTCCGGAATAAAGCGTTTTTTTAGCCTTTTGTGTGTCATTTTCTTGAGGAGCAGTACTTAATTGGAGTTCTTAGGTTGTAATTCGATTTTCTTGGAAGATGATTTGGGAAGCTTGGAGAAGCGTTCGAAGGCTATTTAGTAAAAAATGGTGTTAGTGAACACCAAGAGTGAATTCTGACCTTGGATGAAAATTTTAAACCCCTTGAGCTAAACATGCGAGAAGTGGATTACATTGAACAATCATGATATTTTGCTCAAATTTCACGGAGCAAATTCCACATGAGACAAATTTAAGAGGACGCAAATGCTTTGTTGTTTAATTCAAGATGATTGTGAGGGAATAAGAATAACTGTATTTAATGGTTGAGTTATTATATAGTAAGGCTGTCCTTTCCTATTAACATGGAAAGGCCTGGTTTTTATGGCAAAAACCAGAAACCAAAACCGCTAGGCGGTTTCTCGCGGTTCAGATAAAAACCGATTCATTATTAAAAAACCGGTTCATTATATATACCCCAATAATCACGCTGAAATCACAGAAACCCCCAAAACACATACCCCAAGGTGTAACTGCGTGTTTTTACGTCAAATTCTCCCGATCCATTGTTCTCGCCGGATTTTCGCCGGAAATTCACCGATCAGAGCTCGATCCAATAGAATCTCAGCCGATACAACTTGTACGGAGCTCAATCAGGTTAAATCAACAACGATATTCTCTTATTTAACAACAAATCTCTGATTTCCATACGATTTTGCAATAGAATTTGATTATTTTCCTCCTTCAACTATGTTTTTCTGATCAATTGATATTTTTCTGATTTTTCAATCGATTTGCGATCGAAATTGATCTTCAAAATGTTTCGATTTAGCTGGTAGAATACTCGAATCACCGAATAGAAACTAGTGGAGATGGAAGCTCCTCAGATCTGGATATTATTGAAAAAAATTCAACACGAGCAGCAAATTCGCAGGTTTCTATATACTTTTAAGCCATGTTGTTATGGTTTGATGTTTTTGTAGTTTGTCTCTGCATATTTTCATTTGATAACGCCATGTTATGGTTTTTAATATGACGTGTTATGGTTTTAATCGACGCTGTAATAATATGTTTTGTTTGTCAAGTATAATTGTGCATATTTTCATTTGATAACACCATGTTATGGTTTTAATTGACGTTGTTATAATATTTTTGGTTTGTCTGCTATGCCTTTGCATTTTTTCACTTGATAACGCAATCTTATGGTTTTTAATATGACATGTTATCGTTTTAACTGACGTTGTTATAATATTTTTAGTCAATTTGTGCTTGGAATCGTTGTCCGAAACATTCTGATTTAGCTGTGGGAATATTCGAATATGCAAAACAACAATGGTGAAGAAGGAAGCTTCTCAGATCTGGAAATTATTGAATGAATAGAACCAGAGCAACAAATTGTACGTTACTATATACTTTTAAAAAACTTCCTTTTATAGATTGATCTTTATGTAGTATTTTTGTGCATATTTTTATTTCATAACACCCTGTTATGGTTTTGAAAATGTCGTGTTATGGTTTTAATCGACGCTTTTATAATATTTTGAAGCCTTGTTGCTAGTTATTAGTTTGTCTACTATTTTCTGCATTTTTTCATTGAATCACGTCGTGTTATGGTTTTTTCTAAGATCCTGAATACTTTTAAGACTTTTTGCTATATATTGTTCTATATTTGTGTAGTATGTTTCTGCATTTTTCATTGAATCACGTTGTGTTATGGTTTTGAATCTACATACTTTTAAGACTGGTTGTTATGGTGAGTTGTAGTTCCTACGATTGTCTGATTGTTACAGTTTCTAGCGCTCATGTTATGATTTTAAGTTGTCTTAGTTATGGTTTTATGTTCTGGTGTTATATACAACACATTTATAGGTTTGTAATAGGGAACATGTTTTTATCGTATTATTTATTCAACATGTTAATTGAACCTTTTACATTATTTTGATTGACACATGGGGAGGTTATAAGTTCCCTTGTTATGGTTTTAATGCATGGTGTTATGGTTCCAATCATCCTTGTTTTATGATTTTCAGTTGCAATGAACATGGTTGTGCCTCCATCGGTTGTGGAAAATCAAGACCAAACAAAAAAGGGGGAGAGCATAAGGACAAATTGTTTTCCTGATTTTCGATTGATTTACGTTTCGATTTGTTGATCGATCAAGCGTTCAGCTTCAGATACTTGTGAAATTCAATTTGAGATGTGGAAATAATTGAAGAAATCGAACCTTAACAACAATTTCGTAAGCTCCTGGATACTTTTAATCCTTGTTGTTATGCATGGTTCTAAGTTTGTGTAGTATGTTTCTGCATTGTTTCATTGAATCACATTGTGTTACGGTTTTTAATCTGCATAGTATACTTTTAATACCGGTTGTTAGGATGAATTTCAGTTTCTAAGGTATTCTAATTGTTACAGTTTCTAGCGTACATACGGTCATAAGCTCTCCTAGTTATAACATTATGTTCTACTGTTATTCTTTTATACATCACATTTATAGGTTCGTAATTGGAAACATGTGATTCTAGCAACATTTTTATTGTATTTCACCTTTTCAGCATGTTAATTGAACCTTTTACATTATTCTGATTGAAATCTGGTGTGGTTATAAGTTGCATCACTATGGTATTAAGGCATGTTGTTGTAATTTGAAGTTTTGATGCTATGGATTTTAGTAATATCAGTTATTATTTCCATGTCGTCAATTGGTATATTGTTTAGGTATACAGTTATAATTTTAATTGGTCATGGTATGTTTTACGTGATCGTATTATTATGATTTAAGCATGTAGATGAACAAAAAATTTAAAGAAATGCTTTTTTTTTATTCATAAACAAAAGGACGGAGATCCATAATTTTATCACCGCTACCTGTAGGTGAAGATGCTAGGCCGAGTGCTATTTTCTGGAGAGATGGAATGACAAAGGATGACTTCAAGTATCAGAAACACCAATTTCGTTGCTTCAAAGATCACGAACAAGTTTACTCACGAGAAGTCAATTTCAAAGATCCAGATTCATTTTGCATAAGAAACACCACATGAACGCTTGTTGTAATTTTGTTACTTTTAGAATACTAGTTTTAAAAACTCCAATTGACTGAATGTTTCAGTCCTGACATGAATATAATGAAGCATTCAATTTTACACTTGTTGGCATGTTCTCATATATCTCATACATCAATTGGTGTGTTATAAGTACCCTTGTTGGGGTTTTATGTATCCAAGTTGTGGTTTTAAGTACCCATTATGTTGTTGTTCTAAAAACTCAAATTAAAATTTTAATGGAGAACGGTTGTTGTAATTGATAATACTAGTTGTGGAAACATCAATTGACTAAATGTTTTAATCCTTACATGAATGAACTATTTAATTTTACACTAGTTTATTGCATGATGTCTTGATTTTACGTTGCACCTTAAATAAAGTATAACAAAAGATTTTAGAAGTATAATATGACAAAATATATCATCAGTAACTCTTATGACAAACCCTTAAAACCGTAACATATATCTCTTATAACCAGTTGGTGTAGTTATCAGTATTCTTATTGTAGTTTTAAGTACGTACAATTGTGGTTTTAAGTATCCACTATTGTACTTCTAAGAAATCAATTAAGAATTTAATTGACATTTGCTATACCACTTCAAAAATTAGACAGAAAACTAAACTTCACCATACAATCCTTGCATGTTAAAACCACTTAAGACCATACACAAACTAATTATCCAAGAGCAAAGACTAACTGTCAACATCACACACTGACACACTACTCGATCCAAACTAACATCCAACATGCACACTTTGTCCAACAATCGCAACATCTTGTATCTTAAAGTCATAACATCATATATAAAAAACTATAACCAGAACATATAAGAGTTTCATATTAAACCACTGCTTTAAAACATACACAAACTAATTGTTCAAAAAGGCCAAAAGTAACTGCTCAAATTAGAAACTATTTCAAATAACATCCAGATAAAATAGTTTGTCCAGGACATTATTACAAAGTTATCCTACTTGTTCAAAATATTGTTGACTTTTAACGCAACTCGCAAACTATGTAGCTTCCGTTCAATTGTCCTCAACTCTTCATAATCTGAAACACCAGCAGCTACACAACCAGCAATTATACCAACAACAGGGGCATCTTTCCTCTTATTTGATCTGCTCTCATTATAGTGTCAAAAGCATCAACAACTAAAAAAAAGAAAAACATAAAATATCAGCAACACATTTAAAAGCACAATATCACCCTTTAAAATAATAACATAACATGATGCCTTATAAATATCCCTTATAGATATAGCACGACCCTTAAAATCATAACACTACACCGTAATCCTTTCATCAAGAAAACTAAAGTAGCATAAGATTACATCTCCTAAAAATCATAACACAAGACCTTACATAGCACAACATGATCTCTTAAAAATACAACAACACAAATATCAACATCTAAAATCATAATATCCCCACTTAAATCAATTTCATAATTCCAACGACACTTAAAAACATACCAAAATTCATTATAAGCATACTAGAAACACTTAGTACTAAAAGAAAAAAAAATTCAACAACAGAAACTAAGTTTAATAATAAGAATACTAGATACACTTAAAACAAAACCACAATCCATCGGGAACAACATCAAAATACCTTATAAGCATACCACAGACACTTAAAACCGTAACATAAAAACACATGAACCATAACATCACGCAAACAGAGCATATAATAGAATGAATACATCCACAAACACTTCAAAGCACAACAAAAAACAGATTCACAATATCAAAATTAACAACTAAACTAACATACCTTTACTGGAAGAATCAACTCTCCATCGTGAAAACTACTTCAACGGATTAGCAGCGTCTGGAACAACAAAAAAATCCTTCCGATCCTCTTCATCATGCTTCAAATCAGAACCCCTAGATTTGTGAAATCAGATCTGAGAAGAAACTAAATTCGAAACCCTAGATCTCACAAAACATATTGAGAATACTAAATCCAACACAAAGGTAGCAGAAACGAAGAAAAAAGGAGAACAATCGGCTTGTTTCTTCCATTGATCGGGAAAGTTTGAGATTTGGAAGTCGGAGAAGAAGACGGGAATTTGCAGAGAGAAAAGAATGAATTTCACACAGTAAACGCTGAATTGTGTGTTTAGTGTGTGGATGGTTATATTTATTCTATTAAGAAAACCGGGTTTGCGTAAAAACTCGGCCGGTCGGCCGATTTAATCTCAAAACCAACGAGTTTTGGGAAAACCAGCGAGTTTTTAGTAAAACCAGGCCTTTCCATATTTTTAGGAAAGGCCGGCCTCCCCATAGACTTTAGCTTAATGGTGTTATATAGGTGAGTATCACATAGCTCGGCTGGTTTACGAAACACATTAGAATTCAAATTCAAATTCTAGTTATATTTTTTAATACTCGAGCCCAACTTGTTTGACTTGAACCTTACTGAACTTGGATAAAAAACATGTGAACATATGAAATAAAATATCAAAATTCAACAATTCGAAATTATTCATTATTAATTAATTTTTCAATCACTAAATAGAAATAGAAACAATTCAAATTTAATGCTAAAATACCTAATAATTACAAAATGGGTATTATATCTCACGAATTTTAACAAGATTTAACGAGTATGTTTGAACTAGCCATACTCGTCTGGTCAGTAGAACGAATTATAAGTTAGGCTCGTGCCCCAATACCTTCCGATCTCAAGCCTTACCGAATTCTCGCTATGACTTGTTTGAGATACTGACATAACTAACTAACTCTAAGTGTATTTAAATTTCATTTTTGAATGAGAAGGTAATAAACAAATAGTTTTGGGCTAATTTACAAAGAAAGAAGCGAGAGTATAAGTTTTGCAATATTCCCATATTTCTTTTAAACACAAACACCATTAGTAGTACCGTCGTCTCTGCAACTCTTAGCTGTACCCTTCTTCTCTCAGTAGCCGCCATAATCAGCTCACTCTCACTCACACCATCATTTCTCCAATGGCGTTCGCTAAATCCTACCACCGTCAGCTCACCTTCCTTTCACCTCTCCTCCGTAGAACCACCACCACCTTCAACCCTTACTCATCCTCCTCCTCAGCCGCCTTCGACAACGACGCCATTTCCGACGAAGAAACCGGCGATATATCCCCACTCACCTCCACAACCAACCTTTCCCCTTCCGAAACCCTAATCGCCGACAAGTTCCACTCCCTAATCCTTAACCACCACCGCCAAAATCCCAATCTCCTCTTAAACCCTATCAACCCCTTAAACCCTGATCTCTCCTCAATCGATTTCTCAACCATCTCCCCCGCTGATTCAATCTCATCCTCTATCGCCAGACGCGTAATCGAGAAATGCGCCGAACGCCGCCACGGAATCCCCTTCTCCCAAACCCTAGCCTTCTTCAATTGGGTAACCTCGTCTGATTCTGCTCCGTCTGTAGAAATTTTCAATGAAATGATTGATGTTGCTGGTAAGGTACGCTTCTTTGATGTGGCGTGGGAGCTTATTGATTTGATGAAGTCGAAAAGTGTTAGTATTCCTGTGGAAACGTTTGTTGTCATGATCCGGAGGTATGTTCGGGCGGGTTTCGCTGACGAAGCGATTCACGCGTTTAACAGGATGGAGGAGTATGAATGCAAGCCTGATACGAAGGTGTTTTCGATTCTGATTGGTATATTGTGTAGGAAAAGGTTTGCGACTCAAGCGCAAGCGGTTTTTGATAGGTTTAAGGATAAGTTCGAGCTGGATGTTGTTGTGTATACGAGCTTGGTGCACGGGTGGTGCAGGGCGAATAATATTTGCGAGGCTGAAAGGGTTTTTGATGAGATGAAGACTGCTGGGGTTAAGCCTGGTGTGTATACTTACAGTATTGTGATTGATGCATTGTGTAGGAGTGGTCAGGTTACGCGTGCTAATGATGTTTTCTCGGATATGGTTAATGAGGGGATTCAGCCGAATGCGGTTACTTTCAATAATTTGATGAGGGTTCATGTTAAGGCCGGAAGGACTGATAAAGTGCTGTTGGTTTACAATCAAATGAAGCGCTCTTCTTGCAAACCGGATGTGATTACTTATAACTTTTTGATTGGGTCTCATTGTAAGGACAAGAATAAAAAAGAGGCTCTCAAGGTTCTTGATGCTATGATCAAGGGAGGGTGCGAGCCAAATCCGTCCAGTTTCAACCCGATTTTTAATTGTATCGCTAAACAGCAGGATGTTAATGCTGCTCATAGGTTATTTGTCAAGATGAAGGATGTGAAGTGCAAACCCAATACAGCGACGTATAATACACTGATGCAGATGTTTGCTACTGGGAAATCTCCTGATATGGTGGTCAAGCTTTGGAAGGAAATGGAGGAGTATGAAGTAGAGCCTAATGTGAATACTTTTAAGATTCTTATTTCGGTTTACAATTCTATGGGGCATTGGAATGCTGCTTATAGGTACTTTAAAAAGATGATAGAGGACCATTGTTTGAGACCTACTCCACAACTGTACGAAATGGTTATGCAGCTTCTGAGAAAAGCTGGAGAGTTGAAGAAGCATGAGGAGTTGGTGGAGAAGATGGTGGAAAGAGGGTTTATAGCTCGTCCTTTGTAGTAAACAAACTCATTTATAATGAGTTTAACCTCCAACAGCCCTCAGTTACTTCTGAGATCAAACAGATTGTTATGCTCATCATGCTTGAAGCGGGAAAAGCCATCAAGTCAAGTCTGGAGTTAAGAGGAGAAAATTCTAAGATTGAGCATGCTGGTCAGAGATATTGCTTTCTGGTGTTGTTATCTGTTTCATTAGAAGAGAAGATTCTAGTAGTATATGACACTATCATTTCTGGGTCCAAGAGCCTTCTGGTGCTAATTGCTCGATCTATTATGTGAAGAATTCACTTCTCGGTGCTATTCGTATCCATGGATTTGAGCACTTCTTGAAGCACCCGATTGCAGCAGGTGCTGGGAAATAGGATAATCTCCTTTTGGCATCGACTTCAACATTCCTTCCACTGCTGTATACATGGGTCGTGCCCTGAGCAAAAACAGCTTCATGGTTTGGTATGAAAATCCATATCCACCTCTCAAAAACCAAGTGCAGCGAAGAATCCTTGTTTTGTATTTGCATTCTGAAAACTCGGATGTTGTCGAATTTTGTTTTTGCTTCCTGATTTCAATTTTGAAGGTTATGCATTCTGATTTTGTTTCCCTTTAGTATCCTTTTCCAGACTATAATTTATGAATTACTCTATATTCTAACTGTTAAACAATTAAAGAAGCGGGATAGTATTTTTCAATTGTGTGTTTCATTTTTTCTCTCTGTTGTTATTAAGCGGGATATTGTATGCACTCTACTGGTGCAGCCTACTCTCTTTTATGATGATACAAAACTGTGAGTTTTCCATGAGCTTTATTTGCTGCATTACAGCAGAGATAGAGAATAATCCAATACTGATGCCTCTACAAACGTTGTTAATATACCTCAACTCTTTACAAGTAGTCCTACAAACAAATTGTAAGATGAAAATCTGGACAGGTAGTTTGTTATCAAGTAAAGTAGTACACAGAGTTTAAGACTATTAATGTGTCAAAGCTATTCTGTATTGCCATTGTCCCATTATTAGTCATCGCTACAAAACAATACATAATCTTGCAAAAGCGTTTCCATGTCATGAGGCAATTTGTGAGAAAACAACAAATGGAGTAACAATTTGGTATGATACAGTACAGTATATCAATGACCTTGCATGTCCAGAGTTTCATCGAGTCGCTTCAATCTCTCTAACCCATCACTAATCAAAAATCTAATCCTTTGCTTGTCTCTGCATGTCCTGTTGTTCTCCAGTTCTTGTCTTACAATCTGTCTCAATTCACCTGTTCCAAAAATGATGGGAACACTCTCAGACATGCATGGACGGACACTAACTTGAACACATCATCAAAGACAAGTAGTACATCAGATACTTTAACAGAGAATGACACAGCTCCATCAGAACTCAGACAGATAAAGTTTAATTTGCCCTTGCTCATCTCTAGTTGCAAAGCTGCATGATATTCAACTATTCTAACAATGTACTGTATGTGATAATCTATGACCTAAGTCACCTAACTAAATGTGGGACGAACAGACTTGTTTCACAAGAAAATGATGCGTAAATTAAGAAAGCTTTCTTATGCACACAGCCCCCTTAGTTAGATGTATCTCACATCACTTGGGCAATGATCCTGCATTTGTAATATAAATTAAGAAAAGTTCTAACTTCTAACAGCAAGAATGCACAGGATTATCGTTGTAGTGTTACAGGCAACTAGCCTCCAAGATCAAGACTAAGTGAAATTGTTAAACATGGATTAGTACCTAATTAGTCCAAAAAAGTAACCTCCTTGCTAAGCTCATCACACAATTACTAAAATCTCATTTGCCATAAATTTCAGATATCATTAACGAGAAATTACACTACCGTATAAGTGAGGTTCTATCCATAAAATTCACTAGTATATAGATTGGATTGGATGAGAGCTGACCTTTAGATTCTGGTGGGGCACGACGAGAGATCCTGAGAGCTTGGCGGTAAAGCTTGAGAACCCTAGCTCGGAGAAGGAAATCCTGCAAATCCAATGCGACAACCATTGCTGATTCTCTTCCTCAATTCAACTCTGAAATGTTAGAAAATGCTAACTATAAGACTATTTTGGATATCAATTAAAACATTCGAGCTAGGTAAGTAAAAACCCCCAAATTTGAAGGAACAAGAAGATTGCTGGAATTCAGCTGAAAATTGAATTGAACTGAATACGGAATACCTGTCCAGTGGGATATTTTGAAATTTGATCTTTCTGCTATGCGTTTTTGCCTAAGCAAGAAGATAGGTCATCTTGTCCAGTAGGCCGAGCCCGCCTTGTGCCAATCCGATTATAATTATCAGACGATGTGGCCCAAACGCGTTGATCCAGTTAATCTACTGTGATAAATTCCACTTAGTTGTGGAAATTTGTCGCTAATTGTTTGTTAAGGAACATGTACAAATTTGAATTAATATCTTCAACATTCCGTTGTCGTCCAGCGGTTAGGATATCTGGCTTTCACCCAGGCGACCCGGGTTCGATTCCCGGCAACGGAACATTTCTCATATTTTTATTTTTATTTAAACATTTTCATTTCCTTCTCCTATATTCTCTGGTTCTTTTAATTAATATACAAACTGTATTCCACTATCTTACAATATGTTTAATCATTCATAAACCATATACAACACATGCAATTAGTTATTTGTCATTCATTTATTATAAATTTCATAATTTTTATTGGACAATTGCTTTTGATCACTAGGCATAATAGTTAGATTATAGTTTAAAGTGAAGGGCCCATTTGTAATTGGATTGTCTTTGTTAAAAGGCAGTAGCCTTGGTGAAAAATAGAGGATGAGATTGTGATATTCTTTAACATGAAAAGAGCAAATTTGATACTGGGTAGTATCTTTTGAGGGATTTGCCGAGAAATCTTCTATACTATGATCCTCATTCCTCACGAGTTCCAAGTGCCTATGGTGTAAATTCGACTAAAAGTCACTCACGCACGATCCCCAGATTGCTCCAGTCAACCTATTCATATGATCATATCCAAGACCAAGAAGTTGTATTAAACAAATTTTACCCATATATTCATCAACCCATTAACAAAATTCTAAGTCATGGCAATTGACATGCAACTCACGTTTGCGAAAACGTTTCTTCAATAATAATTTAATTTCAAAAGTGGAAGCCAAATAGCCAATGTAAGTACTGTAAAAGAAATGAAATTATGTAAATGCAGCCAGTTCTTCATAAACAAACTTAAAAGATGACTCCTCCATGTTGTGCTGCTAAGTATGTGGGGTGGTCTATCAAAAACCATTAAATTGAATTAAGATCAATTCAGTTTTGTTGTTAAGACGAAAATAATATAGACTAAAATTCTCCACAATTTAATTTGGAGAAGGTAATGAAATAGTAAATATTACAATATCTCACTTTACTTGTGAAAAGATCTTACAAATTATGTATAAGGCTCTGTTTGTTTCACCTGAAAAAATATGAACTTATCTGAACTGAACTGAACTTAATTAATCTGAACTGAATTGAACTTATTTGAAGTATAAATTTTAATTAAGCAAACCTGAACTGAACTTAATTTATCTGAACTGAACTGAACTTAATAAATCTGAATTGAACTAAACTTATTTGAACTAAACTTAATAAAACTGAAATTAAGGTGAAATGAACAGAGCCTAAGTTGGATAATAAATCCTCTCTTTAATAATAAGACATTTTAAGAAGATAATGGTGCAATTTAATATGGTATGACTGGTATCATACTTAAGTTGATGAAAGGTGCACAACCCAACCGATGATAAATTCGACTTGTTCAAAGATGATATAATTTTACATGTAGAATTGGCTAATTGCATAGTGTATCCATATTAAAATTTAATATGATTGAAGTTTGTCCGTGAATATTCAAATTTAGGTTCGGCGGTGAATCAAAATTTCTACTACTGTGACAAAGTTCCAACTTCCAACTCTATATTTATAAATAGAATGACTTTTTAGTTTATCTATATAACATCTAAAATTATTTGGGTAGCAATAGTTAATTAATATAGTAACATGGACTGACTTGTGTAGACTAGACCAAGTGACCAAGCGCTTTATTAGTGAAATTAAGTTGCACATGCCAAAATTCTGCAATTCTTAAACCAAACCAAGCTGCACCAATAATTCATTTCATGCTTCAATAGTCACACTACCGGAACTATCGTAACATTATTAAATAATTATTAATACTATCCATTCCAGTCATTTCTTTACGTTTATTTTTGTTGAATATTTTGTGTTCCGTTTGATCTCCATTTACTCCTAAACTATAACGAAAATTTATTTAATTTATGAAAGTATATTATGAAAATATAGTATCTCTATTTTCATTATATAATTTTATTAATTATTTTCCGATAAAATTTAGAATTTATTAGAGATCAAATTACACTTTAAAAAAACCAACAAAATAAACGTAAAATATTCACCGGGGACGGAGGAGGGAGTACTGATATACTTGAAAATTGCAATCAACCCTTGGAAATTTTGCTCCTTTGATATGCCGACTCTGAGTACAATTTGTAACTTACAATGAGGGTGACCTACCGTTTTTAGAAAGATAAATACATAAAATATAATTGAAACATTATTTTAATCATGTCGCCTTGTATATATCGTCGATCTATGTGTATAATAAGTTGAATGTTTCACCACCTTATTCAGTGGGTGACAAATTCAATCAATAACGATGTTGGCAAGAAAGAGCTCTCGACCAAGCTAGTACACATTGAACCGGTTCTCTCTTTTTTATACACGTACAACTACAAATTTGTCACCCATTGAACTACAAATATGAAATATTATTATTAATACAATTAAATAATTATGACATGCCGCGTAATAATGTGATGCATGCTTTGTTAGGTACGTATATCCATCATAATGATAATTATAATTTATCATAAACCATTTTTCAATATTTGAAGCAAATATATTTTTTCACAAACTATTATAGTACATATAATTTGAATCTTAAGAGCATAGTAAAACCTTATAAGTATATCTGTATATTCGACGTGAATATTATATACATTTGAGTACCTTTTTTTGTTTTTTTAAAGTCAAAATCTCACACCCAACGTCATAAAATGTTGTTAATTTTCACATGGAAAGCAACTGAGAAAGGAGGTCAGAGCACATCAACAAACAGCTGAGAAATTTGATGTCCGCCCAATAAACACCACTCTATGTTTAATTTTTTAATGATAAGTCCTGAAAATTAAGTAATGGACGGCAATCTGAAAAATTATAGTAATTATCATTATAATTAAGTTAAATACTGATCAGGAATGTTCATAGGCTTACAAAAGTTTCTCACAGAATATCTGCTGCGAAAATGCTATTTATACCAATAAATTAATTTCTTTTCGGGATTCATTCATAAGATTTTAATCGTGCAAAAATTCTTTATCCTGAAGCAATTTTTATAAAAGCTTACCGTTACATGTACAAGAGAACAAGAGAAGACGAAATGCGCGAAAACAAACTTGTGGAGTTTGAAGGGTGGCCGAGTGGTTTGGGTGCTCGAATAGCAAGGAGAGGTAGGGGGTCCGGACCCCGATGAAATCATAAGGTAATTCAGAATATTTGTAGTTATAAGATGGTCAAGGAGTAATGTAGGAGCTATAACTAGAGTAGGTTAGATTGACCGTTAAAAAAAAAAAAAAAATTTGTCAATAAAATCTTGAAAAGTATTTCACATGGAGTATTTATTAAAAAAAAGGAAAAAAGAAAAAAAAATTACAAACCGACAAAAAGAACAACAAATATCCTGATAATTTTCATAACCGATACAATAAAATCACGTACTTACTCTCCCTATGATATGATCAATCTATTTGCACATTTCGGAGTTGATTTGGCCCCTCGTTTCGGACTTTTGACCCAAAATTGAAATAGTACCAACTTTTAAGACAACCCAGCTGTACCATAATTCCACGATTTAAATATTACAAGCAGCACATTTTAACATTTTGTCTTATTTTAAGCTCAGTCATATTTTCCCACTTGATTGATAACAACGTCAATATTGATTTTTGAATGAATATCGTTTGATATATCCTTTTCTACGTACTTTCCTCTTCCAAACAAAACACCTAATTATAATATACTTCACGCGCATCCAAAATCCAAACAGACCCACCATCTTCATATATATAAGTTCTCACAAACGATTCAATCGTACAAATTTAACCAAGAATTAAACACAAACATGGATAAGATCTTCAAGTTCTTCCCAAAGGCAGCTCAAGCAGCAGTTTCTTTTCAAAATCCTACATTCAGCCCGGCCCTTGATAGACTGGATCACTGGCATGATCACAAGCACAGACCTCATGCCTCCGGCCCCATCATGTCCTTGGTTCCGGCAGAAGCCCGTAGCAAGTCGAGGAATTTCGATACACAGGAGCCGACTTCTCCGAAAGTCTCCTGCATGGGCCAGGTCAAGCAAAAGAACAAGTTGTGTCCAAGACATCGTAGTAGTACTAAAGAGTCGAAGCCCGAGAAAAGTACGAAAAACAAGCCCGCAGGCCCAAAGACGGAGAAAAATAGCAAAAACAGGCCCGAGCTGAAAAAACAGCAGTCCACTCTTAAGAAGATTTTTTCATCCAGAAGAAAATCCAATGCGTTGTCGAACGATGAAATCAAGAAATCGACGACCGTTCCCTGTAACGTGCCGAGGCTAGGCCAGATGAGGAAATACGCAAGCAGCCGCGATACATTGGCAGGTTTTGATTGGACAATAGCGCAGGTTGCGCCGACGGATGACCATGACCGAGATTACTACTCTGATGGTGAGAGGGTCTGTGTTGATGATGAGGATGATGATTTTGAAATTCCATTTTCGGCACCGGTGTTGGTGACTGCAGCGGGGACGGTTTTGGAGCCGAGGAAGGAGATAAATTTGTGGAAGAGGAGAACAATGGCTCAGCCAAAGCCTCTCCAGTTGTGTATGAGAAATGAGAAATGGAAATATGGTGATTAACCTGTAGTATAATACAGTACTATCTAAACTGTTCTTTTATTGTTACTGACTTTGTACATACATTTGGTTGCTATTAGGTTCTGGCATAATTAAAATACACTTTTGGGAATTTATCCATTCACTACAAAAAATCAGAATTTTACCGACGGATAAAACGACGGATTTTATCCGTCGGTAAATAGCGACGGATCGGGATTCGTTAGCGACGGATGACGGATAACGAGCAAAGTTGACCACTTTGTTCGTTATCCGTCGCTAAAAGGTTCTGATCCGTCGGTATTTATCGACGGATAACTTATCCGTCGCTAAATATCAAAACTAAATCAAAAAAAAATAAAATAAAATTAAGCTTACCGACGGATACGCTTATCCGTCGGTAAGCTCTAAATTTATGACCGGCGGAGATGCAGAAACGCCATTGTTTCTTCTCTCCTTACTTCTTCTTCTCGTTTTTCTCTCTTCTCATCTCCCTTTCTATTTCAAAACTCCACCATTTTCATCCATTTTGGTAGCAAATTGAAACTTATTGCACAAGGAACAAGGAACAACCTTCAATTCGAAGTTTTTTTGGTCAATTTGTGCAAAATCAAAGGTATGAATTCTAACCCTTTTTTGATTTTTAATTTGGGAATTATCCAATTGTTGATTAAATTGTCAAATGTATGTTACATAGTAGTTGATACAAGTATATTTTGCTTAAATGTGTAGTTGATTGTTGTTAAAATTGTGTAATGAATCGATTTTGGGATTTTATTAATTTGGGGATTTCTTAAATTATGAAAATGTATGTTAGTATTAAGTAGATATTAGTTGTTATAGTTGAATGTTAGTTTTGGATTATGTTAATTTGGGTTTGTTAATTAAAATCGAGACTTAGATCAATTTAGGGCTTTTTTTAGTATTGTATTTAATCGAATTTAATTAATGTTCCATAACTAGGTTATGTACTTATATAAGGTTAATTTTGTAGTTGAATACGATAAAATAGAGTAATTTATGGAAATCGAGACTTGTAGCTGAATTTGGGGGTTTTGAAATAAAGTGAAAATGGGTTCGAGATGATGATATGATGATGATGTTAGGTTAGAGATGATGTTCATATGGTTGTTGTTGACAATGCTAGGCTAGAGATGATGTTGTTAATGGTTGGTTGATTGGTGATAAGGTTGATGATGTTAGGCTAGAGATGATGTTGTTATATGGTTGATTGGTGATATGGTTGATAATGTTAGGCTAGAGATATGTTCATATGGTTGTTGTTGATGATGCTAGTCTAGAGATGTTGTTGATGGTTGGTAAAATTAAATGAAATGATTATAACATAATAATAAAATGATTATAATGTTAACTTCAAATCTGTATAAGACATATAAATATCCTTAAAACTACATTTCAATTCTAAATATGAATATTGAAAATGTATGAATTTAATAATTAAATGGACTTAGGTTTGACACGCATGACATGTCATTGCACAAAGAAACTGCCAACAGTGGCGTTTCTATGCTTGGGGCAGATATAGGAGGGGAGGGGCAGGATTTCTTTGGTACCCTTAGACGGATTGTTCGTATTGAATATCCAGGTGTACCTTTGAAACGTACAGTTCTATTTGAGGTTGACTGGTACGACCCTTCTACAGATGGTACGAGAACACATGTGGATTATGATTTGGTTGAGATCAACCAGAAGAAGAAGTACAAAAAGTACGAGCCATTTGTGTTAGCCAGTCAAGCAACACAAGCTGTCTACTTTCCCTATCCAGGTGTGTCTAAGGCCAAGGGTGATTGGTTGGGTGTGATACCCATACGTGCTCGTTCCAAGATTGAGTATATAGAGAAGGACGAGTCCATAACCAACTCGTTCCAGTCGGATTTAGTGGATGATGTAGCACGACGCCCTATACAGGATAAAGATGGGCAGTTTGCCCTGCACGAGGATCATTTTGTAGAGTTAGAGTTGGAGGAACCTTTAATTGGTAATTAATAAATTATGTTGCTATGTCATTTATATGTATATTCCCTTGTGTGTGCATTTACGTTAATTGATAATGCTTTATATTGTACGTGCATATTTCATATCATCATACTAACCTTGATATTGTTTTATTTGCAGATGCCGAAACCTAGGTGCAACTACATTCCACCCGAGTTACGAGTTCCTGGAGCCCCAGGGTACGAGCAGGGTGTAGTTCCACCCATCATTGGATTATCGGAGGGGAGTAGCTCCTCATCGTCAACTAGGAAGAAGAAGGCTAAGTTTGACCCATTTGCGAACCTACCTGCTGATGGTTGTCCATACGAGACGCCGACCCTGGGTGCCATGTATAAGGGGAAGCCTGTTCTGTTCCCTAACGGGAAAGCTGCGTAAGTACACTTTTCTGTTGTTTAGTTTATTGTTTAACTTGTGACATATTACGTATACTTTATTATGCTTATTCATTCTTATTTGTATTTAACAATCATAATAGGTTTTACCCTGCATCTGCCCATTCGAAGATCGGTGACATCATCAACTCCAGGTTCATCGCTCCAACACCATCTGAGGACCGTGGTGGGGAGAAGTGGTCAAGGCTGCCTGACCATGTCATTGGCTTCTACTTCGATGAGCTGCGGGTATTGTAACAATCTTAAATGTTTAGTAAACGTTGTTTTATTTTTATTCTAAATTTACGTGAGTGGTATGTTAGCCACTATATTTGGGTGATATGTTAGTCACCATGTGTTAGTTGTTTTTTTAGGGCAATGTGAGTGGTATGTTAGCCACTATATTTGGGTGATATGTTAGTCACCATTGTGCTTACGTTGATCTTGTTCTTGTTGTATTGATTGTTGTGTCGTTCTAAATTGGTTGTTTTGGTGGTTAGAAACACTACTACTTGCCAAACGTGCTATTGAAGGAGCTTTGGTTTGTTTTCAACACTGTTGGTGCTCGTTGTTACCGAGACAAGGTCCACGACCTTAAGGAGTCTCGAGTGAGGCCTAGATTCATCCACGAAAGCGAGTGGCCTCTGTGGTTGGCTTACTGGAAGACACAGGATGCCGAGGACCTAGCAGATCAGAACAAGAAGAATCGAGCACGGGCGGACAGAAGCAGCTCCGGTGAAGACGAGGACTATTCGAAGCACCATCTCGGCACACAGTCTCAGGCCACTCGTGACCTCAATGCAGTAAGTTAACTTGTGCTTTACTCCAGTCACTTTCAATATTCTTAAAATTTTATTGTAAACACTGACACTTATTACTTTGCAAAATGAACAGAGGCTCACTGGACAAGGATGCTTGTCGTACTTGACCATGGTGAGAAATGCCAAGTTCAAGAACGGCGAGTGGACATGCAAGAAAGCCAAGAAACTGAATGTAAGTACATAAATGAGTACTTTGAGTTACTTGTACTGTATTTCTTTTTAAAAAGTTTCTATATGTATTGTAATATATCAACTCATGTATTGCTTAACTGCTTGTAGGAGGAGGTTGAGGCTTTTTACTTGGTTAAGATGGAAGAGAAGGGTGACATACTTACGATGGAGGAAGAGAACGCTGCCTTCCTCGAGGTGAACCCTCCTGGCCCTAAGTGGTCGATCTATGGCTTAGGGAACTTGGGACGTTCTCTTGCAGCTGAATCATTGCAGCGCTCATCCGGTTCTACCTCCAGCACAGATTCTCGAATGGCTGAGGAGATGGCAGCACTTAGGGCCGAGAATGCTAGGATGAAGAGCATTCAGGACACACTTGTGTCTCAGGTATATTCATTTGTATGCTAATATTATGTTGATATGTCATGTAGATGTATAACCACTTGTATGCTCATTTACATTGCTTGAATCTATCTTTCATATTCTTAACTACATCGATCATTACTTGTGTCAGGTGGAGACGCAGAATTTGGTGCTGAAGAAGATTCTGGAGAAGCATCCCATTGACATGGACCCGTTCGCAGAGGGAGCTGTGTTTCAGACCGGGGAGGGGAGCCCTGGTACGGCGGGGAGTGCGGGTTTGCAACGCAGTTCTCATGCTCCTTCGGGTTCCAGTGGTCGTCGTCCCTAGATTTCTACATTTTAGTTGGGCATTTGTAGTAAAACTTTCACATTTACATTTGTAGTAAACGTTTTTCTATTTTGAAGAATCGAATTTTATTGAATTTTATTTTCAATTCAAATTTAATGATTTTTAATTTTTAGTACGTAAATTTATATTATTAAACAGGTTGTTGTACAATTATCAAGAAAAGTAATAAAAAAAATTTTTAAGAAAAAAAAAAATACCAACGGATAACTTTATCCGTCGGTAAGTTCCGGTTGACTAAGTCAACCGGTCATACCGACGGATAACGTTATCCGTCGGTAAACGTCACCGACGGATAAATTTATCCGTCGGTCAGACGGATAAGGGCTGGTCAACGCCCATATTCGTCAGTCCGTCGGTATTATTCGTCGCTAAATTTAGCGACGAATAAGAAACGACGGTAAAGGCTTTACCGACGGATAAAATAGCGACGGGCTGTTTATCCGTCGGTAAGTAGTTACCGATCCGTCGGTAAGACGTTACCGACGGATCGGTACCCAGATACCGACGGATACCATCCGTCGGTAAATAATCCGGTTCTTGTGGTGATTGGATCTCATTTCTGTTACTTGTTGGTCCTAATCCATTCCCATGAATCCTGATGTTCATTGTCCAGGTCATGATTAAGTGTTAAAGATATTGCATACTTTTCATGCCAAGATAGCTTGTGTAGGATAAGATCAGGGGCTCAGGATTGAGCAGATGACAAATTAAGGGGTGACTTTTCTGAGATGTCGTGTTTGACATAGGTGAAGGGGCTCTTTCACACTTAAAATCAACTTCAACAAATGGATGAGGAGATGCTTAATTCTGGTTGCTGCTTGAAATTCTGGTTACCTTATTCTATGAAGTATAAAATTTCAATCAGAAGCCAAAAGTCAGATACGCAAACACCCCCAAAACAGATTATTAAATGCCAAGAGAAAGTCTAGGCCAGAAAAACTTGCAATTAACTCATAAGGAAGTATAATATATTAATATTGAATGCTGATGTCAATAGTTAAGGAATGACTAATAATAGAGTGTCAAGGTCACAGATGATGTTGTGAACTTGTGATGCATCTCACTGTGTGTGTTAACAATCTTAGATCAGCATGAATGGGATACATTGAATCGGAACATAAGGAATTGAGGTGCAATGTAACGAAAACTGAGCCTAAATAAGAACACAGATCATTATGCTAGTCCGTTCTGGATGTCTGTATACGTACAAAAACAAGCATCCGGACCAGTAGATACAGTGATCAAAGTTAAGAATTTGGATACAAATCTTAAGGGGATTTACTTGTATGGACTATGGAGTAAGTTTTAGTAGTTTCATCCAATAAATAGTTGAGGCAACATGCGTAAACTAAACTCAAACATATTCTCCAATTTTCTGAACTCTATATTAACATACTCGAGAGCATGATGTTTAGATTGTATGCATGTTTGACGCTGTTCGAAGAACTTACACTGGATTTCAACTGGGTTGACTGACACTGCACACGCTGCTTGCTATAAATGTGCACATGACGTACTCTCAAAGCCCTCAGAGTTTCCTGCAGGTGCAAGGATTAGAAAATAGCTAAGCCTTTCTTCATTGTTTTGAACTAAAATCATGGTCTGATTCATGAGAAGAAAACTTTCTCCCAGGAACAGATTTTATGTCAATAATTCACATATGGAAACGGTATGCTGCTTGGACTCACTCTGAAGCTACCCTGTCAGTTAGTGAGGAGTAAGAATTTATGAGTTAAATTTCAACGATTGTTTGCTCTGAGTGCGTAATCTGCGGAGATTGCACCATTCAGCAGGTCCAAGTAGAATTTAGGCACTGAAACTGCATATTACAGCCAACCTCAAATCCTGATCTCTGGATAATTATTTATTTGTCTTTTAAGCTTCTACTATATATCATTTGTTTGTTGATACCAACTATGAGAAGCAATATAATAGTGTTACATTTAAGCAGAAATCTGATTTCTTTTCCCTTTCACAAACTTGAGTCTGTACAAGAATAATAGTGTCTAAGAACAAATTATAATATTGAATGCTGATGTCAATAGTGAATAAGGAATTACTAATAATATTGAATCGAGGTGCAAGGTGGTCACAAAAACTGAACACATGGGCCGAAATAAAAGAACAAAGATTATTATGCTAGTCAGTTCTGGATGTATGCATATGTACAAAAACAAGCATCACCAGTAGACACAATGATCAAAGTTAGGAATTTGGATTAAAAAAATCTAAAGGGGATTACTTGTATGGAGTAATTGTTTAGTAGTTTCATCCTATAAATAATTGAGGCAACATGTGTAAACTAAACTCGTAAACATATTCTCGTATAAATAACATACTCGAGTAGCCAAGATGCATTTTTCTGAACTCTATATTAACATACTCGAGTGCATGATGTTTAGATAGTATGGATGATTGATGCTGTTTCTAGAACTTACACTGGATGTGAACTGTGTTGACTGACAATTGTACAGGCTGCTTGCTAGAAATGTGCACAGGAGACTCTCCAAGTCCTCAGAGTTCCTGCAGGTGCATGCATGGATTAGTCAATAAGATAATAGTTTCTTCATTATTTTGAACTAAAATCATGGTCTGATTCATGAGAAGAAGAAAAATTTCTCCCGGAAACAGATTTGATGTCAATAGTTCACTTTCCAACAGAAAAAGCTATCATGAAGCAATTCACATATGGAAATGGAATGCTTACCTTCCCTTCAAGAAGTAAAACATAAGCAATCACACAACTAGTTTGCTAAGCTTACCTTCCCTTTGAGACAAAGAAGAGGTGAATAATGAACTCTGCAGGTCACAGACACGAAAATATGCTAGCCATACATCAATCAGTTGAATTATTTACAAGCATAGATCATCAGACATCGCATCATGCTTGCAAAGTCCAACAGTAGTGGACAATGAACATGCATCTTTTGATTTATAAGCTGCAAGATTGATTTCCCAGCTTCCCCAGCTCCAAATACAACGAGGAATTGTCAGCTCCTCTTGTCGACCATTAGCCTGCACCAAGGACCAAGAAATACGACAGTAATCAGTGCACAGACTGAGTAATCTGAAGAGTTGCAAGTTGCTAATATTCCTATAGTATCCAACACACCAGAAAGTGATTCACTTTAGATCTATGTCTATGTATAGTTGGAATGAGTTCCACAGAGTTTGTGAAATTTCATGGCATCAATCCAAGTAGAATTTGAGCACTCAAACTGCATATTACAGCCAACCCCAAATCCTAATCTCCAAATAACTGCATATTTATCTTTTAAGTTTCTATCATTTTTTTTAAACAGACAATAGCAACTAGTCTACTCATATATTAACAAACTGAAGAAGGTACAAAAGCTGCCTCCCCTGGTCTCGGTACAAGTCTGTGGTAGGAAGATCAATGTTCGAGGATTGATCATAACAAAAGATTGATCAACAGTTCAACACAACGGGCTAGAGTGTCACACTGTCACTTCACTTCCATATTTGGATAACGCATCCGCAAATTGATTGGCTTCCCTGTGCACAAAAACAACATCCTAACCTAACCTACTGTGAGAATAAATCTGATTTCGTTTCCCTTTCACAAAGTTGAGGTTCATGTGTTATCTGTACAAGAATAATAAACCTTTGTCTGTCTATCTGGTACTAACATAGAAACAAGAAGTTAACAAGTCTTCATCAGCTAAAAAATCTATGCAGGTGTGATTTTTCTTTACTTTTTTTTCAGGACAAGAAAAAAGAAAAAGGAAAAGAAAAATCAAAGTAGAATATCCAAATGCTACTAGATAAAATATCTCTCCAAGGACTTAAATTATGTGGTTATTATTATCTCACTCAATCTACAAATGGATATGTTACTACTTACTATTATTGCTTGCACTTCTCTTCAACACACCATTATACTAAACCTAACTCTTGCCCCAATCAACCTTCTCCATTTCATCCATGGCAGCTACAATCACCAACTTCCTAGCCCAACCAATCTCCAATCTCACATCCACTTCAAAAATAACCCCAATCTTCCCCCAATTTCCCGCCAATTTCCACCCAATCTCAACAAAATCCAAACAATTTCTACAATTCTCAGTATCCAACAACCGCCATAGTAGTTTCTCAGTGAGAGCCAGTACCGCAGCTCCTCAAGCAACCAAAAAGGATGAGCGCGTGAAGAAAATCCATAACGCTGATGAATTCGACGAAGCTCTACGCGCCGCGAAGAATCGCCTTGTTGTGGTCGAGTACGCATCGCGCGAGAGCTTCAACAACGACAGGGTATACCCTTTCATGGTCGATCTGAGCCGGAACTGCAGTGACGTGGACTTTTTACTCATTTTGGGCGACGAATCTGAGGACACGCGCAGCTTGTGTAAGCGTGAGAGGGTCAACAAGGTTTTCAACCTGCACAACTATTTTTTCTCAATTCCATTATCATCTTTTTAATTGGTTAATTTATCTCCGATTAATAAATATTACTAACAAAGTTGTGAATATAGATAATAAAAAGCAATATATCGTACATAAGTTAGTGATAAAATAGTAAATATAAACAATAAAAAAATTGGTGATTGAGTGTAAAAATTTCTACTAATATTATAATTGAAGGACAAAAATTAAAATGTTAGATTGGAGCCAAAGGGAAACTCTCCTTATTTTTAGTTTTAATTGTTGTACTATACTTGTGTCATCCATTTTATGTGGTGATATTTTCGTATATAACACATTATCATGCTGCACATAAACATGTTAGTACTAAACACACTATAAGCCAACCAAGTGTTATCCATTTAGGCTATCTGACACAAATTATTCTACAAATTGAACTACCATGAAGATTAGAACTTTTAACTCACTAATTAACACTCTTGTTTATAGGCTCCACACTTCACCTTTTACAAGAGCATGGAGAAGATTCATGAGGAGGAAGGAATCAGTCCGGATCAGTTTGTTGGCGACGTTTTGTACTACGGCGACAACCACTCAGCTGTCGTGCAGCTCCACAATAGGGAGGATGTCGAGAAGTTGATCGGTGAGCACAAGGCGGATGGGAAACTGCTTGTGTTGGACGTAGGCCTAAAACATTGTGGACCGTGCGTCAAAGTGTATCCGACAGTGCTGAAGCTCTCCAGGTCCATGGCGGATACAGTTGTGTTCGCAAGGATGAACGGGGATGAGAATGACAGTTGTATGCAGTTTTTGAAGGACATGAACGTGGTTGAGGTGCCAACGTTTTTGTTCATTAGGGATGGTGATATTTGCGGTAGGTATGTCGGGTCGGGTAAAGGGGAGCTTATTGGGGAGATTTTGAGATACCAGGGAGTAAGGGTTACTTATTGAAAATGGATTGGTTGAGAGTAGAGATGTGTTTATGATATGGTTGAAGAAAATGAGATTTTGTGGTAATCAATTAGAGATTAGCATGAATTTTTGGGGTTTTATTGATGATATAATGTATAAACCCCCCCTGATAATTTGGACAGGAAAATGCACAGTGTAAAGATTATCAAGGTCCTTAAGCTAATCATATGAACATGTAGAATCATTACACAGTTTCTTTTCTGGTTGTACGTGTTTGTTTTAGATTGTGATAATTAATTTGTACTTCGAAACTAAGTTCTCATTCATCCAACTTGATTTGATTTGACAATTTTTAGGGACGAGAGCATATGTTGCCCTACTGTTGGTCCTGAACTTAATCTTAATCTGATAATCTGATATATGTAGGACGATTTTAGTTAGGCTAATTGAACATAACAAAATGAAGTTGAATCGATCTAACATAACTGAACTCAACTTATTTGTAACATAAATAACAATTACTCCATAAATTTAAATAGAACTGAACGTGAATGAATTTGAACATAACCGAACTGAACGGAATATAATTGATATTAATCAGTTTTCAAATGAAAATAACATAGCGTTATTCACAAGATACTCGTGATGCGGAGTTATTGAGAGTTGGACTTAGACTTTTACGGTTAGAAGTTAGAGGTTGCATAATTTCGCAATTGAGCGTTAATATTTAGAAAAAGTAAAAAGTAAAAAATCTGTAACGCCACAAATTTCAGAGGCTTAAAAAGGGTTGAGAATGCTACTCATACCAACAAGGTGCACCTTTCTTTTCGGTAATCCACCTAGAAGAACTTCAGAGTTAAGCGTGCTTGCTCTGGAGCAATTTTAGGATGGGTGACCCACTGAGAAGTTCCCGGTGCGCGTACGAGTGAGGACAAAGTGCGCGGATTAGAACCCGTGTTGGTCTGTGGGGCCTGCATATCACCCCGGAGAGCGCCCATGAGTAACATCGTCGGCCCGTTGGGCCGGGTCTCGGCCCATTAGTGTGTCGGGGTCGTTACAAGTGGTATCAGAGCGGGACTATCCGGAACTACAAAAACTAAGTGTCATCCGGGACAAAGTGCTACACTGTATCGACGGTGGGAGCCTCCTCTTGAGCCTGGAGGGGCCACCTCTAAAATCCTGCACGGATGGTTGGTCTCGGGACAGCGCGCAACGAGGACGTTGCGCAATTTAAGAGGGGTGATTGTAACTCCCCAAATTTTCGTAGGCTTAAAAAGGGTTGAGAACGCTATTCTTACCAATAAGGGGCACCTTTCTTTTCGGTAATCCACCTGGAAGAACTTCAGAGTTAAGCGTGCTTGCTTTGGAGCAATTTTAGGATGAGTGACCCACTAGGAAGTTGATGCAGCGTGCGTGGACAGGCAAATGAAGAACGATAATCAAAACTTCATTGATTTCGCAGGATACTAAAGAATTGACGAATTTTATCAAAGTTCGTTGATTCTACCTAAAAATACTGAAAATTGACAGATTTGTGAGGAAACCTCGTTTTTTTATTAATCAATCAAACATAACTGAATAAAAATAATGACTGACAATGTATTTAAATACTAGAACCTAACTTGCTGGAAAAGAAAAAGAAACCTAATACGACATAAATTCTAATACTAAAACCTTACTTGCTAGAAAAGGAAAAGAAACCCAAAATATTAAAACTTCTAATCCATACTGCATCAGAAGTTCCCGGTGCGCGCACGAGTGAAGACAAAGTGCGCAGATTAGAATCCGTGTTGGTCTGTGGGGCCATCATGTCACTTCGGAGAGCGCCCATGAGTAACCTCGCGTAATGGGCTGGACTTCGACCCATTAGTGGGTCGAGTCGTTACAAAATCGGGGGTATATTCTTTCTAATTGTGCACATTGCCAGCCGTAAAAGGACAAAATTGCCCCTGAAAGGGCACTGTACTATGGCAGATTCACAATTTGTGATAAGTGATAAATTTCATGTTATAGGAGTAAATACACTTGTGATAACTGATAAATTTCATGTGATAAAATTACTCCCTACATCTATTATTAATGTTCTCATTGACTTTGACTGGTCAACGGTGTTCGACCTTGACTACAAATTACTCGTAAAATATAATGATAAATAATATAACGAAATTATATTATGAAAATATAGACCTTAAATTCTCATAATATAATTTTATTATACATTTTACCATTATAGCTTAAAAGTAATTTGTACTCAAAGTCGAACACCGTTGATCAGTCAAAGTCAAAATGATAAGATTACTGATATATATATAATATATATAGATGATAGATGGAGGGAGTGTAAGTGTGTAACTAAGGAGGAGCTTTAATTGTGCATTTATTTGCAATAAGTAGAAGACAGGGGAAAGGTGAGGGAGTAGTAGACAAGAGGACATGAACTTGATCATCTGTTTTGGTTCAAAAGTAACCAGTTTGAGTATATGTTCTTTTCAGAAAGCTGTATGTCAACTTAATACTCAGACAAGCAACCAGTTGCTAGTACAGACGATGTTCATCAACTTTCATTACCTCTCTGTCTCTCATCATCATTTTCATACTTTATCTGAGGAGCAATATCATGTTCAATGAACCAAAAAAAATTAAACTTCCTTGTATGCAATACACTACAATCCGAAAAGCTAATACAATAATATTCAACTTCTTAACTACATTCCAGTAAATATAAGGTGGTACAATGATAGGGAGTTGGAGTGGTGAATGATATTAGAATTGGACCATCTTCCCCTTAAAAGTCCTTATAAGGGGAGAAGATTATTTAATTTTATATGTTGAATTCATGTCCTACTTTCAATCGATGTGGAATGGGGTTTAATAAATGAGAGGTGTAGAGTTCAATCCCTGACGGAGACATAAGTTGGTTAAGTGTGAAAGATATATAAGGTGGTGGTTAGGATGGTTAACATTAATTAAAAAGAAAAGACCTGCATCCTAGTAATAAAGGTCGGTCCTTAAGTTGAATATTTATACCTATTAATACAATTCCATACTAATTCATTTTACATATACATTTCACTAGACTCACTACTCTTAAACTTGACCCACAAAACAATACATTATTCCACCCGATTTCACCCACCCACGAGATAATTGAGAGTACTAGATAGCATTAGAAATACATACACATCCAACTTTATTTTGAGACGCAGGGAGTAAATCATAGATAAGAATATTAGCTCCAAATGGCAAAACAACTTTTTATAGCATACCACACCAAGCAATTGGTAACAACAAAATGGATTAACTTAAATGTACTCATTATAATCTGAGCATTCCTACAAGTTACACCACCATATGCTTGAAAGTGATGGTGCTGATATATCTTCTGTGATTTTTTTTATTTTATTTTTTACATTTTTACAAGTCTGCAAACAAATTACAACTCAAAGTTGAAAGCGTCATGTAATAATCACCATCTTAATTGAAAGATCATATATTAATGGGTGCAGTTAACTAAATTGTCATGAAGCTTTACAAGTCCAGATAGTTATAATTGTTGCATTGATTATGTGATTAATTGGACCTTGATATGGATCTCATCTCTCTCGTGCAAGCCTATAATTGGTACTGCTATTTGAGGGACTTGTTAAACCTTGTACGCATCAAAGCATAAGTGAATCTTGCACACTAGGTGAAGTACGCATTAACAATTTAACATTATATACTATATCATCTGGACCCCAACATAAAATCGAGCCTTGTTTCTTTGGTTTCTATACCATAAAGGATCTATATGAGCTTGCAAGCTACGCATCATTTCAACGTCGCTCTCTCATTACTCCTCGACTTCTGTCCATCAAATTCATTACCTATCTTTACATTTATAGCCTATTATTATTGTTTGTATATACACCGCACCACCATTTTACCTCCAAAAGAGTTCTAAATAACTTTTTTTTTTAAACGACAGTTCTAAATAACATTGTATTCTTCGTATTAGTTCTAAATCATATATTAGAATGACGTAAAAGTTAATGTAATTTCACTTGAGACAGTAACTATACAAGTTAATATTTCTCATAGTGCTAATGCTGGTAGATGTAAAATGTAATGCCCAACTCTTCACATCGTCATGGACCATGGTTATTTATAGTGTTTATATTTGGCAAAACAAAATGATATGTTAATAGCTAATAAAGTGACGGATAGTTGATCAATCACCTTATCAAACAAATTTATCATAGTCAAATGGTCAAATAAAGTGAAATCACCTTATAAGGTGACTATAATAAGATAACGTAAAACAAAACATAGTCACATAGATTGGTTCCGAATAACATGCTAACCCTACAAACCAACATGCACTCTCATTATCTCATATGAATATCAAAGTGTGGCATGATCAGTGTTATCTTGAGTGAAGAAAACAGGCAATTAATGGGATTGTCATGGGCTTAAGGGTAAATGCATGTGGGATTTTGGGATTTTAGTAGCCATTTTTTGAGAGATCGATGTTGTAAATAAAACCATAATCAACAAAATAAATTTGGCAACAAGAAATAAGACAATCAACATCATTAGAAATTTAGAATCCCACAAGAACCGTTTATCTCTTTTCCTTTTGTGTGCAATAATAATACGTACGTCCAAATAAGTTAATGATACCACATAGTAATACACAATGACCCACACGGTAATATAATTTGTAATTAACCCTGAGTAACAATAAATAAGTAACTTTACAAATCTCCCTAAACTAAACGGTTAATCCTATGATGAAGCAAGCAAGAGCACTCACTCTCAAGCAAAGAACAAGCACAATCTACTTTCTTTGGAGATATTATCGGCGCTTAACATTGGTTGCTTTTGCTTCTGCATCTCCGTTTCCATTCAACACAATGCACTTTCTTTTCTTTCTTTTTTACCCTTTTCCTTTTCCTTCTTTTCTTTATTTTTAAATTAAATGAAAAATAATTTGCTGATTAGATCCAAGGAACATCACTTTCTAACACAGTAGTATACATGTGAAGGACCAACATTATATATAAAGAGATCACACAACACAGCACCACATCCAAGGCACTACTAGTCTACTAGTACTACTAAACTTGTGCTTTAATCCAAAGTTGTTTAATTGCTTAAAGCATCATAAAATTATTTTATCACATCACACCACTCTACTACTTCTACTATAACTCCTAAAGATTACAGGAATTAACAGACAGCAAACACAAGCAGTATCTCCTCTTTAATTTACCCGCCATTTCTTTGGAATTCTCTGCTCAATAAAATAATTTACAAACCATGGAAAAGGCGGCGGTTGGGCTGAGCCACCTCTTCATGACGGTATTCCTCTACTGCTTCGCCAATTTCATGGTGGTTCCGGCCATTACCGACATCACCATGTCTGCGCTCTGCCCCGGTAAAGATAAATGCTCCTTGGCCATATATCTCAGTGGAGCTCAACAAGCGGTACGTATTTTTTGAATTTTTCAGTTTATCAAGATGAAATGAAAGTTTCAATATGTTTGAAACTTTTTCTTCTTTATGGACTTTTCATGCTTGCATTTGTATTCGCGAAACGTTGTGACTGTGAGAATGGTCATGGACGTTTTGTTTGGGAGATGGTTTAATTTATCAACTCAGAGTGTAGTTTTGACATTATATTTGGCTGTGTTAAAACATAAAAAAATCTTAATTAACTATTTGTAAACGGAATGTATTTTTTATCCAAGTCTACTCATGTGGAGTATATACATATAAGCTTTTTCTTTTTTTAATAATAAAGAAAATGACTAGCTAAAGTTATAAAGCTAATTAGCTTAATTATTAATATCCAATATTTGGACATTTATAAATTTATGGACAGTTGACATATACTCCAATATCCGTCGTATTAGTCATTTTTGCACTCCAAACAAAACAATATCTTCGTACTTTCGTGATATTCCATACTTGTTTCTTGAGTTGGTCCCATTTTTTCCTAATTTTCATTGGTTTACTCACTTTATATCACAGTACAATACATACACTATTAAATCTATTAGTATTACAAGTCTCACGTATAATTGTAATAATAGATTGGGGGTATTTTCTCACTTGTAGTAAAGATTGAGGTGTTTTTATCAATTTTTTCCTATATCAAATATCAAACATGCCGTACCAATGGGACTACCAATGGGACGGATCTATTATTATTTTCTACTTTAGTTTTACTACTACAATCCTACAGTGAACTCGGGGTCGGCCTATACAGGTATAGTACGAAACATTCATTATAGGTCATTCACCATAGTAAATGAAGAGTAAAAATCTAATTAGCGTGTATTTACGTTTTGTTCGGCTTTTTATTTCCAGACGCTACGTCATCATCACACGGTAAACCTATTCCATCGTATACATTGATGATTTCATTAAATGATGATAATTAATCTCTTGGGCAATATTGTGGGGTAAAGAGGCTCCTGGTTAATTTGTAGCCTAGATAGTAATAGTACTATTGGTGAGTGGTGGTGAAGGTTGTAACTTGTTTGTTTTGGTGGTTTTACGCTAGAACTCTCGAGTATTTTCCTTGTATTTCCGGCCCTTGTCTTTTGGGCAATATTATCTCTTTTGAATTTCGTTGATATGCTTCGGTCATTGTTTAATGATTCTATTCTTAAACCATGCCATTGGGAAATGATTCAATGTACACCCACGTTATATGCTTTTTATTGTTATACAACAAATTATAAGATAACACTACTATATAAGTGACAAATTTTTAAAAGTGACTTTAACAATTAACCATGAATTTAATTATTAACTTGTCTTGTCTTATTTGCTTAGATTATAAGAAATAGAAGGAAAAACCAAAGGGCGTTCCAGTGCTTTTATCTCAAGACAACGCTAAATGAGGCAAGTATTGTCACTAGCACTCTAGCAGTAGCAGTTTGACAACTACAGTTTTGGTGAAATGAACTTAGTAGATTAGAGATATATATGCTTAATTAACGCTAAAGATAGAAACAAGAGTGATTTAAAGCGTTAATAAGTTCTATTTTTGAAAGGAAAAAAGAAAGAAGCTATGGTGTCAAATGTCAATAATGGGATATTAACACAAAGAAATCACCACCATAAAAATTACTGGAACGGCGTGGTTATTCATGATATTGGTCACACATGTAATAGTTCACTTTAGTCCTAAGATCCCGTCTCACCCAGATTTCATTTTGAAATCATTCAAATTTTCTCATACCATATTATATGAGATTAATAATGTGGGACGCATGGTATTATAGTTATAATTTTTGTTACGAAAAAATAAAAAAATCTTAGGTATCACAACTCCATTTCGAAAAATCACAAGTTTGGGGCCCGTCCAATCTTTGCATCTACTGTGTAACTACACTATTAGTAGTATATTAATGTCTAACCAGTTTTACGCTTAACGAATCGTAAAACTTTTTATAGTTTCACAGACGTTTAAATCATCGCTTATGTGATGCAAACGAAACTAGGTGTAAAATTAGTTTTTTTTTTTTCTTGGAATTTTTTTTATGTGAAAACAAACAGTACTTTTTACGACTGTCATTAGTTTGTGGAGTATGCTTTCAACTTCATTAACTTCTTTACCTGTCTTGACTTTGGGCCTTTGGCCACCGTCCCACTAAGGCATCAAAATATAGGGTCAATAAATCCAACATATTTTTTTTACCACTGGTGATTGTCAAGATATTTTACTCGAATCTTCATATCTTTTGCAACGTGTTGAGATGTCACTGTTTTGATGGTATCTTGCATCATACATTCGCACTAATGGTATCACGTCATTTAACAAACATTTCAAAAGCATCATTTTTAGTTTTAATTGTTGTACTATACTTGTGTCATCCATTTTATGTGGTGATATTTTCGTATATAACACATTATCATGCTGCACATAAACATGTTAGTACTAAACACACTATAAGCCAACCAAGTGTTATCCATTTAGGCTATCTGACACAAATTATTCTACAAATTGAACTACCATGAAGATTAGAACTTTTAACTCACTAATTAACACTCTTGTTTATAGGCTCCACACTTCACCTTTTACAAGAGCATGGAGAAGATTCATGAGGAGGAAGGAATCAGTCCGGATCAGTTTGTTGGCGACGTTTTGTACTACGGCGACAACCACTCAGCTGTCGTGCAGCTCCACAATAGGGAGGATGTCGAGAAGTTGATCGGTGAGCACAAGGCGGATGGGAAACTGCTTGTGTTGGACGTAGGCCTAAAACATTGTGGACCGTGCGTCAAAGTGTATCCGACAGTGCTGAAGCTCTCCAGGTCCATGGCGGATACAGTTGTGTTCGCAAGGATGAACGGGGATGAGAATGACAGTTGTATGCAGTTTTTGAAGGACATGAACGTGGTTGAGGTGCCAACGTTTTTGTTCATTAGGGATGGTGATATTTGCGGTAGGTATGTCGGGTCGGGTAAAGGGGAGCTTATTGGGGAGATTTTGAGATACCAGGGAGTAAGGGTTACTTATTGAAAATGGATTGGTTGAGAGTAGAGATGTGTTTATGATATGGTTGAAGAAAATGAGATTTTGTGGTAATCAATTAGAGATTAGCATGAATTTTTGGGGTTTTATTGATGATATAATGTATAAACCCCCCCTGATAATTTGGACAGGAAAATGCACAGTGTAAAGATTATCAAGGTCCTTAAGCTAATCATATGAACATGTAGAATCATTACACAGTTTCTTTTCTGGTTGTACGTGTTTGTTTTAGATTGTGATAATTAATTTGTACTTCGAAACTAAGTTCTCATTCATCCAACTTGATTTGATTTGACAATTTTTAGGGACGAGAGCATATGTTGCCCTACTGTTGGTCCTGAACTTAATCTTAATCTGATAATCTGATATATGTAGGACGATTTTAGTTAGGCTAATTGAACATAACAAAATGAAGTTGAATCGATCTAACATAACTGAACTCAACTTATTTGTAACATAAATAACAATTACTCCATAAATTTAAATAGAACTGAACGTGAATGAATTTGAACATAACCGAACTGAACGGAATATAATTGATATTAATCAGTTTTCAAATGAAAATAACATAGCGTTATTCACAAGATACTCGTGATGCGGAGTTATTGAGAGTTGGACTTAGACTTTTACGGTTAGAAGTTAGAGGTTGCATAATTTCGCAATTGAGCGTTAATATTTAGAAAAAGTAAAAAGTAAAAAATCTGTAACGCCACAAATTTCAGAGGCTTAAAAAGGGTTGAGAATGCTACTCATACCAACAAGGTGCACCTTTCTTTTCGGTAATCCACCTAGAAGAACTTCAGAGTTAAGCGTGCTTGCTCTGGAGCAATTTTAGGATGGGTGACCCACTGAGAAGTTCCCGGTGCGCGTACGAGTGAGGACAAAGTGCGCGGATTAGAACCCGTGTTGGTCTGTGGGGCCTGCATATCACCCCGGAGAGCGCCCATGAGTAACATCGTCGGCCCGTTGGGCCGGGTCTCGGCCCATTAGTGTGTCGGGGTCGTTACAAGTGGTATCAGAGCGGGACTATCCGGAACTACAAAAACTAAGTGTCATCCGGGACAAAGTGCTACACTGTATCGACGGTGGGAGCCTCCTCTTGAGCCTGGAGGGGCCACCTCTAAAATCCTGCACGGATGGTTGGTCTCGGGACAGCGCGCAACGAGGACGTTGCGCAATTTAAGAGGGGTGATTGTAACTCCCCAAATTTTCGTAGGCTTAAAAAGGGTTGAGAACGCTATTCTTACCAATAAGGGGCACCTTTCTTTTCGGTAATCCACCTGGAAGAACTTCAGAGTTAAGCGTGCTTGCTTTGGAGCAATTTTAGGATGAGTGACCCACTAGGAAGTTGATGCAGCGTGCGTGGACAGGCAAATGAAGAACGATAATCAAAACTTCATTGATTTCGCAGGATACTAAAGAATTGACGAATTTTATCAAAGTTCGTTGATTCTACCTAAAAATACTGAAAATTGACAGATTTGTGAGGAAACCTCGTTTTTTTATTAATCAATCAAACATAACTGAATAAAAATAATGACTGACAATGTATTTAAATACTAGAACCTAACTTGCTGGAAAAGAAAAAGAAACCTAATACGACATAAATTCTAATACTAAAACCTTACTTGCTAGAAAAGGAAAAGAAACCCAAAATATTAAAACTTCTAATCCATACTGCATCAGAAGTTCCCGGTGCGCGCACGAGTGAAGACAAAGTGCGCAGATTAGAATCCGTGTTGGTCTGTGGGGCCATCATGTCACTTCGGAGAGCGCCCATGAGTAACCTCGCGTAATGGGCTGGACTTCGACCCATTAGTGGGTCGAGTCGTTACAAAATCGGGGGTATATTCTTTCTAATTGTGCACATTGCCAGCCGTAAAAGGACAAAATTGCCCCTGAAAGGGCACTGTACTATGGCAGATTCACAATTTGTGATAAGTGATAAATTTCATGTTATAGGAGTAAATACACTTGTGATAACTGATAAATTTCATGTGATAAAATTACTCCCTACATCTATTATTAATGTTCTCATTGACTTTGACTGGTCAACGGTGTTCGACCTTGACTACAAATTACTCGTAAAATATAATGATAAATAATATAACGAAATTATATTATGAAAATATAGACCTTAAATTCTCATAATATAATTTTATTATACATTTTACCATTATAGCTTAAAAGTAATTTGTACTCAAAGTCGAACACCGTTGATCAGTCAAAGTCAAAATGATAAGATTACTGATATATATATAATATATATATAGATGATAGATGGAGGGAGTGTAAGTGTGTAACTAAGGAGGAGCTTTAATTGTGCATTTATTTGCAATAAGTAGAAGACAGGGGAAAGGTGAGGGAGTAGTAGACAAGAGGACATGAACTTGATCATCTGTTTTGGTTCAAAAGTAACCAGTTTGAGTATATGTTCTTTTCAGAAAGCTGTATGTCAACTTAATACTCAGACAAGCAACCAGTTGCTAGTACAGACGATGTTCATCAACTTTCATTACCTCTCTGTCTCTCATCATCATTTTCATACTTTATCTGAGGAGCAATATCATGTTCAATGAACCAAAAAAAAATTAAACTTCCTTGTATGCAATACACTACAATCCGAAAAGCTAATACAATAATATTCAACTTCTTAACTACATTCCAGTAAATATAAGGTGGTACAATGATAGGGAGTTGGAGTGGTGAATGATATTAGAATTGGACCATCTTCCCCTTAAAAGTCCTTATAAGGGGAGAAGATTATTTAATTTTATATGTTGAATTCATGTCCTACTTTCAATCGATGTGGAATGGGGTTTAATAAATGAGAGGTGTAGAGTTCAATCCCTGACGGAGACATAAGTTGGTTAAGTGTGAAAGATATATAAGGTGGTGGTTAGGATGGTTAACATTAATTAAAAAGAAAAGACCTGCATCCTAGTAATAAAGGTCGGTCCTTAAGTTGAATATTTATACCTATTAATACAATTCCATACTAATTCATTTTACATATACATTTCACTAGACTCACTACTCTTAAACTTGACCCACAAAACAATACATTATTCCACCCGATTTCACCCACCCACGAGATAATTGAGAGTACTAGATAGCATTAGAAATACATACACATCCAACTTTATTTTGAGACGCAGGGAGTAAATCATAGATAAGAATATTAGCTCCAAATGGCAAAACAACTTTTTATAGCATACCACACCAAGCAATTGGTAACAACAAAATGGATTAACTTAAATGTACTCATTATAATCTGAGCATTCCTACAAGTTACACCACCATATGCTTGAAAGTGATGGTGCTGATATATCTTCTGTGATTTTTTTTATTTTATTTTTTACATTTTTACAAGTCTGCAAACAAATTACAACTCAAAGTTGAAAGCGTCATGTAATAATCACCATCTTAATTGAAAGATCATATATTAATGGGTGCAGTTAACTAAATTGTCATGAAGCTTTACAAGTCCAGATAGTTATAATTGTTGCATTGATTATGTGATTAATTGGACCTTGATATGGATCTCATCTCTCTCGTGCAAGCCTATAATTGGTACTGCTATTTGAGGGACTTGTTAAACCTTGTACGCATCAAAGCATAAGTGAATCTTGCACACTAGGTGAAGTACGCATTAACAATTTAACATTATATACTATATCATCTGGACCCCAACATAAAATCGAGCCTTGTTTCTTTGGTTTCTATACCATAAAGGATCTATATGAGCTTGCAAGCTACGCATCATTTCAACGTCGCTCTCTCATTACTCCTCGACTTCTGTCCATCAAATTCATTACCTATCTTTACATTTATAGCCTATTATTATTGTTTGTATATACACCGCACCACCATTTTACCTCCAAAAGAGTTCTAAATAACTTTTTTTTTTAAACGACAGTTCTAAATAACATTGTATTCTTCGTATTAGTTCTAAATCATATATTAGAATGACGTAAAAGTTAATGTAATTTCACTTGAGACAGTAACTATACAAGTTAATATTTCTCATAGTGCTAATGCTGGTAGATGTAAAATGTAATGCCCAACTCTTCACATCGTCATGGACCATGGTTATTTATAGTGTTTATATTTGGCAAAACAAAATGATATGTTAATAGCTAATAAAGTGACGGATAGTTGATCAATCACCTTATCAAACAAATTTATCATAGTCAAATGGTCAAATAAAGTGAAATCACCTTATAAGGTGACTATAATAAGATAACGTAAAACAAAACATAGTCACATAGATTGGTTCCGAATAACATGCTAACCCTACAAACCAACATGCACTCTCATTATCTCATATGAATATCAAAGTGTGGCATGATCAGTGTTATCTTGAGTGAAGAAAACAGGCAATTAATGGGATTGTCATGGGCTTAAGGGTAAATGCATGTGGGATTTTGGGATTTTAGTAGCCATTTTTTGAGAGATCGATGTTGTAAATAAAACCATAATCAACAAAATAAATTTGGCAACAAGAAATAAGACAATCAACATCATTAGAAATTTAGAATCCCACAAGAACCGTTTATCTCTTTTCCTTTTGTGTGCAATAATAATACGTACGTCCAAATAAGTTAATGATACCACATAGTAATACACAATGACCCACACGGTAATATAATTTGTAATTAACCCTGAGTAACAATAAATAAGTAACTTTACAAATCTCCCTAAACTAAACGGTTAATCCTATGATGAAGCAAGCAAGAGCACTCACTCTCAAGCAAAGAACAAGCACAATCTACTTTCTTTGGAGATATTATCGGCGCTTAACATTGGTTGCTTTTGCTTCTGCATCTCCGTTTCCATTCAACACAATGCACTTTCTTTTCTTTCTTTTTTACCCTTTTCCTTTTCCTTCTTTTCTTTATTTTTAAATTAAATGAAAAATAATTTGCTGATTAGATCCAAGGAACATCACTTTCTAACACAGTAGTATACATGTGAAGGACCAACATTATATATAAAGAGATCACACAACACAGCACCACATCCAAGGCACTACTAGTCTACTAGTACTACTAAACTTGTGCTTTAATCCAAAGTTGTTTAATTGCTTAAAGCATCATAAAATTATTTTATCACATCACACCACTCTACTACTTCTACTATAACTCCTAAAGATTACAGGAATTAACAGACAGCAAACACAAGCAGTATCTCCTCTTTAATTTACCCGCCATTTCTTTGGAATTCTCTGCTCAATAAAATAATTTACAAACCATGGAAAAGGCGGCGGTTGGGCTGAGCCACCTCTTCATGACGGTATTCCTCTACTGCTTCGCCAATTTCATGGTGGTTCCGGCCATTACCGACATCACCATGTCTGCGCTCTGCCCCGGTAAAGATAAATGCTCCTTGGCCATATATCTCAGTGGAGCTCAACAAGCGGTACGTATTTTTTGAATTTTTCAGTTTATCAAGATGAAATGAAAGTTTCAATATGTTTGAAACTTTTTCTTCTTTATGGACTTTTCATGCTTGCATTTGTATTCGCGAAACGTTGTGACTGTGAGAATGGTCATGGACGTTTTGTTTGGGAGATGGTTTAATTTATCAACTCAGAGTGTAGTTTTGACATTATATTTGGCTGTGTTAAAACATAAAAAAAATCTTAATTAACTATTTGTAAACGGAATGTATTTTTTATCCAAGTCTACTCATGTGGAGTATATACATATAAGCTTTTTCTTTTTTTAATAATAAAGAAAATGACTAGCTAAAGTTATAAAGCTAATTAGCTTAATTATTAATATCCAATATTTGGACATTTATAAATTTATGGACAGTTGACATATACTCCAATATCCGTCGTATTAGTCATTTTTGCACTCCAAACAAAACAATATCTTCGTACTTTCGTGATATTCCATACTTGTTTCTTGAGTTGGTCCCATTTTTTCCTAATTTTCATTGGTTTACTCACTTTATATCACAGTACAATACATACACTATTAAATCTATTAGTATTACAAGTCTCACGTATAATTGTAATAATAGATTGGGGGTATTTTCTCACTTGTAGTAAAGATTGAGGTGTTTTTATCAATTTTTTCCTATATCAAATATCAAACATGCCGTACCAATGGGACTACCAATGGGACGGATCTATTATTATTTTCTACTTTAGTTTTACTACTACAATCCTACAGTGAACTCGGGGTCGGCCTATACAGGTATAGTACGAAACATTCATTATAGGTCATTCACCATAGTAAATGAAGAGTAAAAATCTAATTAGCGTGTATTTACGTTTTGTTCGGCTTTTTATTTCCAGACGCTACGTCATCATCACACGGTAAACCTATTCCATCGTATACATTGATGATTTCATTAAATGATGATAATTAATCTCTTGGGCAATATTGTGGGGTAAAGAGGCTCCTGGTTAATTTGTAGCCTAGATAGTAATAGTACTATTGGTGAGTGGTGGTGAAGGTTGTAACTTGTTTGTTTTGGTGGTTTTACGCTAGAACTCTCGAGTATTTTCCTTGTATTTCCGGCCCTTGTCTTTTGGGCAATATTATCTCTTTTGAATTTCGTTGATATGCTTCGGTCATTGTTTAATGATTCTATTCTTAAACCATGCCATTGGGAAATGATTCAATGTACACCCACGTTATATGCTTTTTATTGTTATACAACAAATTATAAGATAACACTACTATATAAGTGACAAATTTTTAAAAGTGACTTTAACAATTAACCATGAATTTAATTATTAACTTGTCTTGTCTTATTTGCTTAGATTATAAGAAATAGAAGGAAAAACCAAAGGGCGTTCCAGTGCTTTTATCTCAAGACAACGCTAAATGAGGCAAGTATTGTCACTAGCACTCTAGCAGTAGCAGTTTGACAACTACAGTTTTGGTGAAATGAACTTAGTAGATTAGAGATATATATGCTTAATTAACGCTAAAGATAGAAACAAGAGTGATTTAAAGCGTTAATAAGTTCTATTTTTGAAAGGAAAAAAGAAAGAAGCTATGGTGTCAAATGTCAATAATGGGATATTAACACAAAGAAATCACCACCATAAAAATTACTGGAACGGCGTGGTTATTCATGATATTGGTCACACATGTAATAGTTCACTTTAGTCCTAAGATCCCGTCTCACCCAGATTTCATTTTGAAATCATTCAAATTTTCTCATACCATATTATATGAGATTAATAATGTGGGACGCATGGTATTATAGTTATAATTTTTGTTACGAAAAAATAAAAAAATCTTAGGTATCACAACTCCATTTCGAAAAATCACAAGTTTGGGGCCCGTCCAATCTTTGCATCTACTGTGTAACTACACTATTAGTAGTATATTAATGTCTAACCAGTTTTACGCTTAACGAATCGTAAAACTTTTTATAGTTTCACAGACGTTTAAATCATCGCTTATGTGATGCAAACGAAACTAGGTGTAAAATTAGTTTTTTTTTTTTCTTGGAATTTTTTTTATGTGAAAACAAACAGTACTTTTTACGACTGTCATTAGTTTGTGGAGTATGCTTTCAACTTCATTAACTTCTTTACCTGTCTTGACTTTGGGCCTTTGGCCACCGTCCCACTAAGGCATCAAAATATAGGGTCAATAAATCCAACATATTTTTTTTACCACTGGTGATTGTCAAGATATTTTACTCGAATCTTCATATCTTTTGCAACGTGTTGAGATGTCACTGTTTTGATGGTATCTTGCATCATACATTCGCACTAATGGTATCACGTCATTTAACAAACATTTCAAAAGCATCATTTAATTATCACAGATATAGCATGTGAATAGGTGGAGTGGGATTCGATACCTATCAGCTAGTTTAGGAGTTAAGTGTTGTTGGTATAGTTTTTATAACCGGTTGATACTTGATAGTAAATACGAGTACTTTAATAGACGCCTTACGTCGTCAACTTTCACTTATAAGTTAAAGGTTTTACTTTATCCACTACTGAAGATCATGAAAGAACTAGCTCCTTGCAGACTTGCAGTTGGGATATATCCTTAGTGGAGATGAAGATACGGTAGTTAATTGGACAAGGACATAAATATCTCACAAGTTACTTTAAATGTTAGGTTAATTTCATCCTCCCTTTTCCTTTTTCCAATACTTTTTCCCATGAGGATTATGTATGAAAAAGTTAAAATACTTAAAGTCCTAAAAAAAGATGAATGAAAAAAAGTAAACATTATTGAAAAAGAACACAAGAAGGACAAGAATAAACATCAATAGACTGTGAGATATTGTGTCAAACGAGGTGGCAAGCTGCAGAGTGCATAATGATGTGGCATTTTAGCTAGTCTCACGTTTTATCATTGCTTGCAACTTAAGATTAGTAGTAATGGGCATCTTAAAGCAACCACAAGTAAGATTTGTATGGTATTGTACATTGCAATAGCTCGTGGAGAACAACTAGGACACCCACAATAGATTTTGTTTTAGGTGCTCGGCTTATAGTAAGTGCTGGTTTATAACCTGTCGCAGTGGTGGTATGACATTGTTCGCTTCCGAATTAGGCCCTAACCGGAATGAGATAGTTTATTGATTATATATTCATATGTTAGTTACATGGTACTTTGTTCGCATGCACCAGAGTTTTAGCTCATACATGCAAGTATCTGTTCTTTTTGTGCAGGTTGTGGGGTTAGGGTCACTAGTTGTGATGCCGTTGGTAGGGAATCTATCAGACAAATATGGGAGAAAAGTCATGCTCACTGTTCCTATGACACTGTCCATCTTTCCTTTAGGTGAGTAGTAAGACTACTTCCACATCATTTCACACATTTCATATGACCAGATTTCCATGGAACTATTCAACTAAACCATCTTCTTGTTGCACCAACTGTAGGTAATAAAAAGAAAGTTGGTAAAATAATACTTTGGACTATGTTTCTGTACCATTTTGTATGACTTGTTTGTTAATTTGAGAAAGATCAAAGCAAAATTTATGAGATTGTTAAGCTATAGCAGAATTTAACTTATTGCTAGTATACTAATGAGCCTGATTTATGATTACAGCAATTCTGGCCTATAGCAGGACAAGATACTATTTCTATGCTTACTTTGGACTCAAGACTCTCATTTCAATGGTCAGTGATGGCAGTGTTCAGTTTCTCGCCCTGGCTTACGTGGTACGTACTGCTCCTGTTCCAGAATCTTAATTAGAGTACAAAATTACACAAAGCCCTGAAACTTTAATTTCTGTATAAGGTCTTACATATTGATGACGAAGCGTAATGCAATAGAACCAAAATATCTAGCATTGAGCATAATTGCCATGTGGTTTAACTACAGGCAGATAATGTTCCAGAGAGTAGAAGGGCTTCAGTATTCGGAATAATGTCAGGCTTTTCATCTTCTTCATTCGTGTTTGGTAACCTGTGTGCTCGATTTCTCTCCACTTCTGCCACTTTTCAAGTATGCATTCCCTCGTGTCAACATCTCTGATTCGTTACTTGTTAGGCTGTCCCGTACATAGATGATTCATTTTGCTTGTATGTGTAGGTTGCGACAGGAATGTCAGTTGTAGCATTGGTGTACATGAAAGTTTTCCTTGTAGAGACCGTCGCTAACAACGCATTTTGTACAAAGAGCACGGAAACTGATTGTCTTCTGAAAAAAGGTCCCTCTGAGAAGTGGAAAGTCCTCAAGACTCTGCCTTCTGTGAATGATACCATGTGCTTGTTAAGGACCAGGTCTGCTGCAATGTTTCGTATCTTCGTGCTTAGCTAATAGTATTCCCTTAGGGATAAGAACTATTTTAAAGTAACCAAAACCTGAAACAAGTTACTCTAACCTGATTCCTATGTCTAATGCTTATGCTGCCTTATATATATCATATGAACAGCCCCACGTTCACAAAAGCCGCAGTGGTTGCATTCTTCATAACCGTTGCAGATGTTGGACTCTACGCTTCTCTGCTGGTATGTTCATCATTTCCATAGAAGTTAATACTACATGTGTAAATGGACTTCTTATGAAATCTTGTTTGGTTGATTCAAATGCAGTACTACTTGAAGGCTCAATTTCACTTCAACAAAGATCAATTTGCTGATCTGATGATAATTGCTGGAATTGCAGGATCAGTATCACAGGTAACTTGTTCTTACATTGCGTTTTATTTGTACTTGGCAGCATCCTTATTTTTGCATTAAATAATGTGATGTTCTCTGTTTTCAATTATTTCAGCTTATCTTGATGCCTGTCTTAACTCCTCTTATGGGAGAAGAAAAGATGATGTCTGTAGGGCTCTTCTTCAGTTGTGCTCATGTAAGTAGATCGAAAACATTTCCACGTTTTATATTTTGTTTACATCTTTCACGATTTCAAATAAGGATGATTGAGATTACTTGAGAACTTGGGATGTTGAAGATTATAATTCAATTCTTTGATTAACCAGTTTACATTTTTGGGTGCAGATGGTCCTTTACAGCGTAGCTTGGGCACCGTGGGTAAGTCCATTCTTCACTTGCAGGTTGAATTATAGAGCGCAATCGCCTGGCAATGTCTTTATAATCATTTTTCGTTTAAACTTTCAGGTTCCTTATGCTGCTGCACTGATCTCTGTTGTGGCTACTTTTGCTATGCCATGTGTAAGTTCTTGGTTACTACTTACTAGTAACTCATTTTCCCCTCCATATCCTGGGCATCAATAGGTTACATGTTTTTGACTTAAAGGCGTTTTTGCATGCAGTTAAAGAGCATTGCTTCTAAACAAACTGGACCATCTGAACAGGTAAGGCACAATTAAAGCATTAACTCATCTACTTGAGGTTTCCAAATTACACAAATGTACTAACAAGATTGTATCTGTCAAACGCAAACAGGGCAAGGCGCAAGGATGCATTACAGGCATATGTTCCTTTGCCAACATAGTCTCTCCTATTGCTTTCAGCCCTTTAACAGGTATGCAAAAGCACTGCCCATGATATCTTTATGCATGCCAAAACATTCGTCGTACTGACCTATATGTTCTCAGCATTGTTTCTTTCGGATGACGCACCATTTTACTTCCCTGGATTCAGCATTATGTGCTCTAGCTTTGCTGCTGTAAGTTCTTTCCCCTGATACTACACTTTTTCATGTTCTAAAAAGTGTTTCATCCTCTAGTTATTCCTTTTGAACTTAAATATGACAATTTTTTACTTCTGTAGATGCTGGCTTTCATACAAAGCCTCACGATACAGCCTCCTCCACCTGCTAAAGACTGCAACAACACCAATACTTCCACATTGGTTTAAGAAAACACTGGCCGGTTCTTTAGAACTTCGACCATTTAGCTCCCTCGGTTAAAATTAGGACTTATTCAATCAATCCTTAATATCACACGCGAAAGAATGGTAAAATTCTTGGGCCACAGATGATTAGCTCATCACAGAAGGGTAAATTTTATAGAATACCTGGTGAAGATATCCAAGAATATACAGTAGTAGCTGGAACAGAAGTTGCATAGTTAGTCCTGTACTGTATTATTTATGTATTCTATTTGTATTATTAGTCCAGAAATACTTAGTATTGTCAAGCAAATGTTGCCGGAGATTTCTGTATATATAATAGGTAAAGGATCGATGATTCCTATATTGGCATATATAGCCAGCCTTTCTTGTTGTATAGCATCTTATGCTACTTAGCAATGTACTTTTGCTTTGATTGAGATCTAAGAATATATTCTCCTTTTTGTCCATTGTTTATGTTAAAGTTCACAAAGCACCTGGATCTGGGTGTGATTCTCTGCACAAGTTTGTAACAGTGTCATGATACCTTTGTTTAGAATTTAGATATATCGAGTCACTGAACCTGAGCACAATATCATTTATTAGGGTTAGGTTCTGTTCTTTTCGTCTGAAAATTGATTATTTTAAGTTCAGTTCAGATGCATTAAGTTCAGTTCAGATTTGCCTAATACTATTTTGTACTACAAATAAGTTCAGTTTAGATCAGTTCAGTTCGGCTCTATTAAGACGAAGAGAACAGAGCCTTAATGTGTGTGTTAACGGATTCGAACTTTGGTGGTTGTACCTACAATAGCAGATCATTGACTAGTTATCATGTCTTGTTTGGTAACTCACGGATTAGCTGAAGGTCCAAAAAACACTTGATAGTTAGTAGATCAATCAAGTGCATAATCAGAGTATAGACGATAGAGCCATTGATCATTTGAAATAATATGGTTGAATATTCTGTTTGGAGATTTTGGCATAAAAATTAAGTTCCCATGACATTATTATGTGTTAATCAACCAGCCATTCACCATACAAGGAAACCAGTTTTTCATGAAAGAACCTAACACATGAAATCGACTATCATTTCATAAGAGAAAAGGTAGAAATAAATACCCCAAGCTAAACTTAGTGATTTGACCTTTGCTGTCTACATCTATGAAGGTTCTATTCTATAAAATTTTCTGTTTAATTTCACTTTATATTATTTACAAAATCATAATACCGAAAACAATCAAATCTTCTAATGAGAGTGAACTAATTTCATGTCAATCCAATTCTGTACACATCTTATGATTATTCTTCAAAAATTCCTCCTTTCAGGGCCAAAAAACATACTTTCAAAAAGAAGCATCCATTCCTTGCAAAGTTGACACCAATTCTGAACCCTTAAAATCCACACAAATATATAACAGGTCCATATTTTAACTCCAAATCGTCATCAACCACGTGTCTCCAAATAATTTCCAGAGGAATCAAATATTAACGTTCAAACTCTAACCCACCGCAAAATTAGTTCGCCTCCACCAAAACATCATCATTCAATCCGCCACTTCCGCCACCAGTGGTTGCGGCGGAGAGACCTAAACACCACCACTACTCGCCACAGCCAATACAAAACAAATTACACACAACGAAATGCCTGTTAGCGGAAACGACGACGTTGTGTACCTCCATGGAGAGCTCGACCTCAAAATCATCGAGGCTCGTGACCTGCCCAATATGGACCTGGTTACCGAGCGTATCCGCCGCTGCTTCACTGCGTTAGATTGCCGTAAGCCTTTCGCCAACAAAAAGAAACGGGACCACCACCACCCGCGCCGTAAAAATATCATCACCAGCGATCCTTACGTCACCGTCATTTTATCTGGAGCTCGGGTTGCTCGAACTAGGGTCATTTCCAATACGCAGAATCCGATTTGGAATGAGCATTTCAAAATCCCCGTAGCTCATCCTGTTTCTCAGGTTCGTTCGTTCTTGTTCTTTCATCAAATTTTATTTACTCCTCTGTTTCCAATTTCTCAATGCCAAATTCATTTCGAGAATGTACCTTCTGTATTTATTAGAAGATTAGACAGGTTCGTCATCTCTTGAGTTAGCTTGCCACGAATGCATTAATTGCGTCGCTTTGCTTTATTAATTTAGGATATCTGCGATGATTTCATGAATTCCAGGTTTTCGCTTAACTCTGTTCGAATGTTCTGTACATAAATGGAATTAATTAATTCGATAATTTACCTTCTGTAATTATTAGATTCGTGATCTATTGAGTTAGCTTGCAACGAATTCATTAATTGCGTCACTTTATTTTAGCAGATCTGCAACGATTCATTAATCTCAGGTTTTCGCTCTGTTTGAAGGTTCTGCACATGAAATGAATTAATTAAGAAATTTTGTGAACATTAACTAATTGTGAGATTGTTATTAATTTAGGAAACCTTAACGTGCAAGATGATTATTATCTAATTATTTGTTATTTGGGGAACAAATCATGTAGCTTGACTTCCATGTGAAAGACAATGACATGTTTGGTGCTGAACTTATCGGCATTGCCAGCATATCAGCAAAGAAGATTGCCTCCGGTGAGCTGTTTGACGAGTGGGTTCCGGTGCTTAATTCAATGGGGAAGCCTCCTAAGCCGAATTCTGCTGTCCATTTGCATATGACATATTATCCTTGTGATAGGAGCCCGATGTATTCGAAAGGGTTAGAGATAGATCGTGGACTAGAGGCTAGTTATTTTCCGTTGCGGCATGGGGGGAAATTGACGCTTTACCAAGATGCCCACGTGATTGATGGGTCACTGCCGGAGATCAAGTTAGATAATAATACAAATTTTGAGCATGGTAAGTGCTGGGAAGATATATGCCACGCAATATTAGGGGCACACCATTTTGTGTATTTAGTAGGATGGTCAATTTACGATAAGGTGAAGTTGGTGAGAGAGCCTACTAGGCCGTTGCCTAAGGGTGGGGATCTGACTCTGGGAGAACTGTTGAAGTACAAGTCGCAAGAAGGAGTGAGAGTGCTTTTATTGGTTTGGGATGATAAGACTTCCCACAATAAATTCTTTATTAATACGGTAAGAATTATTGTTATGAGTATACTGGAACATTTGTTGCTTCACACCATACTGGACTCCTTTCATTTAGTAGATCTGCTCATATTCGTAATTTGTATGCAGGCAGGAGTGATGCAAACTCATGATGAAGACACTAAGAAGTTTTTCAAGCATTCATCTGTCACTTGTGTTCTGGCCCCTCGATATGCAAGCACTAAGCTTAGCATTTTTAAACAGCAGGTATGCTGTTCTGTAGTATTCCATGGAACATTTTCGCCAATCTACCTTGTGCAAGGCTAGTTTAATTCAAAAGTAACTCAGGTTTAATAGTTGCCTCCAACAAGGGCTTGTTCTACTTGCAGTCATAAGAGAACAATAGTCAATTTTATGTCTGAGATCTTCTTAAATCGATGGATATTCAGTTCAAAGTATGATATTATAACATAGCCTCAAGATCTTGACCAATGAAGATCTGTGTTGTTGTTCAAGTAAAGTAACAATGAATCTATTTTTCTTGTCTTGTATTCAGGTTGTTGGAACCCTATATACTCATCATCAAAAGTGTGTAATTGTCGACACCCAAGGCAATGGCAACAACCGAAAGATAACTGCATTTATTGGCGGTCTAGATCTCTGTGATGGACGCTATGATACACCTCAACACCGACTGTTTAGTGATCTTGACACCGTCTTTAAAGATGATTTTCACAATCCAACACTTCCTGTAAGACTTCTCCCTCTGCTTTGCCATTCTTACATCTGTTATTAATGTTTAACAGATTTAGTTTAGTTATTAGCTGACTGGCATTCATGAAAAAGGTAGCTGGTGATAATACTTATACGCCTTTATTTTAGAAGCATACTAATAATTTATTATAATTCCTCACAGCCTGGAGTAAAGGGCCCGAGGCAACCATGGCACGATTTACATTGCAAAATAGAAGGGCCTGCTGCTTCTGATGTGCTTAAGAACTTTGAACAAAGGTGGAAAAAGGCCACGAAATGGATAGAACTTGGACTAAAGTTCAAAAGAATGTCGCGTTATCATAATGATGCCTTGATACATATTGAGCGCATTTCATGGATAAAGAGTCCTTCTGAATCTGTTCCAAATGACGATCCTTCATTATGGGTCAACCAGGAAGATGATCCTGAAAACTGGCATATTCAGGTTATGTAACTCACGTCTTTCTTCACCCCCTCCACTTGCTATTAATATTTTCTTTCGTTAATGTACATTTTATTTCTCTTTCAATTTGAAGTGGCTAAAACTAGAACTTGTTGGTTTCACACAGGTATTCCGATCCATAGATTCAGGTTCAGTTAAAGGGTTTCCCAAAAATGCCCATTCAGCTGCGGAACAAGTACTCGTTCGAACTTCAATTTTCTATACGGCTAGTTTACATACACCATAAACTTTTAATTTAATTCATGGTTGGCAAAAAGGGTTGGAAACTCATTTTATTTTTTTGGTTCCTTGCAGAACCTAGTTGTAGCAAAACATTTGGTTGTAGACAAGAGCATTCAAATGGCTTATATCCAGGCAATAAGATCTGCTCAGCACTTCATATACATTGAGAACCAATATTTCCTCGGTTCCTCTTATGCTTGGCCCTCATACAAAGATGCTGGTATATATGTTTCTTTCACGATTCACATTCTGTGTTTCAATACTGTTGAGCATTGCTGATGTACATTAACCTGTAAAATACATCATGATTGGAAAAATGTTACGTCTTCTTTTTCCACCCCCCCTTAATTTTGGCTTTCCTTTGTTAGGTGCGGACAATCTAATACCAATGGAACTTGCATTAAAAATTGTCAGCAAAATAAGAGCAAAGGAGCGGTTCACTGTATATGTTGTGATCCCAATGTGGCCAGAGGGTGCTCCTGATTCTCTTTCCGTACAAGAAATCCTTTACTGGCAGGTGATGTGACAGATTTCAGAAAACATGCTTATCACTTCTTTTTTATGTCGACTTATTCGCTAATATCATCAGAAAGAAATCTGTGTTTCCTATTTATAATAAGGATAGTAGTATTTCCTTTCCAATGACAACATCCAGTGCTCATTTTCCTGTATGTCCTCTCTGTCAAATGGAAGATAATGATATTAACACTTCATCAATTTTCTCTTTGTAGTTCCAAACAATGCAAATGATGTACCAATTAATAGCTGAAGAACTGCAAGCTGCTCAAATGGAGGATGCTCATCCAACCGACTATCTTAATTTCTATTGTCTCGGAAATAGAGAAAATATCCCTGAAGAAGGAAATGCAAATGGCTCACCCTCTTCAAGTGGAAATACAGTATATTTCTCTTCTTATATGTTCTAAATAATTTGAAAAAAATCATATCTACTACTCCTAACTCATCAATCAATTAAATAGTTTGCTAAAATGGAAAGGGTCTTAGTTAATGGCTAATCTTAGAAGCAGGACAAACACTGTTCTCTATATGAAACTCTATGTTGGTTCCAGGCTATATAAATGTTTGTAACATAATACACTTCTAGTTGTCACTCATTTCCATAAGAAGCCACATGTCACTGTATTTATTTGAAATACTTTATCCTTCAGGTATCACCTTCACAAAAATCTGGAAGATTTATGATATATGTTCACGCAAAGGGGATGGTTGTTGATGATGAGTATGTGATTATGGGTTCTGCCAATATTAACCAACGGTCGATGGCTGGTTCAAGAGATACCGAGATTGCAATGGGTGCTTATCAGCCTCATTATACCTGGGCCAAGAATACGAAACATCCACATGGCCAGGTTGGTTATTCAAGTCATATCATATTCTATTTCTATATCATAACTACTACACTCATGAAATAGTCCATATTTTATAGTCCTCACAATATCATTTGAAATTTATACAAAAATGCAGGTATATGGATACAGAATGTCACTTTGGGCCGAGCACCTGGGAACACTTGAGGACTGCTTCAAGGATCCAGAAAATTTGGAATGCGTAAGGAAAGTGAATGCAGTTGCAGAAGATAACTGGAAGAGATACACCGCTGAGGAATTCAAAGATCCATTGCAAGGACATATTCTTAAATATCCAGTTTTGGTGGATGCTAGCGGAAAGGTAAAATCTTTGCCTGGACATGAAACATTTCCAGATGTTGGTGGTAAGATATTGGGGGCTCCGACTAATCTTCCTGATGCTTTAACTACATAACATGGCCATCTTTTTTCACATCACGGGTGAGAAAAACTTGCCTGTTGAATGTTGGTGTGCATCTATCTCTGAGCGGAGTTTTTAGACTAGAATCCATGTACTCAGCCCTGTACAGATTTTTGCCGATGCCCTAAAAAGTATATTTGGAAATATTGTATTAGCACAACATAGTTTTACCATGTGTATAGAACCTTCAAAGAGAGCATACTTATGATATAGAGCTCCTTGTATGGTTCTTTTACCATAAGAATATTTACATCCCCTGTATCACCAAACTTTGGAAAAAGGTTTTCCTTCTCCAATTAATTCCATTAGTTTCTATTAACTTGTTCAGTAAAGTCAATAGTAGCAGCATCAGAAACTACTGCGTTGACAATAATATTATTAGAAGAGTTGGACGAGCTGTCGTTATTATAAACCAGCTTAGGCTTTAATTTATGAGAGATTGTTTCAAGAAAAGACTGGTAGAAATGTTAGAGACAAGTATTTGGTCTTTCTGTTTATTCTGAGTAAAATACGTACTACTCTCATTTACACGTGGGTAACCGCCCGCGTACACCCCAATAAGAAACAGGTCAGTCAGTCAGGATTTGTTTAACATAAAAGTTACTACTACCAGTGTTGTCATGATATGCATGTGTGATTTCCGAAAAACATCAGTTATATATATCTGTATTGAACTATCTAAGATGCTCTGGCATGGCATTGCATTCGACACGATGTAAACATATACTTGAAAAAATAATATAGTCCATCTTCATACTTCAACTCAATACTGTTACTGTCACTTGATGATTCATTAATTAAAATATTGCCCTACCTATTTATGGACTTGGTTTAAACTTTAAAGTTGACTTAACCAAGTTCGAGTTGGGTGTTTCTTCCAAAAATTCAATTCAGTCAGATTTCCCTATAAAGTATAAACCAAGGGGCAAGATGGATAGAAAACGGGTGTTAACGAGCTAAGATGATCATCTTAAGCAGTTCATTAAAAAGCTCGATTATGTTAATTAAACTCATCAAATCCAAGTTTGGTTAAGACGACGAATCACGTTAATGGGTAAGACATTTCACCACTAACCGGTAAGTTGGAGGTTCGAGTATTTTTATTTTTGAAACAGCAAAAAAAATTCCATAAAAGTAAACAAGATGTACAAAATAAGAGGGTCTTACTGGGATAAATGAGGAACCATTACTAATCATCAAACATGGACGGGACAAATTTAAAAAATCCAAGTTTAGTCGACACGAGTTTAATTAAGAACAAACTCGCTTTGATTTAGATCAACTCATGACTCATGATCACTTTGTAAAGAAGTTTGACGGATCATGAACACATAAATAAATAAAAATTCAACGTAGAATTAAAAATAAGTTGAATTTAGTTGAGATTCATTTAACTTTGTTTAGATTTTTTTGGAATTAAAATAATAGAACCTACTACTGACTCTTTACCAAATCTATAAAAGAAAGCAGGTGCTTGAGAGCAGAGAGAGAGAGAGACGACTTTCCCCCCAAATAACCAAATTCAACCAAACAGTGAGAGAGAACAGAAGAAGCTAAATACAAATACAATGGGCGAAAATGACGATGAACAAGCTGAAGAGTCCAGTACAATTTACCTCCATGGAGACCTGGACCTCAAAATCGTCAGAGCTCGCGACCTTCCGAACATGGACTTGTCCTCGGAGCGGTTCCGCCGCTGCGTCTCCGCCCTCAACTTCCGCAAGCATTCCTCCTCCGATCCGAAACAAAATCACCCACTCCGCGACCGAGTTGTCAGTAAACGCATTACCAGCGATCCGTACGTCAAGGTCTGTCTAGCTGGTGCCTGTGTTGCTCGTACTCAGGTCAAAACCAACTCACAGAATCCCGTATGGAACGAGCACGTCAATATCCCCTTAGCTCATCGAGTTTCTCAGGTCACATTTACCTGTTTTCTGTTTTCAATTGATAGCATTACTTCCTGTTTTCAACTATTTTATTGCTGAATTCGATAATGTAGCTCTGATGCTTGTTAGATAGATTGGTGAATTGATCTGTTTAGTACAAATCGTTATTGATTCAATTTGATTTGTTTAGGAATCTTTGAAGTTAAATCTGGAGCAATTAACCTAGATTAGTTTAATACTTGAGCTGCCATTTTATACTAGAGGATAATGGATCATTCTAGATTTTCGATGGTTAATCACCATTTTTAACTACTAAGTTGGCACGTTGTACTAATGGAGTCTAGGATTTTGATTTCTACGAAGAATTAATGATAAATGTTAGTAACCAATATCATTCACTTCCGAGCGGTTAGGAGATGAGCAGCAGCCAGTTGTTTAGGTTCTTTAATGCCTTTTCTGTAGAATTAGGCCAATTTACGCCCACTTAATTGCTCTGGGCTTGAGATAATTGCCCCACAAATATAGAGATATCTATTTAATGGTATATGTAAATGTAACTGTGTGAAGTCATCCTTAGCTTTTGGAAGTTAAAAGATGCTGTCATTCATAGTAATCAGATTTTGGAATATTTCCTTCACCAGTACAGGTTGAGTTCCGTGTGAAGGATCATGACATGTTCGGTGCTGATCATATTGGCGTTGCCAAGGTATCAGCAATGGAGATTGCCTCTGGTAAGCGGATTGACCGTTGGTTTGACGTGATTGGATCATCTGGGAAGACTCCTAAGCGTAATACTGCTCTGTACTTAGAGATGGAATTCACTCCATGTGACAAAAACTCAATTTATTCACAAGGCAAGGGAGGTCTTGAACTGAAGCAAAGTTATTTCCCTTTGCGGCAGGGGGGAAGGGTGACACTGTACCAAGATGCTCATGTGAATGACGGGATACTGCCGGAGATTGAGCTTGATGATAATATGCACTTTGAGCATAACAAGTGTTGGGAGGATATATGCCGCGCAATACTAGATGCACGTCATATGGTGTACTTAATGGGATGGTCAATATACGACAAGGTAAGATTGGTGAGGGAGTGTACAAAGAAACTTCCACGTGGTGGGGAATGGACGCTGGGAGAGTTGTTGAAGCACAAGTCGCGAGAAGGGGTGAGGGTGCTGTTGTTGGTCTGGGATGATAGGACTTCTCAAAGAAAAGTCTACCTTAAAACGGTGAGGATTCTGGTTCTGCATTTAGTTTACGGATATTTCGGACATCTTAATTTTATCATATAAATAAATTCTTTTATTGATGCTGGCATAGCTGTTACACTTTGCACAACACAAGTATGCTGATCACTTCATAAGCTTCATTGCAGAAAGGGGTGATGGATACTCATGATGAAGAAACTCGGAAATTTTTCAAGCAGTCCACTGTTATTTGTATGCTGGCTCCTCGTTATGCAAGCGATAAGCTTAGCTTCATTAAGCAACATGTATGTATTTCTCTGTCTTTCTATAAATGATTCAGTATTTTTCATGAGGTATCATCAATATTCAATCATGCAAGTGATTAAAACGTTTCCGCTGGAATCGAAGTTTGAAGTAATGCTTGGGGAATAAACAACAGTAGAACAAACTTTTCGAGGAGTCATTTTGCACATAAATGCCTTGTCTGATTCACATTTCAGTATTTCCGTTTTCACTCATCTCATTCGTGTTTCTTATTTAACCATTGGTAAGGGCTTTCATTTGCATTCACACCAATTCAGAAAATATTTAGATTATTGCACTTGAAACCTTTCTATGAAGTTGGTTTGGATTCGGTCTCAACATAAGAAATCATCTAAACTATTTGCCAAATTCTGGTGAGCGAAGATTTGTAAAATATATATGTGGAGAGTTGACAGTACTTGTAACTTGTCACGTGACAGACTTTTTGCTTGTGTGTTGTGCAGGTTGTCGGAACTATATACACTCATCATCAGAAATGTGTGATTGTGGACACCCAGGGCAATGACAGCAAGAGGAAGATAACTGCATTCATTGGTGGTCTAGATCTCACCGATGGACGCTATGATACACAGGAGCATCACTTATTTCATTACAATGATGTTTTCAAGGGTGATTACTGCAACAAAAACTTTCCTGTAAGAAACTTTTTCTTTGTGTCCCACTGAATCCACACAGAAATTAGGGAGTATCCTCATTTTCAAGAACATCAAGTTGGATGCACTAAAAGTTTGGGCAATTAGTCACACTTCATGCCGCATAGAGTTTTACTATTTGCATAATAAATCCGACATTCTCGTCTAAATTGTACTATATTATGTCTAATCCAAACTACATTTATATAACTATGGCATATGCATGGTTGTGTTGTACTTCATTATATATATACTAATGTTGGCTAGGCCTTCGGGTTTCCAAGTTGACAGAGTTTAATTGTGATTTCTAATAGCCTGGAGTGATGACCCCAAGACAACCATGGCATGATTTGCACTGCAAAATAGAAGGTGCGGCTGCTTACGATGTGCTTAAAAACTTTGAACAAAGGTGGAAAAGAGCCACAGACTGGAGATTTGGAAAGCAGTTCAAAAAAACATCGCCGTGGCGGGATGATGCATTGATAGATATAGAGCACATTTCATGGATAACTAGTCCCCCTAAAGTTGGTGAAGATATTGATCCTTCATTGCGAGTCTGCAACGAAGACGACACAGAAAACTGGCATGTGCAGGTTATGAAATAATGCACTTTCTGTATTCAACAAATGTGAATTCCACACTTGAATATCGACTTTTCTAGATGTGCTCAAGGTGACTAAAATTGATCTGTTTGCTAGCAGGTTTTTCGATCTATCGATTCAGGTTCTGCTAAAGGATTTCCCAAGGATCCCCATGCAGCAGCAAAAAAGGTACTTGTTCAAGTTTCTTCATTATATTGTCTAAGCTTTACTGCTAGTGCCACTGGTTTGTACCACCACAAAATCTTATTAAGTTCCTTTGCACGAAAATCAAATGAAACTTACTTTGGTGCAGAACCTAGCATTTGAAAAGCATCTGGCTATAGACAGGAGCATTCAAATGGCATACATTCAGGCAATAAGATCTGCTCAACACTTCATATACATTGAAAATCAGTACTTCATTGGTTCATCTTATGCTTGGGACTGTAAAGAAAAACCTGGTATGCAGTTTTCACAAATTCACTTTGCTCTTAGCGTCTAACTTGTTGTTATCCCTCTTTACTGTTTGGCATCACTAAGTCTTTAAGACATCCAGTATAATGTAGCGAGATATGGTAGAATTAAAGAGAAGAGTAAAGTGAAGAGTCAAAGAAATTAAGGACATATATGTTTGTTGAGATGGCATTCTCCTTAGAATTGATAATTTTACCACAATTCTGGTTGAATAAAACACTGAGTTAATTAGAAAATAGGAGTTTATTTATTCTGCTCGAATTTCACACTTGATTTGTATCATTCATATTCATTTTTTTTCTCTGCTTTTTTGCTTGTTAATTACAAATATAATTCTTCTCTTAATTAGGTGCAAACAATCGGATTCCAATGGAACTGGCATTAAAGATAATCAGCAAAATAAGAGCAAAGGAGCGATTTTCTGTATATGTTGTCATCCCAATGTGGCCAGAAGGTGATCCCAAATCTGCATCTGTACAACAAATCCTTTATTGGCAGGTAAGGTGGGAGCTGATCTAAATTTTTACATTATAAATTAGGTGCCAAAAATGTAGATAAACTAACACAACTTTAATACTTAAGTTCCATGTCATATAAAGAAGTTCTTTCTCATTATCTTCCCATGCACCATATCCATATGTATTGCTTCCAATTTACGCATCAAAACTGTTGCTTTTGTAGTGGCTGACAATGCAAATGATGTACAAAATAATTGCTGAAGAACTAAAGACCTGTCAAATGAAGGATGCTCGTCCAACTGATTATTTAAATTTCTATTGTCTTGGAAATAGAGAGAACCCCCCTACAGTATTGAAGGCAGATGATCCTCCTCAGTTGAACATACAACTAGGAGACGGTCACTAGGGTGTTTTGCAGCTGATGTCAAGGTATATAACCATATTATACTTGCATGTATGTGTTTAATAGGATATATATAACTGTAACTACCATTTGGTTCAATCTACTGTAATCTCTGTGGCCTGGGTCTTTCAATATATATAGTACAGTATAATTAATCTTCAGAGAAAATCCAGGGCTGTCTGCTTTGCTAATTGGAATTTTGTAAAAGCTTTCTAGGAGTGTTGTTTTGAAAATGAAGTGTCATAATTAATGGCTAACAAGAAAGCATTTGTTTCGTAAATTAACAACCTACGAAGTATTTAAATTTATAATAACCCATAGTCCCATACCACTAGGTTGTCATTTGTTTCGGAATAGAAGCAATTTAATGGAACTATATTAACTGTGAGATTGAAACCTGTCAGGAATCAGATTCATATGAATATGGACGATTCATGATTTATGTTCATTCGAAGGGAATGATTATAGACGATGAGTATGTGATACTGGGCTCAGCCAATATTAACCAACGGTCAATGGCTGGTTCAAGAGATACAGAGATTGCCATGGGTGCTTATCAGCCTCATCACACTTGGGCAAAGAAAGAAGAACATCCACATGGCCAGGTTGGTTATTTACGTTGTTATGCATGTTACATCATCTAACTAACATAAGATGTTGAAGAACTTTTATCCGCGCATTGTACAGTTAAGCATCATCATTTGAAACTCATATGATTGCAGGTGTATGGATACAGAATGTCACTCTGGGCTGAGCACTTGGGAAGGATTAATGATGATTGCTTCAAGGATCCGGAAAATTTGGACTGTGTAAATAAAGTAAATAGTATTGCAGAAGAAAACTGGAAAAGATACATAGCTGATGAGTTCAAAGAGCCATTGGAAGGACATATTCTTAAATATCCAATTCAGGTTGAAGATACTGGAGAAGTAAGCTATAGGCCTGAACATGAAACGTTTCCAGATGTTGGAGGTAAAATACTCGGAAGTTCAAGTAAACTGCCTTATGCTTTGACCACATAGGTTTTTATACCAAAATTCATATAATCTGTACGAACAGAGAAAATTTCACTCATTTTCAACCAATCTGCATTTCTTCAGAATCGATTATTTGGAGTAATAGATAGTGGCCCCATTTTGTTGTATTGCCAGTCTCAAAATGATAGTCTCAGGTGGAACTATCGATTTTAGGGGAGGCGGCTCAATGAACATCTCCCATTAATGTAGTTGTGAGTCCCGCACGTACAACAAGCAAACCATTCATGTTGCATCATGGTGGTCTAACTCAAATATTCCGCTGAGATCTTGTTGGAATATGGAAATGTAAACCCATAGATTGTGATTCTAAAATTGATTAAATCCACCCCATGTTTGAATCCTCCCTCAAAACGTTTTTAGTCCAAATTCAAAGAATTATCTTCTTGAGAGTTGGAACTTGGAAGTAAGGAACAAAGTGAAGTTATTTGCAAGTACCTTTTGACTTTGTAGTTGCTTATTTACATCTAACATTGTACTCCATTATTTTCAGTGTTGGTCCTGTTGGATCATTAGCAATTCAATATGGAGCATTAAGTTTACCCGTCGTCCAACTCACATATAGTATTAAGGGAGCATTGTATTTATATATCTTTTATGAGATTAATAAAAATTTTGTTGATTCAAAGAAATAAAAATAAAAAATAAAATTAAGGAAGGATAGTTTATTGTGGATATTGACGCTAAAAAAATAATACAACACTTATCGAAAACCATGTAAAAAATAAATAATATTCATTAGTATATTCATTTGTTATAGATATTAGATTTTAAAATTAAACCGTATAAAAATTAACCATAGAATATTCATTAGTTTAATAGTGGTACAAAAATATCGTAATCATTTTACGTGCGTTATGCGACAAACGTTCACCAATTGGGCAGCGGCACTTTTGTGTGTGCATATGCAAAGATACACCAACGTGTGGGAGACAAATTGAACTGAAGAAGCGGACAAATCATTAGTTTCCAGGAATTCTTTATAGTACTATGATTAAGTTAATTACAGTACCCTAAAGAAGAACATCAGCTTTGGTAGTATAAGCCAGCACGTAATTCCCCATTACGCTCTCCAGGTAGTACTACTCCTTGTCCTTTTTTTAATTAAAGAAAATGACAATCAAGATTGATGACATGGTCCCAAGCGCCAATTAAATCATAAGTTAAATTAAATGCCAACACACAAACAAACAACACTTTGGCGACCCACCGTATATTCCAATTGAACCTGTCATACATATGATCGTCCTCACCTAATCAGGGTCTTCAAAAGTTAATTACCTTTAAACCTATCAAACAGATACTATAAACAAAGGCACACTACGCTCATGGTTGTTAATTAATCCTTACTTAAATTAGCTTATATTCCTTCGCATTAAAACAACATTGTGAATGTAGGAGTAAAAATAGATTAAATAGATCTGATGTTAAAAAAAAAAATAATAATAATCTTTTTTTCTTAAAAATTCTTATTAATGGGAGAATGTTATTTTATGATCTTTTGTGGAGGGATGGAATAGAGTTAACACATTTTATCATTTTGTCTTAAAATTTATTTTTGTAATATATCACTCCATTGTTGCCTTGTTGGTCCGAAATGACAAAATTGAAATTAAATGATTATAAATTTCATAGGATATAATTTTCCGAAACCTTGGGGTTATTAGCTGGCTTGCCATGCCAGTCCCCCAAGGCCAGATGTATACTCCAATTAAAATATCTTCAAGTCTGTGTTCACATTTCATCGGCCAGCTATTTACAACCGTTAGATCCATCCATTTTAAAAATAAGATAAGATCATCACACCATTATTTCGAACTGCCATCATCAACTGACTAAACCACCTCTTAAACATTTCCAACTACCCTTGACCTCGCCGTTGACTCCCAACAACCACCACTTCTCCGCCGGCCGCAGCTACACCCACCCACCGACTAAAATGTCTGAAGACAAAAACCCCGAGGACGACGTCGTATACCTCCATGGAGACCTCGACCTCAAAATCATCGCTGCTCGGGACCTGCCGAACATGGACATGTTCTCCGAAAGATTCCGCCGGTGCTTCGCTGCTGTAGACTGCCGGAAGCCTTTCGACGGTGAAGGCAAACTCCACCACAGAGCTAAAATCATCACCAGTGATCCGTACATCAAGGTTTGCCTTGCTGATGCATGTGTTGCACGCACTCGGATCATTTCCAATTCGCAGAATCCGGTTTGGAATGAGAACTTCTTGATCCAGCTAGCTCACCCTGTTTCTAAGGTCTTCTTTACTTAATGTTGTTTAATTTCATCAAAATTCAGCCATTGCCATTTTTTCTTTTCTTTGTTACTACTTGTTTCTGAAATTGAGCTTCAAAATGTATTTAGGCCATGTTCATTTCGAATAAAAACCATTAATGAGTTCAGATTTGGTTAATTGTTTTTATACTACAAATTAGTTAATCAGTTATGTTCAGAGGAACAGAACTAGAAGGGAGCCTAATTATGTAGTAGTAGTAGTAGTTTGATGTCATTAATTAAGGGGAATTTGGTAATTCAAATGCAAAAAGCAACACTTGCTTTAAATTTGGTAAAATCCAGATCAACATAATGCAGTGATTAAGCTTCCATTCGCTGATTGAGAATGTATGTCGTATCGATGTTTCAATTGTGGGGGCTGTTTCCTTAAAGTCGGTAAAAATGAGTGATCTTTAGTTTAGTCCTCCTTGGACTCGTCTTATGGACTCCAGTGTATTTTTACCATTGTAGAATGTTTTTCACCTGAAAGAGGGTCTGGATTTCCTGATATTTTTCATTACTTTTCGTTAGCCTTCATATAAATTGGTTTCTCCTATAATTTTTGGCCATTTATGTTGTAGAAATCTGGTGTCGAAACTTACGTATTTCATGTTAATTGAAGTCTAACTGCTATTGGATTTAGGAGAGATTCTCTATACTTGGATGAATTCGTTATCATTTTTTGGGAGTTACATTATAGGTTATCATGTCACTCAATTTTGTTGGTATGTTTTTAAAACAAATGCAGGTTGAGTTCCATGTGAAGGAAAATGATGTCTTTGGTGCTGATCTCATGGGCATTGCTTCTATACCAGCAAATGAGATTGCCTCTGGTAAGCTGATCGACAAGTGGGTTCCGGTGATTGCATCATCTGGGAAGCCCGCTAAGCCCAATGCTGCTGTCCATTTGCAGATGACATTCACACCTTGCAACGAAAATCCAATTTATTCGAAAGGCCTTGCCATAGATCATGGACTAAAGGAGAGTTATTTTCCTTTGCGTCATGGGGGAAATGTGAAACTTTACCAAGATGCTCATGTGCCTGATGGGTTGTTGCCGGAGATTGAGTTGGACAAGAATGTACACTTTGAGCATGGCCAGTGTTGGGAGGATATATGCCATGCTATATTAGGGGCACATCATTTGGTGTATTTAGTGGGATGGTCTATATACCATAAGGTAAAGTTGGTCAGGGAGCCTACTAAGGAATTGCCGAGTGGTGGGGAATTGACTCTGGGGGAATTGTTGAAGTACAAGTCACAAGAAGGGGTTCGAGTGCTGATGTTGGTTTGGGATGATAAGACTTCCCACAAGTACCTTAATACGGTAAGGATTCTGAAATTTAGCATGCAGGGTAAAATATGTTACTAGCATATATTCTTGTATATTGTTCTTTAAGTGTACACTGTTTTAACGAATTTGAATACTTGTTTTTTGGATCAAACTCGAAATGCATTACATTAGTGCTCTGCTTTTGTTAAAATATATTGGATAACGAACCTAGTTGAGTATGTAATAGAGACATTGTGTGGTCCTGAAGATTTTAAATTTAGTTGAGAAATGGATGAATCCGTAGGAACATGGAACCGTGCAAAATAAACTGAGGGATTCTTCTATTACCAATGGAATGGCAGATACATCAGATCTCTCACATTGAAAATGGCATGCTTATTGTTTTGTCATGATATTTACATTCTTTTGTGCCAACCACAGCGGTTCAATTATTCTGCTAATCCATTCATTACATTTTATTGCAGCCAGGAGTGATGGAAACACATGATGAAGAAACTCGGAGGTTTTTCAAGCACTCATCTGTTATTTGTGTGTTGGCTCCTCGTTATGCGAGCAATAAGATGAGCATCATTAAGCAACAAGTATGTTTCACTCTATTTTCATTTCCTCAGAAATAATTCAATGGCTTTGAAATCCATGTAGGGGAGTTTTTGAACTCTGCTCCCTGTGACATGGAAGCTTAACCTATGCAAGTGGAGCATTGGCTATTTATAACTCACATAAATGAGACAATAAACTGTTATTCTTCTGTGTTGTTCAGGTTGTTGGAACAATATATTCTCACCATCAGAAATGTGTAATTGTTGACACCCAAGGCCGTGGCAACAACCGGAAGATAACTGCTTTCCTTGGTGGTCTAGATCTGACCGATGGACGTTATGATACGCCAGAGCATCGATTATTTCGTGATGTGGACACTGTTTTTAAGGATGACTTTTACAACAAAACGTTTCCTGTAAGGAACTTTCTATATTCTCCTACAACATCATCATTCCTGCATTTATAAATTCGTCTACTGTTTGAAAGTCTACACTCTCACTCATATCGAGATGTGTGGGATTCCAGTCTGAACGGTCGACAAGGAAATCCGTCTGTCCACGGATTTGCTGCATCCCCACAACCCACCCCCACCCTCGCGCCAAAGTAAATAAATATATCAAAATCGCTGTGATTATGTTGTAACACCATTGTTTTGTTCATTTTCCTCACCTGTCTCCTATATTATGAATAGTAGTTCATTGTAGTCATCATTCAGTCACATCAGTAACTTCGATAACCCTACTTGTTTAATTTAAGAATTCCATTTTATTCCCCAAGTAATACTCCTAAGCAGCAAGGTTTTGTTCTATTATATCCTAAAAGTAATATACGGAACTAATATTCCGTATTAATAGTGATGCTTCAGTTGTACTTTCTCATAGGTAGGAACAAAGTGCCCGAGACAGCCATGGCATGATTTGCATTGTAAAATTGAAGGCCCTGCTGCTTATGATGTGCTTAAGAACTTTGAGCAAAGGTGGAGAAAAGCTGCAAAATGGTCGTTTGGAAAACAGTTAAAGAAAAAAACAACATCACGTTCACGTTGGCGTGATGACGCCTTGATAAAGATTGAACGCATTTCGTGGATTACTAGTCCATCCCAAAATATAGGAGATGATGATCCTTCACTGTGGGTCTCCAAGGAAAAGGATCCCGAGAACTGGCATGTGCAGGTTATCAATTTTTCTCACTTTATTTTCCCCCCAGTAATTGATAATTTCTTGCTTTAAGATTGAACTTTTTATTATAGTGGGGTGACTAAAACTCGATTTTATTGTCACTTTGATGTATTTGATGTGGCTAAAATTTACTTTTATCTGTAATCAGGTTTTCCGATCTATAGATTCAGGTTCAGCTAAAGGATTTCCCAAGGCTAACCAGGCAGCTACAGAAAAGGTACTAGTCCAAATTTCTCCATTGTGTTGGAAGTGCTACATATACTTCAGCTTATTTAAGTTCGGGTTTGAAAATGAAACTAATGAAAGTTACTTCAATGCAGAACCTAGTGAATGAAAAAAATTTGGTGATAGACAGGAGCATTCAGAAGGCTTATGTCCAGGCAATAAGATCTGCGCAACACTTCATATACATTGAAAATCAATATTTTCTTGGTTCATCATATGGTTGGGACAGTAGCAAAAATTGTGGTACGCTGCTTTTACGGTTTCTTTTGCCCTGAGCACGTGATCTGCTATGTTTATTTATTGATTGGCATCACTATACTTGAGCATTGTGATATCATGTATGTTGCCACTGTTATGTTCCTTCAAGATATGAGATAGAGGAGGCGAGAGGATGAAGTGGCCCATATTTGAGTAGATGAAAAGGTGACCCCATATGGGTGGATCAGTGACTAGTAGTCAAAGTAATAAGTAATAATAGAAACTCTGTTCCAATCCCATTTTTCCTTAAAATCGGCTTCCATCTCAATTTTGTTTGAAGTAAAACAAATTAGAAAATAACATCCATTCCATTTGATTAGTTAAGTTGTTTTCTTCTGCTTAAATCCGATATTGATCTTTGTCAAGCATATTCCTACTTTTTTCTCAGTTTATTTATTTGGTGTCTCTCCACCTCTCACACTTGTTTCATTTCTTAGGTGCGGACAATCTTATTCCAATGGAATTGGCATTAAAAATTGCCAGCAAAATAAGGGCAAAGGAAAGATTCAGCGTATACATTGTTATACCAATGTGGCCAGAGGGTGTTCCTGATACTGCTGCTGTACAGGAAATCCTCCACTTTCAGGTTGTCATAATAAGAATTACATATTGAATGATCTTAATATTAGGTCCATCATTACAGGACCATATCTCAAATTTTCCTGAGTTTCTATGGTTTCAGTTCTGCTTGTTGTACTTGCCCTAGAGATAGATATAACTTACCTCAACAATATTATAAAATATTAAAGATGCCCAATAAGAATTCAAATAAAAAATGTATCAAAAGTACATTATGGTTCACTTTACTGTAACTTAGTAATCTGAAAGCAAAAAACTTAAGGATTTATAAACAAATGCATCAGGCAAAAAGGAGTTTGCCCCCCTAAAGTTTTGGCCTTTTGTGCGATTAGCCCCTGAAATTTCAAATTTGGTACGACTTTCCCATTGTAAATTCTAAAGTTTAAGTGGAAAATCGCATCGAATTGGAAACTTAAGGGGCAAATTGCACACATGCAAACTTTATGGGGGCAAATCACACTGAATATGAAAATTCAGGGGGAATTTGCAAACCATTAAACTTTTTATGGCACTTTGCACAAGAAGACAAGATATTGTCCATGTAATGAGCAGACAAGATAGAGCAAAAGAGCCCAGAAATGAGAGCATAGAAATATATGATAAATAATGAAATGTCTTTTAGATGAGATGGCAATCTTTGTGGTAGAGACTTGACTACTACCTAAGTTCTAGGTTCAAATCTTGCCTCCACTTAGAAGTAAGATACGCCTAACCTCCCAACAAGCCTCACCCTCTAATGTATCACGTATATAGGTATTTTGTGAGAAGTGGATCGAAGTGGAAAATAAGACAATTCAAGTAAATATAAATTTGGATATCAATTTAGAACCTTCCTTCAAATGCACTGCCTTTTGAATGACAATGTTAGATGCTCACTTTCCATGTTTCTCATCTGCGAAATACTGATATTTAGACGTGATTTTTTTTTTTTGTTCTATATAGGGGCAAACAATGCAAATGATGTACAAAATAATTGCTGAAGAACTGAAGTCTGCTCAAGTGGAGAATGCTCATCCAACTGACTATCTAAATTTCTATTGTCTCGGAAATAGAGAGGAACCCCCTAAAGAAGCTAATGCAGATGGCAAACCCGTGAATGGAAATACAGTAAATTTTCTCACTTAATTGTTTCTTACATAATATTAACCATACGTATTTCTAACTCTTCATTCAATGAAAATGAAAGTTTGTCTTCCAAAAATCATCTACTACCCGGGCCAATTTTATTTGAAACTGGAGTATAGTCTTCAATATTAACAAAACATTTCGCCTAAACTCTGTCCCAAGCAGCGAAAGAGTTTTTAGGAGGTTTATTCTACGTCATTGAATGTAAAACCTTAATATGGTGTATCTTGTAGATTTATCTTCACCCTCCTTTCTGGATTTTGACTAGGCATTCAGATTTGGCCCACATGTTTCTATACAATCTTGCTTCATTGAAAATCATCTAAAACTGTGTTCTAGTTGTCTTCCTTTCTAATAATGGTGAAACGTTAATTTTAAAACATAATCATGACAGGTTCCTGATTCAACAAAATATGGACGATTCATGATTTATGTACATGCCAAGGGAATGATTGTAGATGATGAGTATGTGATATTGGGTTCTGCCAATATTAACCAACGTTCGTTGTCTGGTTCAAGAGATACAGAAATTGCTATGGGTGCTTACCAGCCTCATCACACCTGGGCAAAGAAGGCAAAACATCCACATGGCCAGGTTATGCTTGTGCATATTACTTTTATTTCTAAAAATAAGAACCGGTGCTAGATATACGTACTTAGTTTAGCAGGGTTTCTCATGTTCGGGGTTCAGCTTTCAACGTGTTCTATTTTTTCCAGAGTATAGGATGAAACAAATTCATTTGAGTCTCATGTGAAAATGCAGGTATATGGCTATCGCATGTCACTTTGGGCAGAGCACTTGGGTATGCTTGATAACTGTTTCAAGGATCCAGAATATCTGGATTGCGTGAAGAAAGTAAATAGCGTTGCAGAAGATAACTGGAGAAGATTCACAGCTGAGGAGTTCACTCTATTACAAGGACATATTCTCAAATATCCGGTTCAGGTCGAAGTTGATGGAAATGTAGGCTCTTTGCCTGGACATGAAACCTTTCCAGATTTTGGTGGTAAAATACTTGGGGCTTCAACCGGTCTGCCTGATGCTTTGACTACATAAATTTCTAGTACTAGAATTTATATCAGCAGTTCTGTGCAAATCTGTAGCACCCCCAAAAGGGGTTTGGAAATAGGTAAAGTACCATATTTGATACTCTGAATGTGTAAAAATATCTGCTTGCTTGCAAATGTTAGTTGTGCTGTCCCATCTTCTTGTAATTTAAAACTCTCTTGTATAATTCTTTACCAAGAGCAATAATAATATTCTTGTTGATGTGCTTAAAAACTCTTTCTTTCTTCATTATTATGCAGTACGGTAATTGTATCTTGGCCTTGATTAAGTCATGCTTCTTATATCATTACCATGCATTTCACTCGGTCAACTAACAATGACAGAAGCAGAATAATACTAGTAAACATGCAAAATCTGATTGAATAATGTACCTGTTCATGGGTTGTTGAGACAGGGGAGTTTGAGGAACCAGGACTACTAGGATTTTTTTGTTTGTATATATATATTTGTAACTTGATGATCACTCCCTGTTTAATTCATCTAAAATAATCAGGTATTCAGTTCAGATTTGATTAGTTGAAATTTACACTATAACTAAGTTCAGTTTCAGATCTATCAGTTCATTTCAGATTTCTTCAGATCGTCTGATTCTTTTATTTACTCCATATTTATATTATAGGGTAGTTATGTCTTTATTGTATGGAAAACAAACAAATTCGCAGAGAAAACAGTTTATTATTTTATGCTACCATCTTTCTTGTGAGATTTAATAAGACCAAGACCAATAATTAAAGACTGCCTGTTACAAAATTTTAGAGAAGACCGCGAAAGTCGTCTCTTTTTAAATATTAATACTAACAAGTAACAACTACTCTTTTTAAATATTAATACTACTAACAAGCAGTTGGACTTTGTTGGTGTAGAGTGTACTCCTTTGCTTGTCCAGTGCAGTGTACATCAATTCATCCCTGTTTAGAATCTTTAACCAACAATGGCAGAAAAAGATGTCGACAAATCCGTCAACAACATCGTGTACCTCCATGGAGACCTCGACCTAACGATCGTGGATGCTCAAACACCGCCAAAGATGAGCTTGATCCTCGGGAGTACCCTCAGGTCTGTGAGTTTGATCTCTCGCATTATTTTACTGTCAAAGATACTTCCAGGATATTATATGTTTGACCTCATACTGAGTGGCTCAACGGTTTTTGCCTTCTTCCAAATCACGACTTGAGATCCCTGTTGCTCGACTCATTAAACCTTCAGCAAAACGGCCACTCAGGATCAGCGTTTATGTAGCTGGTACTCGGGTTGCACGCACTCGAGCCATATTCTACTCCGAGACCTGTGTTTGGGACCAGCGTTTTGAAATCCAGTTAGCTCATCCTGTTTCTGAGGTCAGTTACACTGTAATGGACTTCATGTTTATTGAATTGTTTTCATTAATGACATAGCAATGTGAATATTGAAAACCTGGAGTGCCTATGCATTTTAAACTGGAATAGAGAGATCTCCTGTTATTTAAATATATCCTGATGAATTTGTTATCAATTATCATACCATGATAATATAGTCATAGCAGTCATACATTTTCTTTAATCTTTCCTAAACAAATACTGCAGGTTGAGTTCCGTGTGGAATACAAAAATGCAATTGGCCGTCACCATGTCATTGGACGTGCCACAGTATCAGCAAAGAAGATCGCCAAAGGTGAGCTGATTGAAGAGGTGGTTCCAGTCACCGATTCAGGATTTTTGCAACGTAGTTTGCTTACTTCTGTCAAATTGCGAATGAAGCTCACACCTTGTCACCAAAACCCAATTTATTCAAAAGGTGTTGAGGGAGATCAAGGACTCAAGGAATGTTATTTTCCATTGCGGAATGTGGGAAAGGTTACACTTTACCAAGATGCTCATGTGATTGATGGGATGTTCCCCATGATTGAGCTTGATAATAACACACACTTGGAGCATGGAAAGTGTTGGGAGGATATATTCGATGCAATATGGAACGCAAAACATTTGGTGTACATAGCAGGATGGTCAATTGGCCACAAGGTTAAGTTGGTTAGGGATGAGCCTTCTAGGGGATTGCCTAACGGTAGGGATTTGACATTGGGGGAGTTGCTCAAGTACAAGTCAGAACAACCAGGGATGAAAGTGCTATTGTTGGCTTGGCGTGATACGGTAAGTATAAAGCTGTAAATTTGAGTACATACAATTTGGCGTTATAATTGCTGGTTTTGATCACTGGCTTTTTACTGGAAAGTATGCTTCACAGAATGCAGGATCAATCTTTCATCAACATCAGCAAGAGTTTTGACCCTGCTGAGCATAACTGTTAATATATATAAATGATTAGAATCTCTAGTTATATTAAATTCGTCTAACAACTGTTAACAATTCTGCTATCTGTTCATGATAGTTGAACGTGATGGGAACTTGTGTTGCAGAAGTTGTCAAATTTTTCAGGGGCTCACGTGTTATTTGTGTACCAGCTCGACGTTATAGCTTACAAAAGCGGAAGGTACGTTTGCTGCTGATTTCTGTTTTCACTTCTTCCGGATATACTAGTATTAGTTAACCTTTCATTTCTACAGGGCAGGTAAACAAACACTGTACCACCTAGGATAGACATATATAAAATGATTATAGGTTAATTTATAGAAACATACTGTAACTAATATTGGTATGTAATATTTTGGAGAGATATAGAAAGTTAATTCCCATTTTACTTTAAACAAACAGTCAAGGCTTCTTTTCTTTTCTTTTTTCTTTTTTCTTTTCCAAGGTTGGAAAATTTACATATTCACACCATCAGAAATGTGTAATTGTGGACACCCAAGGTCATGTAAACAACCGAACGATAACTTCATGCATTGGTGGTCTAGATCTCTGTAAAGGTCGCTATGATACACCTGGGCATCGACTGTTTCCAGAGCCCAACAGTGTCTTTCATGATGATTTGTACAATCCAATTCCTTCTGTAAGAAACATGCACATATCTTGTTTCTTTTACATTCTTCTAAAACTTTCCGTTACTATGTCTGTTGTGTACTGTAATATGGCTCTGGAGGAACATAAATCTACCTATGGAAGTCCACCCTTTAAACAGTTTTACTCATTGCATTGCGCTGTATAGGCCTAATCGTCCAAAGCACATGGCCCATGTTTAGGTTAAATTAACAGTACATGGTCCACAAAGTATGTGTTAAGATGACAAAGTTTCCTGTTTGGTTCCCTTCTCCTGCGTTGTGCAGGAAGACTGGACTTGTATCTGATATTTTAGCATGAGCACATAACTTTCTCTATCATTACACGTATTACAACAAGCATGACAACTGTTACTTCTTGTGTTTGATTATATTCTAAAATTTGATTTGCTGTAAATTTTCTCGTAGCCAAATGGCCCAAGACAGCCATGGCATGATTTGCACTGCAGAATTGAAGGACCCGCTGCATATGATGTGCTTAAAAACTTTGAACAGAGGTGGACGAAATCCACTCATTTGTCGGAAATTGCAAAATCATTGATTACAGAACATCCAAATGTGTATGATGAGGCAAAACAAATTGAGAAGAAATGGTTAGAGGCACTTATCAAACAAGATCCTCATAATGCCTTGATTGAGGATGTTTCGTGTATTAGTCCATTTGCTACTTTTAAGGATGAGCATCATTCCAATGGAGTTGATCCAGAAAACTGGCATGTTCAGGTTATAGCAAGTTTTGAATTCATTCTTCTCTCTAATAGCAGGTTTTGAATTTCTCACCTAATAGCAGAATTCTTTCAGATGAATGTCACGTGACTTGGGTTCTTTTCTTAGTGATCTTGATGTGATTAAAACTTGGATTGTTGTGTTAATCAACAGGTTTTCCGGTCTATAGATTCAGATTCAGTGGAAGCATTTCCAAAGACTGCTCCTGCTGCTAAGCAACAAGTACCTAGCTACCTCAACTTCAATGCGTGTGCAGCTGTACATGTAACAGGAACCACAAATCTTACCTTATATAAATTGTTACTTTGATGCATGCAGAACTTGGTCTTCTATAAAGATTCTGCAATGGACATGAGCATTCAGAAGGCTTACATCAAAGCAATCAGATCGGCTCAACATTTCATATATATTGAGAATCAATATTTTCTCGGTTCCTCTTATGCCTGGCCCTCGTACAAAAATGCAGGTATGCTGCTTTCTAGATTTCACTTAAGGCTATGTGATTGGTTTCTTCTTAAAAGCTCCTATCAACCTTTGTACTTATATGACATGTTTATTTGCTTGTTGGTTGTTGTTTCATTTCCAGGGGCGAACAATCTAATACCAATGGAACTTGCGTTAAAAATCATCAGCAAAATAAGAGCAAAGGAGCGGTTTGCTGTCTATGTTGTTATTCCAATGTGGCCAGAGGGTTCGTCCAATGACTTGGCTAAACAACCAATCCTTTATTGGCAGGTAATATATTGGATCTCGAAACAGGTGCTATATTTGTTGTTTTACAGGTATTACTCCTGAGCTAATAACCGGTTACCGGTAATCTCTTTCACTTCTCTTTCTTCTTTGGTCTTCTGTCTATTCCTTTCCTAGCATGATTTCCGAAAATAGATCATCATCAAATGACTAAAAGAGCATAGTAAAAGAGACCAAGAAGTATTATAAACATAAGAACATCAAATGAATCTGCATAAGTTATACAATTTGCCACATACCTCCCATGTCTCCTACTTATTATATTTTACAATTTTATAGATATATGAATAAATCAGATACTCATATACAAGTTTTCGTAGTATTTAATCAACTGCAAAGTACTCGTGCATGTGCTTGCTTATGTTTGAAATATTTGCACCTGTAGGGGCAAACAATGCAAATGATGTACAAAATTATAGCCCAAGCATTGGAGTCTGCTCAACTGGATAATGCTCATCCAACTGATTATTTGAATTTCTACTCTCTTGGAAATAGAGAGGAACCACACACGAAGGCAAACGCAGGTGGCCAAGGCTTCTTGTTCCGTAATAAAGTAATTGCCTTATTTTCAAATGAATATTGTCCCTTTATTGTTTTTCACTGTGGCCCTCATCTAATGAACTATTTGATTAATTAAAAAAAAATGTCTTTTTTTGTGGTGGAAGCACATGAAATGGAAAGAAAACATCTTACAAAAAGATAAACAACAAAGATTTATGTTCCTGCATCCACCATGAGGTTGCACATATATTGATTTTGCAGAGTTATTACGTACAATTTCTAGATCTTAAGACCATCTACAGCAGAGTTCCACCAACTTGGTAGAACTATGGAACCTCGCTAGAACACCAAGCATTGTTTCAACGGGTTCCACTACTATTTTTCTTTTTTATTTTTACTTTTCTCTTTTCCATATGTTTTCTTATTTTTCATTTCTTTGTCTGTTTGTTTGAAAGGAAATATGATAAAATAAATGAAAAATGTGGGTTTAAAAAGGTTTCACCAGTGGAGAATGGAGATAATCTTGTGTTTGGCTTCAAGTGAGGGATAATTGACGTGGCAAATGGTCTAAATACGTATAAAATTTGTGTTCTTAATTGAAGAACTTAAGCTTTTAGAAAAGTAAACATATTTTTCCAGTCTGATTTCTGAAGATCTACTTGCTGGAAAAATATGGAAGAAATTCATTTGAATTTAATTAGTAATCCTGGCAGGAATTAGCTTCACACAAATATGGAAGATTTATGGTTTATGTGCACTCCAAGGGGATGATTGTGGATGATGAGTACGTCATAATAGGTTCTGCCAACATTAACCAACGGTCAATGGCTGGTTCAAGAGATACAGAGATTGCCATGGGTGCTTATCAACCTCATCACACTTGGGCAAAGAAAGAAAAACATCCACATGGCCAGGTTGGTTATTTAAACTGTTATGCATGTTACATCATCTAACATTAGATGTTGAAGAACTTTTAACCGCGCATAGTACAATTAAGCATCAGCCTAATACTTCTTTTTCCCGAAGAATATGACAAATTAACATTATCATTTGAAACTCATATGATTGCAGGTGTATGGATACAGAATGTCACTCTGGGACGAGCACTTGGGAAGCATTAATGATGATTGCTTCAAGTATCCGGAAAGTTTGGACTGTGTAAATAAAGTAAATAGTATTGCAGAAGATAACTGGAAAAGATACATAGCTGATGAATTCAAAGAGCCATTGGAAGGACATATTCTTAAATATCCAATTCAGGTCGAAGGTAATGGAGACGTAAGTTATAGGCCTGGACATGAGACTTTTCCAGATGTTGGTGGTAAAATACTCGGGAGTTTATCTAATCTGTGTTACCTGGGAGGAAAAAAACTCGGGAGGATTTCAACCACATAACTATATGCTGTCTAGCTTTGACGCCATTAGTTATGTGCTAGAATTTACCACCTCAAATTAAAGGGGTTTGAAAATACCACAGGTAGACGTAGATGCAGATGGAAATGTAAGTGCTTTGCCATTAGGGACTCGGACTCGGACCCCTCTGTACAATCATCTGCCAAGACGTCTGACCACATAATATTTGCGGAAATTTCCTTAGTACTTGTGTGATGCACATGCTGCTCCAAATAAAGGATTCAAAAAGACGTACTTTTATCATTCTTGTGATGAGATACTCTAGTGAATTTGCTTGCACAATGTTTGTAACATGTGCTTACCCACTGTGTTGTATTTACTTGTATGACACTTCTTCAGATAATACAAAAACATTTGTAGTCTTCATTGTTATGCTGTATTCAGTGTGCAATTCTGTAATCGTATGTAAGTCCATTGTCATGCATTTAAGTTTTCGCCCTGGCTTTCTGTCTGTCCTTGAAAAATGACAGAAACAAACTAACAAGCAAAATCCAATTAAAGAACTTGATATATACAACCATATATTTCATTCATGTGACAATTCCACTCTGCCTAATATTTTAAGCTCTATTTCATTCATGTGGCGTTAACAGTAGTGCTGGTGGTGGCTTTCGGGGCTGAGGCACCAGCCTTCTGGCTTGAAGTCTGAATCTGTCTAGTGGAAAATCTAGCTAACTGAAACTTCATACAGAAATAGTTCCATGCATGCACCCTCCAAGTTCACTTGTCAAAGCATGATGTCCATTTTACTCTCTAATGCATGCCTCACCCAAAATATAATAATCTGTCTTTTACTTAATACTACTACTACTACTTACTAAACAACATCTGTCATGAATGATGGAGACAATTCAATAAATTAATACAAAACATTGGAATAAAAGAAAAAACCAGCAGAGACTCCAAGTCTTGTTCCAGCGAAGTCAGCTTTGTATAATATTGGATATTAGTGACAAGTAATTACTAGCTACCAAGTAGTTGGCTTGACATTGCTTGCATAACTACTCTCTGATCCTTAAATTACCAATTACTAGCTAGATTCCTTGAAACTCAGTAGCCTAGCTAGCTAGGTACAATGGCAAAAGAAATATGCCTCCATGGAGAAATCGATCTGACAGTAGTAGATGCAGAAAGAGCCGAGAACACTGCCTTGGTATGGGCAGCATCTACCCTCCCTGTTTTGTTCATTTCATTACAACCAAAAGATCGGGGACTTATGTTAGCTTGCTTGGGCATAAGTTATCTTTCCGCCAAACGATTTTTTCCTCTGAAGCATCCACGGGTCAGCATCAGCGTTTGTGTAGCTGGTTCACAGGTCGCCCAGACTGGCAGCTCCAGTGAACCAACTTGGAACGAAAGTTTCACTATCCCCTTAGCTCATCCTGTTACTCAGGTCAGCTCATACTATCTAGCTACTCTTAGTACATTTTAATATTCATGTAGAAACTATCTATAGATTCCTTAGTTACAGGCATTAGATTCATCATGTTCTACTGATTTAAGTTTAGATCCATGGGGTTCTATTTGTGTCTGTGCTTTAACACATGCTATAATCTCTACTAGTGTTTTTCGATATCTTGACTTTCCAATGGCATTTTTCAACATTACTTAGATTCATCAGGTGAATTTCCTTTTTCCCCTGCATAGAATCTTAGAAATGTTACTTTGCCTCGAGTATGCAACATCTCAAAAAATTAAAAAACTCAAAATGATCATGTTTTACTTGGCTTTAAAATGTGAAATATCAAAAAGAAAACGAGAGGCACAAACAGGTATTGAATCCTTACATATATACAGGTTGAATTCCACGTGAAACGCGAAGGTTCACTTGTTCGAGAAGACATGGGAACTGCCTTCATATCAGCAGAAGATATTGTCACTGGTGAGCCGATTGACAAGGAGGTTCTGGTAAAAAGAAAATTTTTTAACTTTTCTTGTCCCACATATGTCCATGTCAAGCTGAAATTCACTCCTTGTCATAAGAATCCAAAGTATTCAAAAGGTGCGGCTAGAGATCAAGGACTCGAGGAAAGTTATTTTCCTTTGCGGCGTGGGGGAAAGGTGACACTTTACCAGGACGCTCATGTGATTGAGGGTATGCTGTCAGAGATTGAGCTGGATAACAATAAGACCTTCAAGCATGAAAACTGTTGGGAGGATATATGCCACGCGATATTGGAGGCAAAACACCTGGTGTATATCGTTGGATGGTCAATTTACCACAAGGTAAAGTTGCTCAGGGAGACTAGTAAGCAATTGCCACCAGGTGTGAAACTGAATGTGGCAGAGTTGCAGAAGCTAAATTTGGGAGAGTTGCTCAAGCACAAGTCACAACAAGGGGTAAAAGTGCTTTTGTTGATCTGGAGGGACAAGGTACGTTATGGTAATACGTATACCATGTCTGAAACAATCGCTAGATAGGGTGTAAGAGCCCAAATTTTAATGAACATTTGTTCGATATATAGTTCAGAAGTGTAGAACCATGAGCATTAGAACAGTTCTGCTGTTACAAAATGAAAAATGCAACTGTCTTGGCAGAACTTTAGATCCTTTTGCCTATGCCCATGGAAGCTATGTTCTGTGAAAGTGTGGATAATAAAATTCAAGTAGCCAAATGTTTAGTGAAAAAATTGTAAGACCCATAAAAGTTCTTATCTAAGTTCAGATAAAGAATGACTCTAGAATTGACATAGGAACGGTTGATACTTATTTTAGACCTCTGGCAGTTTTACTGAAAGGTTAGGTTCAGGAACACATGCATGGTTTGTTTTCCATCCACATTAACAAATTCTTCTAGATTCACAGATAGTTCTGAACATTTCTGTTAAACATATAGAACATATTTTGCAGGCAGGCAAAATGAAAACTCATGACAAAGAAACATACAGGTTTTTCTTGAACTCAGGTGTTACGTGTGTGTGGGCACATCATCGTGAATTTGTAAGTCATTCCCGAAAAGTATCCTTTGTTTTATAATCCTATCTTTTGGTAATAATTGAAATTTTGAAATCCGACATGAATCAAGTTTAAGTTATTTTACTTCTGGAAGTGATCGTTTGAGTTAGAGAAAGCAAATAAATAGCTTGTTCAAACTTCAAAGTTATCTGATATCTGAAAATGAACATGCAATCCAAAGTGCAGTAGAAGTGCAGAACTAGTACTTTCTTCAGCTGAGATATGGAAGTTGAATGATACTTAGTATAAGATTCGGCGGCTTACTGTATGTAAACTAGACATTGAAGCTTTTGCTGGATGTTCTTTACTGATTTATTTATTTTATCAAGGTTGATAATATCATATATTCACACCATCAAAAATGTGTGCTTGTGGACACTCATCAAAACGAGAGCTGCAAACGTAGGATTATTGCATTCCTTGGTGGTCTTGATCTCGCTGATGGGCGCTATGATACACCCAAGCATCGGCTATTTTGTGATCTAGATACTGAATGCAAGGACGATTATTACAACCCAATGTTTTCTGTAAGAAACTCATGAATCTTGCTGCCTTGGCATTCTTTCACTTTCATTTCATTGAGAAAGTAGTTTGTGCTCCATTACATTCGAACATCACTAATATGCCCAACGAATTCTTGAATTTAGTTTTTAATTTGATGTAGTCAATTAAAGAAGGTCCAAGACAACCATGGCATGATTTGCACTGCCGACTAGAAGGCCCTGCTGTTTATGACGTGCTCAAAAACTTCAAACAAAGATGGATAAGAGCCACCAAGTCTTTAACATCTGAAAGAAATTCCCTGATAAAGATTGATACCGTTCCCTGGATGATTAGTCCTTTATTGCAGGTCACCAAGGAAGATGATCTTGAAAACTGGAACGTTCAAGTAATGATGACTCTCACCTTTCCTTGATTGTTCCAACTTTTGAAGCAACTGAAACTTTGATTTTTTAAACAGGTTTTCCGATCTATAGATAGTACTTCTGGAAGCCATCATCGAAAGAAAGGCGCTGCAGCTAAGAAAAAAGTACTCCTAACTTCACACTATGTATCTGAGCTTTAGCTTCTTTTAAATTCTGGTTTGCAAAATGAGCCAATTTATTGCAGAGAGTCCGTGGAGTATATTCGACAGAGAACCTAGTCCCTAGAGGAAGTTCAGATGAAGAAATTTTAATGCTAGACAGGAGTGTTCAAATGGCTTATATTGAAGCAATAAGATCTGCTCAACACTTCATATACATTGAGAATCAGTATTTCATTGGTTCATCTTACGCTTGGTCCTCGCACAACAACGCAGGTATAGTATATGCTTTCGTATTTTCACTTTGATATGAAATCTAAACACATAACATTGACAACAGGTTGGATTTTTGTGTTTTTAACTAATAATAATCTGTTCTTAGGTGCGAACAATCTAATACCAATGGAACTGGCACTGAAAATAATCAATAAAATAAGAGCAAATGAGAGATTTGCTGTTTATGTTGTTATCCCAATGTGGCCAGATGGCCATCCCACAGCTAAGCCACAAATCCTTTGCAAGCAGGTATGTTGTTAGTTAATGTAAGTATGGTATTTTCACATTTGTCACATACAAACTACAGCTGTTCACACTTCAGAATCTTCCATTCAGGCAGAGACAATGCGAATGATGTACAGAATGATTGCTGAAGAATTGAAGTCTGCTCATATGGAGAATGTCCATCCAACTGACTATTTGAATTTTTATTGTCTTGGAAATAAAGAGAAACCCCCTCAAGAAATGAATGTAGATAGCCAGACCTCCCTACTTACAACGCGTTCAGGAGAAGCTGATTGCAAGGTATAATTAAATGTTATTCAGTCCTATCCTTGTTTCTTAATTCTTACCAAGTGTTAAGTTGCTAGCACATAGTGTCATCCTGTTATAAGGCCTAAATCTGTTCATGTGCTTCAGTATTGTGCATTGAAATTCAGTGTGTAGTCTGTAACCTGTGTTCAACGATGTTGAACACCAAGGATTGTGCACAAATAAGCCTCGGGGTTCACCATTCGCCCAGTTCATTTACAATTAGAAAGTAGAAACCAAACATGTGATGTTTGGAGAAATTAATCCAACTATTTAATTAAGCAACCTACATTTGTTTTCAATGATACCAGCAGGAATCAGCTCCAAAAGGATATAGGAGATTTATGATTTATGTGCATTCTAAGGGAATGATTGTAGATGATGAATATGTGATATTGGGTTCTGCAAACATTAATGAACGATCAATGGCTGGTTCAAGAGATACAGAGATTGCTATTGGTGCTTATCAGCCTTATCACACTTGGGCCAAGAAGGAGATGATACATCCACATGGCCAGGTTAGCTTTGCATCCTCATTGTTCTGTTTTCGATTTAATGAGAAATCAAACCACTCCGGACATAAGAATAGAGCAGAGACTCAAATTCATGGGCTTGGATGAACATTGAAATGTGTACACCAAATGCAGGTTTATGGATATCGAATGTCACTTTGGGCTGAGCACTTGGGAAAGCTTGACGATCTCTTCAAGGAGCCCGAGCATCTGGATTGCGTGAAGGAAGTAAACAGAATTGCTGATGAAAATTGGACAAGGTACGCAGAAGAGGAGTTTACTAGTCCATTACAGGGACATATTCTCAAGTATCCAGTTCAGGTAAAAAATGATGGAACGGTGAGCTCTTTGCCTGGACATGAAACCTTTCCAGATGTTAATATCAAGATACTAGGGGATAAGACCATTCTTCCTGATACTTGGACTGCATAAACTTAAATTGAACGATTCCGATTTGCATGATCTATATATAATCCGTTACTATGATGCTTGTGATAAGATACTTTAATGACATTACTTGTATAAACTCGGCTTGCCCTGATTCGTTGTTTTGTGTAACTTTCTTGGATAATCCTTCGTCAAAATGCAATGATACTTCTGTTCATAAGTTTCAAAACTTTCCTAGTATTCATGTGCCATTCAATAATTGCATCTTGGCCTTTGTCACATTGATACATTCATATATTGACAGAACATGATTCGGATTGAATAACTTCTTGTTACACAATACAAATAATTTCAGTCGATACACAGGGATCAAAATTTAGAGGATTAGCATATTCAGATACAAATGACATTTAGTGTACTTGACAGTTACTTTTCCAACCATGCCAGCTCCTTGGTGAGGAGCACAGTAGAAAGAGTAAGTCCCTTTCTCTGCCAAAGTAACTTCATAAACCTCGCCTTTAGCATTGAGATAGTCCTCCTCAGCCATCGAAATCTTTCCAGCAGGTACTTCGTCCTCATCGAATACCACGTTATGTGGGAACCCTGCATTGTTCTTGAACGTTATTTTCTCTCCAGCAGATACTTCGAAAGTTCCAGGGATAAAAGCCAGAGAACCGTCATCTCCACCTAGCAAGACGTCAATAGCCAGGGCGTTACTAGCTAGCAATGCGCTGGCAGATGTGGCAGCCACTGCCACGCCAAAGTTCTTCAACGAGGTCTTTACACTCAGCTTCGGAATGGCCCACGCCAAAGTTCTTCAACGAGGTCTTTACACTCAGCTTTGGGATGGCGGTAACTCTGGCACTGGTAGTGGCTTTTGAGGCTGAGGAACCGGTTTTTAGGCCGGTGAATGAGGGGATTGTAACAGCAGCAGGTGTAACAGTTGCCATTTGCTTAGTCTTTTGGCTGAAACTGTGAGAGGAAAACCTAGTATAGCTTACCAGAAGAAGTTGGATTTAGTACCTGATGTTGCGGTGAGTGTTTGTGGAGGAGATGACAAGATATAATCCGTTGATGGGAAATAGGATTATCTGCCAAGGATAATTTCGCACCAGCTAGATTGGATGATATTTTCTGACATGGCATTTGGATGTTTATGATGTGAGGTGGAAAATGGAGAACCATGTTATTAGTGGAGAAGAGAGAGTTTTGAATGTGTGGGGAAGATCAGGTATTCAGGTTAAGGCCTTTTATTTCTTTCCTGGGCTGATCTTTTCTCCAATGAGAAAACTTCACATCAACATGACAGCAGCAATATTCAAGTTTTGGCCACTAACTAAACTTGCCAAAATTTTATCCCGGTGGGGCCGGTCGGGTATTTTGATGTTATCCGAACTCCCTTATTCCAGAAGTGTCTAATAATCTCTCTCAAGGTTCCTAAAGAACCAGAACGTTCCCTACACTAGATGTGTTAAGAATCTGCACCGAGATCAGGTCTGTAATGGGACCAAAACGAACGTGCAATCGTGAGAAAAGAGAACTGAATATACCAAATTCAGAGTTGTTTAGCCTTCGGTCATTCAGATGACCAGGTTCGTCAAGATCCCCAAATAACAATGAACATTGAAACACACATTTTGTAATGCAACCAAGAACTCCCAGTATTCAGGGATCACATTTACTAGTCCTTACTTAACCTCCAACTGTCAAATAGTACGCAGGAAGTAAGGCCATTCAATCAAATCCATTATTATCCGAAGATACAGAAATCTAGTAGTCTTAACAGCTCCAGAAACAAAAACCACAACCAGATGCCATAGCAGGCAGATTATTTAAGAAGAGGCATACTGCCAATATACTTATTAACTAGGAGTCCAGGACGCAAAACAACCCAACAGTAAACAGACAGCAAAGTCGAAATACCATCTCAACTACTCTGTTGCAAAATCTTAAAAATACTGCTTCGCGCTAATGATGCATGCGCATCTTCCGACAGTACTTTATCTACTGACAAAGCACTGGAAAACCCAGGCTTACCAGCCTCTAGAAGCATGGCCGAGAGTAGCAAGAAACTCCAACTTCTCACAATCAGTTAAGCCGCCCTGTTTGCATCTCATTTCAATCTCTTCAAGAGGACCTTTGGAGCAGCTTTGCAACTTCTCCGTCAGATCTTTCAGCTTGAACAAAATAGCTGCCATATCAACTTTGATTTGAGAATTAAATTTCGTCACCTCATTGATATTTTCAGCCAAGTTCTCCAGGGTCTGAAGCTCTGAATGATAGGAATCGTATAGGAAGATGCACTTTCTTTCAGCTTCTTTATTGCTTGTCCATCTGTTCCAGAAGCTACTTTCTCATATCATATACATAAGGGGTCTTTTCATGTTTTATGCTCTGCTAGAGCCTAATCATAGTAAAGGCATATATATATGGGAATTGGCTCTACGTTTCATATTCCAAACAGTGTGACAATCAATTAATGTTAAGATTCAATGCATCAGAAAACTGAAATACTCCTAATTTCTGCAGACTGTATACCTTCTAGGCTTCTATCACACAGAAGCTCATTTACTGAATTATTAAATTCTCAAGGAAGCTGAAGAGTTTTAAGTTTTTTTTACCCCTGAATCTGTTTCTCTTCTAAATCTTCTGAAATCCATTTCATCTCGTAATGTCAAACTAGGCACAAATGTCAGTCAGTGCACCAAAGAAAAATAACAACACACGCACACACCATTAGAAATCTACGGAAGAACTTTCAGACTACGATTTTTAGTGGGTTTCCAGAAGTTCCCATGATCCCATCTTGCATTCAATTAGATTTAACTTTTACTACATAGGCTTTTGAGTACATCTCAACCATAGTTTTTGAAAGCGCGCTATAGCGGCGCTACGCTATGGAATAGAACCCGCCGCTCCAATCGCTACATAGCAGGGGGACCTTCATGAAGCGCCCTGTAGCGGCCGCTACGCTACGCTTTGCATAGCGGCGCTATGGGCGCTTTATGAAGATTGTAAATAGCTGCCCCTTTTTCTTTTTTTTTTTCCATCCTTGGTAACCCCATAGTTATGTCAGAAACATCATCAAGTTAAGTTAAAAGTGTTAAACTTACACCATTTAACAACACAATGGACACTGAATCAACCCATTCTCATTGCAATTAGCGAAGTACCACACTTGACACTCTTCATACCATCCTCACCCAATACCTTACAGCTCCCACTCAAAAGCCAAGAGTAAGGGTAAGGGAAAGGGTAAGGGAAAACAAGTAGTGTTCAAATACATCGAAGAGGAAGAGGAAGAATTGTATGTTAGTGAAGGTGAAGGAAGTGGTGATGATGAAGTGCCGTTTGAAAATGAAGATGATGATTAGTGATGTCACTTTGATGATCGATAGATTTGATGACTTATTTATCTGAGACTTAAGAATTTTGGTGAACAATTTGCTTGGTTGCTTGCTTAGAATTTGTTGGATTTGCTTGGTAGCTTGATTTAAGACTCACTTTTGTTTATACTATGACTTATATGTTATTATTATGACTTCAATCATTAGCTAATTGCATGTATTTGATAATTTATTTGCATATCTATAATTTGTATGAAAATTACATAGAATCTTCGAATAGTGCCGCTATGCTATGCGCTATGACGCTATGGGGGGTCGGGCGCTACGCTCCGCTATCAAAAACCTTGATCTCAACATGTTAAATTAAAGGCTTAGCTCATCTAAAATCAGTGCAAGACAAAGGGAATTTCCAAATAATATGGAGTCCACTAGTAGACTTGCTAGCAGTTACCGATAAACAGGGCAAGAACTTAAGTGCTCTAACTGGAAGTCTGGAATCACACAAACAAATAACATTCTGGTGATGAGATCTTGTGGTATTCACCATTCAAATACAAATTTGTAGTTTTAAGTACCAAGAATGGAGATTGAAGCTTCAGCTAAACAAAATTCAGTAATTAGTTGCATATTCACAGCAATCACTACCAAGCCAGTGTGCTAGAGACATCAGGGGTCAGGACAGCTACTGCAAGCAAAACACTTCACAGTAATGCATCCATAACCTATCTGCTCAAATGATCTTACTTCCAAAACAACATTGGAAAAATGGTAAGTTTGAAACGGAACAAAAAACAGACTTTTTCGTGTGGATTTGATGGATAGATCAATAATATATAATTGTGACTTATACAAATTCTAAACTGTCAAAGGACAGTATTATCTCAAGTCATTTCGACAACATCTAAAGTCGTAACCTAACCAAGTATTAAGTGCCTCTCCATTCATATAATAAGAAGCCAGGACCATAATAATGCACGTTATGAGGACAACAACCCTGCGCCATCATTTAGCTACAGAAATTTTTAAAGAAGCTTCCACTTTCGAAGAAAAGGAACCATCCATGAATTAAAGCTCAGTTCTAAATATGTAGTAGCTCATGCCGATTCCATTTATTTAATTTATAAAGGCAAGAATGTGCTAAAGCTTGACTACTGCAAATATTCACCACACTAATTATTCAACAAACATTCCTGCGCCAATGTGTCTACATGCAAACAACTTGCAATTCTGTATAAGTATCCGTTTACATATGTATGTAATATTAATCATCGTCTTATTATTCACCAACAAATTAAAATACTCTCCCCTTAACGAGTGTTAGTCCCCAGCAAATAAGGACGTTCCATATATTGGACCATGACAGCATATTCCTATTCATGTAGTTCAAAGGGAAATAGTCTCACCTTCCGAGTAACATATGATTTCACATGTTAGAGCAAGACATTCCATACTAATGTCTCTGCCGAAGTATAATCCCTTTTTTTTTTCATTACTTAATACTACTTGCGGAAAATATTCAACTTCAAAATGTACAATATCTCACTATCAAACACAAACTAAAACTGCATCATCTTTCCGGACTCAAACTCAGCCAACAAGCATGACCATCAAATGCAAAAAAACATGGGCATAATCTATCTCGCAAAAGGGACCTAGAATAGAGCAGTAACACAGCTGCTTATTATGATTTCATTTGATGAATTAAGTTCTGAATTTTCCACAATGTAGTTATGTACACTATATCAACACCACTTATTAAACACAACATAAGATGAGTCATTCGTCTATATACAACCGTAGCGAACTACAACACCAATGTACACCATATGCCAACCAAGAGTACGTACATTAACTTCCTAGTATCAGTCACCTTTTACGAGACGGGGGATGTATCATCACCGTTGTCCTCATCCAAGTCAAAGTAATTAAAGCCCAAATTCTCCAGCGGATTCGGATTGAAGCTCGGATCCACATAGCACTTCATCTCATGAAACAGATTCAAATTGTCCACCAGCTTATGAAAAACATTGCATCCACAACACTGCACCAAAATCAAAAACATTTCCATCAATTACGCGCCTTAATACGTAACTCTCTGATCCTCCCTATTTATAGTACTACAACTTACATTTTCGCATTAACTAACTTAACTAATCAATACACGAATTCATTTCGAAAATCTACCTGAACAAAGACAGTTCCATCAGTATAGGCATGAGGATTGATAGCACGGGTAGTTCGCTGACCGCAGACATTGCAAGTAAAAGCCACGCGCATCCTCCGCCTGGGCGACTTAGTGAAGAGGGACCAGGGAAAAGTGGCTACCTGACCGGAATCGGAATCAGGTCCAGCAGGAGCAGGTGGACCTTCCATACCCGAGCCGGTAGTCCATCCTCTAACATTGACCGAGCTCAAAACCAATCCCATAGCCGCATCCTGAAAGAAACAGAAACACTCAAAACGGTTAATCTGATCATTTGTAAGAGATAGAAAAAGGAAATAAGAATGAATGATTAAGCGTACGCTAGAGAGAGTGGGGTTTCTGAGGATTGGGACAAGGGCAGAATCGGAAGAGTCTTGCTTGAAATCAGGCTCACTGCTGTTGTTGTTATTATCATCTGCACGGAGAGGAAACAATCACAAGTGTTAGAAAGGGAAAATGATAGGGGGTAAAATTGGGGGAAAATAGAGAGATGGAACTGACTTTTGGGGGAAGTTAAGAAACGGAGGAAGCGACGTGAAGGAGGAGAATTCTTTGATTTGGACGGGGAAGAGAAGATCGGAAGAGAAATTGCGCCCGTAGTGGTGGTTAGGGTTTCCATTTTTCCGATTATGATGATGATGAAGATGATTATTTTGGGGGTGTATGTATTGAGTATCCGAGTATGTGTATGTACAGAGGAGGAGGAGGATTGGTGATGTTTTGTATATATGATAATTTGAGCTGAGGAAATAATGAAATGATTGATCTGGAACAAAACAGTTTTGAGAGTAAATTGGTGGTGGTGGCTTTGAATTGAATCAATTTGGGAATCTGGTAAATTAATATCTAGTCCTTGCCCAGTGCCCACTTGAGTTAAGAATCTGTTTCAGCTTACCTGACCTCAGATCTTTTATTTTCTGTGTGCTGCTGTTTTGGACTTTAGATACTGGGCTAAATCCTAAATGTGGACCTGTGACAAAGTACCTACCTAGTCACAGGACCTGGACTAAATTTAGGGGAAGTTAGTGTTGTTTAACGAGCAATTGGCTCAAGCTCGTTAATGAAGCGAGCTTAATTTCAAGCTTATACTTGAGCTCGTTAACAAATTGAGTATTCAGGAGCCGAACTATGGTTAGTGGGACCAGCTTCAAAAGTTAGGTTCGGATTCGGCTCAAATCCCTTATCGAGCGAGGCGAGCTCAAGCCTTATACCCTACAGATACAGATAGGGTCAATTCATTTTTAATAGCAAGCACCCTAGAGTTCTTTTTTTATCTTTTAGATATCTATATTAATCATGGCATTACATTGGAGGGGAGGTGTCCCTGAATTCTAATGATTCGAGATAAAAGATGATGAGGATGAGCTTCCTTTTTCTGTAAGGGGCATCCGCCACTAAATTGGCTTCCAGATAATATATACTCCACAAAACAAAAAGTAGTTTAAATAAACAAAAAATAGTTTAAATTCTAGTTACGTACGTTCTTGATGATTAACAAATTAATAACAAGGTCCTGGATCTCTTCATTAAGAAGTACAAGGAAATTACTAACTTTAGAACTCAACTCATAAGAAAAATGTTCAACTACCCTTGAAATGGACCGGACAACTCACACGGCAGCACCAACAGTCCAATTGGAAGGAAGCCTATTTGAGTGTATTGGCGGCATGTTACGAATGTTCACGTCCTGTGGCAGCATGCGGTATTCGATATCATGCTCTCTGAAAATCTTGATCATTTCTTCGACAAGGAGAGATCTCCTTACAAATCTCTCGCCCATGTCCTGGAAATTGAACCTGTGAGTGAGCCATGCGGACCACTTCAACCTGTTCATGTCCTCCAAATCCCTCATCACTATCATCGGATCCGGGTACCAGTGGTCGCTCTTGCTAACGCAATAACTGCAGTTTCAAAAGCAATAGTACAGGACGATATTAAAGGAAACCTGCCATAATATATGCTAACATATAAATGGGAAATAGTTGCCTAAACGGCTAAACCAGTTGTATATATGTAAGGGTGAAAGTGATCTGTTTTGGATACAAACTTCATTACCATGGTTCAGTTACATCAGATCAAATCATTGCAATGTTTTCTACAAAACATGTACAGTTTCAACAATATCATTATACTAATTTAGAGATGGCTACTTATGTGTAGTATACATGCATGTCTGCATTGACATATATATTATCAGAAGGAAAGATGATATAGTATACCTTGTGATTCTCTCCTTCATTATGGTTATCTTCTCAACCGGGGTGGAAATGTTAATGTCGAAATCAACTGTATCAACCATATCCGGGCTACGGTAATAATTGTAGATGGGCTTTGTGGATAACACACTGTTTGGATAATAGATCTTGTGGTTATCATACTTTAGCAGAACCGTTGTCAGAATATTCATCTCCTCAACAACCATCTGGCATATTGAAACCATTGAATAATCCAGTAGAATGTTAATAATAGAGATGTTCTTCATGAGGTAAAATCATTAAATCGAAAAATAACAAAGACTTGAAATCAAGGAAACTTACATGGACCCCGTCAATTTCTATACGATCACCGACATCAAATGGGTGCATGACAAATAAGAAGATTATCGCCTCAAATGTTGTCTTACAAGTGTTTCCAAACATAAATGCCACAAGAAGAAGCTGAGAGCTTAAGAAGATGAAGAACTGCGTTGTAGCAACTCTGAGTATGAGAAGCCAGATGATAACAATGAGAACTCCAACCAACACATTTAGTATTTGGCGTAGCTTGTTGACAGCAGTTTTTGTATCATTCAGAGACAAAGCGAGAGCTTTCCGTTCTCTAAATGCATTCACCTACCAAAAAAATATTGTTGGTGTAGGACCATAAAACAATACTTGAGTATAAAAGAACGATGAGTAGGATCATATGTAGCTAGCACCCACAAGTGATGCAACTCATACGTAAACAGTTACCACTTACCAGTCTGGTTAAACAGTTTCATACTTAATTGGATAGCTAAAATGTAAATAAGTTACTACACAACCAATTCCAACAAACCATATTAACTCTCAGGACACTAATTTGCAAGTAGATGATGTTCTAGTCACAAGACCATCACTCAGGAACTCAAATAGTTTGAATTTGGTTGAATTTCAACAAACACTTGAAAGACAAATTACAATGATTCTCACACAGGACATTTTTAGTTATCTGCATATATTTCAAAACTGGTTTTAATTAGGAGTAGAAATGCATATATAGCAAACTTTTGCATATAATTTCTTCACTGGTTTTGCCTATATATTCATCATTTCGTGTTTCTTAAGTATTGAGCGAATAAGAATTAATCCAATAAAAATTTTGTAACAAAACAATGCATTCTACATGAGGAGGAATAGTGCCTCATTGCGATTTTGTGAAGTGATGAGAATCTGCCACATATTTCAGGGAGCAATCTTTTTTGGAAATAAGCAAGGAAAATGCAAAGATCCATGAATGATGTGGTCTTACCACCCAATTCTTGAGGACTCGTTTGCTGATTCCCCTTTCGTCGCTTAGGCCTTCAAAGAGACGCATGATCTTTGAAACCTCATCCTCACGCATAAAACGCTGCAAGTCTTCCTCATAAATGAACCTGAATGTAATAAAATCTTAATGTTTGGCTTTCAAAAGAAACAAAAACAATGTCCCCAGAATAACATCACAACTGTATAAAGCCATTCAGCTATAGCAATTAAACAATCATGATGTAGAATTTAACAGCATGAAAACAGTCAACCAAAATGTTAGCAGAGCCACTAACTCCAAGATATCTAAAGACAACAATAAGCCTTGGAATTAATGAGACAAAGAAGCAATAAGCCTTGGAATTAATGAGACAAAGAAGCAAGGATCAATACTAGCAAAACATCAACTAGACCAAAAAGCAAAAGCATTAATTCAAAATCCAAATGTGCCTAGGAATAGAAATTTTACTTGGATTCGGGTCTGGCCACATTGTCAAAAATGTTCCTGGCAGCAGCTTTAGCCTGGTTCTCGCTTGTAATGTGCACCATAGCCTCATCCTGATCAACTGTTGAACCCTGTATTTTCTCATCGAGAGTGGAGATTGCTCCTTTCCTCACAATATTCATCAACCTCTTCATATTCCACGCGGAAATATTATTCTGATTCAACCTATGCAGATGATCAATGGTGATACCATTTCCCTCGTCCCTCTTGGAAAATGTCTGACTCTTAGCACCTGCAGACACAGTGCTCTTCCTTGGCGTTGCCCCAATAACTCTCCCGCTTTTCGTGAACACATTGGCCTTAATATCAGCTGGTACACTCACACCTGCACTCTGAAATTTCTGTAACTCAACCTTCACTCTCTCATCCTCTTCCTCCTCACGCCGAATCTCAACCAGCGGAGGCCCAGAAAGCGTCTCAATCACATACTGACTAAACAACGCATCCTGGATCCGATCAAAATATGCATTCACATGAAAAGTGGACGCCAAAACCTTAACCAACAAGGTCTTCAGCAACCAAACCACAGTCCCCAACAACAAACACACCCAAATCTTGGTCACATACGGCAAGATCTGCCTATTCGTCACCTTCTCCACCTTCTCATTAAATATAGAATGCCAAGCAATCAAAACCAACGCCAACCAGACACAATTCTGCACAGCGTTCTTCAAGCCGTACACGAAATACAAAACACGTTTTCGCAATAGAAAGTTCCTTTCGATACAAAAAACCAGAATCCTAATCACCAAACCCGACACTAGCCTCCCGGAAATCAAAACCAAGACCATGAGCTCCCATTTCCACAAATCCAGCCCCAAAACAGCATTTTTCTTAAAGGGTTTAATAGTCAAACTACAAACTAAGGCCGCAATAATGAGAATTAAACTTAGCAACTGAATAACAGAAAGCACATTGAACCTCATTTTCTTATAACGCTCAGGCAAATCCTCTTCTAGAAAAGGATCATCCTCGTCTATTTCACTTATACCTAAAACCTGAGATTTGGCCATCCTGGGAGTATTCTGGGACCTAGAATTAGTCTCTTCTTTCGGTGTATCGTACAGTCTTGATTTCGCCCTGGTTTGAAGGAAACTCGATTTCCTCCTGAAGGAACTGTTGGAGGAGCAGACAAGAACCTCCTCTGGTTCACCATTGGACCGGCCGGCCCTGTTGTTGATGCTGGTAGTTTGAGGGAGTTTTGATAGGGGAGGAGAGTCAGTAGCAAAATCGAACTCTCTGCAGTTTGCAGCTGCTTTCATTACAGGGTCGTTTGTGAAGTCGTAACTGGAGTCTCTCCGCATCCTGTTTACATCATGGCCGCCGTTGATGGTAATATTGACGTGTTTGGGAGGTGAAGAGGCGGAGGAGGATGACGGCATAGTGGTAGCTTGGGTGTGGAAGATATGGAGTTGCACTTATATACTGTTTATGTTATGTTTCCATATAAGAGTGGATTTGACATTGATTTTTTAGAGTATTTTATTGCTGTTTTGGTACAAGGAATAGATTGTTCTTCTCTTCAACGGACAGTGTAAGTTAAGGAAGTTACCATGTAGTAGAAAATTGATGAGCTGTTGCAGTGTACGTACACACACAGGCACCGAAATGAAGGTGGTGATTGAGACAACAGAGGGAGTGAGGCGACAAACGCAAGAAAGAGAAGAGAGTTGTCAGATGTACGGCAAACAGATGGCACTCATTCACTGGTGTCATTTTGTTTTCTGACATTTTTTTGAATTCTTTAGTGGAGACGGAGGGAAAATTTCGGGCTCTAACTTATCCCTTCTATAATTCTATCTCCTGCTCTTGATATATATATCAAAAAATGGACAAGATTGACACATGACATGTCCCTTATATAACTCCTTTCACGTGGTAAAGATGATTAAGTAGCACATGAGAGATCGGGGATTCGAACCTTGACGGATATTGATATGAAACGAAGGGGAAGTCTAAAGATCGAACAATCCTAACACGTAGAATTGAAAGTGACAACGATAGAATTCAATTTCAAACAGTTAAAGCTCATGAAACATCGTAGAACCCTAGATAAATAGATATAATGTCAATAATCAATAATTATAAAAAACCTGACTAATAAATGATAATACAACTATTTAAATAGACCTAGATTGACATCCGCAGTTGCTTCATAAAAGGTGTGGCAGAATCTAATGATCTTTGATAAAGTGGGCATTGAAATTACATGCTATTGCTCCTGTATGACATTTCAGCGCTGGGTTTTTTCACATTAATCCAGGAATTCAGATGAATTTTACTTCTAGAATTTCGGTCACCCTGCGATCCAACTCCAGTTTTTGGGTTGGCGGTTCTGCTCGGAGAACGAATGACCATCCCCCGATTGGTTTGTGAAAAAACGAGCATTGAATCTATAAACGGGATCGTAATGAGTGCAATAGATTTGCTTCACTAGGCAAGTCAAATCTTGAATATACAAGCTGAATCAAATTGAGAAGATTGCTCAGTATAAACAAATCAGAGCTCAGAATTTCATCCCACATAAAATTGAAATAGAGAAAAAAAAAAAAAAAATAGATGAGTAAACCTCTGAACAGAAAATAGAACGCAGACAGGAACACAGCACCTCAGCAGCGCTCTGTACATGCTGTTTGTGTTCCAAAGTTCCTATCAGCAAAAAATCTGAAAGGCCACGAATGTACAAAGTGAAATTGCAAAATGTAGGATTCAGAATATGAAGTATGGCCGGAGATGACTCATGTAATGAATTTATACATCATGACTAATCATGTTAAGAAATTCAAGCATGACTTGAATGCTCAACTTCCCATGAAATGGAATGAACCGACAGCTCATGCAGCAGCACCAACAGTCCAATTGGAAGGAAGCCTATTCGAGTGTATGGGTGGCATGTTACGAATGTTCACATCCCGTGGCAGCATGCGGTATTCAATATCATGCTCTCTGAAAATCTTGATCATTTCTTCGACAAGGAGAGATCTCCTTACAAATCTCTCGCCCATGTCCTGGAAATTGAACCTGTGAGTGAGCCATGCGGACCACTTCAATCTGTTCATGTCCTCCAGATCCCTCATCACTATAATTGGATTGGGGTACCAATGGTCGCTCTTGTTTACGCAGTAACTGCAAGTTCAAAAGCAATAGTGAACAAAGATATTAAGGGAAACCTGCCATAAGATATGCTAACATATAAACGAAAAATAGTTGCCTAAACCGCTAAACCTCTATTAAGGGTGAAGCTGAAAGTGATCTGTGACATCGTGGATAAAACTTCATTACCATGGTTCAGACTTACATCAGATAAAATCATTGTAATGTTTTCTACCATAATGTATGAACACATGGACGATTTAGAGATAGCTACTGCAGACTGCAGTGACATATATAAGAAGTAGAGCTGATATAGTAGTGGGCCTAGTGGCATACCTTGTGATTCTCTCCTTCATAATGTTTATCTTCTCAACTGGAGTTGAAATGTGAATGGCGAAATCAACTGTATCAACCATATCGGGGCTTCGGTAGTAATTGTAGATGGGCTTTGTGGATAATACACTATTTGGATAATATATCTTGTGGTTATCGTACTTTAGCAGAACCGTTGTCAGAATATTCATCTCCTCAACAACCATCTGGCATATTGAAACCATTGAAAATTCCGGTCGTGTTAATAATCGAGATGTTCTTCATGAGGTAAAATCATTAAATTGAAGAAAAAACAAAGATAAGTAAGGAAACTTACATGGACACCATCAATTTCAATACGGTCACCGACATCAAATGGGTGCATGACAAATAAGAAGATTATCGCCTCAAATGTTGTCTTGCAGGTGTTTCCAAACATAAATGCCACAAGAAGAAGCTGGGAGCTTAAGAAGATGAAGAACTGCGTTGTAGCAACTCTGAGTATGAGAAGCCAGATGATAACAATGAGAACTCCAACCAACACATTGAGTATTTGGCGTAGCTTGTTGACAGCAGTTTTTGTATCATTTAGAGATAAAGCGAGAGCTTTCCGTTCTCTAAATGCATTCACCTACCAAAAAAAAAAAGATTGTTGATGTAGGACCATAAAACAATACTTGGGCATATAAGAACGATAATTAGGATCATAGGCCATAGCTTCCAAACCCAAAATAAGTTATACTTAGCACCCCTTCAGTACGACCAGACTGCCACTGGTGGTACTGATTCACAGAAGTTACAGAATATGGATCCAGTGACAATCGGTTGAGCGAATAAGAATTAATCAAATCGAAAAATATTCATAACAAAACAATGCATTCTACATGATACTAGAAGGGAGAAGGGATAGTGTCTCAATGCCATTCTTATCTTGCCCTGACTTTTATTCATGACATATTGTGAAGTGACGAGAAACTGCCACATATTTTAGAGAGCTACTATCTTTTTTGGAAATAAGCACGAAAAATAAAAAGATCTTTGAATGCTATGGGTCTTACCACCCAATTCTTAAGGACTCGTTTGCTGATTCCTCTTTCGTCGCTTAGGCCTTCAAAGAGACGCATGATCTTCGAAACCTCATCCTCACGCATAAAACGCTGCAAATCCTCTTCATAAATGAACCTGAATGTAACCAAATCTCAATGTTTGGCTTTTAAAAGAAAAAAAACTATGTCGCCAGATCCATATCACAAACTGTATAAAGCCATTTATGTATAGCAATTAAACAATGATGTAGAATTTAACAGCATGATCAAAACAGTCAACCAAAAAATGTTAGCAAGGAACCTAGCCTAGGAATTAATGAGACAATGTAGCAAGGAACAAGAATAGCAAAACATCAAATGGACCAAAAAGAAAAAAACATTCAAAATCCAAATGTGCCTAGGAATGGAAATTTTACTTGGATCCAGGTTTGGCCACATTGACAAAGATGTTCCTGGCAGCAGCTTTAGCCTGGTTCTCACTTGTAATCTGCACCATAGCCTCATCCTCAACTTTCGAACCCTGTATCTTCTCATCCAGAGTGGAGATTGCTCCTTTCCTCACAATAGTCATCAACCTCTTCATATTCCACGCGGAAATATTCTTCTGATTCAGCCTATGCAGATGATCAATGGTGATACCATTTCCCTCTTCCCTCTTAGAACTATTAACCCTAGAAAATGTCGGACTCTTAGCACCCCCAGACACAGAGCTCTTCCTTGGCGTTGCCCCAATAACTCTCCCACTTTTCCCAAACACATTGGCCTTAATATCAGCCGGTACATTCACACCTGCACTCTGAAACTTCTTTAACTCAGCCATCACTCTCTCATCCTCTTCCTCCTCGCGTCGAATCTCAACCAGTGGAGGCCCAGAAAGCGTCTCAATCACATACTGACTAAACAACGCATCCTGAATCCGATCAAAATACGCACTCACATGAAAAGTAGATGCCAAAACCTTAACCAACAAGGTCTTCAGCAACCAAACCACAGTCCCAACCAACAAACACACCCAAATCTTGGTCACATACGGCAAGACCCGCCTATTCGTCACCTTCTCCACCTTCTCATCAAATATAGAATGCCAAGCAATTAAAACCAACGCCAACCATAAGCAATTCTGCACAGCATTCCTCAACCCGTAAACGAAATACAAAACACGTTTTCGCAACAAAAAGTTCCTTTCAATAAAGAAAACCAGAATTCTAATCACCCAGCCAGAAACTAGCCTCCCGGAAATCAAAACCAACACCATTAGCTCCCATTTCCATAAATCCAGCCCCAAAACAGCTTTTTTCTTAAAGGGTTTAATAGTCAAACTACAAACTAAAGCAGCAATAATAAGAATTAAACTGAGCAACTGAATAACAGAAAGCACACTGAACCTCATTTTCTTATAATGGTCAGGCAAATCCTCTTCTAAAAAGGGATCATCCTCGTCGATTTCGCTTTTACCTAAAGCCTGAGATTTGGCCATCCTGGGAGTATTCTGTGACTTGGAATTAGTCTCTTCCTCCGGTGTGTCGTATAACCTCGATTTGGTCCTGGTTTGAAGGAAACTCGATCTCCTCCTGAAGGAGCTGTTGGAGGAGCAGAGGAGAACCTCCTCCGGTTCGGCATTGGACCGGTCCGGTTCGTGAAATGAAACCCGGTTGTTGACGGTGGTAGTTTCAGGGATTTTCGACAAGGGAGGAGAGTCCGTGACGAAATCGAACTCTCTGGATTTGCCGGCTGCTTTCATAACTGGATCGTTGGTGAAGTCGTAACTTGAATCTCTCCACATCCTGTTGTTATTGGAATCATGGGCGCCGTTGATGGTGATGTTGACCTCTTTGGGAGGTGAAGGGGCGGAGGAGGATGACGGCATAGTTAGTGGTGGTATTCGTAGATTTGATCAAGGGTTTTTAAGTTTCTTCCATATGAGACTGGATTTGACTTTGATATGGTAACTGGTAAGGTAAGATTATTTATTTCTGTTTTAGTTTATTAATGGAAGAGTACTTACCATATTAAGTAGTAGAAAATTGTGGAGAAGGTGATGAGCTGTTGGACTGTACAGAGAATGAAGGTGGTGGTGGTGGTGGTGAGACAGGGGAAGTGAGAAGACTAACGCAACAGAGAGATGAGAGTTGTTATATGTACGGCTGACAGGTGGCAATCATCCAACGGTGTGTTACTGCATTATATGATCGATGATTTTGTTTTCTGACATTTTTTGAATTCTTAAGTGGTGGACACGGAGGGAAATTTTCGATAGGATACTCCCACCATTTCTTTGCGTTCTATTCATTCTCTACTGCACTGCACTGTTTGTTTTAATCCGCGCACTTTGTACTCATGTATCAAAAATTTCTCAATAACTCACTCATTCTAGACTTACGCTAGAGCAATCACGCTTAACTCTGTTATTTTGCATGAAATCCCGAAAAGAAAATGTGCATTTTGTTGGTATAAGTAGTGTTCTCAACACTTTAAGTTTTCTGAAACTTTGGTACGTTACAATTTGTGAACTTGTGGTGCAGTGAAAGGGAGTTGAGATGGTGAAATGAGAGGTGCAGGGTTCGATTAAGTGTGGAGATATAAGGTGACAGATCGACAATAGTAATAGTAAATTAGTAATAGTATAAATGTATAATATTGCTCATTTATGCTGGGTTGTCACACCATCACAGCTAGTCATCATAAACAAGTTTAATTAAAACAATCAAGTAAAACAGTAGTACGTGTCTCCAAAATGAAGAATTAAGTTATCGGTTGGCCGTTTTTGCCGCATTCTCATGTTATATTATTCGTATTAACACACAAAGAATCACACAGCTGTGACCTTTGTTTGGACTTCTGAGCTCTAACACGACAATTATGCAGAATGCGGCGGTATCACGATCTCAATTATTATCTAATCAATGTGTAATTAATGAAGGAGAGATCTAATCAATGTGTAATTAATGAAGGAGAGATCTAATCAATGTGTAATTAATGAAGGAGAGAGTGAGAGTGAGTGACACTTGAGAGACTCACGTAAATAAATAAATAGATAAAAATAGGCTTTTCAATGGTTGGGTTGAACCCAACCCGAACCCGATTAAGATCCGCTTCTCATTTATAAGTGACGGGTACGGGTTGGGTTAAAACCGAACTCATATTATACCCGTAATTATAAGATCCGAACCCTAATCCAACCCGATAAATTGGCATGAACCCAACCCGACCCAACCCGGACAAAACCTTAGACATTGTTGCACCTGTTTCCCGACCCGGCCCACCCGACCAGATTATGTCCCGGCTCGGTCAGAAAACCCGATTCAATCAGGTTTTTTACATGACCCGCTGCCTGACCCGACCCGTGTGCACATGACCCATTCTTCTTCACCATGACCAAATTTCAAAATGTCATTACGATTTCATTTCTTAACGAAATAGCATGATTCTAACGGCATTGGATTCGTATTGACGTCTTCTACATGTTCCAACTTACCGTTCTAAGTTTCATCACCTTTTCGAGAATCCTCTATTGATGACTTGAAGCTTTTTCGAAAGCTCTATACAACTCCGTTTCTCAACCAAATTCAACGATTCTTTCGTTATTGAGTCCATCTTGACCTCCTCTATCACCTTTGGGCAACAAACCATCAATTTAGAACGAAAACTCAAATTCAAGTTCAAACTTGAATTTAATATTTCGTTCTAAATTTATGATTTGTTGCCCATGGAAGATAGAGGAGGACAAGACGGACTCAACGGCGAAAGAATCGTCGAATTTGGTTGAGAGATGGATCCGTACGGAGCTCTCGAAAAGCTTCAAGTCATCAATGGTGAATTCTCGAAAATGGGATGAAACTTCGAATGGTAAGTTGGAACATGTAGAAGATGTCAATACAAATCCAATGCCATTAGAATCATGCGATTTCGTTAAGAAATGAAGTCGTAATGACATTTTGAAGTTTGACCATGGTGAAGAATGTGTGAAGAAGGAGTACGGATTATTAGGGTTTTAGATTTCATAACCCATACCCAATCCATACCCGTTGATTATTAACGGGTCAGGTACGGGTTGGGTTTTATACACTTTCGAATTGGGTTCGGGTTTCAACCCGTTTTTTAAATTTTCGGGTTGGGTTGGGTTCAACCCAACCCATTCAAAAGCTTAGATAAAAACGAATTAAGTTACCGACCGAGTCTACAAAAATATGAGAATATGATATGCTTAGACTCTATTTACCTAACAAAACTAATACTCCCTCCGTTTTTTAATATAAGAATTTTTAGCCAAATAGACACTTATTAAGGAAATGATTGGTTTACATTTTTTTCTTCATCCAACAATTATTATCATGAAAAATCTCAACCCTATCTAATCTAAAACCCACCTGATTGACTATTAAGGAAGAAAGTTGTGAAAACATTATTGCAATTTAAGACAAGTTTGTATTTGTAAATAAAGAGAAAATTAAACTACCTTGGAATTATAAAAACAATAAGCTAGAACATCTTATATTTGTGGAAGAGTAAAAAATACTAAAACATCCTATATTAAAAAACGGAGGGAGTAGCTGATAAGTTAGTTGATAGATGATAGCTGATAAATTAGCTGATTTTAGTGTAGGTGTTTAACAAATGTAATGATAAACGAGTTAATTTTAGTGTAAGACACTGTTTAGCAAATTAGTTGATAAGCTAGCTAATAAGTTAGCTGATTGTGGCTCTTGTACAAAGGTATCTTCCTGATCCGATTCTTCCATTGGCTCAACATCCAAGAATCTAGAAAGATCATCAAGATCAAGAGTCTTCTCTTGCTTCTTTGATGTCAGGCTCCACTTGATACTCTTAGATCCAGATCTATTGTGTCTGACCCCAGGTCTAATAAGCTAGTTAGTGAGACAGAATGCTAATATATTCCTCCTTCTCCCGAAACTTTGAGGTCTTGGAAATTAAATCTAGATATGAGAAATCCTGGGAATTCCTTACAACTCACGGACTAGGAGTAAACAACATAAAACCCACCCCAATTATCATTTAGTAGCACGAATCCCCTCAATTATTTAAATTGCGCCAAACCCCCCCCCCCCCCCCCCCCCCCAATTTATTATAAACGTTCCACCACACACCTTCTCTACTTAAAGCTTTACGCTGATCTCTAATCTTCGATAGGAGGACAGGACGTTCTAGAAAGAGGGACTCGTCTTGGGGATCTTTCATCAGAATAACTTAGAAAGAGTTGCCAAAGAAGAAGAAATAGCTACTAAAGGAGACTCCTAACAAGCGAAATTATCTTCTCCGCCTCAGCCGCATTATGAATGAGAAACTCCTCTTGTTCAGAGATTTCTCCCAGTTCATTGTAAGATTGATGTCATTCAAAAGGTCAGTTCTCCTGAAGTTAGAGAATCTAAAATGAGATTGAAGCTTGAATCTCTTAGCTTTTTCTCAACTTCTTCGGTTGGACTTAAAGTCCTAGTTACTCTTTTAGTAACTTTAGAACTTGTTGCTTGTTCAGCAACCTTGATTTCTTCAAAGTCTGTGACAATGGTATATCATCATCATCAGAGCTTTCTTCATCAATTAAGATGGTATCTTCATCCTTCCTCACCTTCTTCTCGCCTTGTAATGCTGCTTCACCATCAGCATCACTTCTTTCAGTAATCTCTGTTTTAGAGACTTGTTGAGAAAATGTAGGCTTTTCTGAGTTATCACCTTTCTGAGGCTGTTCAGAAGACGTCACTGATTTCTGAGTATCAGAATTCTACGTTTCTTCGAAGGTGCAACAACATGTTCTATTTTCCACTTTTTGTATCTTCATTCACAGTTTTCTTCAGGAGATTGTTGTATTCATACTGGTACATCATATTGTTGATGGGAATTTTAATCTTTTCTCTCAACTCTAATCCCGATTTCTCTAGTATGTAACAAATCTTTAGTCCAAAACTTAACAATACCCTTGGGTTCAACATGCTTTTCAGCATATACTACCTCAAAGTATTTGACTTTCTGAACCAGTTTCGTGAAGGCAAACTTACCCCAGTTGAAGGGTTTTCTTGCCTATCATGATTGTTCAGCAGGCACATCATGCACCATCTTTCCATGCTTATTTGATCTTCTCCTCCGTAGAGTCTTTAAGGCATTTATATATGATGTTGTCAAGTGCATTTCATTGGTCTATCAAATGTCGATTCTTGATTTTCCTTTGGTTGTACTCAACATGTGCAACTTCCAATCTCTTAGAAGGTTTGTTAATTTGGAACTCTGATCTCCTTGTAGAGCTCAGTTGACTGATTGCATATGTTTCTCCAACATTTTTCTAATTAAATATAACAAAAAAAATACATACTCCCTCCGTCCCAGTTGCAACATTTGATTTTGGGCAAAAAAAATAAGGATGAGAGTTAAATATTGAGTTATATTGATAGTGTAAGTTACTTTTACTTTATTGGTGATTTATGACCACTCAAATGTGTTGGTGGAATATAAAATTATTATATACATGTACCAAAATGGTAAAGAAATGAAATGGTGCAACTCTAACGGGACGCCCAAAATGGCAAAATGGTGCAACTGTTCTGGGACGGATGGAGTATAAGAGCTACTTTATGGGTCTTAATAGCAAAAAGAGATAGTTCAAAATTACTCTTAAAGAAAAGGCTCATGGACGTCAGAATCTCGCTAAACTAGATTCAAACATAAGTTAACAACTAATTATATTTAACTAGTTTTATTTATATATATTGAAACTAATATTTATCATTGAAACTAACACTAATGTCGATTATAATGTTAGTTTCAACTGAAACTAATGAAACCAACATGATTAATGTTGAAACTAACTTTCAGATAATAACTTTGGTGCTGAAATGAACACTTGTTGAAACTAATGAAACTAGCACTAGGTGATGTTGAAACTAATGAAACTAATATTATTGATGCGAAAACATATTTTAAAACTAATTGAAACTAACTTAAGAAACTAGCTTTTCTCTGGAATTAGCTTCTGAAACTAACTTTTATGTGCTGAAACTAATGAAACTAACACTTTTATGTCCTAAAACTAATGAAACTAATACTTTTTTATGTGCTCAAACTAACTAATGAAACTAGTTTTTTGTCTGAAACTAGTTTTGTGTTTGAAACTAACTTTCGAAACTAGTTTATTGTCTCTGAAACTAGTTTTTTGTCTGAAATTAACTCCTGAAACTAGTTTTTGTATGAAACCAACCTCTGAAACTAATGTGAAGCTAACTTTTTGTTTGAAACTAATACTACTGGGCTTAAACTAACTTTTCAAGAAAAAAAAAATTGGTGAGAATAATTTCAGTTTCAAAATTATTGGTTTGAAACCAACTTTGGACCAAATTAAAATAATAATTTCAGTTTCACAATTATTAAATTCTTGATTTTTCAGTGAAAATAAACACTCGTCTGTTTTTTTTATAGATTTTATACGTTTGTTTTGTTGGATTTTTTTAGTCTAGTTTGACCTTCGATAAACCTAAATCAAATCGTAAAAAACAAATTAATAAAATTATATTATGAAAATAGAGTGACTAGACTTTCATAATATCATTTCACGTATTATTTTTATGGTTTAATTTAAGATTTATTGAACGTCAAACGGGGCTAAAAAAAGTCAATAAAACAAATATATAGAATCTAAAAAAACAGTTGAGTATGTTCTTATAATGTTAGAATCTAAAAATTAGCGACGCATGGGCTATGGGTCGCTAAAATTAGCGACGCATGGGCTATGGGTCGCTAAAATTAGAGACACATGCGCTATGGGTCGGAAAAACTGCATAATTTTCAAGTGGGTCTCCTCACATTCAACTGGAGGTATAGGAATCATCTGTTATCGGATTGGTGCGCATAACCTACCGTTGGATACCTCGTTGAGTTATCTACGTGTGGGTGTTGATTTGAGGTTGATTTAATATCGTATGAAGGAGTTATGGATGAAATGTCTAGACTGCACTAATCTTGCACACTTGAACGACTCCAAAACCTTTATCCGAACTTCTGAATATGTGCTTCTAAGATAAGTCTAAGTTTTTCCCAAATGAAATTTTTGACTTAAATCGAACTACGGTCACTCACGCACATATCCATGGAGATCGAGAAACTTCAACAAGATCACTTTGCAGCGTTTTAAGCTCAAAATCACAGTTTCGTACCTAAGTGCTTGAAACATGAAAAACATCAAAACGTGACACTATTCTACAAAACTAAAATAAAAAATACTTAAGAAATAAGGAGTGCACAAAGAATATAAAATAACACCAAAACTGAAGTCCGTAACTAAGTAACACCAACCGTTCAAAAATAAACTATTAGTGTCTAAGTAACTCAACCGTTAAGAAATAATAAAAAAAATTAAAATTTAGTGACATATTCCTTAGATAGTCCACTTAGTAATTGAGATATCTCAAACCGTATGAAGATATAAACGGTTTATAAATATAAACATATGGAAGTGACTATGAAGAGCAATAACTATATATTATCTAGAACTTATACAAGAATTATCACAAGTATTGGTAGCCGAGTGTTGGGTAAGGATGTCCTAGGTTCGAAACCTAGGAAACACAAGGTGGAGTAGAGAGGAGAATTTTTTTTAATAAAAAATTTCAGAAATTAGCGACGCATAGAATGGGTCGCTAATTTAGCGACCCATGAGCTATGGGTCGCTAATTTAGCGACCCATTCGCGACCCATAGAATGGGTCGCTAATTTAGCGACCCATAGCTCATGGGTCGCTAAATTAGCGACGCATGGCCCATACGTCGCCTCGCCATTTAGCGACCAACCATTTAACGACGCATACGCAATTTCTATGCGTGGCTAATGGGTCGCAAATGGGTTTAGCGACGCATGGGGAGCTGTTTAGCGACGCATGGGAGCGTCACTAAACTCAATTTTTCTTGTAGGGCTACTATACTACTCGCATGCAATTAACTATATACAGTCTATACTAAAACTAAGCCTATATATGTAGGGTATACCGTGAAATATATTAGCTAAAATATCTACTATATAAAGTTCAAATATCATCTTTGTCGTGCTACAGCCGCATTATGCCGCGGGGCGTACGGTTTAATTGTCGTGTTTACAAGTATAAACAAATGCCACAGCTGTCTTTCTTCTTCTTCCTCTTTCGTCTATAATTCTTCTGTGTGGAAGAATAATAATAGAACACGACGAGACGAGACTGCAAAAACAACAGGCCAGTCGATAACTTGTTTGCGACACGTACCATGTCATTTTTAACTTGTTAATCATAAAGTAGCGGTAATGATGTGGACGGTATATATTACTTGACCGTACACACTTGATTTCACTTGTTGACTTCTTTTAAGTTGTAACCAATCCACGAACGTTTTAGTGGTCACATAATTTAATTGACTCATCATGTCTGATGTCTCTAATCAATTTTTATATCTGCCTGCACGCACTTCGATCAGATTCAGACCCTTCCATATAATTGATTGAAAATGAGGATCACTAAGTATTTTGCTTTACAAGTGTGGATTTTCCACAAAGTTGGAGGATATTCAATGCATGATGGTTATAGTGTTCTCTGTTGCCATAAATGATTTATGGTTATCGTAAGTAGTTATCAGGTAAATTAATTATATACTCATCCGTTTTTAGATTGTTTACGTTTACTTTTGGAACAGTTTTTTAGAAGGTTGGTAGGATGAGTGTAGTGTTTCGTTTAGTGGCATGACCCACAATAAAGTTGTGAGATATAAGTTGCCAAAAAAGGAAACGTAAACAATTTAAAAAAACGGACGAAAAAAGAATACGTAAACAATCTAAAAAAATAGATGAGTATGTGTTACGGTACTTCATTCGGTATTTACAGTTATACATTTGATGATGAGTTTCTGATGCTATTGTCTGGTCTTCCTTATCTGTCGACTATGATCTGTCACAACCAATAAAGTGGGAAAGCCGAGTGCTTAAATTCAAACCGAAGAACCCTAGAAAGGAACAATACGGCAACATTGGGGGAAATGAACCAAATACACACGCCTAGTGAAGAAATCACCAGCTAAGAGTCCAAACTGCCAGAGCGCTACAGTCAAAGTTTCAAGGCTCATCAAGTCGAACGTTGTTGTTCAGAAGAAGTCATTCAAATCGTTGATCAGACTAACGACTTGATTCATACAACGACCACATTGGAGACTCCTACTTGCACGAATATTCATTGCACTTATAATTATCATCTCAAGTTTATCCAGAATAATTAGCTCAAATTTTCAGTATCTTATGTACTAGTTAGCTAGTTTTGTCTCAAATTCGTCTGTTTATGTCGGTTGTTGTCATTAATCGTTATCAATGCAAATAGTACTTAGTTTTAGCTAAATAGCGACGGATTAGCCATCCGTCGCTAAACTCCGTACGCTCTAAGGGTTTACGTTCGCGCTCTCCCACGATTTTCATTATCCGTCGCTAGAGCCCTTTTATCCGTCGCTAAAAGACCGATCGGTCGCTAATTTTAGCAACCGATCGATCCGTCGCTAAAAGTGGTTGCTAGAACCAGTATTTCTTGTAGTGTAGCTAGTTTTGGTTATGAATCGTAGTACTTGTTAAATGAGATTTATCATGGAAATAGGCAAAATAGGAAAAACTGTCAATTAAGCTTGCTTGATAGCACGCGCAAAGTAATGTTTGATTGTGAGAGAAGAAGGGTGACTGATTGTGGTTGTTTGATAAATCTAGCCTACATGATCGAAGGTGAGGTGATTGGAAGTGTGGTAGCGGTGGTGATCACAGAGACATTTAGGGGGTTGGGAGTATAGATTTGGTTTGTTTGGAGGAGAGAGAACGTGTTTAGGTGTTTTTACTAAAACAAATCATTTTTAAAGATCTTTTATATTTGGGAATTAGTCAAGAGAAATTTCATTAATTTGTGAATTTAGACCAATCGGGGAAAAATTAACCATATTAGAATTTCACAAAGCCAGAAATGTCATCAGAGTACAAAATTATTATTTGTTGTAAATACACAAGACCAAATGTTGAAATCACAAACTTACATAACAATAATAAAGTGTAATAAATTTAGAGGACAATACATATAATTTTTTCTTAGAGATATTATTGCATTTTAGTACCCTATAGTAAAAAATATGAAATTTTTGGTGTTGCAGTTTTTTGTTCCAAGTACTTTTGTTGGTAGGACGATTGAACGGGGAGACGCAGTTTTATGTTCCAAGTAAAAACAAAAATAGGCCACGGAACATAGTCACTGACTGTACATAACTCGATTACCTGCTAATTAAATTCAAGTAAATTGTCAACTACTACATGCTCTAAATTTGCATAACTTTCCTGTATAATCTTTTTCTTGCATATATACCCTTCCTCAAATGACAATAATTAATAAGTCTTAAAGTTACACCAAGTACCAACCCGTATCCAAAGTTCCCCCTTCAACCAGATGCACAATACCAGAATAATTATTATGAATTAAATAGGAATGAAACTTAAAATAAATAAAAAGAATTTTAAAACAAAAGAAAAAAAAAAGAAAACAATTTGGAAGAAATGAGAATCATACTTTGTAGGAAAGGCTTTTAGTTATGCTGCAGGTTGGTTCGTCCAATTAAGTTATTTTGACTAGTAAAAAGGACTCTGAAATTGGTTAGATACTTTGCTTGACATTAGCTAGATACTGTTCGTAGTAGTAATGTGCAAGGCAAGGTGATGTTTCTTATTATTATCAAATGAAATCAAATAAAAACGGTTGAGGTGAAGTAAAGAAAAACAAAGCAAGTGTAGTAAACAAAAGAAACAAGAAGAAATTGAGAAGACACAAGGATGATCTATTATAAATAATAATAAGAATAATTAAAAACTACTAATTTAATTAAATTAATTATAACCCTGCAAATCGTTCTAGTTTTTATCTTCTAGGTATTACAAGAAAGCCAGCCTGAAGTAATGCAACCCGATTCAACAGATAATCTTAGGTTGAATCAAAACAAACGAACAAACAAAAAGGAAAGCAAAAATGAACATCTGCAAAATTTATAAATTGTTGGATTCGGAAATTTCTCCAACATAAATTACATGTTGGGCTTTAATAACTTCACCGGCCTTACTCTTTTTATATCTCATCATCTCCTCTTATTGTTGTTGATAGAAGCAGCTTAGAGTCTGTTGTAGAAGTTGAAAAGAGAGAATCCTCCCTTTGATGATCCGATTTTTATAATTGGCTGCTCTGTCTCACTAGCTGCTGGTGATCCTGCAGGGCTAAGTCCAGACTGCGATGGAGGGACCGCGATTTCACTTGGAGTTGGAGCCGGTGTGGGTGCCATTTCAGATTCCGGTGTTTTCTTGTGGTGGTGGTGGTGACTCTTACCTTTACCGTGACCACCCTTCTTCTTGTGGTGGCTGGGTGCTTCCTCTGCTGGTGGTGGAGGTGGCGGAGGTGGCTTCAAGACGTAGTCGGTTTTATCCTTGTGTTTCCATATACGCCGATGTCCTTAGTTTCCTCAGCTACTTCTGGGGAGTAGTTGATCAGTGGGTTGTCTTCTGGAACCGGGAATATGAAGCCACCCTCGTATGGTACCTTAGTGTGCTTGATCCACCTCTTGCCTTCGATGAAATCGTTACCTAAGAACCTCTTGATCCTCTTGGCAGGGAGTTCCTTGATTCCGGCCCACTTGAGGCGGAGGTTCTTGTTGGACCCAGGTCCCCTGTTGTTGAACTCGGTGTAGAAGAGGGTATTTAGAGCAAAGTCCGCGTTCCATGGAAGATATCCCTCGGGGTGGATCACGTCACTTATGTAAGATTCAACGAAGATGGTCCTAGAGTATTCTTTCCAGGGACGGGCAAGGAAAGATGGAATCTGGAACCTCAAGGGGAAGTAGTCGGGTGCTGCTACGAATGAGCAGTTCTGGATGACGAAACCAGTTGGCTGGCGGATGTCTTTCCTTCCCTGTGCTGTTACAATGTTCCTCTGGTCGGAGAGTGGCTTACGGAGCAACATGGTGCAGTTCTGGAATAAGGCTGCACTGTCTCCGAAGATGAAGTCGATGGTTCCTGAGATCACACAGTTCCTGTAGTACTGGCGGTAGGTGTGTGCATAGAGAGTGTCCTGGTACCCATCCATTTGGCAGTTGTAGAAGATGACCTTGTCGGCACTCACACGTAGAGCCACTGCCTGTTCCTTTATTGCTCCTGCAGAGTTCTCGAATCCCATGTCCTTGGCAATGAAGTAGTCACCAGCAACAACTGCATTTCACAAAATAAGTATACAAGATTTTTAATTAAGCTAGCTAGCTATGAGTGAACGATATCTTACAAATTTGAATTGCATAAACTTACCGGCTGAGGCAGTGTGGAAGGTGCCAATGCCATCAATGTAGTTGAGCCTTCCGGTGATTATGGACTTGGTTGGCCCATCACCCAAAAACATCACGTGTTTCATGCTGCTGTTGACCATAACCTTCTCATCGTAGACACCTTCTTTGATGTAGATGACGAACATCTTGTCATTATCATCGGGAACTTCTTTCAGAGCTTCGTTGATGGATGTGTATTTGCCGCTTCCATCCTTGGCCACCACCACATTTGGCTTAATCTTTTTGGAATTGTGGGTAGATAGAAGCTTGCGCCTGTTCATATCTATCCACTCAGGGAGTTCATCACCGTGTCCCAACACTGGGAGCTCAAGGAGGCGACGGCTGCTGCTGTTCTGCACGCCCATAGACTCGAGGTAGGTTGAGATCTCGGTAACTATAGCAAGACCATTGCTGGTCATTTGCATGGCTTTTGTGAGAGCTTTTCTCATCAAGTCTCCTGCTTCTGTGTTAACTCCCTCGAATCCTTCTAGGCAAGTCTCCTGGTACGTGATGGCACCGCTAAGCCAGATCTTCATGTCAGCAACCATCTCGTTGATGTTCATGACATCGAAGTCATTGAACTTGGTGTAAGACCTCTTTAGGTCGTTCACCGCATGATTAGCAAGCTCTTTGCAGTCTGCCAGAGCAGCCTGTGACCTAGGATCCTTCTGAACCGCCTGACCAACCGTTGAGTTCTCAATACCAATGCTGATGTACTTGATGGCAGACTGGAAAGCAAGCTCAATGAGCTGCTTAGGGTCTGCTGTGTTATTTGAAGAATCCTTGAGACTCTCGAAACAGGCCTCTTTGTAATCGGTGGACTGGCAAATCGTGGTGATGGCCTTTTGGGAAGAATTCACGTCCTTACCGTCTTTGTTTTCTTCATCTTGGGTACCGATGGTGAGTGCCACCACCATGGCAACCAAAATGAGAGAGCAAACACCAGCAATGGCAACCTTCTTCTTGCGGTCGTCTGCCATAGCAATCAATTTTTATGTTTTCCTTATTCCCTTTTTTTTTTGATTTTATTGCTATGCAAAGCTTATTCAATGGGAGAAGGCCTAGAGAGCTGTGTGACCCTCTCCTTCAAATGATGTTGAGTGATTGATGAATGAATTCATGTGTATTTATATATATGCTGAGGAATGTTGTAAGCTATATGCAGGATATCTCTGACTTATTTACCATGCTTTGTTATTTCTGTTATGGAACTTGAGGTTCTCAGGGACCCCAACTAAGTCTTCCGACATTCATTTTTCCTATAAAAAATCTCTGGCTATAAGTATCATGTCCTAAATCAAGCAACTCAATGAATCAATGCCTGAAATAGAAGGTACATGTCAAACCTCACTTGCTAAATATAGTCAATCAATATAGACTTCAGGAGTAAAATTCTTTATCCTCTTTTGATTGAGCTCAAGATTACAATCAAGTAATCAACTATAAGTGCAACAAATTATGTACCAAGAACTATTAAAACTTGCATCAAGTAGAATTTTCATAATACATGTAACTAGTACATGTTTGAAACTGCACAAGGCCAATTCAAAATAAATTTATGAATTATTATATGCATTATCAGACTATAGTTTACAGATGAGATTGCTTAAATAACATTTTTCTATAACACTAACTAATGTATTATGTATCTCTGGTTGTATATAAATTCCTAAGGAACATTACTTAATTTGTCAATCCAGCCGAGAACTTGATACCAGTGGCTGGTAGCCATGACATCCCGTCAATGAATCGTCCAACTGTGAAGAAACTAGCCGTGGAAGCGTCCTTAATTATGTGATAACCTGGCCATTTCACCCGGCCTGAAAGTGAAGCACCAAGGCCATAATTCCTATACTCGCCGTACCAAAGAGTTCCCAGAGCAAAATCACCATACCACTCGAGCCATCCTCTAGGTTGCACCATGGAACTCATGTAAGTATTGATGTAAACCGTCCTGGAGTACTCTTTCCAGGGCCTGCCTAAGTATGTTGGGCGTGTGGCGTAAATTTGGCTATCCTGAATCGAAAATCCCGTGCTTTGATGAGGGTCTTTCCTGCCTTGTGCTGTGATGGTGACTTTTTGCATTGGTAATGGTTGTCTAGTGAAAATCTTGCAGTTTTGGAGCACGGCTGCTCCATTTCCGAAGATGAAGTCAATAGTTCCGGATATGGAGCATTCACGATAAAATTGGCGGAGGGAGTGAGCGTATAGAGTGTCTTGGTAGCCTTCCATGCTGCATCGGAAGAAGGCTGATTGGTTAGAGTCGACACGAAGTGCCACGCCTTGGTGGTTCTGAGGTCCAGCTGTGTTGCGAAATGTTATGTCCCTCGCGATGAATCCCTTACCAGAAACAACTGCAAGATTGAACTTAAGTGAGTGAAAAGCATCTGCAATTTATCGTGTGTATCAACATTTGTTTATCTACTGGGTGTTCGTGCGACTTTGGCAACATAAAAAGGGAGCTAGCTAGCCTGTGCAATATTTAGAAAACTTATGGTTTTATAACTTAACATGGTATATACCTAACTTTTTCCTAACATGCAATATAAATAATGCAAGTACAAAATCATAGGATTTGAAATTACCAACTGTAGCTGTTCTGAATGTTGTCCATCCTTGCATGAAGTTTCTGTTACCAGTAATCACAGTCTTTCCAATACCATCACCAACAAGCATGATATTGGTCTTCTTCTTCTTCATATCAATGTTCTCTTGATAAACGCCTTTCTTCACGTATATAACGAACCTCCTGTTACTATGATCAGGAGATGCGTAAATCGCTTGCCCTATGGATTGATATCTCCCACTCCCATCCAACGCCACCACCGCGTCTACATGCATTCCATTCGGGCTAGAAGCGAGAAGCTCCTTATCACCATCACTCATCCACGCCGGAAAGTCCTCAACCTTACTCTCATTATCATTTCTTGGTGGCATATAAGGCATAGTATGCATTTGGGTGTACAAAGTGAGGACATTGCCAATGAGTTGTGTCACTTGCTTCACACTTCCTCTAACAAAACGCTCAAGGCGATGGTCTGTTCCCTCAAACCCTTCGAGGCAAGTGTCTTGATTGCTTAAGGCGGCGCTGAGCCAGGATTTCAGGTTACCCTCCGAGTGAGGGCTCTTGTAACCATTACGAATCTGGTTCATCTCGGATATGGACCATGCGAGCTCACTGACAGAGAAGTCAAGGAGCTCCTTGCAATCCTCAATGGCCATTTGCTCACGATAGCTTATTGATAGCGAGTAGAATTTCGTCATGGAGTCGATTGCTGACATGGCAGCATTGAGCGTGTTATGAAGAGCCGCGGTAATGACAGAGGCCGGGTTGTGCGTGGTATGGCTTTCGATATGAGAGTGGAGGTCGGATAGACATGAGTCTTGGTTATTTATGTTTTGACAGGCTTGAAGGATCATGGCTTCAGAGTTCTGGTTTGGGTTTAGTTTATGGTTTTGATACATTCCATAGGAGAGATGGTGAAAAGAAAATATTAGGATGGCTAAAAGAAGGAATTTTGTGAACTCCATTGATAGGTTATTTTACATGCAAAATGGAAGGGTGTAAGAACTTTTGCGGTATGATGATGTTATATTGGGAAAGATATTTATGAGACCAGCAAAAAACTATTGGAATTGCTTGCCTAGGATGAAAATAAAGGGAAAAGAATGTTTTTCTAGACTTGTGTGGGTTATTAAAATATGCTTTGGTCTTCCCTTTGGCAAAAGTTCGAAGTTATGCTCCCTTTACCTACTACTCTCAGGAAAGGAATCTTGTACTATTACTCAGTATAAATGTATTATACTGTATGCAAATGCAAGTGGATTATGTCAACCAAAAAGTCTATAAAATGACATATAGGTGTATAATGATACTAGGTTTAGATAATAATTTCCCAATACACCATATATTGTCACACCATTATGACAAAATGACTGCAGATAAGAGTCATAAGACTGAAGTTTTTGGAGAAACACAATTTTTTCATTTATGCATTGAAAATCACTTGACAGAAGCCTCTCAAATCTCAATTCTCTAATACATCAGGAAGAAGTGCAAAAAATCTGCACTCTTCTTATTCTTCCTAGATTGACAAACACAATCAAGAAAGTAGAAACAGAACTCTTAAGGAATAATTCCACTCCTATACAACTTATCTCCACCTTCAGCCTGTGAATAATTCAAAGATGGTGCACTTGCAATCTGATCCTTAACTTGGGAACTCATAACCACCTTTGCATTCCAATGCCAAGGGTGAAGATGTGGGGAAGTGATTAAAGGAGAATACGAAGACGGATGGAGAATAACATACCCGGGCAGCAATCTATTTTCTCCATAGGCAATCCCATCGCCTTCATCTTCTTCTGCGCTTGGTAATAGTTTGTTGGAACTAGGCTTCCTTCAGGCGCAATATCCGTGATCAAACTCAACCAATCGTTGCAGCTGCTTTCTGAATTTCCACCACCCTCCTTGTTGCTCATAATTCTAGACATACAGGACAATTCATTCATCCTGCACCCCGGGTAGAGTGGCATCTTGGACGCTTCCAACAAGTCAAAGAACTGTTGTGACTCAGCATTCGGAGGCTCCTCATTAACAACACCCTCCGTGAATTCTTGACCCGCAGCGTTATGGACCATCTCTTCCATCCGGTCCCCTGTGGCATCATCATGAGTACAGGCACCTGGTGTAGCACTACTCTCCTGCCTTTTCCTACGCTTCCCCAACAACATGGAATAATCCCCCAACAAACGAACTGCCTCACCATGATGATTCCACACCTCATATTTAGGGACAAAACCATTACGATTCAAATGGTCTACAACCACCGTAGAGGGTAAGTACTTACGGTTCCTACATTTCTTATGGTTGCAAGGACACTTCATCATCCCAGTACTCAAACACTCGGGTTTTGACAATGCAAATTCGACAAATGCATTGACCCCTTGTACAAACGTAGGCAAAAGTATTCCATCCGCAATCCTACTGTACATCCAAGTACGATCGGGATTCATAATTGAATGCTAAACCTGGCCAATAGAAGTTTAGTACATTGCGGCGGCTAACGTATCTTTTCATCGATTATTCATTTTAATTATCAGTTTTTTACATTGCATTATATATACTCCCAATATTTTCTAATTTAAATTTACCTATGATCGAGTTATTTCCTTCATACTTACGTTTTTTTTAAATAATAATTACTTATATTTATCTATATTTTATACAATTTTCATTATAATAACTACTTACAATATACTATAATTACATATATTTATCTATACTTCCATTATAATTATACAATTTCATTATTATAACTACTTACAATACACAATAATTTACTCATATTTCCATTATACTTATACAATTTCCAAATCTAATTAGTAATTAGTAAATCCGAAACAAAACTACACTAATTGAACAAAACTAACTACGTAATCCAACTCAATTCAAATACCAAACATAATCGAACTCAACTATAAAATACCCAATTCATCCCAAATCTATCAATTCACCAACTAAAACTTGTGCATGCCCCTAATTTGAGCTACACAACATAATAGATACTAGTAGAATGCATACAATTCAATGAATTGAAAAAAAAATGAAGAATACTAAAATTTAGACAAGTTAGGGTTCGAAATATATACCTTTGATTGCGGAAGAAATGGGGAAATAATCACGCAATTGAATAGCTACAATTGTTCCTTGATGGAAGAGCTTCGAAATGACTATAAGATTGATTGAAATGGTGAAGAAATGAAGAAAATAGGGGAGAACGAATTTTCGCCGCGGAGAAGACGAATGCGTGTGTGTGTGTGTTCTGTCCATCTTCTGTCGATGAAGACGATGAAGTACTAAACAATTAGCGACGGATGGCGAATCCGTCGCTAAAATAGCGACCGGTCGCTATTTTAGCGACCGATTCGCTCATCCGTCGCAAGATTTTATTTTATTTTTTTTTAAATTTAGCATAGCGACGGATGGACCCATCCGTCGCTAAGAATGTTGACCAGCCAAATAATAAAAGAAAAATAAATTAAAACACTGCGACGGATGCGATCATCCATCGCTACATTTGCGACGGATGGGTCCATCCGTCGCTAAATAGCGACGGATTAGCCATCCGTCGCTAAACCCCGTACGCTCTAAGGGTTTACGTTCGCGCTCTCCCACGATTTTCATTATCCGTCGCTAGAGCCCTTTTATCCGTCGCTAAAAGACCGATCGGTCGCTAATTTTAGCAACCGATCGATCCGTCGCTAAAAGTGGTTGCTAGAACCAGTATTTCTTGTAGTGGAACCATCAGATACATCTGTAGGCTTCGGAAACATTCAACTTCGAAATCTGTAATGCAGCTTTCGCATTTAATTGGTGTTCTTCATCAGTTGAATATATTGTTATGTATGTCATTATTATCTCTTGTCATTTTGTTTCCTCGATGCCTTTTGTTATGTCAATGCCGCAACATGTACGGTATTCAAATTTCAAGTGGTCTAGTGTACTCAGGTTCTCTATCATCAAACCAAAATTGACGTTTTGATTTATAAATACTTCCTCCGTCCAATAACAAGTGTACCACTTAGTTTTGTTGACTATTTTTAGGAGTATTTGACCTCAAATTATTTGTAAACATTCAAGTAAAATAATTTAAAATTTTATATTATGAAAATATAAACATTCTAATTTCATAATATGATGTTTTAATTATTTTTATCGTATGATTTTAAGAATAATTTAATGTCAAAATGACCATCGAAAAAATCAACAAAATCAAATGTTACATTTATTATTGGACAGAGGAAGTATGTATTTTTTCATAAGAACATCTCATCACTATTTTTAAATTAAGTATATAGTGCGACCATACAACTTTGTGTTAAAAAATAAAGATTTAAGAAGAGAATAAATAAAATAGAAAAAAAATTACGTCAATAAGATTCGAACCCAACACCTTCAACTAAAATAATGATACAAATAATAGAGTAAAATCACGCCAACAAGATTCGAGCCAAACACATTCAATAAAAATAATAATACAAATAATCGAGAAAAAACCACGCCAACATGATTCGAACCCTATATATTTTAAGGAAAAAAGTGATCAAACCCCTTAAACTATTACTCATTTGAGATTTTGCTCCCCAAACTAATACGTTTGGTGATTAACCCCCCTCCCCCCCAACTATTATATGTTTGAGACAATGACCCCTGAAGTGAATTTTTTAAATAAATAAATAGATAAAAATAACATTTGTAGGTGTTTAAATTTTATATATTCAACACATAAAAATATTTATTATTATTTCATGGTTACTAAGTTATATTTCACATGACACATAAAAAGTTACAAAATATATTTCCTCCGCAAATACTTTATATTGGTCTTTTTAAGTTATTGTTGCCACAAATTACTGTAAATTACATTGAAAAAATATATAAATAATATTATATTTATCATCAAAGTACTTTAAGTATAGTTTCACAATATTTTTATATATTTGTTTACATTATAAATTAAAACCAATTCGTTGTCAAAATATTTTCAAAATATTTAATAAAAAATAATAATAAAAGTAATGGAAGATGAACTAATTATAAATTATTTCAAAACTATAAATAAAGTTTGAACGACACTTAAACATTATGATAATCAACAAAAATAAATTTTGTATGAGAACATCTAAAAAATTAACATATTTGGTTGATTTATTAAGAGTTTATTATTAAATTTTTAACATGGGGGGCATTGTATCAAATACATGATAGTTGAGGAGGTTAATCACCAAATTTATTAGTTTGGGGGGCATAGTCTCAAAAGAGTAATAGTTGAGGGGGTTTGATCCGTTTTTTTCATATTTTAATTAAATAATGACACGTGTACGCACCATATTGAATTTGAATGAGTAAGATCAACGGACTAAAATCAATTGGTAAGTCAATCAATTGGGTAAATCAATACAATTATTATATTAACTTTTTTTTTTGGGGGGGGGGGAAGTGAACAAATGCTTTATTAACTCCAAAACAAGTAAGCACATAAGTCTACCGAGGTCCAGACTATCCCAAAAACCAAAGACAACAAAGGAAACCAGCTATTTTTCTAGATTTGTGTTGATATACAGTGATCAACCAAATGCTAATGTATGAACTAGTAACGCCACCTTGCGAAATTTGCAGCTCCTGTAGGTGACCCGCTTAATAACATCATCAATCGGCTTCCGTTCATCAATCGCACGTTCCTGAAATATATTTTCGTTTCTAGCTTGCCAGATCGCATATACACCTTCCGCCATTAGAGCCTGTAGCAGTCTGGCCCTTTCATTCTTTCCGCCCGCTCGTCGAGTGAGTTCCGGAACAGTAACGTTCCACCCCTGCCAGCTTACGCTAACCTTTGCCCATCGCATTAGTGCTGAAAAGATACTTTTCATATGTGTGCAATCGAAAAATAGGTGTTCAATACTCTCCAGATCACCACAATAGGAACATTGACCATCAGTATGTATCCCGAAGCGTGCCGGTCGGTCCTTAGTGGCAAGTCGTTTGTTTAAGCAGAGCCATAGTACGAAGGTGGCTCTTGGTCGTGCTATATTCTTGAGTACCAGGTTACGCCATGCAATCATCTCCTTTTCCCCACGTACTCCTCTATAAATTTCCCCAACCACGTATTGCCCTTTCAGCAAGCAAGCCGCCCAGTCAGATAAAGCATAGATCTTCTCTCGACTCTTCAAAATTCGCGTGAAGGTCCACGAGCAAGTCACCGTGTGGGGGAGGTCCTGTATGGATACATCCCGGAGGTAGTAGGCATGAATCCATCTGATCCAGAGCTTGTCACTTTTGTTATGGATATTCCATAGCATTTTTGCCAATAATGCTTGATTCCATTCATTCAGCGAGATAATATTAAGTCCCCCACAACTCTTAGGATCACAGAGTTTATCCCAAGCCACAAGTGCCTTACGCGATTGATTTTCTTTCCCACTCCATAGAAAGCTTCTGCAGGCACTTTCAATGTGGTGTATGACCGCCTTTGGAAGTGGGAAAACCTGTAGCCAATAGTTTGTCATTGAAAAAATCACACTTTTTATCAACTGAAGTCGTCCAACATAGCTAAGCAACCTAGAAGTCCTGTGACGAATTCTACCCAGGATTTTGTCAAGCAGGGGTTGGCACTGATTTAGAGTAAGCTTACTGGAAGAGAGTGGCACCCCAAGGTACTTTACCGATAGCTCCCCAAGCACAAACCCCGTACGCTGGAGTATCTTGTTGGGACCCCATTGATAGAGTATCTACAATAGACCGTCGTAACTCAAAGCATTACCCATTGTACAAATTGTAGGGGAAATCCCAATTCTTTCATGATCCCTTCAAGATCCGGCCATTCAACCGTGTCATACGCCTTTTGCATATCCATCTGAACCATGCAGCGTGGTGAGACGCCTTTTCTGTTGTGCCCTTTGACCAGTTCTTGGGCCATTAGAATGTTGTCTTGTATAGTCCGACCAGGTACAAACGCAGATTGGCTATCACTAATAACAGTATCAATAACCCTTCCCAAGCGGTTGGTTAGGATCTTTGATACTATTTTAAACAATGTTGTGCAGCATGAGATAGGTCTCATCTCTTTAACAGTCTTTGCCCCGGTAACCTTTGGTATCAAGGTGACTAGCGCGCAGTTCCATGCGGGGTATAAAATACCCTTCTGGAAGAATTCAAGTACCGCATCGACTACATCCTTTTTGATGATGTTCCAAGTAGCTTTGAAGAATTTAGAATTAAATCCGTCAATGCCGGGGGCTTTATTTTCACCAATCCCCTTTAGAGCTGTAAGTATTTCTTCTTCAGTAACATCCATAATCAGACGTTCTCTATCACTACGGGAGAGGTGGGGGCCGCATCGTAGAACACTGATATCAACCGCATCCATCAGTTGTGCCGATTGGCCAACTAAGTGTTCATAAAAATAAATAATTTCAGATTCAAATTCCTCTTGTGAGAACACTTCTCTTCCATCATGTGTAATGAGAGACTGAATGCCAACGGTTTTGTTCTTTTCACGGACTGATGCGTGAAAGAACGTCGTGTTGTCGTCGCTCAGCTTCAACCAATCCATCTTTGATTTTTGCTTCAAGATGTTTTCTTCGATTCCATGCCACTTCTCTAACTCAGCAATATGTGATTTCATTATTGTAATTAACTGAGCATTGTGTCGGTCGTCCCTTAGGAGCGTTTGGGTATGATCAAGCTGATTTCTAGCGTGTGTTACTTTCTCAGATATGCCAGCGAAACGGTGATTAATAGACTTTAGGGGCCGCTGGAGGTACTTTAGCTTTTGCCAGATTGGATGTTGCTTCGTTCCATGCCGTTGTATCATCCAGCCAGCCTGTACAGTAGGCTGGAAGTCAACCAGATCGACTGAGCAATTCAGAAAGCAGAATCTGCTGGTACGGTTCCTTGATCGATTCTGCAGCATCTGATTCAGTTTAAGGGGCGCATGATTAGAAACCCCCGGAGTCAGAACTTCAATGTATGCATCAGTATGTGCTTGAAACCACTCAACATTTGCTAGAGCATGATCTATAAGCGAGGATACAGAACCATTCGACCAAGTAAAATGGTCCCCCTGGGTGTCAACTTCCGCAAGACCAGAATTTACCATCATCGATAAGAGATCCTGATATTCATGAATATGAACACTAGTTCCCCCCACCCGGTCATCAACACTGAGCACGTTGTTGAAATCGCCAATGCATAGCCATGCAGAAGTGAACCCGTTTGCTAATTGTTGGAGTTCTTGCCACATCATACGTCTCTGCTCCAATTGGTTATGCGCATAGATAAAGGAGATGTACCCTTTATCCTCACCCGTTATGTCCCAATTTCCTTTGAATGTCCAGAGCTTTTTCTTTTTTCACTCTAGTTTCTATGAGGCTAGCTATACTTACATTCAGAGCAGTGAGACGGGAGCCAATCTCCTTGTGTTTACCTAGCTTGTTAAGCCCCCTAACGTTCCAAACTAACATTGAGGCTGGTAAGGATCCCCGGTAAGTCCAGTTCCAGTACATAACAGTTAACACGGAGTATCCATTACCAGTGGAAATGTTTCCAGGTTGTGATGCTGCTATTAGTCTAGTCGGGCTTTTGCTTTTGCGAGGGCTAATGGAGCGCCTCCTTACCTCCTTCCATTCTCCATCCCTTTGTACATTATTCGGATGTGCGCTACTATCCTGTTGTGGCATAGTAACTTGTGGTAGGGCGGTGGATGTTGAGGGCCTTCTCTGTATGCTCACCGACTGAGTGGGCGGTCTTGGCTGATTCTGTGCAGCTGTACCTACCCGTGGAGCCGCAGAAGCAGGCTGAGGACTGGAGTTTTGCTGTTGAGTATCGTCTTGTGGTTGCGGTGTGGGAGCAACAACCGGCTTGGGTGCCCAGCGCTTCTGTACCTATTGTTGTCCCGGTCGAGGACGGGTCACATGCTTCCGTTTTGAGCAGTCATGTCCTATTTTTTGGCATGACTGACAAAACATTGGTTTCCATTCATATTCCACATTCTGCTCAAACTCATTCCCTTGTTTATCACGGATGGTAATTGTTTCCTTAAGGGGCTGTGTTACATCTACCTCGATCATTGCACGCGCATATGACACTCGGAGCTTACAGGCAGTACACTCGTCCATGACTATTGGCGTACCAATGGCGCTGGCTACCTTGTTGAGACTCTTCTCGCCCTAGAGATAGTTCGGGAGTTGCGGAAAATTCACCCACAAAGGCATCGACTTCAGTAACGTTTCATTCAGACGAAAGTTCCGCTCCCATGGTCGTAAGAACATGGTTTTGCCAAAGATTGTATAGGGCCCTTGCATGAGTACCGCCTCTTTATCCTTCTTGTAGTGGAACCAAATGAGAAAATAGCCTGCGTCATTGTAGTATAACGAAGGAAGCTTCACAAAGTTCCACATGTTCATCATGAACGTTTTCACAGCGTTCATAGATAGACTATCATCCATGACGTACATGATTAGGGCGTTTTCCCAGGATTTAAGCTCCGTTGCAATATCATCATCATCAATTTCCACAATTACTTTGTCATTCTCAATAATATAGGTGCAACATATGTAAGGGTCAGGCCACGTTCAGGGTTCCGATTAGTAGTGATGGCATCAACCCATAACTTCTCTGTAGAGTTTTGGGTTTGGCCGTTCGCCCCGTCTGCAGTATTAGCAGGGGGATCTTGTCGTGCTACCATCTCAGTTTCGGTCTCCGATCCATTGTGTGGGCTAGTTCGGCGTGCTTCCTCACCAACAATCGTTATATCTCCAACAATCGGTAAATCTGTTAGGCCAGGAGATTCGGTTCCAGCCGTCTGAGTTCTCGTTTCTGTGTTCTCGCTCGTGTTCGGTTCACTAATCTGATCATGGATAACCTCCGTCAGGGCCCCTACGTCCGGCTCCACCGCTGTCGTGCCCTTGTTTTTTCGGCGGGGGCGGGGGAATCGGTAGGGTTTTTCTTAGGAGGCACACAGTTATAGGTTTTTGCTGAAGTTTGCAATTTCACTTCAAAGTTCTACATATTTGGCCGCTTCGAATTTACTATTAACTTTCCTATTAATTATATTAGCCACTATTATAGTTAACCACTATTATATTTTGATACGTGGAAAAACTTGATCTTTTGGAAATTATGTTCACAGATTCTTACATTCATGTCTCGTTCTATCTCGAAAAGAAAAAAAAAAATTAACTAAAACACGTACGAGAACAACGGGGTATTCCGAACCAATAAAACTACCGGCTACCAGCTCGAATTTGTATTGGATAACTACTGGTGTTTTTCTTTTTACGCGACGTAATGAAACTGGTGTTTTGTTCAGTAAATTTTCAAATAAATTTCATTGCTTAAGAGCTATCTAAGAGATTCCAAGGGCGGATCTTGTGAAGGACAAGGGTAGTCTCGAGCCTATCCCGGATTTGAATTTTTTTTACTCCCTATACATTTTTATTTAACAACAATTGTAAGTGATCTAGTGGTATGTACCTAGATTTTTAACCACACTGTCATGTGTTCAATCCTAGTTTCTACCACTCTAGTAAAAAACGAGGTGCTTCACACTTTTCCTTTCTATTACGCCAAATGGAATGTGATCATTAGCCTATCCAGAAAAATATCCTGGATCCGCCTTGAGAGATTCTATAGTGCATCAAATTCAATGGTTAAGTGGAGAGGAAGACAAATGAAGAATCAATACTAAATGGAGTTAATGGAGTTGTAAAGTGGTGCATAGAAATGGAGCTGGAATGAGGAAGGGGATGTGTAGCCTTCGATCCCTGCCAAAGTCATAAGCTGGTAATCATGTTTTTATATTAATAGAGTTAACTATGAATCCCTATTTTCCCTTCAACTAACCACATTATATATCTCATATATCACTTAATCGGTCAATTCTAGATTAAAATATCAAGCATCACTCTAAAAAACCATTTCAGCAAATTCACTTTTCTCAATCTTTTTCTACTGTTAGTTCATCGGTTTTCGTTATCGGCAAACTCAAATTCTCCGCTTTTTTCTTTCGTTCTTCATCATTCCACCTGTTTATAGTTTTCACTGGTCATGATCCCGCAAAGCGGAGCTATGAAGGGATTGGCATAAGATGAAGCCCACCCTGAAATTTCCATATCTATTATATAGTGTACATATATGCACTTTATGCAACTAATAATTTTTCATATTTCTCTATTATTTCTCTATTGATCCATTACTTCTACTTCATTCTTTCCTTTAAATTAACCTATCCAAAAATAAATTGTTAAATCGATCCTTCTCATCATCATGTATATGTACATACCTGTTCCATTCCATTTGACACTGTTTAAATTATTCTGAGTGTTTCACAGTGTCAACTGTCAAAAGGATAACGGCAGCATCTTTCCAGGTTCTTCCAACATAGTGGGCATATATCTTCATTAAAATATTATGACGATAATTAGCATAATTATACTATACTAGTAATAGTGTAAGCATCACTCTTTTAATTAAGATAAGATGGTGTTGAGATTAACAATTCGGATGCTTGAAAAAAAAAGTCGGCTGCTATGTAGATTCGTACTTATGGTAAAAGATGTTTGGATTATTGTTTAAAACAAAAAAATTATACGTAGTATTCACAATTTTTTAAGTATTTTATAGGTAATATTTATGATTTTTTTTAAGTTTTGGCCTCTTAAGCTTTCGGAAAATCATGTATATATAATTCCCCCCTCCCAACTTTTAATCCTGAGTCTGCCCGGCCCTGCATAGGATGCTTGATGAAATTGAATGCGCGGTTTTTAAGTAAATGTTTGAATAATTGAGATATTTCTCTACAGAAAAGGATTATAATTTCACTTTTAGATGCATGTATAAATTTAACGATATTGAAAAGAGACAAGGTTGATTTAGTTTTAACATATGTAGAGACTAATTTGAATAATATTATTCATATAACACTAATTTTATAAAAACTATTACTTCCTCCGGAAACTTAATAGTTTTACACTTTGTTTTTGTTGACTTTTTTATGTCCGGTTTGACCTCAAAATAATCATAATTGATTACGAAAAAATTAATTTTAAAAGTTATATTATACGAATATAAGAAGTATACTTTTATAATATAATTTTTTAAGTTATTTTTTAGAAGAAAAAAAAAGAAAATTTAGAAAAAGATAAATAATCAAAAAAATTATGATGCATGTCACTATATGTAGTTATAAATCTTTAAACAAGATCTAAGAAATTTATGGAATATCCAAAAAAAAAAAAAGTTTGTTTTTATTTATGGTTGCAGGTTGGGAACTTGAATTTTTATTATTATGAGAAGTATTTTTAATATGTAGCAGTACTATTCATTTATTTATTTAATTATTATTTTTTAGATATTTATATGTTTCTCTATATTTGTTTTGAAAAGTGAAAGATTCAGTAAATGTAAAACTAAATAAGTCGAATTACATGCTGATGCTGAGTAAATACAGTATGTGTTTCTCGATGGAAAAGGTAAGAAAGAATTATTGAACTAGTTATAATGCACTATGCTATTTTAAAACCTAGAAATTTGATGTTATTCGATTAATAAATATCACCACCCAAAATAGTAGTATCTTATAAGTAAAAAACCAAAGCGAACTTGATCACCACCAAATTGAAAGCATCACCACTATATCTATGATACTATCATTTTCATCTTTCCTTTTTATTCTTCTATCTTTCTTACGGTTTGGTCGATTTTAGGGGAACTATTCAATCCCTTCATCATATTATGAGGGGGAGGGGTGCAAAGTCCTTTTAGAACGGGTATCCTCCATTCCTTCCTCTGCTTTCTATGGAACAAAAAAGCTGGACCGCTGAGCACACTTTGATTGATGGGCACTTATGAAACAACAACTCACTGTGTCCATCCAAGAAATTAATGGGGCCGATAAATAGTTGAACTTCTATTGAAATACTGGAATCCTTCCAAACCTTTCTTATTGCAAGAACATCTGCCTGTACATTTAACAGTTTGATAGGATTTCCCATTATTAATTAAGATAACTTATATATATATATATATATATATATATATATATATATATATATATATATATATATATATATATATATATATATATATATATATATATATATATATATATATATATATATATATATAACAGTTAAAATGGATTTTGATTGTACATTTGCATGCAAGACTGCCATAACTTCCATGAATGGATTTCCATTATTAAGAGAACTATTATTGAAATTAACATGATGATTTTTCGAAACCTGCTCCACAAATATCGCTGGTCAATTTCTTTACAGTCTTTAACAAAAACGTGTACTCTCTCTTATAAGTTTTGATTGCGTAAATGGCAGACATACAATTATCATTTCTCATATAACAATCCTAATCTACTTGGAAATTTTAAAGGAACTTGACTGCCACTCAATTTAAAGCCCCACCACTACTCGAGAGTTGTGACGTTCTTTCATTTCATTGTAGTATACTGAGACACTTCTATTTTAATTCTAATAAACTCGTGAACAATTACATTTTAGTTCATGAGTTAGTGTTATTTTTCAAATTTTCAGAATCATACATGCCAATAGCAAAAAAAAAAAAAAAAATCTCAAAGAAAAAAAAAAGAAAAAGAAAACACAGAAAAAGAGTACATCCAAAATGCTATTGTTTTAATCTTCTAAAAAAATGATTTCGTTTTAAGCTCTAGCTCTGATAGAGATAGGTGCAGGCCGTCGCACCCCACCCCAAAATAAAAAGAAAAGAGTTTTCCGAAAAGTCATGTATTTTGCCCCTGTAACCTCAAATTTCGAGTCCGCCGCTGAGCTCTGATTGGAGCAGCACTGCAAATGGATTTTTTTTTTAATTATTATCATGTGGGTTATTTTTTAAAGACAATATTTTTTTTTCTTAAGGCGGTATATGATTTGTAACTTTTGACCTGATCGAAAACTTGTAACAATAACATTCAACACAATGAAATGTTGGAAAAAAATGAAATTATTTGTTTATCAAAATTTATTACGTAATTAGGTACGCTAAACGTTATGAACCGACCACCCCCTACTACTTTTTATCTTCTTCACGGCCTGGTCTATTGTAGGGGGAACTATTCCACCCCTTCCTCAAATACATTATGACGACGGGACTCGGGAGGGGTACAACACTAGCAGTCCCTTAATAATGGAAATCCATTCCTCCTCTCCTTTTCTTTCTGCTAGAACTTTGTCTGTACATTTTAACATTTTGATTGGACAATGGTTTTCTTCCTTTTCATGAGTGGTTTGTGATACACTACGTCCCATCCAAGAAATTTATGGGGCCGATATAGTGCAACTTCATTAACTTTTGCTTGTCAACTTAGATTAATTATTAACCACTACTAATTAAAAAAGTTATCTTCATAAATTATTTTACGTGTGCTTCATAAATAAAGTGTCGTTTGAGAAGTTTAGACACCATATACTCAATAAGAAGTCACAGGTTTGATGTAAAAAAAAATGGGTGATTATTTGTTCTGCATATAGATTGATTGAAATGAGGTTTACTAGAGATTTATTGATGACAAATTTGTAAACCAAAAAATATTGTAATTTTAATGTATCTAAAAAGACAATCTTAATAATTGATTTCAACTTATTTAAAATTATTACAGAAAAATACTTAAAAACATTTAAAAACTGGAGGAAATAAGCAATTCAAACTTCATAACTTATATGGTAAAAACTATAAATATAAAGGAATAATTTTTTGATACTATTTGAAATTGAGTCAAATTAGGTTAAGTGTAAATACACCGTTAAAAAATTAACAAAATAATTATTACATGCGCCACATTAATTATAAAATACTATATATTCACCGGTCACCACTATGCTACTACAACTTATCTCGATCAACTTTTACACATGTGACCCCACCCCATGTATCTTGATTTTGTACGATGATTTGATGAGGTCTATCATTAATTACATCGAAGTATCTTCTAGTAGAAGTAGGTGTTACTCACTTTTACACCCAACTGACACATGCATTATTTCATTTGAAACTACTGTATAATCTCTCCGTCCCAAAATATAATTGCACCATTTTGGACGTATTATTAGAGTTGCATCATTTTATTTATTTGTCATATTTGGACATGGTTATAATAATTTTATATTTCATCAACACATTTTGTGGCCACAAATCTTCCATAAAGTAAAAATAACACCCACTAATAATATAACTTAATATTTAACTATTTTCCTTATTTTCTGTGTCCAAAAGCAAATGGTGCAACTGCTCTGGGAAGGAGTGGTAGTATATAATTTTCTTAATTCTATAGTCAATATGCAGTACAATATGTGTTGTTGATAATAGTAACTTCTCAAGTAATTCTTCCATTAATTATTAATTTGCTAAGTTTTGGACGTTCTATTACAAATTTTCTAATTCAAATATGGAAATTTTTTCAACTCACTTACCAATTTTTTATTATTTCTCTCTTCTTCTTTATAACCACTTTCGCTCTCTATCATACTTTATCAACTTTTCACAATTAAATACTCATACAAATCAATTTTTTAATATTATTCTTTACAATTGATAATTTTTACTACTTAGAAATTAACTAAAGAAATGGAGGAGTATCTTTCAACTTTTTACATATTTTGATGATAAACTAATTTCACATTATATTTGCTAATAAATATATAATATTGCTATATTTTATAAAATATTTGCCTAGTGTTTGGAACTGGATTTTGAAAGTGGATTTTTTATTTTTTATGTGTAAAATTTACTCTTCAAAATAAAAAATTCACCTCCAAAATTCAATCTAGTTCCAAACACAAGGTTAATTTCCTTTCATATGAACTATTGATTTATTCAACTTTCAAAGAAAAATCTAGACAAGAAAGATATCGTTGGAATGAGATACTCGGCATCTATTTTTTAAGATTCTTTTGTATTACTTTATAGCCCATTTTTGAATGTCCCAACCACTAATGGGTTCCGATCCTTTGGGCCGACATAGTTACTCATGGGCTGCTCTTTGGGGTGATATGTTGGTTTCACAGATCAACACGTGTGCTTTTTCGTGCACTTTGTTCACTCCATGCATGCACCAACAACTTCCCAGTAGGCCACTCATCATAGGATTGCTCCAGAGCAAACATGTTTAACCAGAGTTCTTATGGATGGATTCCCGAAAGAAACGTGCATCTTGTTGGTGTGAGTACATTCACCCCCTCTTAGATTGTGCGACGTTCTAGTCGCACTTTGTCCCGACTAACTGTCCAACCCCTTATGGGTTTTGGACTGACTCAGCTCTGGTACAATATGTAAGAAATTGTTCTTTTCGTATAAACATAATTGAACTAACCTAAACTGAATTTAATTGCAGTATAATAGAAGTAAGCAAATCTGAACAGAACATGACAAATTCGAACATAACTAAAGTTCTCATACAAAGAGAACAGATCCTAACACCCTGACAATTGATGGGCCGATCCCTTTGGGTTGCTATTCGAGGTGATATGCAACACCCACATACACAACACGTGTTCTTTCTCCCGCACTTTATTCTCACTTGTGTGTGCTCATAAAATTTCCTAATAGATCACCCATTGTGGAATTGCTTCCGATTAAGTTAATCTTTTATAGTATTACACAACTTTATTTATTACCAATCACAACACTAAATCAAACACTAGAATCAAAATATATTATAGTATATAAATATCTCTAAAACATACACAGGTTAAAAAAACAAACCTAAATAACCATAGGGACTAAAGTAAAAATATTTGTAAAACGAAATCATCATTGACTACTAAAACTGTAACCGACCGTTGGATGAGTGCACCTGTCAATGATCTGTCAATCTTGCGTTTGTCTCGTAAATTCCTCTCCCCTGTCTTCACCACCTTTCCTTTGGATGCCTCTCTGTACTCTGCAACACCTCATCACGCTACGACAAAATGTTCATTGAACCATAAACAAACAATTTCCGTCGAACAACTATCGCTGCCTTCACACTAAATCCTCTATAAAATAATCAAGCCGCAAACGAAAAAAAAAAAATCATCAAACCAATATATTTTATACTACCTACTACTATCCGTTTGATTTCAATTTCACCGCCATGGAAATTCAAAATAACCGCTTCCAATCTTCACCATCCGAATACGAATATGACCAGCTCCAAATCCTTCTCGCCCAAAAACTCACTTCCACAATCCAATCTACTCCTCCAGATGACGTCAGGATCACCATCAACGGCCATGATTCTCCCCCCATTGCCACAAATGAGCCTACATGGATGGACTCATCTCACAATTCCACTAAGGAGAACCAAGTAATGAAACGACCTGAGTCTCCCTTACCAAAATTAATAATAAGCGAAAGTTCCAGCATAAATCGCCGTGTTTCCTTTAACCAACCGGAATCCAATCGCCGGTCCAATGCTGAACCAGAGGAGATTCTCCTCTGCTCGTCCAGCAGCTCGTTCCGAAGGAAATCGAGTTTCCTCGAAACCAGAACGAAATCGAGGCTACTCGATCCACCAGGAGAACCCAATTCGAGGTCCTGTCAGAGTACTCCAAGGATGGGGAAATCGCAGGGTTTTGGGAAAAGCGAAATCGATGAGGATGATCCATTTCTAGAAGAGGATTTGCCAGATTATTATAAGAAAATGAGGTTTAGTATACTTTCTGTTATGCAGCTGGTGAGTTTAATTTTGATTATTGCGGCTTTAGTTTGTAGTTTGACAATAAATGTGCTTAAGGTCAGAACTGTTTTTGAGCTCAAGTTGTGGAAATGGGAGCTCATGGTCTTAGTTCTCATTTCCGGGAGGTTAGTTTCTGGATTGTTTATTCGGATTGCGGTTTTCTTCATTGAAAGGAACTTCTTATTGCGAAAGCGTGTTCTGTATTTCGTGTACGGCTTGAGGAACGGTGTGCAGAATTGCATCTGGCTGGCATTGGTTTTGATAGCTTGGCAGTGTATATTTGATCAGAAGGTAGAGAAAGTGACAAACAAACGGATTTTGCCTTACGTGACAAAAATCTGGGTGTGTTTGCTGGTTGGGACGTTGATTTGGTTGCTGAAAACCTTGTTGGTTAAGGTTTTGGCGTCTACGTTTCATGTGAGTGCATTCTTCGACCGGATTCAGGAGGCGTTGTTCAATCAGTATGTGATTGAGACGCTTTCTGGCCCTCCTCCGCTTGAGATTCAACAAGAGATGGAGGAGGATGAAAGAGTAATGGATGAGGTAGAGAAGTTTCAGAATGCTGGTATAAGTGTACCTTCTGATATGAAGGAGTATGTGTTTGCGAGAAGTGGGAGAGTTATTGGGACGCCGAGGAAGAACACTGTATCTGCGGGTGCTAAGAGTCTGCAGCAGCTTAGTAGTTCCAAGAGGGAAGAGGGAAATAGTATCACGATTGATCATCTGCATCGGCTAAATCAAAAGAATATTTCCGCTTGGAATATGAAGAGGTTGATGAATATTGTGAGGAAAGGAGCAATATCCACTCTGGATGAGAATATACAGGATGCAACTGTTGAGGATGATGGCCATGAGGCTATGGTGCAGATCACCAGCGAGAACCAGGCCAAAGTAGCTGCCAGGAACATATTTGTCAATGTGGCCCAACCAGGATCCAAGTAAAATTCCATTTGGCTTCATGAATGGCTTTCAATAGTCTGCATGATTAAAATAGCAACATTGGTTTTTGTTTTTTTTCTAAGATTGTGACTTGATTGCATTCAGGTACATCTATGAGGAGGACTTGCTGCGTTATATGCGAGAGGATGAGGTTTTGAAGACTATGCGTCTCTTTGATGGCATAACTGACCAGAAGAGAATCAGCAAACGAACCCTTAAGAATTGGGTGGTAAGAAGATGTTTGTATCTTTGCTATGTATATTCAGAGAGTTCAATTCAATTGAACCCGAGTGGTATTGTTTTATTATGGTCCTACAGTAACAATCTGGCTTTTTGCAGGTAAATGCCTTTAGAGAACGGAGAGCTCTAGCTTTGTCGCTAAATGATACAAAAACTGCTGTCAACAAGCTACACCAAATGCTCAATGTGGTGGTGGGAGCTATCATTATTGTCATCTGGCTTTTCGTACTCAGAGTTGCCACAACACACTTCTTTATCTTATTAAGCTCGCAGCTTGTTCTCGTAGCGTTTACGTTTGGAAACACATGCAAGACAACATTCGAGGCCATCATTTTCTTATTTGTGATGCACCCATTTGATGTCGGTGACCGTGTTGATGTTGAAGGTGTCCAGGTTTGTTTCCTTACAGTCCTGGTGTAAGTATATGATTTTCTCCCAGTCTAGAATATCTCTGTTAACGTAACCAGTTCTTTCAATATCTCAGATGGTGGTTGAAGAGATGAATATCCTAACAACGGTATTTCTGAAGTTCGATAACCACAAGATCTATTATCCAAACAGTGTTTTAGCCACAAAGCCCATCCACAATTATTACCGTAGCCCCGATATGGGTGATGCGATTGATTTCTCAATTCTCATTTCCACTCCTGTCGAGAAGATAACCTTAATGAGGGAAAGAATCACAAGGTATATATATGGTAGTACTATTATCAGCCCTGCAGCCATCTCCCTCAGAGTCGTGTTTTTATACATTTTCGTTACAGGCAGACACTAGATGTTACGAATTACCTAGGTTATGGCAGGTTTTTACTTGTTATTGTTGTATGTAATCATGCTTGTGAACTTGCAGTTATATCGTCGACAAGAGTGACCACTGGGCTTCAGATCCAATGATAGTGATGAGGGATGTGGAGGACATGAACCGGCTGAAGTGGTCCTTGTGGCTCACTCACACAATCAATTTCCAGGACATGGGGGAGAGGTTCTTGAGGAGATCTCTTCTTGTCGAAGAAATGATCAAGATTTTCAGAGAGCTTGATATCGAATATCGTATGGTGCCACTGGATGTGAATGTGCGTAACATGCCGCCAGTACACTCAAATAGGCTTCCTTCAAGTTGGAGTGTTGGTTCTGCTGCATGATTTAGTCTGGTTAGTTTAAAGGAGAGTTAAACAAAACTGGACAAGCTTTACTTTGTTGTCCTGAATTTCTCATTCCCGGTTTTGTTTTGTATACATTACATATATATATCGATACCATTTCATATTTTCTACAAGTTGGCCACAGGCGCACCCTTTTGACATCTCCGTCGAGTAGAGGTGGATACGAAATCTAAGATGAAGACTCATTTTGCAATTTCACACCTTGGAGGTTCGGATTTTGGCTTATGGGTAACCAACAAAGTGTAAACATTTTGTCAATTAAACTCGAATTATTGGTGTCTCCCTTGCTGATGATGATATCTATCTATAATCTACTACATCATGTGATAACTTTGGAGTTTGGACTCTTGTTCTCTCTACATTTCCGGGTGTATTAGCGCCATATTTCTTTGGCAAAGAAATGTGAAACGTTACCTAGCTATCCATGTAAAATGGAAAATTTAAATCGGTACGGTTATGAATTAATTAATGTTGTAAATAAGTATACGAGTCAATCCAAATCTGAACACTTGAACCGGCATGCATGGTCACCAATTATTACTGTTGATTATATTGCTAATTTTGCTCATCATTTTGATATTGAAATTATCCAAAATAATTCATACTATATATACTAGTGTCAAAATGTTCGTTGATAGTCGTAACGCCATGGACGGCGGTAGGTTATTTATTATTTAATCGTTCTAATTTAGAATTTGATAATTCAAATCAAATTTATTGTCAAAGTTCGAATGATTGGCTAAAATATTTCGAGTGTGAATTCGAATTCAAAACAGTTTGGACGTCGAATTTTGCCCGATCTAGCTACAACATGCGCTAGTGATTCAAGAGTTGTAATATGTATCTTTACTTTAATTTATGTTGCACTGTAAGATAGATTAACACAACATCATACCACAACTAGGAATAAATCCTAATGTACCCTACCGGCTACTATAGTCAACGAAAATTTGGACTCATTTCAAAATATCCAAAGCAAAATCTTCACCGAATACTAAACACGACCGTTGGATGAGTGCCACCTGTCAATGAAATATCACTCTTGCCTTTGTCTTCTCACTTCCCCTCCCCTGTCTTCACCACCTTCCCTTTGGTTTGCCTCTCTGTACACAGCAACACCTCATCAAATTACGACAAATTCTAATTTGGGAGCTTCCATAAACCAAACATTTTCCATTTGAAGACCTATCACTGCCTTCACACTTAAACCTCTATAAGATAATCAAATCTCAAACCATAAAAAAATATCATCAAACCAATATATTTTATAGTCCTACACTAGTACACTACTATCCGTTTGATTTCACCGCCATGGAAATTCAAAATAACCGCTTCCAATCTTCACCATCCCAATACGAATATGACCAGCTCCAAATCCTCCTCGCCCAAAAACTCACTCCCACAATCCAATCTACACCTCCAGATGACGTCAGGATCACCATCAACGACCACCACGATTCTCGGCCCATAACCAGAAATGACGACCAAACTGCACCAGCTAATCCTATATGGAGAGACACAAGTTACGATTTCACTAAAGACTCAGTAATGAAACGACCTGATAGCTCAAAACACTACGATTTCATATCTGAGTCTCCCTTATCAAAATTAGTCAGCGAAAGTTCCAGCGTCAATCGCCGTGTTTCCTTTAACCAACCGGAATTCAATAGCCGCTCCAATGCTGGACCTCAGGAGGCTGTTCTCTGTTCTGGAAACAGCTCGTTCAGAAGGAAATCGAGTTTCCTCAGAAGCAGAACGAAATCGAGGCTACTTGACCCACCAGGAGCAGCCAATTCGAGGTCTTATCAGAGTACTCCCAGGATGGGGAAATCGCAGGGTTTTGGGAAAAGCGAAATCGATGAGGATGATCCGTTTCTAGAAGAGGATTTGCCAGATTATTATAAGAAAATGAGGTTTAGTATGCTTTCTGTTATGCAGCTGGTGAGTTTGATTTTGATAATTGCGGCTTTAGTTTGTAGTTTGACTATTAATGTGCTTAAGGCCAGAACTGTTTTTGAGCTCAAGTTGTGGAAATGGGAGCTTATGGTCTTAGTTCTCATTTCCGGGAGATTAGTTTCTGGGTTGTTTATTCGGATTGCAGTTTTTTTCATTGAAAGGAACTTTTTATTGCGAAAGCGTGTTTTGTATTTCGTGTATGGATTGAGGAACGGTGTGCAGAATTGCATCTGGTTGGCATTGGTTTTGATTGCTTGGCAGAGTATATTTGATCAAAAGGTGAATAAGGTGACGAATAGGCGGATTTTGCCTTATGTGACCAAAATTTGGGTGTGTTTATTGGTTGGGACGTTAATTTGGTTGCTGAAAACCTTGTTGGTTAAGGTTTTGGCATCTACGTTTCATGTGAGTGCATTTTTTGATCGGATTCAGGAGACGTTGTATAATCAGTATGTGATTGAGACGCTTTCTGAGCCTCCTTTGGTTGAGATTCAACAGGAGATGGAGGAGGATGAAAGAGTGATGGATGAGGTGGAGAAGTTTCAGAATGCGGGTATAACTGTACCTTCTGATATTAAGGCATACGTGTTTGCAAGAAGTGGGAGAGTTATTGGGACGCCGAGGAAGAGCACTGTGCCTGCGGGTGCTATGAGTTTGAAAGTTTCTAGGCTTAGTAGTTCTAGGAGAGAAGAGGGGAATGGTATCACGATCGATCATTTGCATAGGCTGAATCAAAAGAATATTTCTGCGTGGAATATGAAGAGGTTGATGAATATTGTGAGGAAAGGAGCAATCTCGACTCTGGATGAGAATATACAGGATGCAACTGTTGAGGATGAGGGCCATGAGGCTATGGTGCAGATTACGAGCGAGAACCAGGCTAAAGCTGCTGCCAGGAACATATTTGTCAATGTGGCCCAACCTGGATCCAAGTAAAATTCTATTTGGCTTCTTGAATGGTTTGTGAGATTAATCTAGCATTATTAGTTTTTGTTTTTGTTCAAGTCTAAGATTGTGACTTGACTGCATTCAGGTACATTTATGAGGAGGACTTGCTGCGTTATATGCGAGAGGATGAAGTTTTGAAGACTATGCGTCTCTTTGATGGCATAACTGACCAAAAGAGAATCAGCAAACGAACCCTTAAGAATTGGGTGGTAAGGCAGTTTGATTCAGTGATAATTGTATCTTACAAGAAAGTTCAATTCAGTCGAATCAGAGTGACTTTCTGTCATGATAATTTTATATGCATGGTTTCTTGGACTAAGTTGTATTGTGCTATGTATCTTGAGAAAGTTCAATCCTAGTATTGTTTTATGGTCCTACAATAACAATCTGGCTTTCTGCAGGTAAATGCATTCAGAGAACGGAGAGCTCTTGCTTTGTCACTAAATGATACAAAAACTGCTGTCAGCAAGCTACACCAAATGCTCAATGTGTTGGTGGGAGTTATCATTGTTGTCATCTGGCTTCTCATACTCAGAGTTGCTACCACACAGTTCCTTATCTTTTTAAGCTCCCAACTTGTTCTTGTGGCGTTTATGTTTGGAAACACATGCAAGACAACGTTTGAGTCGATCATCTTCTTATTTGTGATGCACCCATTTGATGTCGGTGACCGTGTTGATGTTGAAGGTGTCCAGGTTAGTTTCCTTATTACATGCCTGGTTTTTATGTATATGATCCTTTCTCAGTCTTGAACATCTCTATTAGTATGAACCAGTTCTTTAAATTGTTTCAATATGTCAGATGGTGGTTGAAGAGATGAATATCCTAACAACGGTTTTTCTGAAGTTTGATAACCACAAGATCTACTATCCAAACAGTGTTCTCGCCACAAAGCCCATCCACAACTATTACCGTAGCCCTGATATGGGTGATGCAATTGATTTTGCGGTTCTCATTTCAACTCCTGTTGAGAAGATAACCTTAATGAAGGAGAGAATTACAAGGTATATATGCTACTATATCAGCCCTGCAGCCTTCCTCTTGAGCTAAATCATACTATAAATTATAATGATATAGTTGAATCCTCATATTTGTGTTTTTGTACATATTCACCAACATTTTCGTTGCAGGCAACTAGATGTTACTAATTGCTTATGGCAGGTTTTCTTATTATCTATGTGTACTATCTTACTGCTTGTGAACTTTCAGTTATATCGTCAACAAGAGTGACCACTGGGCTTCAGATCCAATGGTAGTGATGAGGGATGTGGAGGACATGAATCGGTTGAAGTGGTCCGTGTGGCTCACTCACACAATCAATTTCCAGGACATGGGCGAGAGATTTCTAAGGAGATCTCTTCTTGTGGAGGAAATGATCAAGATTTTCAGAGAACTTGATATAGAATACCGTATGGTGCCATTGGAAGTGAATGTGCGTAACATGCCGCCATTACAGTCGAATAGGCTTCCTTCCAGTTGGACTGCTTGTCCTGCATGAGTTTCCAACCATTTCAGGGGGCAGTTTTTCATACATACCTGAAGTGTTATACTTTCTCAGCGGGAGAATTGCATTAATTATAATGATACAGGTTGTTTATACATACCTGAATGGTGGAGTTGTTAGCTCTGCCATGGATTATACATTAAATTATACGGTGATTATATGATGGGGGACTAAATTAGCCAAAACGAAATCACTTGGGACTATTTTTTTGGACCAAAAATGCAATTCTTCCTTTCTCAACCTGCAGTATTTATAGTACATGTAGTATATCTCAATTCAGTGGTAATCTCCGCCCGCACTTCATATTCAGATATTTTGATGAGTCCTAAAAGTTGGCACGCGGCGTCTTTATTATAGATGCCGGCACCCTTTTGACATCTCGGTTGAGTAGAGGTGGATTGAAATATAATTAAGCCTAAAAGAAAATAAAAGATGGATTCGATTCATTTTGTAATTTCTCTGTACATTCATGACCATTCTGGATTTTGCTGATGGTGATGGGATTATGGGACCTTCCTGAATGAACAATTGCACATAAGCAGTAACAATATGCTTGCAGCAGTTATCAGATCAAGTTTCTGAAGTTTCAGTATGGTACCAATTTTTTGAGAAACTTAAAGAGATTTGAACTGGTGGTTCAAAGTGTCCCCCTATCAGTGTTCACATACCATGCATTTCAGTACCAGTAGAATGCAACCCATCGAAATTAATGAGGTTCAATGGGATTACAACACACAACAGACACAACCCATCCGATCGGGTCCGACCTAATCATTGTTATTGCCCTAAAGTCGGAAATTTTACATGATTTTAATGTACGCAAGATTAATTATCGAGGGCCCGGATGACACGAAGTATGCTTCACGGATAAACTAAGTCGTTTTTTGCGTGGACATGTACCACCACAATAGCTTACAACCCACATAATCCAAGTTTTGGGATCGACTCAAAAGGCATAAATTACATAAATTTTCTCCAGGTGGGGGGTTTAAATCTCAAGCTAAGAGGATATTACGCGTATCATTTAACCAACGAAACCACTGTTACGGATTTGGATTACTATTATTTGCTACGACTCATATGTATTTCTAGATATTTTAGTTATATTTCCCCCGTTTGAATAGATCACTTGCTACTTGTCCGTAAGAGCATAAGGTGTAGGAGACTAGCAATGTGTTAGATTGGGGTCTTGAACCATGTTTGGAAATGATGGATTGTTTTTGTTGGAGCCTCTTGTGGACATCGCGGTTTTTGCTGGACTCAATTCGGTTTCCTTCGCAAACCGGTGGTTCTCGGATCATTTTTCCTCTGCATAATACAGACCATAAAAAAGATAACAATAGGATTAGTATGTTTATACAAATTGTAAGACACAAAATTAACTAGTGTGAGAAATCAAAACTATACTTACGTAATTTCGGTGGATATGAGGATGTCAACAAGCATATAGATTTCAGATTTGATCCTGGACGAGGCAGCCATTTAACCGCTTGCCTTAAGCACAATTTGCTCGCCTCTCTAGTGCTTCAGTCCTACATGAGCAATGTGCTCTCAAGATACAACGTCCAATCACACTAGTTTTGGAAGCAACAGAAACTAGTTCCTTCGATCCTTTCAATTGTGTGTTAGAACTCTCTTGACTCTAAACGTATGCAAATATGTAAACCTCTTATGCTAAGAATGATTATGCAATATGATAGGGAGAAGAGGAGAATAGAATGTGTTGTATATCTCATCCATCCAAAGTGCTGGAGACACCACCTTTTATAGCTAAGAAAACTTAGCTTAAAGGTCACTCATTAACCCAAGCACTAAAGCCACAATTTAACCTAAATAAAAGTGAATAGCCATAAGTTACAAATTAAGTCATCACTAATTCCGAAAATTCAACAATAAATTCGAACCGAGAATTGGTTTTCGCTCATGTATTACATTATCATGTAGTTTGCACAACCCGCTACATGATGAGTATATACATGTCAAAACAAGTGGTGTTGCACATCTAAAAGAGGTTCCCAAGACAATTTAGTGTTAAACTTAAATTGCAAATTTTAAGACTTTAGTAAAATGGTTGCTCAATCAACCAACCGGTTGTTCAACCAACCAATTCTCCGAACAGTTTTCTTCATGATCTTACTCGTTGATGGGTAGACTTGGGTGGTCTTTTTAGTTGTGATGTCTGGTAGGCTGTATAGCTTCACTGGTTTACTCTTGTTGGTGGTTGTAGTTTAATAGCCTCACTGTTTTATTTGGCTGTGGGTTGTCTAGTTGTTTGGTTCTTGTATTGGTGGGTTTCGTTTTTTATTTGTATATCTAATAACATTTCTCATACTCTTTGTATTGCAGATAAGTTTCGTTATTAATAAATGTTTGGCAGTTAAAAAAAATACTTTGATTTCTTGCATATATCTTTTTATTATAAACTTTTATCAAATTTGTATTGCCACTAAAATTAGATACCACACATATTATTTGAAAGTTTTTAAAATAATCTTTTAAAATTAAACATAAAAGATTTAAAAGAAAAAGAAAAAACAAAACGGAGGGACTGGGGTGTACACATTTGGTATTGGAAATTTGCTATCGCCGCATTATGGCCGCGGCGTGTTGTCTAGTTGTCGTGTTAGAATCTAGTAGTCGAAACAAACAAACGTCACAGCTGTGATTCTTCTGTATGTGTGTGGAGAGTCTGAATTTAATAGTAAAATAAACTGTAGATGAGAATACGGAAACTGCGGCAACCCGATCACTGTTTTGGAGACACGTATCGATTTCAAGTTTCAACTTGTTTATGAAAAAAGTTGTTGTGCTGATACGTTGACACCATCATTACATGACCATATGCCACATTGTTGGTGGACTTCAGTCTTCACTAACTCGATGATGACTTCATGAGACTAATTAATAAAATCGATGGATTGAATAAACAATCAAGATGATAGTCCAGTACTCTCAAAATACAATTAAAATTAAAATTAAGAGATCATGTATAAATATTTTCATAAATTCATTATTAATTAGAGTTGAAAATTCCAAAAAAAAAAAAAAAAAAAAAAAAAAAAAAAAAAAAGGTACCGGTTGCAAATTACAAATGACAAAGAGAAGACATATGAATAATGATTTGCATAAACCGCAATCAATTCCTAATGGACTTGGACCCCTAACTGATCAAAAAACTTCAAAACAAAGCCCAAAATTGGCTCGTAAACAAAACACATTGTTGTGCACTTTCTAAACATATTCCACATCAGTCTCCCACACTTAATCAAAACTCGTCATCGAGTTAATTATATAATTATGGAAGAGACGAATGTCGCTGTGCAAGACCTCGAACCATGCTACAACTGTAATTTGAGGAACCTCATGTCCTCATGGATCAAACACTAGTTTAGTGGACAATTTGGGGGCTGGCAATGATAGATCGGGGGTTGGGTTGTATGGTATTGGCCGTGGGGAATGTGGTGGTGGTAGTGGAGTTGGAAGAGGTGGCAGCGGTTTGTGGTCCGGGGGAGGAAATCGAGAGAGAAACTCAGTGATGGTAGTCAGCATGATGGCGAAGTTAGTGTTGGTTGTACGGAGTGCAGTGGTGAGGGCACTAAGGTTGGCGCTAAAGGTGGAGAAGTCGGTTGATGTGATGGTGTTTTGGGCTGGAGTCATGGATGAAGCCTTTTTTTTTCTTTGTTGGAGGTAAGAATCAGATGGTTCTTCCATGCAAACCTAGATGACACCCGACTAATACGTACGAGAGCATAATAATAAAGATGAATAAAAATACAAGATTCAACACTTGAATTCGATCGACTGAACTAAATAAACAATGAAGATAATAGGGTAGAACTCCTAAGGTACAATCCAAATCAAGACATCACATTGAAGTATTTTTATAAATTCATCAATAATCAAAATTGCCACTTATAAATAGGCGTGGTATCCTTACCGATCAATCAATAGATTTCAAAACACCCTAAAGTTAACTCAAAATTAAAACACAACCCATTTGACTGTCTAAACATGTTACACATCCAAAATGAAATAAATTGGGGTTAATATCATCGGGAATGGGAATATGGGATTACTATTGTGGTAAAGTTGTAAGTTGAATGGGAGTAACTTTTAAATCGCGTTACTTTTTTCTGGAAAGTTCAAAGCAGAATCGTCTACCTACTGTAACACCGTTGGATGGGTGCCATCTGTAATCCCAGATTTTCCATCTTTCACCCACCCATCAACTCTAGTCCCTTGCGTTTGTCTTCTCACAGAGACTTCTTGTCCGCACGCACCACCTTTCTTTTAATTTCGGTGCCCGTCTCTGCTGCCAATACCTGCAACGTCTCTTACCATCTCCACACATTTACACCAATTTATTTCCCAACTTCCATTAAACTATCATATTTGCCTGTTGATCGAGTAACCTAAGATAAGACCATTGCTGTTTACACACAACCTCAATACAATTAAACAACACTCAAATATGGAGATGGGAACACTCCCTAAAAATTCCTCCAACTCTTCAACAACCATGCCCTCATCCTCTTCCGCTCCTTCACCTCCTAAAGACATCACGATTACAATCAACGGTTCGGCCAATGACGGGCCGGCTAACCCTATCTGGAGAGACTCCAGTTACGACTTCACAAACGACCCAGTAATGAAAGCAGCTGCAAACTCCCAAGAGTTCGATTTCGTAACTGACTCTCCACCCTTGTCAAAAATCCCTGAAAGTCCCAGCATTAACCACCGAGTTTCCTTCCACGAACCGGACCGGTCCAATGCCGAACCGGAGGAGGTTCTCGTTTGCTCCTCCAACAACTCCTTCCGTAGGAAATCTAGTTTTCTGCAACAACCCAGGACCAAATCAAGACTTATCGACCCACCGGAAGAGACCAAGTCCAAGTCCCAGACTACTCCCAGGATAGCAAAATCGCAGGGTTTAGCAGGGAAAAGCGAAATCGACGAAGATGACCCCTTTTTGGAAGAGGATTTGCCGGACTATTATAAGAAGATGAGGTTCAGTGTGCTTTCTGTTATTCAGTTGCTCAGTTTAATTCTTATTATTGCTGCTTTAGTTTGTAGTTTGACTATTAAACCCTTGAGGAAAAAAGCTGTTTTGGGGCTGGATTTGTGGAAATGGGAGCTCATGGTCTTGGTTTTGATTTCCGGGAGGTTAGTGTCTGGTTGGGTTATTAGGATTCTGGTTTTCTTTATTGAAAGGAACTTTTTGTTGCGAAAACGTGTTTTGTATTTCGTTTACGGCTTGAGGAACGCGGTGCAGAACTGCTTATGGTTGGCATTGGTTTTGATAGCGTGGCAGTGTATATTTAATCAGAAGGTGGATGAGGTGACGAATAGGCGGGTTTTGCCGTATGTGACCAAGATTTGGGTGTGTTTGTTGGTGGGGACTGTTATATGGTTGCTCAAGACCTTGTTTGTTAAGGTTCTGGCGTCTACGTTTCATGTGAGTGCGTTCTTTGATCGGATTCAGGAGGCGTTGTTTAATCAGTATGTCATTGAGACGCTTTCTGGGCCTCCGTTGGTGGAGATTCAACATGAGATGGAGGACGAGGAAAGAACTTTGGCTGAGGTACGGAAGTTTCAGAGTGCCGGTGTGAGTGTACCAGCTGATATTAAGGCAAATGTGCTTGCGAAAAGTGGGAGACTTATTGGGACAACGCCTAGGAAGAGTGCTGTGTCTGCGGGTGCTGCTAAGAGTCCATCGTTTTCGAGGGTTAGTAGTTCTAAGAAGGAAGATGGGAATGGTATCACGATTGATCATTTGCATAGGTTGAACCAGAAGAATATTTCCGCGTGGAATATGAAGAGGTTGATGAATATTGTGAGGAATGGAGCAATCTCCACTCTGGATGAGAAAATTCAGGGTGCCACTAATGAGGATGAGGCTATGGTGCAGATTACGAGCGAGAACCAGGCCAAGGCTGCTGCCAGGAACATTTTTGTCAATGTAGCCAACCCAGGATCCAAGTAAATTTCCATAAAGACACGCATTTGGTTTCTAAATGCCTTTTTTGTCAATTTGATATTCATGTTTCTTTTTATTGTCGAGTTATATGGAGCTAGTTGTGCTATGCTTACATTCTGGTTGGCCTTCTACGACTTGTCAGATGGATCGAGCATTTTATTTCGTTTCCTTTTCTCAAAGTATAACATTTTGATCTGACTACATTCAGGTATATTTACGAGAAGGACTTATTGCGTTTTATGCGAGAAGATGAGGTTTCGAAGGCTATGCAACTTTTTGAAGGCATAAATGACCAAAAGGGTATCAGCAAGCGAGCTCTTAAAAATTGGGTGGTACGTGTGTAAGATTCAATTATCTTTATATTTTGCTTGCTTTCTTACCAAAAAGTTAGCTCCCTGTATATGTGGTGGTGTATATCTTGGTAGTCCTCCTCACTGCTCCACTAAAATAGCATACGAATGTAATGGCAAGATAAGAGGATACTTCCTCTTTTGGTCTAGTTTCCATCAGAACCCATTATTCTGTTATAAAGTTTTTCGACTTTATTAAATTTTTCCTGTTTAGGATGGATTGTTACTTCAATATTAATTACCAGTAGTTGCTATACTCTTGAACACTGGATCCATATTGTGCATCTTCTGTAAACCAGTGATTTAGTGGGAACAGAAAAAAATGGTGTTGGGATTCATGAAGTAAACACTTTAAGAAACAAAAAGATGTTTATAAAGCGAACCTAGTAGTGAGTGTAAATTGCAACAAACCCGCTTCATTTTTCAAGATGTGCACCAAACCCCTGAACTATATATGAACTCTGGATGACACTCTTACTGTTAGTTTTTCCGAACAAGTCCAAGGGCTTCTGTGTATTTTACACTAACAATACTCGTACATGTTTTGGCCTGAATTGCATGCGTCACTGTTGGCTGCTGATCCTACTTAGTATTATATATAGTTTTGTGGTCCTACAAGAACAATCTGTTTCCTTTCCTTCCTGTAGGTTAATGTATTTAGAGAACGGAGGGCTCTTGCTTTGTCACTAAATGATACAAAAACTGCTGTTAACAAGCTTCACCAAATGCTCAATGTGCTGGTGGGAGTTCTTATTGTTATCATCTGGCTTCTCATACTCCGAGTCGCTACAACACAGTTCTTTATCTTCTTAAGCTCACAGCTGCTTCTTGTGGTATTTATGTTTGGAAACACATGCAAGACAACGTTCGAGGCAATCATCTTCTTATTTGTCATGCACCCATTTGATGTTGGTGACCGTATTGAAGTTGACGGCGTCCATGTTAGTTTTCTTGCAAGTCTTTGCCAATATTTTATGATTTTCCTTCATGCAGATCATCTCTATTAACATGACCAGTTCTTTCAATTGTTTCAATATGTCAGATGGTGGTTGAAGAGATGAACATTCTGACAACGGTTTTTCTGAAGTTTGATAACCACAAGATCTATTACCCAAACAGCGTTTTAGCCACAAAGCCCATCTTCAATTATTACCGTAGCCCTGATATGGGTGATGCAATTGATTTTGCCATTCATGTTTCAACTCCTGCCGAGAAGATAACGGTGATGAAGGAGAGAATCATAAGGTATGTCAGCCCTGCTCCTGATATGTGTTGTGTACTGGTCAGCATAAGCAACCAACTCCTAGAAATAAATCATAGATTATTAATACATTTTCATCATAAACAATGGAATAATTTTGTCTTTTTGACATAAATCTGAACCCTGGTGATGAAGTTTTATCCACGATGGATGACTTTCACCAGGCTTTTCGTAGGCACTCACTAGGTTTAGGAATCTATTACCATTTACCAGTATATCTTACATTCTTAATGCAGGTTTGCCTTATTATCTTTGTGTACTATCTTACTACTTGTGAACTTGCAGTTATATTGTCAACAAGAGTGACCACTGGGCTTCAGATCCAATAATAGTGATGAGGGATGTGGAGGACATGAACCGGCTGAAGTGGTCCGTGTGGGTCACTCACAAGATCAATTTCCAGGACATGGGCGAGAGATATTTAAGGAGATCTGTTCTTGTGGAGGAAATGGTGAAGATTTTCAGAGAGCTTGATATAGAATATCGCATGCTGCCACAGGACGTGAATGTGCGTAACATGCCGCCAATACACTCGAATAGGCTTCCTTCCAATTGGACTGTTTGTGCTGCTGCCTGAGTTGTCAGGTACATTTCTGGGGAAGTGAAACATACCTCACAAGCTCGACTTGACAAAATAGGTTGTTGACTTTTTCATCCGCGGTTTTTGTACATGTATATACATATCAATTCATGAGTAATCATCTCCTTATTCTGAGTCCTGAATTTGTACCGAATTTGTACTTCCTCTGTACACGCACTGTTCAGATATCAGATTTTTGCTGATAGGAAATTCTAAAGATCCTGTTCTCCTTGCCCTAAAAACTTTCATAAAAACTTGTGCTTGCGCAGGGGCCATGCTAATCTTCTCTGTATATCGTTCCAATTTTATTGGATGTCCCCGAAGGGACGAGCTAGTAACGGAATCATAGTGTATACATAGTGAGCTAGTAATGGAATCATAGTGTATACATAGTGAAATAGACTATTGTTTGTTACGATGTGGGAGTTTGGAAAGTAATTCGAGTGACTCGTTAAACTTGGGCCTCAACTGACAGGGCCCAATAGGCTAAGAGAGGCTGAGCTGACGACTTTTACACAGAGTTGCTTCAATATCAAAAACCTTATGCATCCCTTGTTTTCTCCGTCCATATGGGTAAGCATGTCAAAGTTGGTTAGGAACCCATAAATTGCTGACAAATAAGGTTAGCCGGCTTTGGCGGCTATACTTGAATCTTGAGGTGCTAGGCAGGTGGCCGGTGGATGGAATGAATCAATTAAACACGAAAAGGATAATTAAAGCGTAGGCAAAATTACCAAAGTACCCAACCCTTGTGATTGGCTCAAGATAGAACACAACACACACAACATCACACTGTCAAACAAAATTTCACTTTTTTTTGTGTACTGTATTATCTATCTATAATCTATCCGTCGACTTTCCCATCACTGAAGCAGCTCTTCTCTTCTGATTGCAATGGCTGTTGCACCAGTTAAAGTGTACGGACCCCCACTTTCCACCGCCGTGTCGAGGGTGCTGGCCTGCCTTGTCGAGAAAGATGTTCCTTTCCAGATACTCCCTGTCAATATGGCCAAAGGAGACCATAAGAAACCCGATTACCTCAAAATTCAGGTCCGGTTGGTTATCAATTCCATTTGCTAATTGCATCTTAATAGACTTTTCTCATATAGTACTATGAATTGTGGTTTCATTTTTGACAGCCATTTGGACAAGTACCTGCATTTCAGGATGATAGCATCACTCTTTTCGGTAATCCCTAGTTTTCCCTATTTGCTTGAACATCACTTGGATTCTTATTATAATCCATATACACCTTCAATTCTATATTAGATTACTTATTAGTTATTACACATAAGAGGGCGTAATCCTATGTTATTTTCGTTTGAAAGACCAGTTAGGTTTAGTTCAAATCATTTCAGTTGAGATTTGATTGGTTATTTTTTATACTACAAATTAGAGTTTGTTACAATTTTGTTAAGTTCAATTCTGTTCACTTGTGAACAGCCCAACTGTTATAGTAATTGTTAAAATTGGAGTAATGCTCCAAACATTTTGGAATTTTGGAATATGGTGATGTGTTTCTTCCTAGTACTGTACTTCTATTTAAGGTGGGTGGTGGTGTGTTCATTTCAAATATTTAGTACTCGTACTGAGTAATATTTAAGGTGTGTTTCGTCGTAAAGCTAGACCTGGATGAGTAATATGGTTTGAATTCGTCTCTGAATGCTAAAACCAACAAAAACATAATGGGAACCCAGGCGAATAAGGAAATTCTTCTTTACTTTCAGGTTTTCTGATATTTATGATGCTACATTTTGAGTATGATTTAACAAAGGTCAGGACAAGAAAGACTATTATGTTCTACTCCCTCCGTCCTAGACATCTTTACCCATTAGGGTCGGCCCTCAGTTTAATAAGAAACAATAAATTAGTATAAAGTTAGTGGGATATGTTAATTTTTTAATTGAAATGTTGTTAAAGTATAAATTAGTGGTAAAGTTGTAATAAAGTGTATGAAATAATGTTTTAAATGTGTGGGGTAGCTTCCATAAAGTTTTGTGGGATATTAAAAATGAAAATTGGGTAAAGTTTTGTGAGACGGATGGAGTATGATCTCACGAGAGTTCTGCATCCTAAACTTGTATTCAGGTTGTCTTGACTATTATTTGTTTTGGAATCCTTGGTACCAGAAAGGTTTGCTGAAGAATTCTGCTTAATATTCTGTTGATTACAAATGTCATAACTCGAGTCTTAGTTTATTGACTGATGATTTAACTTCAGTTTATACAAGTAAACCTGCAGTAAGATTACCTTCATTCCTGTGATTGTGTGTTTTCATTTGTTGTCGAGTCGAGTCGAGTCAGATTGTGAAGCCTGCATACTATGTCGAATATACCAATTTCTCAAACTTTTAGTTGTAGATTTGTATACTTACAAGTAAAATGTTTTAGTGTTTTCAGTTTCTCCCACATAAGGTTACTCTAGGGTCTGAATTTTTATTTATTTTTTTCAGAATCCAGGGCCATATGTAGATATGTCTGTGATAAATATGCAAACCAAGGGAATAACAAGCTGTATGGAACGAATCTGTTGGAGAAAGCATCGATTGATCAATGGTTGGAGGCTGAGGGACAAAGCTTCAACCCACCAAGCTCAGTTCTCGTATTTCAAGTAGCCTTTGCTCCTAGAATGAAAATCAAGCAAGATGAAGGTTTGATCAAGCAGAACGAAGCAAAGCTTGCTAAGGCACTAGACGTTTATGAGAAGAGGCTGGGAGAGAGTCGGTACTTGGCTGGCGATGAATTCACACTGGCAGATCTTTCTCACCTGCCAAATACTCAGTACTTGATGAATGCCATTGGGGATGTCTTTACGTCGAGGAAGAATGTTGACAGGTGGTGGGATGAGATTTCAAGCCGTGAATCATGGAAAAAGGTGGTGGAGATGCAGAGCTCTCCTCCTCCACGAAGTGCTTGATTCCTGAAAGTCCATTGCGCTGTTGCTATTTCCGGCTTTTATAGTTTTCATCTTAAACTTGAGCTTTGCGTGCTACTTCTTTCGCTTCGCATGGGAATGCATTGTTGTATCATATCTGAATGTTAAACTCTTAAGCTTTTGTAGTTCTTACTGCAATTCTAGGATATATAATGCTTGCTTGGATAACTGTGATGTACTTCACTTCACATAAGAATCTAGATCGTGAATCGCATTACAATTATAATAATACCGAACTAAGGTGCGAAAGGACAGAAATGGGCTAGCTGGACTACTAGAAGAAGTCCGTGAGTTATTAAGAGAAATATCTTTTCTTAGATGATTAGATTAGTTAGTATCTAGAAAGCACCGATACTCCAAAATGTCCAAGTGTTCATTCCGATACGTATCCGATGATTCGCTCCGATTCATCTCCGATACGTATCCCTCCCCTTTAGCCATGTTGTTGAGCATTTGACATGGTTTGTGATGGATAACTAAAGAGTAATATTTAGTTATTTACTTTTTTTATTTGTTTTTTAGTATTTATTAGAATAACTAGCTAGTAATTTTAAAAATTAAAATAATTTTTATATATTAATATATTAAAAAATTAAATGTATCGGTCACGTATCCGTATCCTACTTTTTTGAATTTTGACGTATCAGCGTATTCGTGTCCGTATCGTGTCTTTGTTCGTATTATACTTTGTTAATTGTCCACTTTAAGGTAGAAGTCTTATTATGTTGGTATTTTTAGTTTAGGAACATATGTATGCCTATATTATTGCCATTAGCTTGGTACGTTATTGATGCAATTATCAATAAAAGTATATTAGGGTTTATACTGTTTTATCGATTTTCAATATTTAACATCCGTTTATGTTTTAATTATCAATCCTTTATATATTTTGATTATCAACTCTTTAACGAAATGCCTGAGGATGAAATTAAAGGTGAATTTATGAGTAGCGTCTGACCGAGCGAGTAAATTCGTCTATCCACGTTGCGGACTCTATCAGTATCATCTAAATTTCTAATTGTTGAACTTTTGCAGTTAGTGTAATTCTATAATGATTCTTGAATAATTGTGAGTTGCAATAGGTATCGTAGTGAAAATTCTATACTAAAGGTATATCATTATTGATCTAATGATCTACTCATCTACCCCTTAGTGTAGAAGAGACCGTGGAGTGTAAGAAGAATTGGGAGGAAGACGGCAAGGTATAGCAATGGTGGTTTTGTTCTGTTTTACCATATCGTCGTCATCAAGCCGTTTCAGATTCCTAACAAAATTACCTTATTATTAGGAAATAAAAATGGCAAGGAGGCTCCCACATTCTTAATTCTTCGGTGAAGTTCTTAGTTACCTAACCTGGATTTTTCAATCAACAACTTTCAACTTTAACTTTCAATTACTCTTAAACTACTTTCGATTACTCTTAAACTATAATGATAAAATATTTAGTAAAATTATATTATAAAATTTTAATATCTATTTTCATAACATAATTTCATTAAATACTTTATTATTATAATTTAAAATTAATTGGGAGTCAAAGTTGAAAATCATTCACCGAAAAAAGTCAAGTTAGATAACTTATTATAATGGCACCGGGAGAGTATATTTTTATCAACTAATTATTCAATATGTTCAAGAATTAGCGTGCAATTCAAGAAGAAGATTTAAAAGTAAATGAAAAAGTTAGTGGGGTAGTTTATATTTAATTGGAATTAATTGTTAAAATGAACTAAAGTATGATGACAAATTTATTATATTATTGCTTAAACATGGTGTAAAAATGTATGTTTTTAATGTACGAAATAGCTTACTTTTTTGCAATGAGTAAAGTTTTGTGGTAGACCTTCAAAATTAAAATGGTAAAGTTTTGTAAGACATAGAAGATACTCCTATATTTTATTAGTTTCTTTTTGAATGATTATAGATTAATCATTGCTTAAACATGGTGTAAAAATGCCAATAAAATAAATATAAAGGATTCAAGTGTTACATTCTTTCCATCAAACTCGTACTTATTAATCATTTGATTTTTAGAGAAAAGAAATACATAAAAGTGGATTCTCAAATGAATAACATGATTAATATTTATTAAATTGATTTGTAATAAGCAAGTAATCTTAATTAAAGTCCCTCATTTGATAAAGTAAGACGGGATCACCTTAATTGAGGCGGGTTGCACGCAACACAAACGCCTTATATATACCACCTTACTCTTTCTCTTCACACACCTAGAAAAGGATTGAACGAAGCATTGGATCTATTTCACAACTTTATGTCATAACTCTTTTGCCCATGGGTTCCAGTTGGTTTCTTGCATTCGTTTTTCGTCTCGATGTTTTCTTTCCATTTGGGCTAGGCACGACCATTGGTTCACGTCCATTTACCGGAAACATACTTCAAAATCACGTACCCCATCTAATGAAGGGAAGGCAAAGCCGGTGAACTTGGTTCGAGTTCATTATAAGGTTGGATTGATAGATCGCCTTCCCCTCTGCCAGATGAGGTGATTTTGGAGTATTTGTTATGGTAAATGGATGTGAACCAACGATCGTGCGAAGGCTAGATGGAGAGAAAACATGGGGAAGAAAAGGATAGTAAGAAACCAACCGGAAGCATTGGGTAAAAGAGTTTCGAAATAAACTTGTGAATGGATTTGTGTTGAATTCTTCTTTTCTAGGTGGGTGAAGAGAAGAGTAAGGTGGTATATATAAGGGGCTTTGTATTGAGTGAAAAACACCTCAATCAATCAATTAATTAGATGATTCCGTCTTACTTTATCATATGAGAGACTTTAAGATTATTTGATAAAAATAAATTTATTTAGTAAATGTCACCTAATAATGTAATTCATTTGAGAATCCACTTTATGTAAAAGAAAAAAAAAGAGAGAATTGAATCATCACCTATAAAATGACTGTAATTAAATATAAATAATGGTATTATAAAAGGGTTAATTACAAATTAAAGTATAAAAAAAATAAAAAAAGTAGCAGATGAAATTATATACTTGGAGAAAACAAGTTTGCACAAATATTCCACCTCGTTTACTAGCAGGCTTAAAGGAGAAAAGAGGGCAAGGCAAAACTATTTCATCTCTGATTGCTTCCACCAGAACAGGAAATAGAGGTAAATAATCTACTTTTCACTCTTCGTTCTTGTTTGGGAGCACGAAAGAGGAAGGGTCTAGGCCGTTTCTATGGTTTCCGTAAACCAGTAAACATGGCTGGCTGTGCACGCCACCTGTTTGATAATATTCCTCAGAGAGCCATATGTTTTAACTTTCAAGGCCCCTAATAAGGCAATAAGCTTGGTGCTAGCTGCTATTTGTTTGATCATGCCTGGCTTCACTCTAAGATCATACAACCACAATCCAAATAGTTTGAGAATTGTGTATGCGTTTCCGACAAGTAGATTAACTCGCCAAATGACTATCACTCTATCCTCTGTTTTTCCTGTTTCTGTTCGCTGCATATCTGATCAGTTATAGATATATCTCATGTGTGATTGGGGGTTGCTACTTGCTAGACGCCGGAGATGTTTTACTAAACATTTAGTAATTCTTGTTCCAGCGTTTAACATTTTCTGTTTATTATTATGTCCTGAAAAATTGATAATCATGTTATTTTACATGCCTTTTGTGCATGGACATTATTTTTGTTGAAAAAATCGAAAACGAAATAATAGTTTCAAATCGGCAAAACTTTTACCAGGAAGCCAATTTGGATGTGTTCATCTGTTATTACGAACAATAACACAATCATTGGACTGGATGGATGCATCAGTAGACTATACGAGATCGGAGGAGGGTACTACCAGCACTGCTTTACCTGAGTACAACACAAACAGTGTCAAGAAAGCCAGACTTGAATCGACATTGCTGGCCCTCCTTACTGATCCCATACTCGCTGATGTACCCAACAAACCAACTCTGTCCGACGTGGACACCCTCATCAACTTGGAGCTTGGCAGTGCCATGCGCATTACCATCCTCAAAATGGATGGCTCCTCTTTCGGTATGTCAATTTCTAACTTCGGCATTTTCACAAACACCTTGTGAATGTATGAATGTTGTAAATGGTAATGTCAGTTGTTATTCTAATCGTTTTGTTATTTGGGTATGGATTTGAAGACGTTGCAGTAATGGATTCTGCCACTGTGAAGGATTTAAAGTTGGCTATTAAGAAGAAAGTGAATGATCTGGAGGAATCAACAATGGGTCATCGTCATATTTCTTGGTACGTTGCATTCTTGAATTCCTTGAAGGATCTGATTCGCGTTATTTTGCATTGGGCATGTTATGAAATGGATAAACACCTGTGCAGATGTATGTTTTGATGTTTATCTGGTACAACGATGCATAATTGGACAGTGAAGTAACTTACTCCTTGAATGCTCATACGTGAACACTGTCTTCACTAGGGAGTTTCTTGTTTGAGTGTCTTAAGATTAAGCTCAGTGGTTTCTTTTTTTCTTTTTCTCTTTTTTCATGGAAGACTTGAGCATTGCCATCTTGAATTGCAGGAAACATGTATGGGCGAACTTTTGTCTTGCACACCACAGCAAGAAGCTGCTTAGTGATACCTCAGCTCTTCAGGATTATGGAGTAAGGAACAATTCACAGGTATGTCACTTAAACCGTACTGATCTTCTGTTATGTGCAGCTTGCTTAATCTGGCTGGCTTTCCTGCATGAACATTACATAGCCTCTGTTTGCGCAAAGATGGATGGGATGTTAAAATGCTTCACTTATGATTTAAGTTCCCTTTCATGTTCTCATATTCTTGTTTCAGCAGTAATGGCAATGAGAATGCAAAGCTTTCCTTTTGCTAACTAAAATTGATGCAGAAGCATTATCTATCGCTGTAGTCTGTACCTCAAGTTCTTTATAAGCTTCTGGTTTATCTAGATAATGGATTGATTGAAGCAAAGTGGCAAACATGCTATGCAAACATCGCAGCTGGATAAAGTCGGAAATAAATGAACTGGGAGTTGGGTTTATGTTTAGAAAAAGTAGTGATAAATTAATATTCATGCTGGATTAGTGAGTGAAAAGTAGGTTACCATATGTAAAATGATGTTCAGTGATTTAGTCCAGGCCAAATTCAAACTTAAATCAAACGGTCAAGCCCTTTTCTGCCATTTACAATCATGTTTGCCATTATGCAAGTAACTTGGTAGTCTTGCGCAGGTGCAATTCGTTCCATATGTTGTGTCGAGGGCTTTCAGAAAGCATTCTAGAAGGCGTAAGCATCGCTTCTTTCATGGTCTAAACAGAAAAGCATGAGGGATAAAAAGATCTGTGTCAACTCAGTTGTGGTGCACTGTGTTGCTCTTAGAAAGCATTCTAGAAGGCGAAAGCATCGCTTCTTTCATGGTCTAAACAGAAAAGCATGAGGGATAAAAAGTCATGGATGAATAATAAATCTTTTCATTGAAGACCCCCATTTCAATTAGTATGGTGTGCCAGCATAAAAACATTTACTTTGTTCTTCAAAGCTTTCTATATGTACCTCTGTTATGGTTAAGTTTAAAACAACATTTACTTTGTTCTTCAAAGTTTTATATATGTATCTCTGTTATGGTTAAATTCTTTTTTAGCACAACTAAAATTCATTGACTAAACAAGAGGTACAACTTTCCGATTATCTCGGCAGTTCACGACCCTAGGATACTTATTATACAAATCATTTTGCAGAAAATCTCCTAACCAACTAGGACACAGGTCTCAAATCTGAGTGCTCATCCGACATGGATAGCTAGTGAATTGGTGATATTGAATCATGGAGTTGGAGATGTAAACTAGGCCACTCCCTAGTTTAGCCAAAATCATATGCGGTGTTGTTGCATTGTCTATATAGAAACTAAAGCTGCCAATCCTCAAGTTGCATCAACTGCTGCCTAGTGAGAGACACCAGAGGACGATGAATCCATGCCGGACACACCTCCATGTTAATACAAGAAATCCTATTATGGTTAACTCTAAGTTTAGTGCGAAAGGATAGGAAAGAAAAAATTTGGACCAGGGTCTTCTTCGGCTAATGAGACCTCGATCCCGAAGCCTTTGGAGGGGCCATGCTAATCTTCTCTGTATCGTTCCAATTTTATCGGATGTCCGCAAAGGGACAAGCTAGTGGTGCAGTCTAGCTATAAATATACTGAAATAAACTGTTCTTAGTTTGTGATGTGGGAGCTAGGGATGGCAATGGGCTGGACCGGGCCGCCAGAGGCCCGGTCCTGGCCCGAGGCCGGGCCAAAATTTTAGGCCCGAGCCCAGCCCATCATGGCCGGGCTGGGCTCGGGCTTGGCCCATGTTTTATTTTTTTTTCAAAAAAAATCAAAATCACCCATTGTGGGAGATATTTTTTTTTAAAAAAAATTAGAAATTAAATAATTTAATAATTTAAAATAAAAAAGAGCTTCAAAAGTTATAAACGATTGGTTGTGATGTATATTAAAATATATAATTCAATAAAAAATATTATAAATACATAGAAAAGTATGAAAAGTATATAAATTACTACTTAATTTAATACTACTAATGTATAAATAACAATCAAAATAGACATATTATATATATTATATATATTATATATAAAATATAAAGAAAAACATATACACACTTGGGCCGGGCCGGGCTAGAAATTTTGGTCCAGGCCCGGCCCATGAGCCTATATAACAGGCTCAAGCACAGCCCAATAGGCTGATCGGGCGGGCCTGGCCCGACATTAATGGGCCGGGCTCAGGCGGCCCGGCCCAAATTGCCATCCCCAGTGGGAGCTGAGAGAGCCAGAGTTTCATTTTAACTCTTAACAATTGAGCCTTAACTGACAGGGCCCAAGAGTCCAAGACCCTCTTTTTCCCGAGAGCTAAAGACTTCACAGAAAGTTGCTTCAATTTTTCAAATCATGCTTTAATTTTTTGTTACTCTGTCACAGACCCACAATTCACAAAGCTTTATTATACTTTTTGGTAATCCTTCTCTTGGATATTATTCCTCATACATGAATATCAATATTTCATAGCTACTAGCTAGAGATTCACCACCAGACACAGTGACAGTATTTGTATTAAGTAATTTGTTTAAAAACTTCATACTCCTCCGTTCTCTCATAAGCTTCCTGATTTGACTTTTTTCGGTCAATATCTTTCAAATTTGACTCCCGATTACTCATAAACTATAATGATAAAGTATGTAACGAAATTATATTATGAAAATATAGAACCTAAATTTTCATAAAATAATTTCGTTACATACTTTATCATTATAGTTTAAGAGTAATCGAGAGTCAAAGTCGAAAGTTGTTGACTGAAAAAAGTCAAACCAAGAAGTTTATGAGAGAACGGAGGAAGTACTATATATTATATTATATTATATTAGCAGGGTACAAACATGACAAATTATCAGTAGGTATATTACTTTAATTTTTTAGGGTGCAAACATGGCAACTTTTCTTGTCAGCTCCCCTTAGCACCAGTATTTATACACAAAAGCTTTTAACTTCGTTAGAAATGTATTTACTCCTCCTGGTTGGTGTTGGTCTAGTTGTCATCTGGGTAATGTGTTAACTGATATGAGATTAAATTCTGAAAATCAAATTAATATGTTGCTCCTACCTTATTGTATTTGGATGTTCAGGAATGATGTTATCTTTAGGAACATGGAGCTGAACTTGATGCAATTGTATTTGACTGTTCTAAAATTGAAGTCTCAATGTTTGATTAGTTATCCAGCCAAAACAAGTTCCCAGGTTACCATTATGTGTAAATGGCAATCTTTCACACATAAACCTTATGTGTTAAATGTGGATGGATCCTGGAATCATAGTTATGGTAGGGCTGGATATGGTGGTGTACTTCGGAAGCTTGATGGATCCTTTCGAGCCTTGGCTGGGTTTCTGGGAAATGTTGATAATTCCATGGCAGACAGGGGCGAAGCCAGGATTTTTGAGTGTCTAGGGTCAGTTTATTAAAAAAAAAATTATTGTATAATTAGTGAATTAAAAAAATTTGAAAGGAAAATTTTATTGGATTTATTACCCATACAGTCAAATTTTATTGTAAAATTAGTGAATTTTATTGAATTCTTGACCAATATAGCTAAATTTTATTGTATAATTAGTTTATTTAACAACATTTAACATTAACAAATAATATTGTGTAGGACACATATTGAATTTATTTTAAAAATACACAAATAATTTTATTCTTTTATATATATATATATATATATATATATATATATATATATATATATATATATATATATATATATATATATATATATATATATATATATATATATATATATATATATATATATATATATATATATATATATATATATATATATATATATATATATATATATATATATATATATATATCTTTTATTTATTTATTTATTTATTTATTTTTTTAGGAGGGGATGGGTATTTTTGTCTCCCGAGCGATAAGGAGGCGAGGCATCATCCTTGTAATACTTTTTCCCTACATTCTCATTCTCCAGATTTAAGGCGATTCCTTTCACACCGCTGGCAAATTCGACGTAGGGCCATGGCCCTACCCACCCTTGGGGTGCCTTCGCCCTGATGGCAGAGCTCTATGGATTGTATTATGGTTTACCATGGTTGTCCGGTTGAAATGCTATCGAAATTCAGAATGACTGTTCTTATGTTCCGAATTGTATCAACAGGACACAGGAACCTCACTGGCGCCACCATAGGCTCGTGCAACTTATAATTAAGAAGGCAGTTGAATCGGTTAGAGGACTCGCAGCTGGCGGTGTTGGTGTACGGACAATCCAATCATGCATCATATATTTTGGCGAAACTTGGGTGTGGCCAAGTTTTTGTAAATAACACAGGACTAGTAGTTTCTGAGTCTGTGAACTGTCCAGATAGGGCTACTTGTAGGATTTGGAACTCTTGTCCGTCTTGGTTTACTAGTTATCTGCAAACTGATGTAAATAAGTGTTACCCGCATGTTGTGGAAACCTATGGTAACCGAACAGCTGTAACTCCTCTTCCGTAGTCAATGAAATTTTGTTCTGCTTAAAAAAGAAAAAATTGAATTCAGTTCATATTAGTTCATCCATTTCAATTCATAATTTTTCAAGTAAATTTAAAACTTCAGTCAAATCTTCACTAGAAATAGTTTTTCAAGTGAATTAAAGATTTAGTCAAGTCTTCACTAGAAATAGTCTCAACTAGTGTTGTTTAACGAGTCGAGCCGAGCCTAATATTGCTGAGGCTCGGCTCGACTCGTTAACGAATGAGTCTGATTTTAGGCTCGAGCTCGAGCTCATTTAGTGAAGCGAGCTTAATTTTTAGGCTCAAGCTCGGTTCATTTTCGTTTGTTAAAATACCATGAAAAATATGTTAAAATATTAAATAAAATATAAACAAATTCAAGATTATGCATTATAATCAACTTCCAAATGATGAAATCACTAAAGTCTAACAAAATGCAAATATAAGTGATTCAAGCCAATAATATCACATTTAAATCATAACTTATAATACTCATACTACTAATAATCTACATAATATCGAGCCTTAAGGAGCCTTACCGAGGCTCGTTAGTGGAACGAGCCTAAGTTTAGGCTCGAGCTCGGCTCGAAAACCTTATCGAGCCGAGCTGAGCCAAGCCGAGTACTCGATAAGGCTCAATTCGCGTAACAGCACTAGTCTCAACCAATGTTTTGAAAGCCGGAACAGAAAGTCAAGCCGGACACCCCAAAAAAAAGTTGGGCCGGGGTCGCACCGATTTAGCCATTTTGAATCGGGTTTAGCTGGTATAGCATATAGAAAATATATATGTGTACCGTGTACATATAATACCCTATTTTTCATAATAAAAATAAAAATAAGTGTTACTAAAATAGTAAAAGTTTCATATTCTGATAAATGATGGTTATTAAAACTTAGAATATAACTCCACAACTTAATTGTATTACTATCTAAAAAGCAAAGAACTTTAAGTTTTTATTGAATGAGTAACTACAAAATGTCAAAATCAAGAAACTAAATAACTTTAAGTCTTTAATAGCTAGGTTTTGTGTGTTTTGTCCATTCTGTCCTTGGTATTTTGCAAAAAAGGAGGAATTTTTTTTATTTTATGAAGAAAAGGACTAAAAACCGGAAAAGCTGCCGGTTCCTGGCTCACCGGCTTTGAACGGTTCCAGCGGTTTTATGGGGTACCGGCCTAATAGCGTTTTTTGGGCACTTTTGAGCCGGCCATAGTCTGGCTAGCGACCGAACCGTTCGAACCAGACGGTCGGACCCGTTTTAAATATGAAGATTTTGTTAACAACTTTGACAAGGTTGCTTTGCTAAAAGCTTGAGTCAAGTCTTTAGTAGAAAATAGATATAGTCTCAAATGGAAACAACCTATTAAGATTTAGTTGCATCACAATAACAAGACAGTGACACAGAAGAAGAGCCCTAGCTAGCTCAATCTCATTACCCTTCTCCACCAACACCGCGATTTCACTACCGCAAAGTGTCACATGGTGATGCACATGACATTGTTCTGGGCCAAGAACACTGAGATACTGTTTGACCGTGGCTAGGATACGACAACCTTGGCATATAATTTCTCTATCTCATTTGAAACTTCTCATTTGACTTTACTCAACAAAATTAGCCTCTTTTATTTAATTTTAATATAATAAAATAGTGGGAGGAGAGATAATGATTTATGTCTCTTTTTTTATTTTTTTAAATGGCCAAAATTATATTATAAATAAAACTGACATAAAAAATGTTTGATGAGAATCAGGGACGGAGCTTACAAGGGGCAGGGTAGTGCTCTTGCACTACCCTTTTTCCCCTTATATATAAATTTATTTTTTATATTTCTTGCATGTTGCACTATTCACTTTGACATTATTTGTTATTTTTCTTTCTAAGACTAGCTCCAACGGGCGTCTGATGGGGTTTGATCAGACCCATCAGACGTTTGGAGCTAGTCCAATGGAGTCTGCTTGGATGGGTCTCATCAGACCCGTCATAAAGTTTATGACGGGTCTGATGAGTTTGGATGTTTTTTTCATTTATTTTTTTTATCTTTTTCCTTTTTCTTTTTAATGTAGGGTCTTTTTCTTCATTTCTCTTTTCTAATTGTAAACTTTTTTATAAATATTCAAATACTATAAAAAATACATTTGCATAAAATAAAAATCATAAAAATTAAAAACAACTTATTACCAAAGCATTGTAAGTTTTATATTTATATTTCATGTTCATTTAATTAATTAACAATATTTATAATAATATGAAGTATAAAAAATAGTGTGGTTTAAAAATAAATGAGAAAATAAAAGTGTAGTTTAAATAGAAATGAGAAAAGAAAAGTGTAGTTTAGAAAGAAATGATAAAAGAAAATTGTAGTTTAAAAAGAAATGAGAAAATAAAAGGAAATGCGAGTCTGATGTGTCTAAAATGGATGGAGTGCAAGTTATGATAGAGTCTGATTGGTAATAAAATAATATAATATGCTGATGTGGCAGAGTCTGGTGAGTTTTATGGGTCTGAACGGTTGAAGATAGTCTAAGAATGCACATAAATTATATGGATGATTAATAAAACTATTACCTCTCGTGTTTTATAGGTTTGATATTTCAAATATTTTCTATTTATCATATTATAAAAAATTTATCCTGCCATAAATATTAAAAAATATTTTCGTAGTCGATATTATTTCTTGACTCCGCCCTGGTGAGAATCAAGGCGGGAAACAACCTAACCAACGAACGGATAAAAAACACCTGAGGCACCTTCCTTGACCAATTTACTAACCAACACTAGACCCAAAAAGAACAAGGGGCGAGCTAACTCTAGAGGCATCATCCAAGCCAAGCCAAGCCGATGGAAACACAAGAGCCACCTGGGAGGATCAATAGGCAGTGGGCATAAGCATAACACAACAAAGTCGAACCAAGAGCTCCAATGACAGCAAGTGGGAACTGCCCAGGCCAACATTACGAAGCAAATGACTGAAACCATGGCAAAAAACAGGGCCGAAAACGAAGCCTTTGTGATCGAGTGTAAAGCAAGTAGTTTGAAATATACTACATATAGTTCCATCAAACGTCGGTTTTTCAAACGGGATGAAACCTATAATCTATTTCTCGCCTTACACTTGAAAGGCGAACATAGAGCAAGTAGTAATAAATTACATATAGTTCCATCAAACGACGAGTTTTCCGTAACGGGACTATTCCTCGTTCTATGCTCGAAGAAAACACCCACTTCCAAGGACCACACTCTTCCACGAATGTAAAGCAAATAGTTTAAAATAAATTACCTATATTCCCATGAAACACCGAGTTTTTCCGAGCGTGATGCAAACTATAGTCTATTCCTTGCCTTGCATTCGAGAACCACCACAAGTTGAGCCACAAAAACAAGTGAAGTAAAAACCAAGCCCGACTCTTTACCTGAGTAAGCTCCTCCACCCTATGCCAATTAATAAAAGTAGTGTAAGCAATTAAAATAATTTATGTCTCAATTTAATACTTCCTCCATCTTATTTTTGATTAAAATAATTAGAAGGGACCAAAAAAATTCAAAAAGGAAATGGGAAACTTCAATTGGGATTCCAGAAATGGCAAATGGGAATTGAGATTGAGGAAGTACATTTTAGTGTTTTTTCTCGCACTCTTGATTGTATTTTTATCACACTGCAAAATACTCTGTGACACGTCCTCAAGCACCTTGGCCACGGCAGGCGCGCTACAGGCAGTGGCGTATGGTATCCGGGTGGGTTTAGCTGACCTTGTCATGCTTGCGGTTATGTCGTTTAATGGTGGAGTTTTTCTAGTTGTTGTGGCTGGTTATAGCGTTGGATTCTTTTCTTTGGGAGTAGGGCTTTCGGAAAGGGCAAGGTTTCGGATACTGCTCTCATGAATTGTAATTGTTGGTTCGTCTAGTTAGGCCTTGCATGGTTTGACTAATTTTAAGGGAAAAGAAAATAAATTGAGAAAAATCAAATTATTTTGGAAAATATTGGGGTAAAATCTATATTTTCTTTATTTTTCTATTGTTCTCATTCTTATTTTCCTGAAAAATTGTAGTTATATTCTTTTTTACCATTTATTTTTTAAAATTGGTACCTATCTATTTCCAATCGAACTCGGCTAAGAAAAACAATTAAATGATAATTAAATTAAATATTAATTTAGTCTATCTTAGGACATGTAGAGGGTGTGTGGAGGCATAAGATGATTTAGAATGTTGATATATGAGTAGTGTAATCTTTACGGTTTCAAAGAAAAAAAAAGAAAATAAAAAAAAGAAACTATAACAACATACATATACAAGGAGCAAGGTTCCTTCGATCCAACTCAAAAATTACCAAATGGAATGAAGTAGAGAAATAGGTTATCCTTGATTCATTTCTTTTTCCCTTTGAAATTACTCAAATCATGCATGCCTTAATTTATTTCATTTTTTACTTATAATCGGATTTCAGTACCGGTACGGTCATTTGTTGATCATGCTAGTGTTTATAAATTGCATTTTTGATCCCCTAACTCATTGTTTCCATGATTTTATTTGGATTCGGGAGAATTTTCCACGCAAACCCACCTATCCGTCCACAATGATAAATCCCCCTCTAAGCACATGGGACCCAAATCCCGGCTTAAGCTCACAGTGGGACGGTTTGGATACCAAAACATTACGTATAAGATTAGAATTTATAAGGCGACAAAAGACGCTACCATATTAAAACAAAACGTCTGCAATGCTCTATTAAAGGCGAAAATATCCAACGTTCTAGCAACACAAACCAAATTCCACAAAAGCTTAATCATCCTGAGAAAAAACTTGTAGAGAGTCTATTATTGAAATCTAAATGGAAACATGCATGGCTCTTGTTTTTGTCAAGCAATGGCCTTGCTGTTGCCCTTGCCCTTCTTCTCCCTGTACTCCTGCAATTCCTTACGGTACCTCTCCTTATCAGTCACAGCATAGGTATTATAAACCTGGTACATTACAAACAAATGTAATCAAATTCACCTGCCTTGATAAGGAATAAGGATGGAGTAATATACTGTATAAGTAAGTAAAGACCGAAAGAATCATTCTGTAATTAAGTATTAGTTACCTGCTTTTGTTCCTTAGGGAGATCAGTCCAGGCCTTGCCAATCATCCTAGTGAACTCCCTCTCTCTCTCCGGGATCACAGACTTGAGAGCGGTGTGCCTCTCCCTGAAAAAGAAGTTGTAGCCACTCCTGTTTGTCTTGGGACGATCAGGATCCTCTGATCGTCGTTTCCTGGACCTGCGCCTGAGCTGCAGAGGAGCATGGGGCACTGGAGGCCGAGGTGGCAGTTGAGCAGAAGGGGTCAGTGTTTGTGATGGTACTAGTGAACCAGCTGAACCAATTTCCGGATAGTACAGCACGCCGCTGTAGGTCTCACCGCCGAACTTGACAGTGATGAGGTAGCCACAGTCAAACTTGCCTTCAATTGTTCCAACAGCAAAAAATGTTTCTTCGCCTGTATATGATGAGAGTTACATGTAGATGATTATTTCATCTCATAGAATTATAAAATTATCAAATTGAAAGACAGTAGCTAGTAGCTGCCCATTGGATTGATCTTGGCATACGATGGAGAAATTGAGGTGCAGAATAACATCTAGAGTAGGGGAGAAACAATGCTAATCATGTAATTTTAATATTACTACCCTATTAATTAGTGGCAGAGTAAGTCTCACGAGAGACCGAATCTAGCTCTATACAATTTAAAAAATAATGTATGTACAAAATATAAAACTACACCGACAAACATAAGATTATTTGGGTTGGTTTTGGTTGTGACAACTGGAGTTTAGGGTGGTGAAGGTGATGGTATCGGTTCTAGGTTAAGGTGTTGATTTTGCTTGTTTTTGTATTTGTATCGAGCATCACTTATGCTACTTTTTTATTTAATAAACAATTTAGCCGTTAAAAAAAAGATTATTTATTATTAACGAGAACATAAGTTATTTAATTAAGAACATACTCCGAATGTGTTTTATGAAAAAAAAAAAAACATTTTAATAACACATCTATAATTTTTGTAAAAACATACCACACAATCTTTGTAGTCATGGTTTACCAGTCAATAAAAACCCAATTTGGATAACAAAAGACATGTGAAATAAAATAGGAGAAAAGTACTTTCTAACGCAAAAGTAAACCTAAGAATATGGAAGATATGTGGAAACTGAAATTTCCAGGTTATGGAAGAAAGATGCTAAGTACCATACTTCTCTTTGAGAAAATCAATGCATTCTTTTTTTTTTTTTTTTTCCTTTCAAACACTAAGATCATAAATCATTAATTAAAAAAATCAGTTAATGCAAAACTAAGAAGAATTATATTTTCTATATATATGAAACCTAAATAGAACAAACAATCTCCCTGTTCAAAATGTTCAACACATATTGTGAGTCTGACTGGATTATTACTTTTGTGTACCGAGAAGCCATTCAAGCAGCTGATACTTAACTAAGCAGGCTAGTAGTAGAACTTTTGGCACTCACAGTGTTTAAACTCAGTCGTTAACTTTTATTTGGGATGAACAGCCCCCTTGGTTATGTAATATAATTACTATGGATTGTACTAAGACATATTTGCGTACTGCTACTAGACATTATGATGTAAACGTTATTTAACTAGTGTAATGTTTTTCCTAGTATAAAAAAAAAGAAAAAAAAACTCATTTCCTTGATCTTGAGAGTTAGCTAGGAGGGGGATTCGAAAAAAATATGTGGCAATGAAGTAAGACACTAAACGTTAATTACTTACATATCATCGATAATTAATGGACCTCGTAAGGCCATATATATAGCACCAATTTAATCAATATATCTAGCTTCAATATATATACTAACATTTTGTATGATTGATATAAAATTAGATGTGTCACATGTGGATTTCCTGAGCCATATCTTATAGTACTACACCTCAAAATATTTAGACCATATGTTTAATATCCCGATCAAATTAATATTCATATGAATACTAGCTAACGAGTACATGGGTATATATTGGAACTTAGTTTAATTAATATAAGTTCATCGAAATGACCAATTTGTCACTTGTCACAAATCACAGAGCAATAACAGTAACGTTTGTGGCAGAGATATTAACAAATTGATGTGTGGATGTTATTTCATTGATAATACTAAAAATTTATTACTACTATCATAGCAATGACAGCGTATATAGCTGGGTAATCTAAGCTATATCAGGTCTATCATCAAGTTAGCAAACATTTGAATTAATGATCTTATATGATCCTCACAACACTTTCTATATACTTCCTATTGCACTCCGGACAATGTCCATAATATTCATTTAACATGCACCCTTCCCAATATTGGATGGAAATGATTTTAAATCTTATACTCTACTCTTATGTATACTGTACTAAATAAACTGGTTTCTCATTAATTTTGTGTTACGGTTAGAGATAAACGAACAGCTAGATCACTTAATACCAAACTAACCAGTTTTACATTAGAATGTAAAATTCTCTTGTTTCTCATTATAAAGTAACTGTAATCCTATATGGAGTAGCATTTCTTATGCTAAGGATATGATATAAGAATGCAATGCTATGGCATAAGAATAATAGATTTCGTAGTCACAGTAATATAGGTTGTGTTTGCAAGTAATTTCAAAAAGCATTTAAGTTCAACTTCTGCTTTACAAAAATAATTTGTTTTAAGTATAAGCAAAGAAATACTAAAAAATTGATTTATAATTATTCTTATAATAGAATCATGTTTGAAAAGCATGTAGACACAATTTTGATTTGTGACTTTGATTTTATTTTTTTATTGTAGTTAGTAGATATATACAACAATCTTAGTGCCATTACATTTGGATTTTTTTACATAAATTATTGAGAAAAACTGTTTTTTTATACTAACATAGCATAAAAAGTAATTTCATTTGAGTTATATAGTCGACCAACTAGGTCACTTAAGCACTCGTCTAATCAGTTTTAGACTCATATGAGTGTATAAAGCATGTTTTTTATAATACCTTCTCCAGCAAAGCCTTAAATGGGCATTTGAGGCTCATAAGGCTCTGCTGGAGAGCCTTGTGAGCATCAACACTTGATGCTCATTAGTTTATTATTTTTTTTATCTTTTCATTTTTGTTTTTTCATTTCTTTCTTTTTTTCTTTTCCACTTCTTTTTCTTTGTTTGCTGGCCCGATCTTTTTTCGATTCCATTTCTTTATTTTTGTTTTCTTTTTCACTTATTTTGTTGTAAATTTCCATTTATTTTATAATAATTACAAAAAATAAAATACACTTATTCAATAAATCATTTAGTAATTCATCTTACAACTAAAAATAATACCCCTTACATAATAATAAAAGTACAAATCTTACGTAAAAAAAAAAAAAAAAAACTCATGAAAATGAAAATAGCTAGGCGATGACATTGTTTAACCTCTAAAATGAAAATCCTTGTTTATTATAGGATTATTAATGAAGTTTTAAAAAAATGAGAAAATGAAAAGTAAAAGAGAGGTCGAAGGGGAGTAAATGTTGGAATGTTGGGGTTTAAATTGAGTGGAATGCTGGCATGACAGACTTAAGGCTCAAATTGAGTATCAATTGCGGGCGAAGGCCTAAGACTTACTTGTTTTACACTCTTATGATTGCAAAACATGTTTTTAATAAGAGTTTCACAATAAATTTTACCGCAATATTGTCAAAAGTAGAATAAGATGCAAGTAAAAGACCGTATAATCTTTAGCAACGAAAACGGCAACAATAATAATAAAATAAATAAATAAAAATAAAACTACTACTACGTAACTGAATTAATGTAGAAATGAAAAGTCAGTAATAAAATTTGAATCATAAAATTTTAAAGGAAGGAAAATTAGGGTTTACCAGCTTGCTTGTCACTAGCATCCACATTTTTTCTGAGATAATAAACCAGCTCATAACGATGAAGGAGCATCAGATAGTGTTTCCTCAATGCATACGACGCACTTGTTGCCGTATTTGGCAACCCAAATGCACTGCCAACTTCTCTCCATTTCTTTTCTTTCACCACCTTTTATTTATCCAGACAAGAAAAGGAAAAAAAGTTTAATAAGGGAAACAAAATTTTCAACCAAAATTGATCCCTATAAAAGTAGAAAAGTAGGGGCGTACCTAGGAATCAAATTTAAGGAAAGGGAGTGTTTTAAAAATCATATATATAAACTATAAAAATTTTCATTTTATAATTGTTGGAGGCGGACTCTCCAATGCCCTATCTGGTCCGCCCTCTATAGAAGTAAAATGGCCGATGTGTTTAGTGTGTTTATACCTTTTCATAGCCACCTCGGTTGGTCACTTGCACATACAAAACATGCAGATCGAGATCCTTTCCTCCAACCACAGGGATCCTGTAACACGAAATTAAAATTCACAGATATAAGAAATTAATTAATCACAAAACATACCACATTCTCTAATTAAGAAACAAAATTTCTCCCGAAAGAATTTCAAGAAAAGAACCAAATGTATTAAATGTCCCATTCTCACATAAAGTTAAATCACATGTCATTTCTTGGTCTATTCTAGATTAATTAACTCAAAGCAGCTCATCTAATTAAAAAAAATCGGTGGAATTAAAAAGAAACTAAAATAAACCTTTAAAGCAATAAAGGAAATTAATTAACATACACAAGCTTGCTTCCAATAGAAAAATGGAAGCTATAGAGAGTGTTCATAAACAAGGTACGATCCTTGACCACTTCATCGTGCGAAGCCAAAGCCAGCGGGTTATCGGTCACGGGGAGAACAACCTTCACGCCGGAAGAGGTGGAAGCACCTTTGCCAGTGGAGGCAGAGGGGGTGGGTGGTTTTTTCACGTCGAAGGTTTCTGAAGAACTCATGGTAAAATGAAGTGAAAGAGAGTTAAAAGGGTAGAGATAAACATATATATAGTATATATATAAGCTCAAAGTGATTAAGAGGGATGGTGAGATGAGAGCTAGACTGTGAGTGTTATGGAGAAACATTGCTTGCTTTTTCTTTGTTGCTTTTTGAATTTTGGCATTTTCTTACCAACCACCAAATGCTATTAACTCACTCACCATACGACCATACTCTCTAATACATATCTCGATGTAATTTTTGTAATAGTTTGTTGGAGTACACACATGTTGTTTAAGGTTCCATTGTTAATGACCAATGGGAGTTTTGCTAGTTTGGTAAAATATACTATATATTTTTGCATTTATTTAATTAAGAAAGAAACCAAAAAAAAAAAAAAAAAAAAAAAAAAAAAAAAAAGGAAAAAAAAAGAAAGAAAACCACAGTTTCATTGATGGTACTAGCTGTAGTTATGGTGGTGACAGAGGAATATTGAAGGAAGTTTATAAGGAATATTGTATGCTTTATAGAATCATCATCTCATAGGTTACATCAAAATTTTAATCTGTCTGGAATTATGGATATATGTTCTGCAGGTTTCTTTTGCTCTGAAACTACTACAGGGTAAAGGGACATCTAAATGTACTGTTTTATCCCTACAGGGAACTGATGTAGTATTTGATTGAGCTTCTGCCATGAATACTCACGTCCACGGGGAACTATTTGTCTAATCAAACTAAATTAAACTATATTACAATTTACTATTAATTACTTCCTCCATCATCCCGAAATCTTTCCATTTAAAAAGGTAAACTTTTTAAAACTTAGATTGACATGACCTCGTATTAATCCTAAATCATATTGGAAAAATAACTTACGAAGTCAATATAAGGTAGTTGCTTTCCTTCTATTCGCCTATCTACCCACTTGTTTTGGCTTCGGTTACAGGTAGCCACTTTCTTCCTTTAGTCCTGTTTAGTTGGTTTTCCTCTATGTGACTATTAGCCCAATGTCTAATCTTTTCTAAATTCTGTTTCTGCCTTTCTTTTCCATGTGGGCTTCATTCACTAGGTTAGGTCTAAACCCTGTCGAATAGAGTCCTTGTACCAGAGATGATATGGGTTTTTCCTTTTTTCTCGGATCCGAGCTGATCTCGGAGCGGATATTAGACTCGGGCTCCCTAATACAGAGCTTTCAGGAAAAAGGCAATTTTGGTCCCAACGTTTGAGGGGTCTGACAAATGCAGTCCCATGTTTGATCCAACCGGCAACTTTTTTTGTTTGAAACAGTAAACAAAAAATTCATTAAGCCCAATGTCAAGTACACGAGTAAGAGATGTATACCCCAATCAAGATACAAGGTGTATCACTGAAAATGAGTACATAAGATGGTCCAAACATAACCAATGAGACTGGATATATCAAAACGACACGAAACCCATAGGACTCTGGCAAAGCTATGATCCTTGTAGAACCTAAAGCTGAAAAATCGTACTGTAGAAATGGCCCTTCGAATTCCAGTACCAAGCCTGTGATCCATAACCAATGAAAAGGAGCCCAAAGTCTCATAGATCCCGGGGCGATGATGCAGCATCACAACCCCACTTCCAACTCATATGAGTAACAGTCGGCACAACACAGTTTCCGCTTGATATCAAACCTCAGGCTTTAATGAACGGACAATTGAAGAGAGCCTCCAAAAAACAATAACCATGATCAAACCGAATCCATCAACCGGCAACTTTAGTCCCCAAGTTTGATATGTTTGACAAATTTTATCATTTTTCATATTTTTTTCTTTGATTGTTGATGTGGTGACAAAGTCAACGAGTCAACACCAACACATCAGCAGATGACATCGTTATGATGTCATAATTATTTATTTAATGATAACATAAAAAAATTAAGAATCCTAGCAAATTATTTTTATTTTTATATTTTTGACAAAACAAAAGAGAAAAGTTAGAAAAACAATTGCAAACGAAAATTTAAAATTATATTTAAGTTTAAAAAAAGTAAGTAAATAATGGACCTAATATAATAGTGATTGTCCCTTCGTGACAAAAAAATCATTACACTCCGGATCCAAAGGCATTAATTTTCATCCGTGTTCATGAGTGTATGAACTTTCGTTCGTATTTTTTCCTAATGTTTCTTTTTTCTTTACAAAAATATATATATATATTTCTGAGATTTTTTTATTTTTTTCCTTAATTTTTGTTGTTTTTATTTTTTTTCCAACATTTTTAAATAAATAAATATGATGTCATCAACTGATGTGGTGGCATTGATTGGTTGGCTTTGTCGCCACATCAGCCGTCAAAGATCAAAAGTGACCAAATTTGCCCAACATATTAAATTTCGAGACTAAACATGGGACTGCATTTGCCAGGCCCCTCAAACTTGGAGACTAAAATTGCGTTTTTCCCAGAGCTTTCTGCAATTAGCAATTGTAACTGCACCGTACCTATTAAATGTGCGACCGACACTATGCAGGTACCTCTGCAAAGCAGTTCTTCCATACCAACTTAGCTTAACTTCGTAAATTATTTTTCGGTATGATTCAGATTAATATGAGATTAAACAGAGCCTTAAAAAAATCAACATTTCCAAATGGTAAGCTTTTCGAGAGATGAAGTAAACAATTTTAGATGATAACCGGTAACCGGTGCGACAACATCTAACACAAAATGTGACTCTCATGTGTGGACTCCACATCCTTTATTTATGTCATGGTGATTACACCCGTAATATTTAATAAATATGTGTGAAATAATGGGTGAATAACATTAGGTGTAACGGTCACACACAACATATAACATATGTAGATCTCCCATAGCACCTAGCTACATGATGCCGGGTCAAATTATTATACTTCGATTATACTAATATTTTGAACTCGACCTATGAGTGAATAGTTCAAAGAATCCCTTCGCTTATGAGAACCTAGTCCAGTTTCCTCAATTGAAGTATGACGTAGTAGTTCTCAATTTCTCATCCAGGCCGTTCATTGTTGAGCCCAACACGTCAAAACCATTATTATTCGGTAAGTTTAGAATGAAAACCTTACCTGATATAAAAAGAGTCAATATCTCACATACTCCGTACTTATTATGCATGTCAATTCCAACTCAGGTCTGCAAGTCTCTCTTTTCCTTAATTAAGGTACCTGAACCGTCTTACTGGACTAAGGTTACTAATTAATTAGACAATCTACGACAATTATACTTCATTCGTTATCTCTGATGCTTCCAATTTACTATTACCAAAATCATTTTTAAAAATAATTAAAAACAATTTACTATTACCAAAATCATTTTTAAAAATAATTAAAAATAGATAAAACTTCAAAAAATGTTTTGTGAAGGTCATAACTTTTTAACTTCAAGTCACTATGTACATAAAATCACCACCCATAAATATTTTTTCCTAAACTTTTTATGTTTTCAATTAGTTTTTTAAAATTATTCAGACAATAATAGTAAACGGAAAATTTTTTAGGGAGCGGAGGGAGAAATGTAATTCCAAACTTTTTAACTCCGCCACATCATCATTAAATCTTCATTAAATTCTTCATCTCCAAAAATCAATTAAAATCTAGAGATAATTATAAATTAGTGATACTTTTAATTCTTTATGTCAAATTAGTGTGACCTAATTTCTTTATTACAAATTAGTGATTGTTCTAATTTTAGTATTAAAATAATTAACTTCACTCCTAAATTTCATCCATAATTTAATTTATTTCACAATCTCAATATCAAACTACATTCAATCAAGTATCACATATCAAAATTGACTTTAAATTCATGTCTAATTTTCCTATATCAACGTCTGGCTTTCTTAAACTCATTATACAACTTCTTTAATTATTTTTTTTCCATATTTTATGCTTTTGTTGCTTGCTTATTTGCATTTCATTGTCCTTTGATTTAATATAATTTGATACTTACTGCTTGAAAAATGGATCGACCAGATTGATGCTTCCATGTATCACCCGTGTTACTTGACGAGTGAGATGCTTGTGAAATTAAAATTCTCTCCGAAGTAAAGAGCCGTGTAATGGATGAATTTCAAGGATCACAATTTATTTAAGATGGTTGTTAAGAGGTTGCTTGATTTTGATGCTTCCGCACGCTGCTAATGGATGCTTGAGAAGCCTTTTCCACCCTAAAACAAACCGCAAAAAGGAGATTCTTATTTTATTAAATATGGATTTGAATTTAGGCTCGTACGGATGCTTGAGAGCCTAAAAAGGAGATTTGATTCATAGGCTCACGGAGTAGATTGAAACAAGCATATGAGTTTTTTGATTGCATATGTTGTCCTGAGCCTAAATATGGTAAAGGGGGAGAATGATTTAATAAAAAATAAAGAGAACTAATTTTATAATGTTAGTTATTAGATTAGTTGCTAAAATCTAGTAAGGTTAATATAGGCAATCACTATTTAAACACTATTTTATAATAAAGTTAGCATGTATTACTAATCTGTAAGAAACTATTAGGAACATAACTGATTTGTAATTTACCCTAAGGGTTAATTACAAATTAATGTCAACCCTAATAGTTTCTATCAAATAAGTGATACATGAAAAAATTCCTACAAATTACTGTTTATATATGGTTGGGCAAATTTAACCCTGCCTAATTAGTTGAAATTCTATTAATCCGTAAGATGAGATTCCATTTTTTTAGTCAATTTGTTACGTGATAATTCTTTACATGTATCCGTTTTAAATTTTCTATTAGTAGTATTACCAGATTTGATTTCTTTATACTCTCTTATTAGTATTCCTTATACATCATAAGAATCATCCGGCCTTCTTCAAGCATCTCATTAACTTTCCCAAGCTTCATCAATTCCAATCACTATTTTTCCCAAGCTTCATCAATTTCGATCACTATTACATATCATAAACCTTGAAATACTATTTTCCCCAAATCAATTCCACAAGCATCGGTCCTTTCCGTGTTTTGCATTTCTTGCAATCCCTAAAATTCTGAAGTATCTATGGAGTTGGGTTTCGACAGGTATCCTACTTCCAAGCAAGCTTCTGCACCAATCAAGCAGTTGTTACGTGCTGGTATATGTGTTGACTTAAGTTTGAACGGATGCTCCGAAATCCGTGCACGGTTTGAGGTATGAATAATTGCATGTTTCGCTTCACTTTTTCGGGTATGAATACTTATTTTCGGCTGGCAACACTTCGCTTTACATACTTCGCTTTACATCCAAAAATTATCGGTAGTCTGTTTTACTTTTTTAGTAAAAATTTGAAATTTGGTTTTTGTGCTATTTGGAGTCCTCTGACAGAAAAAACTCTATCGATCGAAACTACAGTAGCCGACAATTGTCTATGAGGTTTTAGATTTTATTATTGCAAACAAATAAAGATTAGGGATAGTAGTAGCATATAGCCAAGTTATTGTCATACTGTAAGGAGTTGTTTTCATAATTTTGCAGGTTTCTTTTGTTATCTTTTAGCCGTTTTCTTTATTTTATGGTTCATGTTGCTTGTTGTTTGAGTTTAATTATTATTTTGGAGTTAGGAGATTTTAATTTGGTGCTAGGGTGTGTGTTTGTTAATGAGTTCATTATACCGTATAAAATGAAGGTTTCTGGAGCATTACATGTTGGTTATGGATCAAAAAAGCCAAAAAACATAGTGCTTCAGGTATGTTTCAATGGTTGTCCGCTAGCTGCGATACATTTACCGTTAGTATTTCTGTTTATTTTTGAACTAGTGTTATTATTATTTTGTTCTTTGAACATACATGGTATCGAATGTTCTCCACGTTCAGAAGTTGCATCCAAGCCTGAAATAAGCATGGTAAAAACAGGACTAGACTTATATGGTGTTACTAATTGGGAATGCATATAAGAGTTTGATAGGAAGAAGATACCTTTTAGTTTTGGATGATATGTGGCCTACAAAAGCATGGGATGGTGTGAGGAAGGCAATCGAATCATCTTAAATTCTTAACCACAAGGTTGTTGAAGGTGCACTTCATCAGATAGGATGCTCTCTTGATGAAATACTTGGTAAACTCACGATGAAAAAAAGGAGACAGTTGAATGAAAGTGATGCTTGGCATTTTAGTAGGATTTGAATTAAGTGAAACGTGGTAAGTTGGAGAAAATATAGGAAGCTCAGTTAATTAAATTAACACTAAAATTAGCACAATCACCAAATTGAGAGAAAATTTTAACCAATTTGTAGTAAAGATTTTAGGTCACACCAATTTGAGAGAAACTCTCAAAACTATCACCAATTCGTAATTTTAATAATTACACAAACTCGAAAGTTGATTTCTTGTTGATATGTAGGTAAACACATCCCACTATCCCAGTGTGGCAATGAGCATTACTGGGAAAGTGAGTACAAGAAGATTTCTCCCCGCAAATGTACGGGTTAATTACATTTTTGGTCCCCTAAGTAGTGACCGTCCCCTTCGAATTTGGTCCCTCCAATTACACCTCACACTGACACGGCCACATCACCAAAAATGTAATTAACCCTCTATTAGCATATTCATAAATCTAACATTCTCAATTTCAATTTCAACAACTCTTCTACTTCCTCTCTCGATCTCCAAGCTTCCAACAAATTGAAATTTAAAGGTAGATAGATCAAAATTATCCGAAAATAAATTAAACCTTACCGTGTGTTGTTGATTTTGCTGGTTAGAATGTATCAATGCCACCGTCGCGCTCAACTGCTTGACCGATTTCGATTTTGTTGTGAGATGTGCGATGATGATGATGATTCTTCGATTTGGACGATTGATGCCGTGGTTCACCGGAGAGAGATAGCTGAGAGAGCGTGAAGGGAGAGAGTCGAGTCTCTGATTATGCGTAATGAAGAGATTTGGATTAGTTTTCTCACTTATATATAACGAACCAAGCTGACCGAATTTGGGTTAATATGACCGGACCGGATTTTCCTACTACCATATAGGAAAATGGATTTATTACATAATCCCCACTTTGTCACAGTTCCTTATAAATCCCCCATGAGCAAAATCTAGGTTACAAAGGTGGATAAATGTTTCAATTTGATTTAAAATGGGTACTGGGGTGTAACTGAAATGGTCCCCCAACAAAATTTCGAGCACAAGCCCCTCAACTACAATTTCTTACACATATGCCTCTCAAAATTTCAAATACACTCAATTATAAACTAGTTGGAACTTGAATTCAATATTCAGAAATCATGGACAACATTCCAAACAACTTCTTCTTCCCTAATTCGCTTAACCTAGATTTACTTTCACAGACTTACAGTCCCAAATCAAAATGAACCCACCACCACCATCCTCCGGCGAAATCACCACAGGTCCATTGTCCTCCTTATTCAGACTGCTGGCATCAACATTGGATTGCAGGCCAAGGAAGTCGATGGGTATATATCTAACACGAAATCGTTTAATATCTCCGATCTGACGAAGCTGCAAATCAAAGACCAACTTGCTTAGGAAAGAAGCTTGCGATATTCAAGCCTGCCTCTCCAAGAACAATTTTCTTTGTGTTTCTGTTTCTATGTTTCTATGTTTCCGTTTTCCAATTTCTTTGTTTATGTTTCTCTGTTTCCGTCCACACAAAAGAAGATAGTAGAGTTAGGTTAGATCCAGAATGAATTTGGGAAGAAAGTACTGTAAATTGGAGTAGTATATTTACACTTCAAGTTTAAACACGCAAACCAAGGATGTTGTACTTGTAATAACTTGTGACACTATTGGGGGCTTTGTAACTACACCATACGAAAATCCACCATTTTACTATTCTTACTCGTTAGAAACTAACAAATGAAAATACCAAAAGACACTTAGATCGTTCCTTTATGGTTTGGGATTTAACTGGGGTTACAAACATAAAAGACTCAAAATAAGACTCTTCCGAATTGAAACCTTCAATAGTTTGGGGCTTATTTGTAAATCCTATGTATGTACCACATTATTATTCCATCAATCAATCGAACAAACAATAAATCATTAAATATCAATATGAAGGGCTTAATTGAGGGCTACTATTTAATAGCCATTTTCCATGAGCTACTAAATAGTAGCCACCGTATATGAATTTTGGAGGACCAAAAACGCAGAGGACCATCACTTAGACGATCAAATCTACAATTAACCTTATTACTCAATTTAGAGCAATCCCCACCTACTCCTTAGGTTAGAGTAGTTCCCCTTATTCATGCTCCTTTCAGGTTAGAACAGCACTCCTACCTCTTACATTCATCAACTCCCCGCAGTAGTTGAACTTTCCAGGTTGTGAAGCCTTAGTTAAACAATATGCTGTATTTTCTGAAGTGTGAACCTTCTTGATTCTGATGGTACCCTTCTCAATTATGTTCCTGATGAAATACAACTTAACATCAATGTGTTTGGTACTTTCATGATACACTTGACGCTTAGTCGATCAGTTGAGTGGAACTGTGTGATTGTCACAATAGATTATTATTGCATCCTGCTTTATACCATAACCTGCAAGAAAAACTTTAAGCCACCTAGAGCTGGCGTTGTTAGCAAAAGTAGAATTCATGCTTATTTTTATCGTCACAACATTGTCGGATAACGTTCTTACAAAATTCACTTGTTAGATGTTATTAAATGGTCGCGGACATTTTTGTGACCGTGCTACCCAACACATACTTCAATCTATTTTTTTATAAATATTACCACAATATAGTCACAGGTGGAGTAAGATGCAAGTAAAAGACGCTATAGTCTTTTAACAATGAAAACAGCAAGTCAACAACAATAATAAAGGCGACATATCCAACGTTCTAGCAACACAAACCAAATTCTACAAAAGCTTTATCATCCTGAGAAAATAGCTTGAAGAGAGTCTATGATTGAAGTCTAATTAAATGGGAACTTGCATGGCTCTTGTTTTTGTCAAGCAATGGCCTTGCCCTTGCCCATCTTCTCCTTGTACTCCTGGAATTCCTTACGGTTCCTCTCCTTATCAGTCACTGCATAGGTATTATAAACCTGTTACATTACATTCAAATTAATGTAATCAAATTGAACTGTCTTGATAACGACGGAGTATATAAATAAAGACCGAATGAATCATTATGTTACCTGCTTTTGTTCCTCAGGGAGTTTAGTCCAGGCATTTCCAATCATCCTAGTGAACTCCCTCTCTCTCTCCGGGATCACAGACTTGAGAGCGGGGGGATTCTCCCTGAAAAAGCTGAAGCCACTCCTGTTTGTCTTGGGACTATCAGGATCCTCTGATCTTTGTACTTTCCTGAACCTACGCCTGCGCTGCAGAGGAGTAGGGGGAAGTGGAGGGCGAGGTGGCAGCTCAGCAGAAGGGGTCGGTGTTTGTGATGGAACTAGTGAACCAGCTGAACCAATTTCCGGATGGTACAGCACGCCCTGGTAAGTCTCACCGCCGAATTCGACAGTGATGAGGTAGCCACAATCAAACTTGCCCACAATTGTTCCAACAGCAAAAAATGTTTCTTCGGCTTTATATCATGAGAGGTACATTTAAAGGATTATTGTACTAATGAAACACATGTTAATTGATCATCTCATAGGATTAATATAAAATCATCAAATTGAAAGACACTAGCTACCCATTGGATTGATCTTGGCATAAATGGAGAAATTGAGGTGCAGACTAACATCGAGAAATCATGAAAATGAAAGATACTAGCTAGCCATTAGATTGATCTTGGCATAAATGGAGAAATTGTGGTGCAGAATAACATCTAGAGTAGGAAAACAAAGGTGCTAATATCATTTCTTAATATTACTCCAGTGTTAGTAGTATGTTTGAATCTCAATACAATTTCAAAAGTAACCGTATATTTAATATATAAAAGTAGAACGACAACTAGAAGGATTGTTGATTATTAACGAGAAAATAAGGTATTTAATTCAGAACATGTGTTGTTTATGAACAAAATTACATGTTATTACTTATTAACAACCTAAAAGTTTTACTTATATAATAATATATGTTTTTTAATTAATAATATATAACATTTGTGTTTTCATAAAAATATACCACGATTTATTTTTAAATTGAATAAAACCGGCTATTTAATTAAATTCCGTACATAGTTGGGACCTGGAAATGGATAGCTCACAGTAGACACATTCCAACTTCTGTCTCTGATCATAAGTTATTGTTCATAGATACTAATAGGAAGCAGATAGGTGGTGTGTCATGCTATGGTTTTCTTAGACTATGTAAAAGAACTTCACTTGGTCGATCTCTCTCTTAAGGTGTCTGATTTCATTCAAAATGACGATGTGTGGAATGTGCAGAAAATACTCTCCTATTGGCCTTTAGATATTGTTAGGGAAATTATGGGGATTCCGTTATTTATTAACTCAGATTTTCAAGACAAGTTAATTTGGCCTTGGACTCAGCATGGAGATTTTACTATGAGGAGTGCTTATAGTGTGCTTACTTCTCAATCTGTGTTACTTCCTTGTTGGCCATGGAATTGAATATGTCAATTGGATTTGGTACCTAGAATCAGATTCTTTGCCTGGCAGTTGTTGCATGTTAGTCTTCCTACTTATTTTTGGTTGTGTCAAAGACAAATGTTAGATTCAACTGTGCGCCAATTATGTTTAGAGCCAGGGTCTCAGGATCTGCACTGTATTACTTTGGGTAAATTCCCCAAAAACTTTCTTAGTAAGTAATGCAGGTTGTCTTAGCAAATAATTTTTAAAATCATTTAAGTTAAACTTCTGCTTCACAATGAAACGTAGATACGACAAACTTACTACAATTATATTTGGATTTTTTTTATTTGATCGCAGCTTACAACATACGGCAAACTAATAACGGTAATCCGTTAAAATGTGACTATGCTATTTAATGCAATTCTTTTTGCCACCTAGACCTGGTGTTAACAAAAGTAGATTCACGTTTATTTTGGTCGTCACAACTTGTCGGATAACATTGTTACAAAATTCACATTTACGATTGTCGGATGTTATTAATTGGTCTCCGACAGTTTTGTGACGATTCTATCCAATACATACTTCATATATTCAATATATATATATATATATATATATATATATATATATATATATATATATATATATATATATATATATATATATATATATATATATATATATATACACACACAGAATCTTCATCCCTGGCAGAAGCACTTTCAACAGGATCTGTGGACCATCAATTCGCAAAAGAAGCCGGGGCTCACCCCATTGTCTCTATTTTCACTCAGTTTGTTAAATATTCGTGACTTAAAAGCTTGCATGCTAAGGATTTTCCACTATTCCCTTCTTTTTTAACTCCAAAAAGTTGTCAAAACCCGGGTTTTTTGCTTAAAAAAAGCTTATTTGCCAAAAAAACATATATTACGAGATTCATATATATATATATATATATATATATATATATATATATATATATATATATATATATATATATATATATATATATATATATATATATATATATATATATATATCGTTTTATAAATTTTACCACGATATCATCAAATGTGGCGTAAGATGCAAGTAAAAGACGCTATAATCTTTTAACAATGAATACGACAACAATGATAAAAAGTTACTACTATAGTACTATGTAAGCGAAGTAATCTAGACATAAAAAGTCAGCAATTAAGTAATTAAATCTAAACCATAAAATTTTAAAAGAAGGAAAATTAGGCTTACCAGCTTGCTTGTCACTAGCATCCTCATTCTTCCTGAGATAATAAACCAGCTCATAATGGTGAAGGAGTATCTGATAGTGTTTCTTCAATGCAAACGACGCACTTGTTAACGAATTTGGCAACCCCAATACGCTGCCAACTTCTCTCCATTTTTTTTCTTTCACCACCTTTTTATTTAGACAAAGAAAAAGGAAAAAAAAAGTATAACAATGGAAACAAAAATTTCAACCCAAATCGATCCCTATAAAAGTAGGGATGTACCTAGAATCAAAGTTAGGGAAAGGGAGTGGGACGAAAAATCATAAATATTAACTATAAAAAATAAATTTTGGAGGCGGAGACCGCGGAGTCTCCAATGTCCCAACTGTTCCACCCCTCTATAGAAGTAAATTGAATGTACGGTGTGTTCCACCCCTCTATAGAAGTAAATTGAATGTACGGTGTGTTTTGTGTGTTTATACCTTTTCATAGCCACCTCGTTCGGTCACTTGTACATACAAGACATGCAGATCGAGATCCTTTCCTCCAACTGTTGGGATCCTGTAAGACCAAATTAAAATTCACAGATATGAGAAATCAATTAATTAATCACAAAACATACCACATTGTAAGTGAGAAAACAAAATTTCTTCCGAAAGAATTTCAAGAAAAGAACCAATGTATTATCTGTCCAATACTCACATAAATTTAATTAAATCACATGTAATATCTTGGTCTATTCTAGATTAATTCAAACTCAAAGTAGATCTTCTAATTAATTAAAATAGATCGTTGGAATTAAAAAGAAACTAATTAAAATAAATCGTCAATGAAATAACGGAAATATTAATTAATTAACATACACAAGCTTGCTTCCAATAGCGAAGTGGAAGCTTCTTAGTGTGTTCATGAACAAGGTACGATCCTTGACCACTTCATCGTGCGAAGCCAAAGCCAGCGGGTTATCGGTCACGGGGAGAACAATATTCAAGCCGGAAGAGGTGGAAGCACCTTTGCCGGTGGAGGAGGAGGGTGTGGATAATTTTTTCAAGTCAAAGTTTTTTGAAGAACTCATGGTAAAATGAAGTGAAAAAGAGTTAAAGGGTAGAGCTAGATAAACGTATATATAAGCTTCAAAGTGATTAAGAGGGATGGTGAGATGAGAGCTAGACTGTGAGTGTTAGAGAAAAATTGCTTGCTTTTGGTTTGTTGCTTTTTGAATTTTGGCATTTTCTTACCAACCAACAAATGCTATTAACTCACTCATCATACGACCATACTCTCTTATACATATCTCGATGTAATTTTTCTAATAGTTTGTTGAGTACACACATGTTGTTTAAGGTTCAATTGCTAATTAATGAGTAATCAGTGGATGTTTTGCTAGTTTGGTAAAATATTTTTGCATTTATTTAAGTAAAAAAAGAAAGTTTCATTGATGGTAATAGCTGTAGTTATGGCAGGGGAATATTGAAGAAAGTTTATAAGGAAGAATAGTATGGTTTATAAAATCATGAATCACCATCTCATATGTTACATCAAAATTCTAATCTGTCTGGAATGGATATATATTCTGCAGATTTCTTTTGTTCTGGAAGTCCTACAGGGTAAAGGGGCATCTAAATGTACTGTTTTGTAGATGATAACCGGTAACCGGTGCGATGTCTAACTCTTGTGTGATTCTTCAATGTATCTTTTTATAAAGTTTACCACAATATCGTCACAAGTGGAGTAAGATGCAAGTAAAAGACGCTATAATCTTTTAACAATGAAAAGAGCAAGTCAACAACAATAATAAAGGCAAAATATCCAACGTTCAAGCACCACAAACCAAATTCTACAAAAGCTTAATCATTCTGAGAAAATAGCTTGAAGAGAGTGTATTATTGAAGTGTAATTAAACGGGAACATGCATCGCTCTTGTTTTTGTCAAGCAATGGCCTTGCCCTTGCCCATCCTCTCCTTGTACTCCTGAAATTCCTTACGGTGCCTCTCCTTATCAGTCACTGCATAGGTATTATAAACCTGTTACATTACATTTCAAATGCATTCAAATTCAACTGTCTATTATAGACCTGTTACATTTTCAAATGCATTCAAATTGAAAGACATTAGCTACCCATTAGATTGATCTTAGCATAATGGAGAAATTGTGGTGCAGTATAACATCTAGAGTAGGAAAACAAAGGTGCTAATATCATTTCTTAATATTACTCCAGTGTTAGTAGTATGTTTGAATCTCAATACAATTTCAAAAGTAACAGTATATTTAATATATAAAAGTAGAACGACAACTAGAAGGATTGTTGATTATTAACGAGAAAATAAGGTATTTAATTAAGAACATGTGTTGTTTATGAAAAAATTACATGTTATTAACAACCTAAATGTTTTACTTATACAATAATATATGTGTTTAATTAATAATGACATTTGTGTTTTCATAAAGAATACCACGATCTATTTTTAAATTGAATAAAAACCGGTGGATAGCTACAGTAGAATTACCCAGTCAATAAAAATCCAATTCTGATAACAAAAAACATGTGAAATAGGAGAAAAGTACTTTCAAACGCAAAAGTAAACCTAAAAATGTGGAAGATATGTGAAAACTGAAATTTCCAGGTTGTAGAAGAAAGATTTGATTTTAACAATGATAATAAATCATTGATGAAAAAGAAAATCGTGAAAACTAAGAATAACTATATATTTCATATGAAACCTAAATAAAACAAACAGATCTCATTTTCTTGTGGGAATCAACAATGGATTAGGCAGTTTGCTCAGACTACTACATTAGACACATTACAACTTCTGTCTCTGATCATAAATAATAAGTTAATCTTCATAGATACTAATACAGTAATACGAAGCAGATAGGTGGTGTACGTCATGCTACGGTTTTGTTAGACTATATAAAAGAACTTCACTTGGTCAATCTCTCTCTTAAGGTGTCTGCTTTTATTCAAAATGACAATGTATGGAATGTGCAGAAATTCTCCTATTGGCCAATAGATATTGTTAGGGAAATTATGGGGATTCCTTTATTTATTAACTCAGAATTTCAAGACAAGTTAATTTAATTAGCAACTCAGCATGGAGATTTTACTATGAAGAGTGCTTATAGTGTGCTTATTTCTCAATCTGTGTTACTTCCTTGTTGGCCATGGAATTGAATGTCAATTGGATTTGATACCTAGAATAAGATTCTTTGCCTGGCAGTTGTTGCATGTTAGTCTTCCTACTTCTTTTTTGTTGTGCATGCCAAAGACAAATGTTAGATTCGCCTGTGTGCCAATTATGTGGTTTAGATCCAGAGTCTCAGGATCATATTTTTCTGCACTAAGTAATTCAAGTTGTGTTACTTTGGGTAAATTGCCAAAAACTTTCTTACTAATTAAGTAATTCAGGTTGTGTTAGCAAATAATTTTTAAAATCATTTTAAGTTCAACTTCTGCTTATCAATGAAAAGTAGATACGACAAACTTACTACGTTATATTTGGACTTTTTCTTTTTATTGATCACAACTTATAACATACGACAAAATAATAACGGTAATCCGTGAAAATGAGACTTTCCTAGTTAATGCAATTGGTTTGTCACCTATAGCTGGTGTTAACAAAAGCATAATTCACGTTTATTTTGATCGTCACAACTTTGTCGGATAACGTTGTTACAAAATTCACATTTTATGCTTGTGAGATATTATTAGTTGGTCACCGACACTTTTGTGACGATTTTATCCAACACATACATCAATGCAACATTTTATAAATTTTACAACAATATCATCAAATGTGAAGTAAAATGCAAGTAAAAGACGTTATAATCTTTTAACGATGAAGACGATAACAATGATTAAAAAAACTTACTACTATGTAAGCGAATTAATCTAGAAAGAAAAAGTCAGCAATTAAGTAATTAAATCTGAATCATAAAATTTAAAAAGAAGTAAAATTAGGGTTTACCAGCTTGCTTGTCACTAGCATCCACATTTTCCCTGAGATAATAAACCAGCTCATAACGATGAAGGAGCATCAGATAGTGATTCTTCAATGCATTCGACGCACTTGTTAACGTATTTGGCAACCCCAATGCGCTGCCAATTTCTCTCCATGTTTTTCCTTTCACCACCTTTTATTTATTTAGTTAAAGAAAAAAGAAAAAAATAATGTAAACAAAATTTTCAACCCGAATCGATCCCTATATAACTTAAGAAATCGAAGTTGGGGAGAAGGAGGGACAAAAATAGTTATACCTGATTATTCGAGAAAACTTCAATAATCATAATATTAACTATAAAAAATCTGTTTCAAAACTTTTAGGGGCAGGCTACCCAACCCCATCTGATCTACCTCTTAATTTGTAGAAGTAAAATGGTGGATGTGTTTTGTGTGTTTATACCTTTTCATAGCCACCTCGGTTGATCGATCACTTGCACATACAAGACATGCAGATCGAGATCCTTTCTTCCAACCATAGGGATCCTGTAATACCAAATTAAAACCCAAATATATGAGAAATTAATTAATCACAAAACATACCACATTCTAATTAAGAAAACAAAATTTCTTGCGAAAGAATTTCCAGAAAAGAACCAAATGTATTATATGTCCCATTCTCACATAAAGTTAAATCACATGTCATTTCTTGGTCTTTTCTGGATTAATTCAACTCAAAGTAGCTCATATAATTAAAATAAATCGGTAGAATTAAAAAGAAACTAAAAAAATCTTTAAAGAAAATAAAGGTAATTAATTAACATACACAAGCTTGCTTCCAATAGCAAAATGGAAGCCTCTTGCCAACATTGAAATTCTGTTAATTTTATGTTAAGTGAATATTTTCCATGTTTTATGTGATGAGTATGTAGTTTGAGATTCGTTTCTATTGGTATGTTACATATGTGCACATATTCACTTTGTTAAGTCTAGTAGTCTAAGAACACAATATTACATTTTGGGGTGCTATTCTCTAGTTACGATTCTCAGAACCTATGGACAATTGTTTTTAGTATAAAGATGATAAGGCATCATGACTTCACCTTAATTACTTGCAAATTCTTAAAATATATCATTTCAACAACTAAGGGAATGTAATTCTTTGTTTGACCCTATTCTCTCGAATAGGTTTGGGGAAGGGGTTATAATAGTCATGAACTCTATCTTCGTTGTGTCGTGTATTACTATCCTATTATGTCGAATAGGTTTGGGGAAGTCATTGTTATATAATGTTTGTGTTTTTTTTTTTTTTAAATAAAAGCTGATCTATTCACTCTTTTTATAAACTAAATTAGAGCACTCCTTATGGAGATTTTTTTGGGGCTTCTTTGGGGCTTAAAGTACCAATTAAGCCCCAAATAAGGCCAAAAACACCTCCAATGGAGGCTTCCTTGGGGATACTAAATAGTAGTTCTTGGTAAAGGGCTACTAAATAGTATCCCTCAATTAAGTCCCATATTAATATTTCATTATTTATTATTTATATGATTGGTCAATGTAGTAGTAATATAGTACATATGGCCCACAAAGAAGCCCAAATTAATCCTAGAACCATTGGAGTCTTCAATTTGAAAGAGACTTCTTTTGGGGCTTCTATGTTTATAGCCCCATTTAACCCCAAATCATAAGGAATGCTCTTAGGGAGGCGTATAAGAGCCAAAGTACAAGGATGACATGAGAATATTGGAGTACAAGACTAAACAAAAGGCAGAGTCTAACAACTAGTCTAGGAAATATGTTCTTGCCATCAATCTCAAGCACATCACTGCAACGGAGTAATGCCAGACTCCAAGTATGATGATGAATCGTCAAATGTATAGAAGATGTTGGGAGATTGCAAACTAAAAACCTGCGCTTTTAACATATCACGAAAGAAGACCTGGAGAGCTTGACGTAGGCTTGGGACTTCCTGGGAAACTTGAGACCATTCTGGAACATATCTACTGTTGGCAGAACCTTCAAGCGGCACTTGGAGCGCAACTTGTTCCAGTCTTGAAGGTAGGAGCAGGTTGCTTGAAGCTTTATGAGAGGGCCGCTGCTTGGCAAGATGGACAAGGAAGGCCACCGAAAGGCTTCAAACCCTTATTATTCTCACCATCATTAACCTGAAAATAAGGACGTATACTAATCAATAAATTGAATATAAGATAAATACAATGTAGTAGTAATATAGTACATATGGCCCACAAAGAAGCCCAAGTTAATTCTAGAACCATTGGAGTACATTTTTTCTCATATTTGTTTTTATTTTATTTAAAAAAAAAAGAAAGAAGGTAAACGAGCAGCAGGCCGCGCGGCCTGCTGCTAACTATGAGCAGCAGGCACCAATAGCAGAAAAACCGATCGATCTCAGCATGACAAAAAAAAATTATAGGCTTCAATATACATAAAATCAAATCAGTAAACGTTACCTCATAATTTTTATACTTCGACCATTTTTCGGTCCAAGGTGGCCATTCCATGTTGAAAATTTGTATTCACAAGAGATTTGGTTTCTGAAGAATTTGTTGTGGTGTAGGAAGTAATGAATTTATTATGTATGAAATTGTTAGTTGTAATTTGTGTGTATTTAATAAGTTTGGGACTTATTTGTAAAATTTTAAAAATAATATATTTTTTTTGCAAATTACTAATAAATATTCAACGTTTAATAAAATTGCTACGACGTTTAACAACCCCCTTTTTATTATTGTTTTAAAAAAATTTATCTTTGGGGTTATTTTGAAACAAAACTTTAATTTGGGGTTCTTTTAGAATAAATATTAGTTCATTTTGAAATTTATATGATGTTTGTGGTTAATTTGAAATATATTAAAGTTAATTCTGTAGAATAAAATAATTTAGAGGCAAATGTGTAAATAATACAAACTTAAGTTGTTTGTTTAATTTCAGGCTAAAAACTGAAATTCTGACAGGGGTAAAAATGTAACTTCCAATTCTTAATTCAAAAAAGTCAAGTTCGTGTGGCTATATGTAATTGTTTTTGTCTAACATTGGGCTATATGTAATTGTTGAACTAAGAGGGTAAGATTTGTAATTAAAAAAAACTAAGAGGGAGGCTATATGCAAATTGCCCAACAGATAATGGTAATCCATTAAAATGAGGCATTAGTATTTAATAATGCAATTCGTTTTGCCAGCTAGAGATGGCGTTGTTAACAAAACTAGAATTCTCACAACTTTGTCACATAACGTTGTTACATAATTTATATATATTCTATACTTGTTGGATGTTATTAATTGGTCTTCAACATTTTTGTGATGATGCTACTCAACTTGAATGAGAAATTCATATAAAAATAGACCATTTGAATTAGTGTATCCACGATGGTTTCGCGACATTTTACGACAAAAGAATGTGTGAAAATTGGTCAAATAAAAAATAGAAGTTGCAGAGAAATTCGTATTCGCAACTTGTAGTTCAAGGGTTATGTACTTTGTCTACCAATAATGGAACAATTGCATCTATTAGGTTGGTTGCGCCCCTGATCCGACCTGATGATCTCAAAACTTCATGTTCCAACTCCTCTCCCCCCTCCCCAAACTTTTTATGTATTAGGTCCTACCTTCGATTTTTGAATCCGGTCCCTAGATCGAATAGAATTCAAATACTAAAATATTTCACCTTTATCGGTTCAGGATGGACCTAAGGGCTAAGGATGGTCTAATAGGGGCATCACACAAAAATTTTAAAATTGGTTCACATAGAATATGGTTCAGCCTTACCGGCCGGCTAACTGTGGGTATGTCAGATCAAATGACGGGCCGGAAACGTGGCACTAACTGCAGGCCACTCTTTACTAACGGCAGAAAGAGTCTCTGGTAACTCTCTCAGTCTCTCTCGATATGTGAAGTCCAATATTACCAATAAAAAGAGAACATTCGAAGGAATATACCTATATCTTGGCTCCTGGGCCTCTTCAATCATTCCAGTCCAATTTGGATTTTGGATTGTGCATAAACAGATCCCCTTCCACAAACTCCACTTATTATAATAATAATCCTTATTAATAATCATTTGAAAAATTCGAAATCAATAAATGAATAAATTAATAGCAGAAATAGTAAATTAATAAATTATTTAATCAAACTCTGAAATAAATAATGATTTTTTTAATTGAAAGAGAATTTGTAAAATAATTTAATAAAATGTAATTAGCGATATATTACGTAATAGACCTATTAAACATCGTAGAATAAACCTATCAAATACAATTAATGTTCAAAAATTTTACAAAATAGACTTGTTGAACACAGATATTGGTCTAAATTATTACGGAACCCGGAATGGACCCATCGAACATAATTAATGCTCTAAATTATTGTGGAGTAGGCACATCGAATTTAGTTAGACATTGTTCATATCAAAGTTTAGTTCATTTCAAATTTATTAAGTCCAATATTAAAATTTAGTTCAGTTTAGATCAATTCAACCCGACTCTAATTTAAATTTGATCAGTTAAAATTTATATTTCAAATAAGTTCATGAGTTCAGTTTTTTTTAGGAGAATGAAACAGAGTCTTAGTGTTTTAAATTCTAAACTATAGCGGAATAGACTCATCGAACCCAGATAATGTTTTAAACTATTGCGAAATAGACCTGTGAAACACAGTTAGACTCTATTCTTTTGTATGCAAACTCATTAATTCCAGTTCAGTTCAATTCACATTTCTTTTTTTCTTTAAGTTCAATTCAATTTCATTGAGTTATGTTCAAACGAATAGAACATAGACTTAAAGTTTATAAACTATTGCGAAATAAATATATGCGATAAATTCTATAATCAATCTCTGGCTTGAAAGACTGTTAGCAAAGATAACATTTGGGAAGAATTTATTCAAGCAAAATATCTGAGAGGTTCATCATTGCTACATTACACTGCTAAGCCTGGAGATAGCTATAGGAAATGGGTGGTAAAATGCGCAAGTCCGTTGAAATCCTTTCTAAGATGGAGGATTGGAAATGGCGTGTCAATTCCGTATGGGGTGGTATTCAAGATACAATAGTCACCAAGCCCGTATAAAAAGTAATCCTACAATTTGAGATTTTGTAAACTTACATTATAAATATATCATGGATGGTATTTGAAAAATTGACATAGATGATCCTTTGATTTTTATATTTTTCTTTTAAAGATCAATTTTCGATATAGAAACAAAAGATTATGATTTAATAATTAGAATGTTTCAATAAATATTGGTGTACAAAATATGAGAGTCATAACTATCAGTTGGAAATTATGATGACTCAGCAGCTACGAAAATACATAGATAATTCCGGACACATAAATATTTAGACCAATCATAATAAATCACGTAGTGAGTAAACATTAAATTTACTAATTTAATAGATATATCGATTAACCTAGATGAAAACACGAATGTAGTTTGACCTTTGTTATCCCATAATTAAATTGGGTAGAGTAATGGGTTGCCAGGCCTGATCCCATCATTATATTATCGTTCCAAATCAATCAGGTTTAACTTTGTACTTTTATGTATGGATATTTACGATAAATTGCACTTTGTTGATATTAATAACGTAATTCCTCCCGTAAATTCAAAAAATCCAATTTGATTTTAATGAATTTATGTCCAGATTAATTTCAAATTAATCATTATTATTTGTGAAAAAATAATTTTAATGGTTATAATATAAAAATATAATTTCATAATATAATTTTAAAAATTATTTTTATCATAATGAATTATAATTAATTTGAGTTCAAATTGAAGATCGAAAAAATTAACAAAATCAAACGGGGTTCTATAAACTTTCCAGATGAATTACTATATTTTTCTTTAAACCCTATGAAAATGGGGGCGGCTACCAATCAATCCATATTGTAACTTACTAGTAGGTCACTCCACATTTCACTCTTACCCTCTAGTATAATGTCCACATGAAATTACCAAAATGCCCATGTTTAGAACCCACCACCACCTCCTTCCACCGCCTCCCTCTCATTGCTTCTGATTGGAAGCTCGAATCGGAGCTTCCATTGAAGCTCCTCCATGGAGCTCCGTAATAGAGCTTGGAGCTTATAGACTGGAAGCTCCATGGCTGGCTGGAAGCTCCATTTCAGAGCTTCTAGATCTTGGAGCTTCCATGATCGGGAAACTCCAAATCTGGAGCTTCCCAGAGCTCCGGTGGAAGATCCAAGCTCCACCGTCTCATTTTTTTTTAAAAATTATTTTTCTAGTGAAGTGAAGAAGAGGAAGAAAATGGTGTTGGGCATCATTTATTCGAGTGTTGGACATCAATTTATCTACAAAAATGATGTCCGACACCAAAAACTAGTGTCTAACATTTAAAATAATCATGTCCTACAGTAAAAAGAGGTTAAGAACATGTCTGACATGGTCTAGAACTAAAAAAATCATTTTCATGATGAAATCCTTACCCTCCAGTCTATTTCCACTTAATTGTAACACTTGTTTTATCCCCAATTTTAGATTAATGGACCTTTAAAAATAAATCTTACTGTAAAACTTCTATGAAAACGTTACATATGGAGTCTCAACGAAGTCAATTGCTCTGTGTAAATGATGGAATATTAATATTCTATGAAACAATTAAAGCTCAACGTTTAAAAAAGAACAATAAAATTGATAAATTACTTATCTTCAATAAATCGTCACTACTAACCGTGTCCGCGTTACACCAATTATGCTAAAGTAATTAAAATGTCAACATCTGCTAGATTTAAAATTATCTGGATTCCAAAAAAAAAATTATCCATCAAGGAAGCATTTTATTAATTATTAATAATTTAAATAATCCTCTGTATTTATCCAGCACCCTGGCCCCACCAAACCCCACCGTTGCCCTTTAAAACCCGAAAAACCAACCATTCCAAAAGAAAAAAAATCACACCCAATTCAACAAAGCTCTAAAAAACTCTTAAAAAGTAAAAATTTCCATAACAATGGCGATTTCTACACCACTTCCGTCTTCCGATCTATCTCCATCTGAGCAAGTAACCCTCATAAAAAAGCTCGAAATCTTCAAAATTCAAGGCCGTGACAAGCGTGGCCATCCGATCCTCCTCGTCATCGGCAAGCTCTTTCCATGTAATACTCCAATTTCAAGCATGTACACTTTACTATTTACAATTGAATTGATTTCTCAATTTTATCTATGTATTTGATGATAACAGCTAGGCTTGTGAACGTGGAAGGAGTGAAGAAGTATCTGGAAGAGGAGATTTATCCGAATCTGAACGGGAAGGCGTTCTCTGTTGTGTATGTTCACACAGGAGTGAACAGAGCTGAGAATTTTCCAGGAATTTCTGCTCTGAAACTGATCTATGAGTCAATTCCGGTTAATGTTCGAGACAATTTGCAGGCCTTTTATTTCCTCCACCCTGGAATTCAGTCAAGGCTCTTCCTCGCCACCTTCGGCCGTTTCCTCTTCGCCGGTGGCGCCGCTGGGTAATTACTTTAACCTTTCGCCGCGTACGTTGTCGTTTTGTGGTTATACTAGTACTAGTAGTAATATTGAAGGAAGTGGAAGGGTATTAATGGAAATACGGGTTTTGTTTTCACCCATTTTTCCGGGAAAAGTTTGCTTTCGTTAAACGGGCTCCAGAGAATATTCCTTTCCTCTATCCTAGATGCTTTTTCTAATTTTAGCCATTTTTAGTCTGAACTGAATCAAAATTTTACAATTATTCACTTAGCTTTACAATAACCTAACAAATCCTTTTATCTAAATTGTAATTGATGTGATCTTTTAATAGGATAACCCTATGTTTAATTTTCGTGCTAGCAATTTGCTATTCAATTAAAAGTAAGTAGCATGAAAAAAGGATTAAATGTCATATAAGAAAAATAGGATAAGCTGGAACTTGTTCTACTAATACCCTAGTGTCATGGTTTGACTGAACCTATGGATGATTTTGTCATATCTTATCTTTAGAGTTTAGACTACTTAAATCCTAAAATAATCAAATATTCTTTCACTAAAATCCGGCTCAGATTCCGTGTAGTCATATGGGGTATGACGTTGCTTAATTGGGTGAGATAATTTTTATTAGACTACCTATTTTTGTTCCAAATGGGATTATTTAAGTATCACTTACATCATTCTGATTGGATAATTGGATAAGAATAAAGATCATCATTTTATCCACCAAATTATCTGGTACTATGAAGATTATATGGATCTTTAAAATTTAAGATTTGATAATTTTCACACAATGTTCAAGAAGCATAGAAATTGATTAGTACTTAAATACTAGTACACGGATGGCTTTATATTTTTGGATTGTAACAGGTTGTACTGCAAGTTGAGGTACGTAAACAGGCTGGAGTTTCTCTGGGATAACGTAAGGCGCAACCAGATTAAGATACCAGACTTCGTGTACGAGTTTGATGAAGAAATGGAGTATAGGCCAACAGTTGATTATGGGCTTGAGAGTGATCATCCTAGTGTTGGACATGGAGCTGAAACTTTTGATGGTTCGGTTTCCACCTACTCCATGAGGTGCATCGCATAGCATATGGCGTTGGCCTTCGCTAAGTTCGGTCCAGAAGTGGTATCTGTTTCTGAGTACTGTTTTTAGTAGTAGTAATGAACGTACTGGGGTTTCTGTAAAAATTAGCTGTGTGGTTGAAAGAACATTGCATGTGAAATATGTAGAAGGGCAGCATGTGCAATCATTGTAGGACAAAGAAGCAAGGGAACATGGAGGACGAAATCTTGATTTAGCCTGTTTTTGTGTCTTCTGGAACCAATGTGTGGTTCAGCTTTGAATGGTGCTTGTTAGGTTTAGTGTTTCAAGAATGGTCGATGGGAAAGCGGTCTTTCTTTTTCCTGAGTTTCTGTCAATTTCAGGATATTGTATATACATAATTTCCAGTGGTATGATTTTTGCTGATTATCATGTGTGTTCGTCCAAGCAAAATTCAGTCTTGACATTAAAGGATCGAGTCTTTGTTAACCATGGATGGGGGTTACACATTTCTACAAGGATAAAACGTCAATGAATGTAAATGTCACATAAAAAAAGCATGGGAAAGTAACGCACTATAGCTAAAGTTTAATCTTTTATCCCCACCGCCTGAGGAATGACAATCAAAACCAAGATTACCCAGGCATAAAGAACGGCTCTACAGAAAAGCTGAATCAGGATGTGTCCCCATTGATACAACTCATTATTTTACACTTGAATTACCAAACATTCTCAGTTCGTTTCTTCACATTATTCCCTGTAAACATTCACACGCATAGGGGAAAGAACTTCAACAATCAATCTCCACTGATACTCATCCAAATCAGGCAATCACATTCAAAGTATAGTAAAGTTAGTTTCTTCAAACTTCACATAATTTGTTATATACACAATATATACCGATCAATCTCTGCTGGCATTCCACTGACACAAGAATCGCCTCCAATATCTTCTGTTTCCCGGTCTTCAAGTACGAAGGTCTATAACAATATACACCTGGAGCATCACCAAGCATTCTAAACAAATCTAATGAAGTTTGCTACTGCACATTATTTGCTATGCACATTACACACCCTAAAGAACTTGAACCATCAATTTCTAATGGCATTCCACCAACTCAATTGCATTCAACATCTTCTGCTACCCTGGCAAACCGAAGGATCTATATATTCAAAAGCTACTTATTCATATTTGAAGTGGGAAAAATAAACAAAATGTCAGCACATAATTTAGTTTCGTTCGCTTATAAGGATCGAATTCTGGTGGAAGCAATCGTATACTTTCTACATCCAAAATACTGTATACATAAGCAACTGAACAGAACCAACATATTCCTCTACGAGAACTCAGAACTGAAGAAAATGTGTGCTAATTCTAGTTCAAATGACAAGGACTGGATATATATATATCTCCTTGGCAAAGTAGATGGAAGTATCTTTCAGCAATTGAGTGGTAATAAAATCATGCACACAAAGGCCAAATCACAATATGGATAGAGCTTTATGGAAGCATGATAAATCAGAATTTATCATCAACTGTGAATGTAATCAGACAGCAAAGCCCATAAAGCATACGTTAAACATGCAAAATGCACGCGAATCAGATTATCAGGCTATTATGTATTCAAGTGAAGATATTGAACTTACATATTCAGCACAAAGTTGGAGTGATCCAAATAGGGCGGTGACAGTTGCGAGGATAACAAGGCAAAGCTATAGTACTACCATCCACCAAACTGTAAACACCCACATCATGATCACCAGCAATGCCCTCATAATTTCCTCCAGAATAGTCATCAGTATAATATATCCTATTCCCTTCACACCCTGCATAATCACTCGCCAACAACGCAAACGAAGAATTCTCACCAATAAACAACACTTTATCATCCAAGCTCGTAACCTCTTCCCATTTCTTCTCACTCACGTCTAATCTATGCACGCAAAACCTCACTGTCACACAGACTTCAACGTAATGCTCGATATCAATGTCAAAGTCCAAATATCGCGAAACCAACAACAATTCACCCATTCCATCAACCAAATACTGCATATCCCCTCCAATTTGCTGCTCAACATTAATAAACCTCACCGACGGAGATCCATGATCACTCACATCACAAATAGCAATGGAACCAAATTTATCAACAGCATAAAACACGCCATTAAAGTAAATCACATCCTCATTATACGACCGCACTTGATCCACAATTCTCCACGAATCATCTCCACTTCTACAATAGGCCAGCTCACCGTACCGATTCAGAATCGCAAATGCAACAAAATCAGATTCATTGTACGGACTGTGTGAGATAATTACCTTCTTCACAAACGAATCACGCATTTCCTTCAGACTACAGTAGTAGATATCATTCTGCGGCGATCGGAGCGTGTACTCCCGTCCGATGCTGTAGAAATCGAATTTGAGCACGATTGGGAAGGATGACAGCATCGGGAGGGCGATTTTGTCGCGAGTGAGAGGATTGGTCAGGAAAATGGACGGAGATTCATCGATGAGGACGAGCCAGCCGTGGGAGGAGCCGGCGCAGCGGTGGTTGCGGGAAGCTTCAGTGGCGGTGAGGCGGTGGAGGACTTTGGTGAGAGGGTTGAAAAAAGCGCGCCGATTGAGGTTGGAGGTTATGGGGAGCATGAGCCAGGGGAATTCGCGCGGGGGTATGGATGCGGCGGTTCGCCAGCTTCGGCAGACGGTGCGGTAGCGAATGTAGTCGGCGAGTGTGTGGAGATTTGTGGCGATTGTGTGGAGGAGCTCCGGCGGGAGGTCCGCCCAGTCAGCGGTGATCGTGGACATTTCTCGTTGGTTGATTTTGTGGTGGGAATTTTTTTATCGTATTAGAATTAGAATTGCTGGAAGAAATGAAAATGATAGGAGCTTTAGTGGGATAATTAATGACGTGTAAGGCCGAAGAACTTGAGTTTGTTTAACATCAACGTCGTGATTAAGCGTCGGTTGTGTATCAACGTCGTTTATTTCATTTTTAAAAAAATGTGAACTGAACAAGTGAACATGAATTGATTTATATTATAAAAGAATAATTAAATAAAATTGATCTAAATCGATATGAATTGATTATCAACAATACAACCTCAAATTCATTTGATATGGATGGTCATATGGGCACTAGTGAACTGAAGTAAAATATGCTTGCGACCTTTGTCAAGAAGGGTCAAGGGAGAGATGTGTTCACAACAATCCGTCTATTAGATCCAGGGGGAGGCCTAATGTGAAGGTGCAGGGCAAATTAGGCCTTCCCTAGAATCGAAAAAAGGCAATTGAATCCTATTTTCTCAATGAAGTATAGTAGTATATCAGAGAATTAAACAAGGACAAAAAGAAGAATATGAGATCATATATATTCAAACATGAATAATTTACTAGTACAATTCAAATTTGCAAAGGTTTTATCACAGTACAAGGATTAAAGATCAAATGACATTTGTATAGATTGAAAAAAAATACCAAACAAATCCAACGAAGCCTTTATCCCAATAAAATCCGGGTAAAAAATGTAAAAATTCTATAAAAAATGCAGAGTAAACTTACTCCTCCATGTTAACTGTATCACCTTGCTTCACTTCAGAGCTACTAGTACAATTATCAGCCAAGTTCTTGACACTGTTAACAACATCATCATGCTTCACTTCAGAGATTGTACAATCAATCGAGTTCTCGGCATGGTTAACAACATCATCATGCTTCACTTCAGAGATGGTAGGATCATCAGCAGAGTTGTCGGCCTGATTAACAACATCATCAGGCTTCACTTCAGAGCTAGTATGATTATCCACCGAGTTCTGGATGTTATCAACAGGGCCATCAGTAGAGTTCTCCATCTTGTTAACCACATCACCAGGCTTCACTTCGGATATGGTACAACCATTAACAGAGTTGTCCGCCTTATTAACAATATCATAATGCTTCACTTCAAAGCTAGTACTGTTATCCACCGAGTTCTTGATGTTATCAACAGGGCCATCTGTCTTGTTAACAGGATCATCTTGCTCCACTTCAGAGCTAGTACAGTTCTCAGCAGCACTCTGAGTAACATCATCAGACTTCTTAATATTATCAGCATAACGTAAATCAGGGTAGTTTCTATAGTTAAGAGAATGCAACCATAGAGCCATAGCACCCTCCTTATGCTCGGTTGAGGCAATATGTGAGTAAATGTGCTTAATTTTGAACTCCTCGGCTTCCTCAGCATAAGCCTTCATGGACAGCTCCTCATGGCTGTCTTGCCATTTCTTATTATACGATGAAAAGAAGCACTCATCCAAGTACAGTCCTACCTCAGGTGCCATAGGCACTGTAATCCTAATTTTCCTGAATCATAACACAATGTCAATAACACAAAAGGAAATACACTCTAATAAAAAAAAAATACACAAGGCTCTAATAACATAACAGCATAAACTTACTGGTCGAATGCAGTTTCAATTAAGGACTCGGGAGCGTAGTTCCTCATGATCGCAACAGCAAGACCAATCATTTTCCGAATCTGATGAAGCATAAAGCTCTGCCCCACAACCTCACACTTGATGAAATCAATCCCATCAATATTAACTACCGTGTTTGCATTGAACGACAGAATGTATCTCTGCGCAGCAGGATCCTCAGCTTTCGTTCTGGTCGTGAAATTATGAAAGTTATGCGTCCCTTCATAGTACTTAAGCACTCTATTCAACCTCTCCTTCTCATGCTCTCCATAACAAAACTTTCCACTTCCTAATTTCCCATTTCCATTAGCATCATTCACAATCCCATTCTCGGCATTACCATCCGAATCAATACTCTTACTCTCTGAAGAATGTACCAACATTTTCTCTTCTAATGCCTCTACACTGTTCGACGAAATGCCCGAATCAACCGAAACAATGTTACCTTCCTCAACTTTCTCAGCTTCAGTAACTAAGCTAGTAACAGTTTTCGATTCGAGTTTCTGATTCCCCATCACACCGAAAACTTTCCTACCCCTCTCAGAACACTCAAAGCACTTAACAAGCTCCTCACCAGACCCTAAACTAGCCACAACACTCTCTCTATTCCTATGACAAGACGGATCAAGAGCAAAAACAGGAATCAAATACACATACCTCCTCCGATCACAAAACTTCTTCGAATTAAACGATGGCGTAGTTCGTTTGTACCCGAAAATCCGAATCTGAGGCGACAAATGAGAGTTCAGCCGCTCAACAAACCCTGGCGGATCGACAAAAAACTTCCCCGAAACCACCTGGCCAACAGCACTCACGCCCTTATCAGTACGGGCCGATCGGGCCCAGTCAAACTTCCGGTGTTGACCACGCTCGTCTTCTGGGACCGCGCCGGCGAAGAAGAGGGCTTCTTCGAGGTCGCCTTCGATGGTCTTGGCGCCGGGATTCTTTTGCATGCCTTGGTAGCCGACGCCGCAGTAGGCGAAGAAGATGGCGATTTTGCGGCGTTTGTAGCGGGGTTTTCTCTGGAGGGTGTTTTCGGGATTTTGGTGCTGGTCGTCGTCGGAGGTTGTGGTGGTGGAGGACATCTTTTGGCGTTTGGGGTCTGGCTGTTCTTGCTCGGGTTTGATGGGTTGAGATGATGGTGGTGGTGGTGGTTCTTCAGGCGTCGTTTCCATGGTGGTTATGTGGAGTGGGAGTGTGTGAGTGATCTGGAAGATGGTAAAGTTGTGCGTTTGAATTCCCAAACTGCAAAACCCTAAATTTGTTACTTTTTCATTTTCTATGTTTGGTAAGAGTGAAAATTATTTACTTCGTTTTCTCTTCCTTTTGTATAATCTACAGGTAACCACTCGACCACTAATCGGTCGAGATTCGACCATTTAATCTCATGACATAAGCTACACACACCCTACCTACTAGTATGATATTGGTATCAGTGCCAAGACCATCTCGAAACTCGTGATAGGTGTGGATGGTGGTCTCGATAAAGTTACCACTATCAGAGGTTGGACGAGGGACGTTGAACAATTTAACGATAAAATGTAAGATTGGGTGTGACAATGTATTAGACCATCACTCTCATATGGAATTATGATATTTTTTTGGTGATTTGAAAATCAAATATGTGAAAGTTCAGGCCCAAAGTCGATTATATCATGCAAGTGAAATGTGTGTACACCTTGTTGTGCATGACCATGCAACAAGAAATGGTTGGGTATCTATCTATTGAATCTCATGTGTAACAACACAAGTACAAATGGTTGGGTCTCGATTTATTGAAACTGAATTTAATCACGAACATGGTTTTCCAGTTCGAGTATATAAACCATGATTTTAACTGTACTCATTTTTAATTCAAACTCGACTCAAGTGTTATTTGAACCGGACGGTACAATACCACACTATTAGTTGTTTAGGGGTGGTGGTGTTAAATCCTTCTGACTAACACTAATTCGCGATGGACTGAACATCTCAATTCGTTTTAAATCGAATATTTTGGGTTGTTACAAAATCAATTCCAAATCCCTAAAAAAGAAATACAAGAAAAAGGGGAAAATGAAAAGGATTAGCACTGCTAGTAGAAAATCAATCTTAAACCGTAAAATGGGGTCAAATTTAGAAAGTAGGGACAAGTTCCGGTGCGTCGGTTTCCTCCAATCGTCAAAGGTAGTGTCCAATGGAGTCGGTACGCGCGCAATCTCTTCTCTCCCAAGCTTCCCCTGTTCGCCGGAAAACGACACTCGCAACCGCATCTACCACCATAAGTATCCTCCTCATGACGCGCTATAAACTCCTCCTCATCGTTAAATGTGAATAAAAACATCACCATTCTCAATTCGAATCTTCTATCTCAAAAGTCAATTCCCTTTCCCACAAACCCTTTACCCTCCCGCAACTTTTTGATCGAATACAATTCCTCCTCTCTATATGGCCTGAATTTGATAAAAAGTTCGAATCGCCCTTTCTATTTTACACGGCTCCTAGTTCATCGTACCCTTGCATTTTGCGCTATTTATACCGCCTGGTCTCCAACACTTTCAATCGCCGCTCAGAATCATCGGTTAGTTTCTTCTTTTTCCTCTTGTCATTTCATTATTCCAGAGCAGCAGCATTTTGTTCTTATCATGGATTGCAGTTTTGTGTGTTATACTTGTTCTTATCATTTCTGTATTGAGTGTTTTAAACTTTAGTTACTCCGATAACAAAAATGGACTGATTCTAAGTGAAGTGAAGTTTTGTGCAGCTGAAATACCCAGGAATTTTAGCTACTTCATTAAAATAATTTACCATTATAGAATATACATAATATGTAGTGTTCTATTTTAATTGTCTTTTCAACAAAGAAGATTACTGTGCTATAATAATCGCGTTTCAGCGGATAAGGTATAGTGTTCTCATGCTGGATACTAGGCTACCTATGATACAATACATAGATAGGCACACAGATTAGCGTCAAAATTTGACACCTTATAGTGCTTGCATTAGATTCTGATGGATGTGGAGTTTGGACTTCAAATTGGATATAAGATCTGTCGATTAGAAGCTCTCACTGTTAAAAATTTTGTGTCAGTTGACCTGGTTTGGATGTATAGTAATAGTGTACTTGATTTATTTTCCTCAATAATCTCTACGGTGGAGTAATGTTCCTTGTTGATGCAGGGACATATTTGACGCTGCGCCAAGTTGGTGGCAACTTCGTGGGGATAGAAAATGGGAGGTCAAACGAGCATCGGCGTGGTAGGATTAGGATCCCATACTTTCATTTTAGTATATTAGTTTTCATAGTTTTGTGATGTATGATTGCTAGAATTTTGCATCTGGATGCTGATATGGTAACTGTTCTGTTTATCTGAGTGCAGGAACCTGAACAGAACAATGATCAGATTGATCCTGGTATGCTTCTTAGTCAAAGAATGTCAATAAGAATAGGATTTATAACTTTTTACTATTTCAATTTCAGTGAGTTTGTAAATTCTAGTTTTATAGCTGCATCATTGTTCATACTGAGTCAGTGGTTTTAAGGGGTATGTCTTTGCAACGATGTTCTCTAGGAAATGACAAATACGAGTTACCAATTGCTATCTTTTGCATTAGTTCTTGTTGGAGATTTAGAACCTTGCAAAGCTGTATTGGTTAGTTGTTTCATTAGCAAGACACTGGGCAAACCTACTTAAGCTGTATTGCTGTCTTCTGTTGTTGGGTACATCCATACACACAAATAGTACTTTAGTATGTAATAGTGATAGATGTTTGACTGATTTGTAGAACTGACATCGAGATGATCAAGCTGATCTGCCATCCCAATTTTCATCCATGAAAAAGAAAGTAAAACTATTCCTTTTCATATCTTTGGAAGGTTTATACCTTGAATCGGTTAGAGAAAACTATCACCCCCACCCCCTTCCTGATGAGTTTTGTTATTTGATATATCTTAGTATTCATAAACATTTGAGAACTGTATATGTTGTACGTGCTGGTTGACTGCTCTTTTTTACTTTCTTAATCTATATGCAGCTGCAGCCATACGCAATGGCAAAGAAATTTTATTGCAGGTGAATTGATTGTCTCTTAATCTTTTTATTTGGTTCTGAGAAATAAAAACTGAGCATCACAAAAAAAAATTGACTACACAAATTATATGTTGATACCTTGCTCTGCAGGCATTTAACTGGGAATCACACAAACATAATTGGTGGAAGAATTTAGAGAATAAGATTCCAGATATAGCCAAATCTGGTTTCACGTCAGCTTGGTTACCTCCGCCAACCAATTCATTTGCACCTGAAGGTTTTGAGAATAGTATATGTGTCTCTGATTCAACATTGTTAGTATGTCTGTTTGTCTTATTCTTCAATTCTCTACAATTGCAGGTTATCTTCCACAGAATCTTTACTCTCTTAATTCAACATATGGATCTGAACACCTCTTAAAAGCTTTACTGAACAAAATGAAAACGCACAAATTTCGACCAATGGCTGACATTGTCATAAATCATCGCGTTGGGACTACTCAAGGTCATAACGGAATGTACAACCGCTATGACGGAATTCCATTATCATGGGATGAACATGCTGTTACATCCTGCACCGGTGGAAAGGTAAGGATTTTACACTTGCAACCTCAATCTGTACCATGATCAGTTTTTATTTTTGAGTGATATGTCTTTGCGCTTTCTGGATTTGGTCACATTTTTTTGTGACTTTCAACACATTCATTTGATTATGGAGACGTATCCGTGTGCAGATTACTTGGTTATGGCATGTTTAGGAATATTTAGACAACTAAGTTTTCTTCACCAATTAGTTAGCGCCATTGCTTTAGCGTGCAGGATATCAAACTTAGTACCTTAACATCAGATCATAAAGTTTACATGTTTAACTCTTCTCAACTTCAGAACATTGAATATTGCATTTGCAACAACTCTTGAGTAACTATATTCATTTTTGTCCGTAGCACAGTCACATGCCTCATTGTTAATTGATTTTATAGGGAAACAAAAGTACGGGAGACAATTTCTCGGGGGTTCCAAATGTGGATCATACTCAGCCGTTTGTCAGGAAAGACATTACCAATTGGCTTCGATGGCTGCGCAACACAGGTTTCCAGGATTTCCGATTTGATTTTGCCAGAGGGTATGGCATCATGCACTCAAAGTTGCAGTTTTAAAGCTATATGTAGACTGTAATGTGCTTGTGTGTTTTACATATTTCTTTGTGAACTGATGAACCACCTTTTATTTTGTTACCAATCTAGCTATTCTCCAAAGTATGTGAAAGAATATATTGAGAGTGCGAAGCCAATATTCTCTGTTGGGGAATACTGGGATTCTTGCAACTACAAAGGCCAATACTTGGAGTACAATCAAGGTATAGGTTATGTGTGCATTTTGGCGCAATCACTGACAACAGGGGATTCATAGAGGACGAAAAAAGACATTTTCATAGTCAATTTTCATCACGGATGACATGAAATGAATAAGAAACGGATAAATTTAAAGTTTGTTCATTTTTGCACAACACCCCTTAGTCTCCATGTGTGTAACCCCCCCCCCCCCCCCCCCCAAAAAAAAAAAAAAAAAAAAAAGAAAAAAGTTTGGTGTATTGTGCGATATACCCCTTAAGTTTGCATGTGTGAAACTTGCCCATGGGCCATGAAATTTCAAAATCAGTACGTTTTGCCCCTTGTAAATGACATAAAACTTCAGGGGCAGACTCAACAAATTTGAAACCTAAAAGGGGCAAATCACATGCATGCAAACTTTATGGTATCAAATTGCGCCGAGTTTAATGCTTGCACACGTATGAATTTCATCCTTTAAGTTTCAAATTCAATGCAATTTGGCCCTGGAGTTTAATGTCAAATGCACTGGTTCATTCAACTTACTCATCGCCAATTTAACTGCAGATAGTCACAGGCAAAGGATTATCAACTGGATTGATGGCACCGGGCAACTAGCTGCTGCATTTGATTTCACAACTAAGGGAGTTCTTCAGGTGAATCATAAGTTATCTGTGATAATTCCCTTTTAACGTAGACTATTCTGAATGTAATGACATTCTGGATGGACCTAGTTATTGCATTTTTAAGTGTGATGTTCGTTGCCAACATGTATTCGCTGATGAATTGTAATTTTGATCAGACATCATTTTCCTGTATGTAACTTTCATTGTGCCTGCAGGAAGCAATTAAGGGAGAACTCTGGCGTCTGCGTGATGCTCAAGGCAAACCACCAGGTGTAATAGGGTGGTGGCCTTCAAGGGCGGTCACATTTCTTGATAACCACGACACAGGGTCAACTCAGGTACTGATTAATTTGCAGTGCTTATCCAGACTCCAGTGCTGATTAACTTCTCCAAAGATGATTATTAGGTGGTAACAACTTGCTGCAAGTTCCTTAAATTTCTTTTGTTTCTTTTTTCAAGTTAACGCCATTTCTTCAGGCTCTAGAGGGAAAGGGATTGTCAAAAGTGTCGGCTTTATATTAATTCTATCTTTTCACTTAATGGCATGAATAATCTGATATGTTTGATTCATATTATGAAAACTGATCTGGTTTATTGCCGACGCCCGACAGAACTTTGAAATTCACTTGTTTCTTTATGGCAGGCTCATTGGCCTTTCCCATCGCAACATGTCATGGAGGTACTGCTGCCAAATTTGTTTCAGTTCAATATCTTCACAATGATTATTAATAATCTACACGGTCATAGCAAAGATCCTATCCCACTTAACTGCGCTGATACGCCTAAACACAAGATTTGTACTTTAGTGAATTTTCTTCGTAAATATCAGGTTGCTCAATGTCATAGCGTTCTTGTCATTTTCTAATGTGCCTAATTGCACAGGGTTACGCCTACATACTTACACATCCAGGGATACCTTCGGTGTTTTATGATCATTTATACGACTGGGGCACTAACACTCACGATCAAATTGTTAAACTGGTATGGATTCCATATTTTACTAGACACTGAGTAGCTAACTGGAGTGCCGACTGATTTAAGTGACGCTGCAGATTGACATTAGGAAGCACCAAGGCATACACAGCAGATCACCAGTCAATATCATAGAAGCACAGGCAAATCTTTACGCTGCAAATATTGGGGACAAAATATCCATGAAAATCGGAGATGGTTCATGGTGCCCAAATGGTAAGGAATGGACGTTGGCCACTAGTGGGCACAGATACGCGGTCTGGCAGAAGTAATGGCTTCAAGGGTTAATGTCATTTTACACGCCGTAAGTTGGCTAATATTCGAGTAAAATGCTGCATGATCCCCCTTTCAGTTGCGGTCTATCGATGCCTAAATAAGGTCTCTACTGGCCATGATTGATGCCTATACATGATATCTAGTCTCTAGCAGTGTGAATAAAGGTTATTGCTTGACCAAGTTGTTTGTGATTGTTGTGTTAAATGTTGGCATAGTTCATTAGTTCCTGTTTGGCCTTTTGTAATCTTCTGGTACGAACATTTGTGGAAATATAAACCCACCTAAGCATTGATGTCTCTAGTGTGTACACGAGTGACATGACACCATCTGGAAGTTGCTAAATGGGAAGTTCCTATCCGATTTATAGTTTTATACAGATCCTTGTCCTATGATGATGACGGTTTACTCTAATCCTAGTGTGTTGTTTAACTTGTTGTTGTAGTGCCTTATGGTTTATGTGTTGTACATGACAACACATAAAACACTTCCTACGGGTGTGGTATAACATCGGGAGTGCTGTTTAACGAGTCGAGCCGAGTAGTGCTGGGGTTCGGCTCGGCTCGTTAACGAAACGAACCGAGCCCTTGTTAACGAAGCGAGCCTGATTTCAGGCTCGAGCTCGAGCTCGTTAACAAACGGCTGGGCTCGTTTGACGAAGTGAGCTTAATTTCAGGCTCAAGCTCGGTTCATTTGGCTCTCGCCCGACTCGGTTCGTTTGGTAAAATACCGTGAAAATATGTTAAAATATTAAATAAAATATAAACTAATTTATGATTATGGTTAAAATCAACTCCCAAATGATGAAATCATCAAAGTCTAACAAAATGCGAATATAAGCAATTCAAGTCAATAATCCCAAAATTAAATCATAACTTATAATACTAATACTACTAATAATCTACATGATATCGAGCCTTACCGAGTACTAGGCTCGGCTCGTTAGTGGAAGCTCGGCTCGGAAACCTTATTGGGCCGAGCCAAGCCGAGTACTCAATAAGGCTCGATTCGCGTAACAACTCAAATCGGGAGGTACTATAGCGATGATAAGCTGGGTGGGAGTTCCTAGTTGGCGCACGGCGCACTTTAACTTGCCACATTGCTTTTGGGAACATCTTTGGGACAATATTGAGGCTCTCTTATCCTTGATATGGCCCATTTTTTGGATTTTGGGTTGAAAGTTGCGGGTTTACTGGACTACCGGACAGTCCAACTGTCCAGGTGCTCTTTTCATTCGACGAAGATTTCCTAAATTGAATTACAGTAGTGTGAATTTACTAAATTGAGTATGTTTTCAAGAAATGAAAATGGATCGTGAAACTACTCTAAACATTTTCATTCTAAGTTCTTCATTTTATTTTTGAGAAATAGGATCTGTTCCAGAACGCCTTCGTATACTATCAAAATGTCTCGATTTTTTTGTAAGAATTTAAACATTGCTCCAAAACTGAAATTAAAGTTGACTCGATGTGCTCCATATAGTTTCAACTTCTAATTGATTTCACTAATGCATGTGTCATCTAAGTAAAGTAAATAAATAAAATTTAAAAATTCAATGTATATATGCCCCCGGGCCCGGGAGGGAAGGAGGTGAGATGCAATAAACGAAAGTAATAAGGCATGCCAAGTAATTATGCAATATAAACATTTACTTAATTATGTTAACACAACACCTGTTATAATTAATATTTTATTGTTGTGTTTTTTATATATATGTTTGGTTAATAATAATAGGGGATGTTGTTGAAAAGTCATCGTGGCAAAAATGTTAAGTATCCTTAAAAACGTCATACACCTAATATCAAAATAGGTGGACAAACATGAATACCATACCTTAATAGTCCAATTACTCTAACGCTTCATTTGGTTAGTGGGAAAAGGGGAAAAGAAGACAGATATGGGAAAATTTTATTTTGTTGACATTTGGCTTCGGAAATTATCAAAAATAGGAATAAGTTTGAATATCTTGGAACATCTTTAACTCTTATCTCTCTCATACAAAAATAAAAATCTCATCTAATAGACGGTGTATGTTGCTCTTGGAGACGCCAGCGCCGGAAACATCAGGAGATCCACCTCACGAGAAGAAACATCTAACATACGACAAATCTCCTTGCGCCGGAACAACATGAGATCCACCACCGCAAGGAGATCTACTAGCGCGCTAACAGATTACACCGAGAAATTCTTTTTTCACGTCCTCCAACATTCTTGCCTCTTTTTTTTTAATCTTCATTTCAACCATACAAAATTAAATTTCATTTTATTGACAAGTGATATAACTCTGGTTTCATTGTAGGAAAACAAAATTTCATTTATTAACTACATATTTTTTTTATTTATATATTAAAATTAATAAATATTAACAACAATGATAACAACAACGGTGACATCAACAATGATTATTAAGACCGATAATATCGGTCCATGTTGGGTCACAAGTGGTGGCCACTGTAAAAGTTCCGATGGGAGCTTTTACCGTCATTACTCATATCACAAAAGCTCCGATAAGATCATTTACCGTCATCACAATTCTTCTTTTAATCATGAATGTTGTTTTACTCGTTCATGCGCTTGAGGTGACTCAATATCCCCGGTCGTTTACGAATTTCTCGAAGGAAAGAATTATGAAGGCCAAGTATTATTCTCGTGTTGGTCAATTATTAGTGGTTCATGTGTTTAATTTTTGGATATATGTAACTAATTCAATTACAAATAATTTCTTTACAAATTCTCCTATAAATAATTGTTGATGAAATAAATTACTACAGATGTGAACCTTGATGGGAGAGAATAAGAAATGAATCGTCATTTAATGAATCATGACATCCATGGGTGTTTTTACTTTTTACTGCAAGAACCCACCAAATATCTTTGAACAAGTTTTGACAATTAAAGTATTATTTCGACTACGTACACATTTTTCTGTATTTATATATTAAATTAGTAAATATTAATAACGATGACACCAACAACAACAATAACAATAATAACAATAATAATAATCTTGTGCGTGATACTTCGGTTAAATTAGATGTGCACCGGATGAACTAGTGGGGTGACCACGATGTTCACTTTTTTAGTAAGGTGGGTGTGAAGTTCAGGCAAAATCTTGTGCGTGATACTTTGGTTGATATCTGCTCCAAAGTTGGTGTTTCTGTGCGGAAGGAGGCCCCTATGAGGTTTCTCCCTGAGGACGGTCATGAACTATGTCCTGCATACCTATTGTTGTTCAACTGGTCCCAAGTCAAAGATGCATGTCTAGATGTAACTGGTATATATATCTCCATTTGTTGGTGATGGGTTGAGTTCGTGGGACCCTGGGGTGGCATTCACAATGCCGTAGAGAAGAAAAAGAGAAAGTATTCGTTTAAGTGTGTATAAAACGGCTACTCGTTCATCCCATTAATTGCTTTCTCTACATTTGGAGAATTCGACACAGAGACTTTGACTACACTTTCACGCCTTAGTCATCTTGGTGTTAGTCACTATAATAATGTTAAGAATGGTATTTTAATTTTCCATAGATTGAATTTATATATTCAAAAAGGGTGGGAGCACAATTAATTGCTAGACATCACTCTAACTTAACTTTACGTGATAGTAAAATCATTTATTATTAAATAATAATAATAATAATAATAATAATAATAATAATAATAATAATAATAATAATAATAATAATAATAATAAGAGCAAGTGTCTCTCCTTTTGCTGGTGGGGGTTTGGATTCTTGGGTTGCTGGAGCTGCTTTGCAGTCTGCTGATGAAACGCGGGTTTGTCGATTCCGGTTCAGTCAAATAATATTTGTTATTTAGCCAAAGGCAATCCACAACTACAACGAAAACAGTAGTGTAGTAGTAGAATGACTCGAGTGTCGTTCTCTCAGGACTATAACTAGATTTATCTATTTAACAAGAGAATATAAAACAGCAAATAAAAAGCAATAGGGGTTTTCAAGCAGATAATGGAGATTGGTGATAGTATGGTCCTTCTTAACATAATGGGTCGATAATCATGCGTAAATTTCTCGGTCTTGCATAGAGATCTTTGAATCAATCTTGTGTCCTGTTGCAAGTATTAAGCACTACGAAGATAATATGGGTCTGACTCATCAACAGCTAACGTCCTAATGTGTTCCGTAATCATTCAACACTACGAAGATAATTTGGTCTGATTGGTCGACAAGTGTCCAAGTGTGCATAATAATCAATACAACATACGAGAATTTTGGTGTTCAACTGATCAACGAAATAAAGCAATGACACGGAGTATAATGCGCGATATAGCCATTAGCATGATTATCTTCCCTCGCTAAGAATTCACATACTACCACCAACGATAAATTTAGCTACTCATAGGCATGCAATCAATAGCAATCATAGAAGAAAACGTATTGAAAGAATATAAAATAAGTAGATAAAAGTTGTAAGATACAAAGTTACCGAAGGTTGTCAATCTCCGGATGATTGTGCTCCTACGCGCTCCAATTTGCTATGAAAAAGTATCCCCTAAGCTATGGAACTCCCAGGACAGGCCCCGGGAAGTCCCTACCTAAAACTATAGAGAGGGGTGAGAAAGTAGGCTTGGAAAGATATGATTTTCGGAGAGAAAACTCGCAATTATATATAGGCCCGATTTACGCCCGCGGCGGTTCGCCTCTGGCCTCCGGCGGTTCGTCCCACAGTGTAAACGCGGAATTTCCGCGTTTTCGACGCGGTTTTGGATTTCTTCACCTTTTCGGACTCGGTTTCAGACTTCTAATGGCCTTCTAACCTCCAGATTCGACCCCTAGACTCCAAATCCTATCCGGAAACCTTCAGATACTCCAAATATGCTTCTGGAACACCAATTCCTTGTAGACTTCAATATAAATGCCCGTAAATCTCCGAATTTCAACCAAAACCTGTAAAATAAAATCTAAAGGGAAACGTGACACTATTCTAATAAAATGTACTAAAATATAGCTAAATTAACATAGAGGATAGCTAAAATAGGTGAAAAAGACTCGAATGAAAGTGTAAAATACACATTCATCATCTGCCGTTCAGAAGAAGAAGAGCAAGTATTCTTCTAAGTGTGCAGAGCACGGCTACTCATTCATCCCGTTTGCCTTCTCCACTTTTGGGGAGCTCGATGAGGAGGCCTTGGCTTCTTTTTCGCGCCTTAAGCGCTTGTGTGTTAGCCATTCCAATGATGTTAGGAGTGGTGCTTTCCTTTTTTCTAGACTTGGCTTTTGTATTCAAAAAGGGGTGGGAGCACAGCTTGTCTCCCGACTCCCTTCCAATTTTGCGTGATTAATAAAAGTCTAGTTTTATAATAAAAAAAAATAAAAATAATAATAATAATAATAATAACTTTGCGTACTTGTCCTCCAGGTTTCTTTCAGTCGGCTCAGCTTTCTTTTGATCGGGCTCTGAGATCCTCTTTGGAGCGTATTGTTACGGCGTCAGGCCTCGGTTTTGGTGATTGACAGTGGCGGCTTGCTACTTTGCCCTTTTCTTTTGGGGGGCTTGGTGTTTATACTGATGCGGATGTTCGTCATTATGCCTTCCTTGCTTCTCACCTTCAGTCTGCTGGTTTGCAGGCTAAGCTCTTGTGTCCTTCTGGTATCACTTCTCTCGGACCTGCTTTTGATGGTGCACTGTCTTTGTTTGTTGAGACAACATGTTCTGAACTTTTGGATAACCCTAGTGAGATCGTTGCCCCTAAACTTATGAAGAGACTGATAGATATATATTTCACGAAGGTTGCTGCTTCTGTAGAATTTGTTTTCTCTTTATCTCCCCGCCAGGTAGCTCTTTGGAAGTCTCAGCGAGGTGCCGATTCTTCTGATTGGTTGCGTATAGTTCCTATTTCTGGTTTGGGGCAGACTATGAATGGGAGGACTTAACAGGTGTGTTCGGGTTATCGGCTTGGTGTTGCCTTGTTTTCGGTGTCTTCACCCTGCTCTACTTGCTCTCGGGTTTTTGTTGGAGATGTGTTTGATGATCATGCGGTGTCGTGTGCTGGGGTGGTGGGTATCAAGCACCGACATAACCTCGTTCGTGACACTCTCTTGGATGTCTGTTTTAGATTTGGCATTTCTGCTTGTAAAGAAGTGGATATTGGTTTGTGTGGCGGATAGGTCCATCCGTCCGGCAGACATGCTCCTTGATGCTTGGGATAGGGGGCGGGATGTATGTGTGGATCTGACCGGGTCTTTCCCTTTGACTCGGTCTGGGATGGTGGACTTTGTGCCTGGACATGCGGTTGCTGATGCTGCCAAGCGCAAGTGCGCGAAGTATCGGGACTTGTGTGCAGCTAAGGGATATGAATTTCTTCCTTTCTCTTTCTCGACACTTGTGGAGTTGGGTGTTGATGTTGTTGAGTTGCTTGTCAGATCATGTGTTTCGCTTTGCTCAGGATACTGGAGCGCGTGTTGCTCATCATATTTTCCCTAGAATTAGTTTTGCTATTGCTAAGGGAGTTGGAGCCCAGCTTGTTTCTCGGCTGCCCACTAATTTTTTGTATAAACATTTGTTGTTTTTGATTTATATAATAATAATAATAATAATAATAATAATAATAATAATAATAATAATAATAATAATAATAATAATAAACGAGTGTGTACTGGGTTACATTTGGCAGACTATGAACGGGAGGACTTACATGTGTGTTCTGGGTTATCGGCTTGGTGTTGCATTGTTTCTGATGTCTTCGCCCTGCTTTACTTGCTCTCGGGTTTTTGTTGGAGATGTGTTTGGTGATCATGCGGTGTCGTGTGCTGGGGTGGTGGGTATCAAGCACCGACATAACCTCGTTCGTGACACTCTCTTGGATGTCTGTTTCCGATCTTGCATTTCTGCTGGTAAGGAAGTGGATATTGGTTTGAGTGGCAGGAGTGACAGGTCCCTCCGTCATGCAGACATGCTCCTTTATGCTTGGGATAGGAGGCGGGATGTATGTGTGGATCTGACCAGGTCTTCCCCTTTGACTCGGTCTTGGATGGTGGACTTTGTGCCTCGACATGCGGTTGCTGATGCTGCCAAGCGCAAGTGTGCGAAGTATCGGGACTTGTGTGCAGCTAAGGGATATGGATTCCTTCCTTTCTCTTTCTCGACGCTTGGGGAGTTGGGTGTTGATGCTGTTGAGTTGCTTGTCAGAGTTCGGGGTTTCCCTTTGGCTCAGGATACTGGAGCGCGTGCTGCTCATCATATTTTCCCAGGATTAGTTTTGCTATTGCTAAGGGAGTGGGAGCACATCTTGTTTTTCGGTTGCCCTCTAATTTCGTGTAAACTTTCATTGTTTTTCTATTTATTTAATTCCATTTATAATTAAAAAAATTTAACTTATGAGTCACATGGAATTGGTGGAAAGATGAGCCAATTTACTTATAACTCATCATTCTATCACAACAATCATAATTACCATATTCCTCGAACTCATCATTTAAAGTCTTGAGAAAAATAAAATACAATTAGTATAGTACTACTTTCAAATGGTAGCCGGTAGGAGTTGTATCTTTCAAATGGATTCTTCCAAGTTCCACTTATGGAACCAAACCATGAAAAAGTTAGAATTACTGTCCTGGTTATTTATTTGTGTTTGTTTTTGTATTTGATTTTACCTCCATTTACTTTTAAATTATAATAAAAAATTAATTTATAAAAATATATTATATAAATATAATGTCTCTATTTCTACTATATAATTTTATTAATTATCTTTTTGACAAAATTTATAATTTATCATAGATCAAATGGAGTTATAAAAAAATTAATAAAATAAAAATAACTAATTCAATGGAACAGAGTGATTACTAATAAGAAAAAAATCTATGCGATCATCATTATCCATCTTATCACCCTTTGTCTTTCTCACGTGGTACACACTATTCTAGACTATCTATATCCATCCTCTACATCATTAACCTCTGGACTCGATCCAGATTCTCCCCTAGTTAATTTCGTTAATTTCTATTCCTCCTGACTTCTACTAATTGTGGAAATTTTATAGTTTTCCATTTTGTTTTTATTAATATTTTTATGTCATGTTTGACCTCAAGTTAATTATAATTGATTATGAGAAAAATTAATTTTACAAGTTATATTATACAAATATAATAAGTATGTTTTCATAATATACTTTTTAAAATTATTTTTTTCGCAACGAATTATTGTTAATTTGAGGTCTATCTGGACATCGAAAAGTCAACAAAAATAAATTGGAAACTATAAAGTTTCCCGAGTAAGTAGTACTTAGTATCTATGTTGAGAAAACAATTACAGTTTTAAATCAAATTCAGTTAAATTTAATTAAAATTTTATGCGGTTGTTCTTATACGTACTACAAATCAGTTTAATTCCTTGTATCAATGTTAGGATAACTTAAATTTTAAAGGTATTACCCTCGACGAGGAGTTATCAATCATCAGGTATTATGAAATATGTAGCAGCTCCTATCATTCATTTATAACAATTTCATCTCCCAAATCAAAATGCGGTGTACAAAACTACAAATCACCGAGAACTGAAGAAAGAGGTTAACCAAAGTCCAAAGGTCCAAAAGGTATAAGACGTACGATTAGGATACTAAGTATGTAATAGTCAATCAACTGCATGCCAGGTCGTTAATTTTATATACGTAGTTACGTACTATCGAGCAAAACAGATTATTAAGGTGTTCACTGTTCAATTGTGGAAATTAAAGCTGATTAATTGTGGATCTCGTCAATTGTAGGTCGCAGACCTAAACTAGCCTACTACACTACGTACATAAACTAATCGGTTATCATAATCGAGATTAATTATATAATTCAACTGATCAGTAGTGGAATTTGCATGGTAATTAAATCTGTCATGTGTAAAAGCTTAATTAATTATAATATAAGAAGAATATATACTCCGTATGTTCCTTTTAAGGCAAAAGAAAATTAAGTCGCATGAGATAGTGATGATGAGGAGCATCTACGAATATAATCTGCAATCATCATCATCATATATAAAAAGCTTCTCCATCCAACTTATATAGTACATTATTAATAATTAATAGAAGTATTGCAAATCCAAGGTGTAACACTACATCAAAATACTACTAGGAGTACGTACTAATCTTTCTTGCTAAGCCAATAGGGGCCATGCATAAATATTGAGACCTGCATGTTATCTTTAATCATATTTGTCATGTTCCTGGATTTGACCTTTTTTAGTCAACATATAATCGAGCATGCAGCTGCTCGCATGATTAAATTAGCTTGGTTAATTAGTACTCATTATATTACTCATGCAACGATGGATGATTCTTATTGTGGTTAAGACATGCATGCCTAAAGTTCCCTTCCTGCAATTAAAACCCCAGTGCGGTATGTTTTGTGGTAATATTATCGATTTTGCAACATTTGAATACTGATTTGCCGAAATAATCTTATGTAATCTGGTCTCCCCAATTTCAATTTCTGAATCCTCCTGGCCCCGGCTCCTTTAGAAAAATTAGTGTATACAATAGTTTCCCCTGAGAAACTCAAGGAAACATGCTTCGAGTTGCACCGAGCAACATTTATTTATCCCATTGTTTGTGGGAGGGGTACGGAAGGGCGGAGGTAGGAATGAAAAGTGGAGGTGACGAAATATATTATAACAAGATACTTATTTGAAAGTTAAAAAATTTGATTAAAAAAATACACTAGCTAACAAAAAAATTTAAGAGTGGCGAAATGTGAATTTTGCATAATTAAATCAAAAGTTTGGGGGTGGCGGTCGCCTCCCCCTGCCACCCCTGTCTCCGCCCCCTGGGGTGGGGTACGTATATATGCAAGTCCCTTTAATATACTTCGAGGGCACATCTCTAGTCTACAATATTGCCCTCGACCCATCGAAGTGTGATACTACACTAGACGCCTCAAAGTATATGTACATGACTACACGGGTGGGGGACTGACATTTATAGAAGGGAACACATCTAATCATTAGCACAATCAAACGAACATTCAGATGAGCTGATATTGTACAACATTGTGCCGGCCCATTGGGTCGGGGCGTTACAAATAGTATCAGAACAGGACTATCCGGAACTGCAGAAACTAAGTGCCATCCGGGACAAAGTGCTACATCGTATCGACGGTGGAAGCCACCTCTAGAATCCTGCACGAAATGGTTGGTCTCGAGGCAAGGTGCGATGACGACATCGCACAATTTAATAGGGGGTGATTGTAATAATCCAGATTTCAGAGAGCTTAAAAGGGATTGAGAACGTCACTCATACCAACAAGGTGCACCTTTATTTTCGGGAATTCACCTAGAAGAACTCCAAACTTAAGCGTGTTTGTTCTAGAGCAATTCTAAGATGGGTAACCTATTGTGAAGTTGTCGGTGCGCGCACGGGCTAGTGAAGACAAAATGCACGAATTAGGACACATGTTGTTTTGTGGGGCCAACATATCATCCCGGATAGCGAGCTAAGAGTAATTGCACCGGCCCATTAGTATGTCGGGGCGTTACACTACTATCTAGTCTACTTCTAGATGTGGATATGTTGAGATACCTGGAATATACACGACCACCATGTCTATAAATACCCACATTATTGAAGAAAGGTACAAGGACTATTCCACTCTCTAACCGTTACCCTGTCAAATTTCACGTTAAATGACTCAGCACCTTAACCTTAACACCTTTCTCATGTGAATGTCTTACCAGTCACTTTGTGAGTTCAATGAATCCAAATCTGAGTTCATTGCTTGGGAAAGGAAAATAGTGAAGCTAGTCTTAAGATATCTAATTCTACCTTCATCAGTTTGGTATCGGGGTCAGGCTAACAAATTAGGGTGCAATCCATGGATTTTGTTGATTCCGTATGGACCGGATATGATTCAATCCACTAAATTGTCAACTTAATGTAATGGTCTAATGGATCAAAACTCATATGGATCAGATACTCAATATGTAAAGATGAATTGGTGGGGTGTGTTTGGGTTTGGGTGGATCCAAAATCGAATCACAATTAGTAGTAGATAATAACATGAGTCCGACGTGATAGTCGCAGCATTTGAATAGGAAAGGTGATGAATGGAATTGAATGGGGTATGGAATGGATGGTAGGAATGACAGTTCGAAGACAATAAATAAGGAATCGTGGTCCCAAAAATCCATGACTAGAGAGAGCTCAATGTATGGAGTACATTCCGAAATAGGGAAACACAAAGCAATGCACTATTTATTCCATACGCTATAAACAAGCGCAATAAAGCCAAAATTTGAAAATCTTGAGCCATTAGTACAAGGACTAGTAGCAATTCTGAACAAGTTGAAGTTGTTGAGTGCCATTAATACAATAGTTACTACACTAGTGATACAAAAAAGATGATACAGATACCAAATTCAGAGTGAAGAATATGGCAAAAAGATAGCAGAGCATGCAACTGAGCAGTGGGTTATGGGCACCATGATGACTACGACTTGTCACTCGACAGATAGGGTGGAAATTAAGAGGGTCTTTTCATAATTTACTCTTCCTTTTTTTTCATTCTTGGAAAAGGGAATGAAATGAAACTATACACTGCTAAAATGCTAAGTAATCATCATCATTAGTATTGTAAGAAAAGATTTGACCTAAGTAATGTTTTTACTGTGGACTTTATAGATAATGGGTTCCTATACCTTTTTCTTGAACAAAAACTGAGAGTTGGGGTCAAAACTTTTCATGTCTGAAAATGGTGAAGCTTCTAGTAGTAGTGAACTAGTGGGATTTGATCAGTAACTCCTCGGATGCCATCCTTTTTACATGACTTTGGTGCATGGTGGAGCTACCAATATCAGCAATATATAGAGCATAGTCTCCCCACTAAGTAAGACCTGGTGCCCCAAAAGTCTCAAGCTATGAGGTCTTTGACTCCTCTCCATTACCAGCACCATCAAACATCGACACTTAAGTTTGTTCAACTTTCTTGTTGTAAAAAGATCTTTTTGGTGTCCATTATGAATTTGTGTTTTATTACTTTTCTTTTTTTTTCCCTTTAAAAAGGCTACATTAGTCTTATTACGTGTATGTAGTAATTTTCGTTCATTTATCTAATCACAAATTTGACAAACCATAATAATTACAAAAGTAAAATTGCAACACATTCAGAATTTCAGAGAGTTTAAATGAATTTAAAAACGTATCCATCCACAATAACTCCAGAGTTAAGTGTACTTGGTTCCAGACCAATTATAGTATGAGAGCAATTGCAGTATGGATGACCTACTTGAAAGTTTCATGTGCGCGCATGAACGAGGATAAAGTATGCGGAATATAACATGTACTTCGTTCACTTTTATTTATTTAAAGTTTTAATAAATTTTTATTTTTTCACTATATTTGAAGTTTTAGCTCTAATCCCCTATATGATAGGTGAGACCTCTCTATCTTATTATTTTTTAATCCTTTGATTTAACTAAAACCAAAACTATGTTTTATAAATTAAATATAGGGTAATGATAGGTTTATTAATTTTTGTGCATTAACTCAAAACTTCAATTATTAAAAGATGGAGGAAGTATTAGTATGTGGTGCCAACATATCACCTTAAAGATCGGTACAAGAGTAACCGCGCTGGCCCATTAGCAGTCAGGACGTTACAAATGGTATCAGAGCCAAACAAGCCCAAAATCCACAAAGGATAGATACAGTTGGTCGGGACAGGGTGCAATGAGGACGTCGCACAATTTAAGATTAAATTAAAGATGATATATACAAATGTGATTTTGATTATGAATGATTTGTTAAAATGTTGTTTTGTATAGTAAGTTGATATATTATTATTTTGGAACTAAAATCGGATGTAAAAGTTGACATGTTGATTTCGAAAAAATTCAGAAATTACCTCGGAAATCCACAACCAAGCACCTACTAATTTTAGTATTGCTTATCTATTTTTTGTTTACACATTTTTTTTTTTTTTACAAACAATTTTATTACACAAGTTTGGTGTCCTTCCTACCACTAAACCTCCAAATACCACACACATTATATCAATTTTCTAAAATAATTATTTTAAAATTAAAAGTAAACACTCTAATAAAAGATGAGTATGTGCTCCAAGTCCAACCCTTTAACCTGGTTGTAGAGGTGGTTGTGTTGTCATTTAATGAGTCACTTTCATCTTCCTTCCTCCCCACACCCTACTTTCATTTCTTTTCAATTTATAGCTCACAAACATCTCCCCCCTCTGAGTGTTTTAATCTGTTTTGTGCAGTGTATTCGGTATTCTTGTGTCTCATTCATACAGTGTGTACATAACAATTATGGTTGGTTGGTTATGCTTGTTGAGTCGATTGATAGGGTGCACAGTATATGATATGATATAATCCCAGTAGATAGATATTGTGTTGGTTTGGGAAGATTTGATGAGACCATCCATCTACTTTGTTGTTAGGTTACAGTTCATATAGTACTTGGTTCATATAGTACTGCAACTCCTACTATCATGTTTTTCTCTACAAACGAGGAGTCTTTTCAGAGTTACTATTTAATTTAAATTGTTTATGGATGAAGATGGATTGTTTGTTTCTGATCATTTTGATTCTCTCTATAGTCTATATATATAGTACCCCTCCCCTCTTTCTTGTGAGCGTTGAGTGTTTCTCTGAAATTAAACAAACCAACCATACACCTCAACCCCTAATTATTATCACCATTCACATCATCTCTCTCTCTAGCTCATTCATTTACTAAGTTTAACACTACAACTGTAACAATTCATACTAGCTGCTCACCATCTTAAATACCAGCCGCCTGCTTCTTTCAAAACTCTCTTCATATATATTTACAGGTGGATTCACAGCTTCTTGTTGGATGATTGATTCAATGAATTCATGTTGGGTTTGTCAAAGGGTTTCTTACAGAAGATTTTTGGCATTCTGTCCACCTCCTCTACACCTACCTCATATTATTATACATGTTGATCATAAATCATCATTATTTCTAAATCAATCCTTTTTAATGTTCTTGTTTTGGCTGCTGGGTTCAGATCCTTAACAATTTCTTTCTTCCTTTTTCTACTCTCTTTTTTTTTTTTTTTTCTTTTTTTTTTTTTTTTTGTCTTGAACAAAATTTAAGCTGTTTAAAAACCTCAGAATTCATGTGAATGAATTTTAATTTGAGTTTTTTTTTTTCCTTCAAATTTTTTCGAAACTGAGGAGGAGGAGGTGGGTATACTGCCAACAGAGTTCTGTTGGCTTCTCTTTGCAAAACCCTCGTGAATTTCTCCTCACTTAATCACATGCTTTCCGTGTCTTCACACAGACGCGCGCCCCTGCAGGTATATACCTTAAACTCTTGTTTTTTCTATAATTGCTTTTAATGAAAATTGTTTGTTATAATCACACATTCTATCCTATGCATGAATTCCATCTACTGTGTTTGTTAGTTTTAGAAAATTGAATATGGCCTTATCTTTGATCTTCCAGACACTTGTTAATTTTAACTTTTATTGATTTCTTGGTTAATGTATATACAATGAAAGTTAAAATTACATGTTTTTTATTTTTAATAAGAATTAATTAGTATTACAACCAGGAATCCATGATAGAGTGAGTAACTGAAACAGCTAGGTAGCAGGAGAAAAAGCATGGTTTGATGAGTTGGGTGGTGGTAGGGCAGTAAAATAATAATTACCTCACTACCCAACTAAGCTAGGGCAGCAACAGACAAGCACCATTAGCTGCTGCAGCAGCATAACATGAAATGAAATGACCATATCATTCTCACCACTCATACCAAAAGCTGTAATCATAATAACAACTCACAAGTGCAGTGGTAAAAAAAGTTAAAAGACAGAACAAGGATTTGCTTTTCTCATGATTTTTGTAAAAGATTTACTGCTCTGTATAGTATATATAGCAGTTGCTAGTACTAATAGTACTAGTATAGTATACTGTATGCAATTTGTAGCCTCATCATTGAAATTCTGACTGACACTCGCCCATTAATTTTTTTCAAACTATGCTTCTAATTACTGCACCATGCAGCTACTTCTGTACCAAATAATTACTGCTATACATATATTATACGGTTTTGTACAATTTGTTTTTTTTTTTTTTTTTTTATATTGATTATAATTTTTACTCCCTCCGTCCCGATGATAATTCTATGTTTGATTTTTGCACGGTTTTTAATAAATAATTTTGTTTGGTAGTGTTATATTAATATTGTATGTAAATGTGGGGTAGTTGATTAAAAATTGTGAGATATGAGTGGAGATAAAGAAGTGTAAATATGGGTTTCATATTTAAAATAATATAGATGAGATGTGGGGTACTTTCCAAAAATGGAAATGTAAATACTTGACTGGGACGTCCAAAAAATTAATAAAAAAAGTAATACGTAAAGAATTGATTGTGACAGAGGAGTATTTGTCAACTTTCATATACAAATTTGTTTATTGGTCGGTCCTACCACTACACCAACCACCACACATTATATTATATGAACCTCTAAAAAGATCATTTTTAAAATCAATCGTAAACAAAGAATTTATTGAAATAGATGGAATATGTTTTTGTAAAAAGCTAATTAGAAATACCTAAAATTTTCAAAAACAATTTAGTCACCATTGTTTATTTGAATTATGAATGTAATGATTTAAATTTTATTGTTCCAATTTGGAGTATTTAGGAAGATAGAAATGCAGCCGAAAGAAGGGGGTTATAATTCAAGGTGTTCCTCTCTGAAAACCTCTGGTGAGGTACTCCTATTTTTCCAAAAAAAAAGTAATAAAATTAAATTAGATATTTCAGATTCCTATGACGAGTCCCTTTGGTAATTGCAGGTTTGCTTGTTTCTTTATTTTTATTTTTCCTTTTCTATTCTAAGTGTATGAATTGGTCTGCCAAATTTCATCCTGCAATTGTTTTTTTCCATCAATTGTTGACTTCCCCTTAGTACTCGGTGAAGGAGTAATTCTTATTAGTGTAGCCGTGTAGGGTGCAATGCTCATATTCAATTCTGTCCAACAGAGTAGCAACAAGGGTGTTGAGCCTCTTGTTATTCCTCCCACAGAGGCTCATTGAGCTCGACTGTTGAGATTGAACTCAAGTGTTGAGCTCAATCTCAAATATTGTTTATTATTTTTTTATTATTTACTTGTTTCTTTTTTTCTTTCTCTTCATTCAATATTGCAAAATCCATACATGACTTATTATTCTATTTTTAAAATAAATGCATAAATAAAAGTATAAAACACAATTTGTAAAATTAGACCTCTACGATAGCAAATTTTTTATTGTACTATTTTTTATTTATGAATTACTTGTAATATTTATTGCATTCCGAAGTATTTTATAATTTATATGATGTTTTAAAATGAAATGTATAATGAAATTAAAAAAAAAATTAATAAGAAAAAAGGGGATGAAAGGAAATAATAATAAATGAAAATGAAAAAGAGGGGATCAAGGGGGTTGGAGAAGGCCTAGTAGCATTTGAGCTCCACTTTTGAGCTTGATCGAGCTCAACTGTTGGAGAAGTACTTAGTACCATAAGCTCATAAACAAGGATTTAGCAGTACACACATTTTTCAACTCCATATTGGCAAAATTAATTCTTGCCTTAATCAAATTTGACTATAGAAATCTCTACTTCCAAGTCCGTGTGTTTCTGTACAAGTCAAGTAAGCATTGATAAATTCCAATTGTTTCATGTAATTCGACTTAGAAGACTAAAGGAACATTATGTTGACTCTGTTCGATTCATTAAAAATAATGCTCTTTTTAGTCCAGATTTTTTCAACTGATCAATCAAACAAAGCTGTAAATGTTTTAAACATATGTGAAATTCATTAGAGTAGAATGCTTTGAGGAAGAAAGGAACTTTATTCTTGAAGGATTACACGTTATTTTATGTATGAATTATTGATTTTCAAAACAACTTAAAAGATTAATAATAGGAGCAGTCAAATTCTTGATGATTATAGCATGGAAGGTAGCACATACTTATTCAAATCATGAATTATTGTGTTCTTTTACTTAAGGGGTCGTCACCTTAATTATGTGTTTAGTAGTCACGCTAGCTTTTCAAACATACTGTAATAATTTCTCACTGCTAATTTCAATATTATTGAAGAAAAGATTGCAAATTTCTTGATTCTTGTGATGATAATATATTGTATCCTTTCTGTTGAGGTTGGAGATGCCAAACTCCGTTCTTTGTTCATGGTGTAGCAGCTTGCCTGTATGATATCAAAATTGGGTATTTATGATATCAAAATGAGTATTTGAACTCGAAACCTTTTTTGTTGGACTATGAATCACAACTCGCGCAAAGTGCTTGCTGCGTGTCTCACCCTTGCCACAGTTGTGGACGCAAACTGTCATTCTCCCTAATACTGTCAGGTACTAAATTCCATCGGTGAAATTTCTTGAACATCAAAATACTGATGAGTTGAGCTGTGGTGTATTATGTGAAAATGAGACTGATTTTGTGGTTCTGTAAATGTATAGGAGCATGAGAAACTTTGTTTAAAATTTTACAGATAAAATATTTGAGGTTTTGATAGTCATGGAAATGTACTCTATAGGAAGTACATCACCTCGAGACTGTGATTGTTAATAATAACTCCAGAGGAGTACATGAATTATTTGACAAGGACATTAAGTGAACGCATTTCTTTGCAACGTACACTAAAGAATAGTTCGGTCATGACCATCTTTAAGTTAATTGTATGTGATTCAACTGATATTTTGGGTCCTGTTGGTTCTTATTTCCGCAATACGCCTATACAATCTTATGCATCTATTGTCTATTGTGATTCGAACTTCCGACTTTAACAATTTTAACACTCGATCACCCTTATAACTCGGCTTTAACACCTTTAACACTCCAAGTAAAGTGCTAATTGATTACAAATTAATAATATTTAAATAATATTGTAATTATCAATGAAACTAACCAACTTGTTTTCATTTGAGACCAATGGTCCAACTGAAACTAACAAAACAAACACTTTTTAATGCTAAACTAACTTTTTAAACTAACAAATTTGGTGATGAAACAAAAGCTTATGAATTTATGATCCTGAAATAAACTTTTTGAAAATAGTTGTTTGAAACTAATTAATTTTCTGGAACAAATTTTTTTTAAACTAGCTTTTTGAAAACAACTTTCTGAAATTAAGTTTCTTGAAAATAAATTCTCAAACCCTCTTGATGCTTCTTTTTTTACCTGATTTATTGTGATTGGTTTTGGGGTCCGACAAGGCATATCTTCACCTGTTGGCTTAGTTTCCTAAACTAAAACGTGTTGAAAATTTTCCTTTTTGATCTCAACTAGAGGTGGTCTATATCTCGTCACTCTTGGACTATTGACTTATTGCTAGTGATAAGACATACTAGACGATAGGAGTGATTAAGAGTTATCCCGTTGAGTAATGAGTGCATAATTCTTGCGGTCGGTTTCCTTTCGATTTATTGTTGGCCTTTGTGAAAGACGTATTGATCTAGTTGTGGTTTTAGTTGTACTTAGTTTGGGTGCAAAACAAAAGCTTATGAATTTATGATCCTGAAATAAACTTTTTGAAAATAGTTGTTTGAAACTAATTAATTTTCTGGAACAAATTTTTTTTAAACTAGCTTTTTGAAAACAACTTTCTGAAATTAAGTTTCTTGAAAATAAATTCTCAAACCCTCTTGATGCTTCTTTTTTTACCTGATTTATTGTGATTGGTTTTGGGGTCCGACAAGGCATATCTTCACCTGTTGGCTTAGTTTCCTAAACTAAAACGTGTTGAAAATTTTCCTTTTTGATCTCAACTAGAGGTGGTCTATATCTCGTCACTCTTGGACTATTGACTTATTGCTAGTGATAAGACATACTAGACGATAGGAGTGATTAAGAGTTATCCCGTTGAGTAATGAGTGCATAATTCTTGCGGTCGGTTTCCTTTCGATTTATTGTTGGCCTTTGTGAAAGACGTATTGATCTAGTTGTGGTTTTAGTTGTACTTAGTTTGGGTGCAAAACTTCTACACCCCTTGTTTGTATGTCTTATACCCTTTGATTGATAAATTTGCTGATTCCATAAAAATAACTAAATAAATAAAACAAAATTGGGATCAAATTGAAATAATGATTTTTGTTTCACAACTTTTAAAGTGTTAGTTCTCCTATATTATTTTGAATTCATTACCTTATTTTTATTATCTTTTCAGCAAAAAACATTGATTCATATTTTTATAGTGATAGTTTCCCTATTTCGGTAGTTATATGTGGGGATTCCATGAAGCACGAGCCGTCAAGTTGCGGTTAGTTCGTGGATCAACAAGTCCAACAACGGGAAGCATCTAGAGTAGGCCAATATTTAGGGTTTCCGGAAGGTTCTTAAAGATAAGACAAGTAGATTCTATTACAGTTCTATTTACTTTACAGTTCTAGTTACCTTATACAATTGTTAAGTTAACTACTATATATATGTTGCAAGTCACAACTCATTGTTTACGCTTTTATGAAACAAGATAATAATTTCCCTGAATTTCTCTATCTTTTCTTTCTCTAGATTCTTCTGTTGTTGTTCTGTTCATGCAAGAACACAACTTCTCTTTCCTTTCTGATATCCCTGGAGGCGCATGATTCGCGCTTGCCATGCCGAATTACCGAAGTATGATCTTGAGTCAAGCTGAAGATCCCTACATTTTAATTTACCATAAATTAATTTTTAGAGTAAATTTAATTATTTTATACTAGTCCTTTTTTTTTTTTGAAGAATTTAAATCCATTAAAGCCATAGTTTTCGTACATGACTGAGAGGGGCATACCTCCAATTTACATGCTACAAGTATCTAGCAAACCTCGAGACAAATCTCAGAAGCTCCTAATAGCCAATATAGCTATAGGTAAGAGAAAAATGGAACAAGTGTGCAGACTCCAGTATAAAATCTGTGATCTCCAAAACACTCTTGAAACTATGCAAACTAGCACAAAATCTAGACCCCTCAGATTCCAGCAAAATCCGTGATACAAGTAATAACGTACGGGTAAAAAACTCTATTAGTTCTCTTGGCAATAATCTATGATTACGACCAACCTTCCAACTCAACAGAGCAACAGCTTTCAAACATAGTCTCCCACATTTTCTCTTTTCAACTTCCTGGGCTGTTAATGGCATGACAGTTCAGAAACATACCCGAAGAGAAACACCTTTTCTCAGCCAAGGGGTAAAACGGCCAAACAGTATATACAAGTGGAAAATCATGTTTACACAAGCCTCAAATAACCAAAATTAAGTACAAGTATCCCAGCTGCACAAAATAAACTCCATGGACTAGTAAGAGTAACATTTCAAAAGAGCACAAAGTCCAAACAATCTAAACTTTTGATAAGTTCAGAGTCACCATTTTAGTTGTTCTATTATCATACTTACAGTGGGTAACCAACCTGGACAGGAACTGATTTACTATCAAAGAACAAATCTGAGGTATATTTACATAGACACTTGAGAAAACCACCTCATTTTCTGAGACGCCGAACCGCATCTATTGTACAACAGAAAATAGCCGCCTTCACTTGAAAAACACATCCTTTTTTCCTCGAAGCCCGAGTAAAAGTATCTATCTAATCTGAAAAGCTCATGGAAGAATTGTATATATGTACACAAGAAAAAATACAAAGACAATTTTTTTGAGAAACAGGATTAGCGCAAAGGATATGGTCAATAGTCTGTTGTATAATAGTCTGTTTTAGCACAAAATAAAGTTGATTTCAACAAAAAATGAAACTAACAGTTATACACACTCATAAGTTAGTGTCATATGGAAATAACTGAACCTAACTTACAGTTTCAAATTGGTTATTTAATTTATTTTAACATCTTATTTGAAATCCATCAGTATATATACATGAATTTTGAAAATGCTAATTAAATCTAGTTGAGCTGCACGTCTGAAGAGCATACAATATCATATTATCGAGGTGTGTGTGGTCAACTTTGCATAACTTCTCGGCCCATTATGCCGGGTCGTTACACCTACAATAATTTGAAGCCACGTATCGAAGTTAAGTTTAAACACATGTAATAACCTAAATCAAGTGAATCTCAAACTCCATAGAGTCATACAAAGATGTGTACAATCACTTAAAAAAAAATGTAAATTTTCTTCTATTGTGCCCATTTATTAATTAGGGCATCCAATTTGTTTTGGAAAAAAAAGATGGTAAAAAAACGTCATATTTCAATGGGCTATAGTCCAAGAAAAACTAACTTTATGGTCTCGGAATCTCCAAAAAGATATGGACTCCATCATGCTACACAAACAAAAATGAGACAACTGAGTCCGTGGAGCATGCCTCCACAATAAATTCGGGCGCTGGATAGTTAATTTTAAGCCCTCCTAAAACTGAAAAACACGAGAAATTTATAACTTTGGAGGACGTCACATAAAATAAAAATAGGATTCAACAGAATCTTCCGACAACGTAGTCTCATCATGTGGTTAATGAACCGGGTGAGTTTTATATTTGGTTGTAGATTCGGCTAAATCAATCTTCCCCAAAATTGCATTTTAAGGACATTCCAATCGTCAAGATTCGCAAAATCTAAGAAGTGTTGTTATTACCAAACTATATTGGCGACATGATACTGACAAAATGACAACATCGTGACACACCCAATCCTCACCCGCAAAAGCCCGCCAACTATAGTTATAGTTATAGAAATTCTAACCCAAAAAATGTTGACATGCAGTCGCCATGGAAACTCCATCATCTCCTCATTACACCTATATTCTTTCCCCATCCATCATCGCCCAAAACTACAACTACGCCGCTCCCACCTCCATGTCTCTCATCATCCTTTCTCTCACAGGCATTTTATCAAACACCTTCCATCCCCAAAACCATTGCCGTTTAACAAGCGTTTGTTCTCCACATCTCCTTCCATGGGCTCGCTCTCCACCTTCAACGCGCCCTTGCAGTACCCCACGGCCCGTAGAGACGAGTCCGTGTTTGATAATTATCACGGTGTTATCGTTCCTGATCCTTATCGATGGTATACATACATACATACATATATTTTAGTACAGTTTTGTTAGTTCAATTGTTTGTATTTTGTTAGTTTAATTGTTTGTGTATGACTAGGCTGGAGGATCCCGATTCCGAGGAAACGAAAGAGTTTGTCGAAAAGCAGATGAAATTGACTGACTCTGTGTTGAAGAGCTGCGAAACAAGGGAAAGGATACGCGAGAAGCTTACAAAACTGTTTGATTTCCCCAAGTATAATGCTCCATTTAGAGCAGGGGATAAGTACTTTTACTTCCATAACACCGGTCTGCAACCGCAGAGAGTTCTATATGTTCAGGTTCGATCTTTACCTGTTGTGATTGTATGGCATTGGTGGTATGTTGAGATGTTAAACCTATCTAGTCTTTGGATGTTGTAGGATAGTTTGGATGGAAAACCGGAGGTTTTACTTGATCCAAATACGTTCAGTGAGGATGGAACTGTGGCACTGAGTTGTTGTTTAGCGGTTAGTGAGGATGCAAAGTACTTGGCCTATGGAGTTTGTTCTAGTGGGAGTGATTGGGTTAACATTAGAGTTTTGCGGGTGGAGGATAAGATGGTCGAGGCTGATACTCTTTCATGGGTAATTATATCGTTACGCAGCATATCACATTGTTCTTGACATGAGTATATCACAGGTTATGATTGTGCTCATGTTTTGTTGTTCTTTGCAGGTTAAGTTTTCAGGCATTAGTTGGACACATGATAGCAAAGGTTTCTTCTACAGCCGTTATCCTGCTCCCAAGTATGTAATTCATTAACGATTCTGATATGTTATGTGCTCTGTGTAGTATTTCGTTTTCTGCTAAAAGCATTTACCATGTTAGGTTGCCGAATTCAATGGAAATTTCATTTGTTAGCCTTCTTTCCATTTTATAAACTATCCTTATTTCCCTTTAATCCTCAAATTGTATCTTGAATTTGAAGGGATGGGGTGAAGTTGGATGCTGGCACCGAGACCAACGCCAATCTCCAACATGAGTTATATTATCATTTTTTGGGTACTGATCAGTCCGAAGATATCCTATGCTGGAATGACCCTGAGAATCCTAAGAATATGCATTCAGGTTCAGTAACACCAGACGGGAAGGTACTGATCTCAAGTAAATACAGGATCTAATAAGAGGGTTTCTGTTGTTTAAATCTATGGTCTTAAATAGAGAATTTTCTTATGTTTCCTTTTAGATTGGCTTCACTGACTAGGCTCCCTTTACTTGTTTTCGAATGTGCAGTATGTTCTTCTATATACTTCGGAAAATTGTGATCCTGTAAATAAGATCTATTACTGTGACATATCATTGCTCCCGGAAGGACTTCAAGGCTATAAAGGAACAAAGGAATTACTTCCTTTTGTGAAACTTGTTGATAATTTTGAGGCTTCTTATGACTACGTCGCACATGATGAGACAGTATTTACATTTCTTACTAATAAGGGAGCTCCAAGAAAGAAACTAGTCCGTGTCAACATCAAAGATCCATGTTCATGGACGGATGTCCTTTGTGAAGATAAAAATGATGTTCTTGAATCAGCTGTTGCTGTAAATTGCAACCAAATTGTAGTCAATTACTCAAGTGACGTGAAAAATGTTTTGCAACTAAGGGATTTGCAAACAGGTGTCCTTTTGCACAATTTACCACTTGATATAGGATCGGTATCTGAGATATCATGTAGGCGCAAAGACAGCACTGTTTTTATTGGGTTTACAAGCTTCCTGGTCCCTGGAGTTGTATATATGTGCAACTTAGAGACGGACATCCCAAAGATGGAGATTTTTCGGGAAATAGTAGTTCCTGGCTTTGACAGAAAAGAGTTTGAAGTCAATCAGGTGTGTGAAAGAAGCTTACTTTGACATATCGTTCTTTATCATAATGTATATCTTTCGTCTTCCTGTCGCTCATTGGTGCATTCCTCAGGTTTTTGTTCCCAGTAAAGATGGAACCAAGATTCCGATGTTTATAGTGGCTAGAAAGAGTATTTGCCTTGACGGATCGCATCCGTGTTTACTCTATGCATATGGTGGATTTAATGTTAGCATGACGCCATATTTTAGTGCTAGCCGTATCGTGATCGCAAAGCATTTGGATGTTGTCTTCTGTATTGCAAACATTCGTGGAGGAGGAGAATATGGGGAAGAATGGCATAAAGCTGGTGCTTTAGCAAATAAGCAGAATTGCTTCGATGACTTCATATCAACCGCTGAGTATCTAGTCTCTGCTGGCTACACTCAGCCTAAGAAGTTGTGCATTGAAGGAGGAAGCAATGGTGGTCTTCTCATTGGGGCTTGTATAAATCAGGTATACATCAATCTCTTTCATTACCTTATCTGCTACCTTTCCCATCTCACTTTCTCCAATGTGATTGCAGAGACCTGATCTCTTTGGCTGTGCACTTGCTCATGTTGGTGTAATGGACATGCTAAGATTTCACAAATTTACCATTGGTAAGAATTTGTTTTCTGTGAAAAGCAGTGTCTTCATGCTACTACTGTCGTGTTAGGTAACATTGTATTTGAATCTCCACAACCCAGGCCATGCATGGACCTCGGACTTTGGCTGTTCAGATAACGAGGAAGAGTTCCGTGGGCTAATCAAGTGAGTTAGTATACCCTCATCATAATCATCTTAGTTTGGAGTGGAGTTTTTTTGCCTCCTCCCTTACTGTCATTTTCGCCCCAGAGCTCAAATAGGATATGAATTTTTTAAAGTGACCCGCTTACTGTCTTTACAACATTTACAAACAAGTTATTCACAGTTAACGTTTGATAATGCTAATACTTCAACTTGGTTGGTCACTAATATAGTAATATCGTCATTGGCTAAGGACTAAGCTTAATGAACTTTGTGGTTGTAAAAAGCTTAGTCAATAAATTCAGCCTGTTTTTCTTCTTTCATATTTTACTGAAGGTGTCTACTTATTAAACAAGTCGCTCAATGTTAATGTTTTATTGTTTCCTTTTATTCAGGTATTCACCTCTGCATAACGTTAGGAGACCATGGGATTGTGAACCATGTGATAAGATGATCCAGTATCCATCCACGATGTTGCTGACAGCTGATCATGATGATCGTGTTGTCCCATTGCACTCCCTCAAGTTGTTGGCGGTGAGTTTTCCATCATAAAGTTCAACCTCAGTTTTGTTCTGTGTTCTCTTGTGCATTTGTGCTTCGAAAAAATTTGCTTTTGCTGATATGTTTCAGCGGTTATATTTTAAAGATTTCACCTGTTCTAACCTTTGTAGTAATAATAAGAAAAAATGTTGTTGACACATGAAGTTTCTCATATAATGTTGTTATGTCTTATGTGTTGGTATATAACCACTTGTAACATTGACTGATGTATTCATTATATGCTCCTAGACCATGCAACATGTTCTGTGTACAAGCTTGGAGAGAAGTCCTCAAACAAATCCGATTATTGGGCGAATAGACAGGAAAGCTGGACACGGAGCAGGAATGCCAACACAGAAAATGGTAAATGCAGTGCAACATTCTAATTCCACCTTGTGTCTGGTTATACGACTGGTCCTGTTACTGATTGAGTTGATCCATTTCAATTTCAGATTGATGAAGCCGCAGATAGGTATGCTTTCATGGCTCAGATGGTAGATGCCCGGTGGATGGACTATAGTCACTAGACTGATCTCATGCGTTCAGGACTGGGGTGGGAGTAATTCTCGAGAATAATTTTGTGAAGGTGTTAAAACTGCATTTTGATTTAAATAGGTGATGATCTTTCATATATTTGAACATTGAGTAACTGTTGTAAAATAATAGTACAGTATAGGTGAAAATTACAAATATGGTTGAACTTTATCGAATTTGTTACATATATACTCGAACTTTAATTTTTGCATAGACATGGCTGAACTCGTACTTTTATTTCCACGGGTAGAACTAGATCGATTTTTTGACTGAAACTCTTTTGCTGGAATATTTTCGTAGTCCCTGTAAGTTTTATTTCCGGTCCACGCAGTGAGGAAGACCACCTGACTACGACTATTGTCCAAGTTTAACCATCAGGTTTGCTGCTTAGAGCGGTGTGAAATACGAAGTATGATGTAAAGATTGTGCAATATTTGTAGTCATGTGTCCTTCCTCACCGCTTGGGCCGAAAATAATACTCACAGGGACTATAAAGACATTCCAAGAAAACAGTTTCAGCCAAAAAATCGTTCTAGGCCTACTCGTGAAAACGGAAGTATGAGTTCAGCAATGTTCATGCAAAAATCAAAGGTCGGGCTTATATGCAACAAAATCGAGAAAGTTCAATTATATTTGTACTTTTAAACAGTGTTTGTTACCTAATTTGCGATTCAACCCGTTCGAAGTAAGTTTGGTGTATGTAAAGTCATCTTCCTTTAAACAATGTGTGTTTTGCATGTTTCTAAAAATAATGGTATTCCAATTGCAATATGTTTTCTTGAAATTCTATTGCATTCCTATCTCACTCGCATTGCATTTCTGAGATACAAAGTATTTCAGTAGTATATGTACTGAATTGATGTCAAACTTTATGATTGTTTAAGTCAAATTTACTGCATAGTAATGTAGTTAGGGACGGTTGGCCCCTAAGGAAAACAGAGGAGGTTAAATGTTAACCGATAAACCTGGCCGCTCTCGGATAGTTCCATATTGAACATCGATAAGAAGAATATAAAATGCTAAACGTATGAAATACTTGCTATTATTCTGCTCCCTTGGACACAGTCCAGAACCTGCAACTTGAACTGCCAGTTCAGATAGTTCACGTATCAAAACTAAGTCGTGCTATCCACCACACTGATTGCAAACTGATCAAATTAAAGTATACTTTTCATTCTTCGTAGCAAACATTCACCAAATTATAGTAATCATGTTATTTTTTATTAATTACATTTGATTCTATTATAGTGTACTATTTGATTTTAGTGGCAAAATTCACAATAAAAAAAAGAAGATGCAAAAATTATCAAAAATAAATCGTAAAGAATCAAAGAAAAAGAACGAAAATAAATAAGTAAAAAGAAAAAATTAGTTCACAATTCCTATACTATACAATGTATAACAGAATACTTGTACTAGTATGTATTTATTTTTGCATCAAATTTCAAAGCTGGCCTGTATGCATTTGTTAATTCATTTCAATTCCATACTCTCTTCCATTTCCTTACCTGGACAATGTCAAATCCCAACAACCCTCTACATCATTTCTATATACTCTGCGAAGAACAATCAGTAACACATCAATTCAGCTATATCAAATCAATATCTGGAAATCCTTCTAATATGGCAAGGGCTGTTGAGATGCTCAACTTTGTCGCAGTCGTTGCATTCTTCTTCGGTGTAGCATCGGCAGGAAATTTCTATCAGGACGCAATTCTAACATGGGGTGGGCCGCGTGCTCAAATACAAAACGGGGGACAAGTTTTGGCAACAACGCTCGATAATACTTCTGGGTGCGGATGGGAGTCCAGAAATCAGTTTTTACGCGGAAGGTTTGATCTGCAGCTCAAGCTTGTGCCTGGTAACTCAGCTGGCACGGTTACTACGTTTTTCGTAAGCCTCAGTTTCTGATCTCTATTCATATCTAGCATTCTTAGATGGCACTAATATACTACTCCAGTACTCCCTCTGTGATGCACTAACTACTTAATGGATATGATCATGTAATTACTACAGTTATCATCTCAAGGACCTGCACATGACGAAATAGACTTTGAGTTCCTTGGGAATTCTTCAGGATTGCCTTACACCGTTCACACGAATGTCTTTGTACAAGGCATAGGTAACAGGGAACAACAGTTCCGCCTCTGGTTCGATCCTACCCTGGCATTCCACACCTATACCATCCTCTGGAACTCACAACGCATCCTGTAAGTAAATCAACCGCTTTAATGTCATAGGTACACATTATAACACACACATTAAATGTTTAACTTGTTGCGTGGTGCAGTTGGATGGTAGACAACATTCCCATTAGAGTCTTCAACAACTACAATGCATTTGGAATTCCTTTCCCGACATCCAAACCAATGAAAGTGTACGCAAGCATATGGAACGCGGATGACTGGGCAACACAAGGTGGTCGTGTGAAGACAGATTGGACCAAGGCTCCCTTCACTGCATATTACAGGAATTTCAATATCAATGCTTGCATCGTGAGCGGATCCTGGAATTCATGCAACAGTGGAACCATGAGCAGCCAGGCATGGCAAACTCAGGCATTGGACGCTAGTGGTCGGAATAGAATCCGTTGGGTGCAACTAAAACTTATGATCTCTAACTACTGTGATCAAGCTTATAGGTTCCCGAACGGCCGTCCTAAGGAATGCAGGCTCCCAAGGTTTTAAGAAACTGTGGCTCAGGACCAGCCTGCTTATCAACCAACTGACCAAGCATTCAACTTAATTTGTTTTCATGGTCCCTTCACTTTTATATTTCCTTAAACCGGAGGCTTGAATTTAGAATACGGTTTTCGTTCATTCTTGATTTGCCCTGTTTCTGCTACATACCATGTATATGAAGCAGTGTCCTTCCATTTGTTCAAAACATTGTTCTGTTAAGTCATTTTCAATACAGCAATAAATTTTTTTTAATTACAACACAGCGCAACATTAGTTTATATTTAGCAACTGATACAAACCAATCATGATGCATATATACTATATATCAAGTCCAAAGAATGGGGAGGCATTGATCATTTCTGAAGAAATTTTATCAAGGATCAACTTTAGTCTTAATCTGAACCATCCTAGCCTTCTGAAATTATTCCGCCCCTAAATACTTAGGTTGTTCGGGATATCAGTGAGAGCTCATACCTCTCATATATAGAGAAAAACAGCAACAACACGTAGACATGGTCACTTTCCATCCATCTAACAATTTTGCTGTGGTGGCTGCTAAACCAATTCAACCGATGTGTAGGTTGAAATAGTAACACCGATACAACCACTTTCGAGCCAATTATCATTTACATTGGAATGAATTCACGCAATTGATATATCATTGCGAAGTTCATCACACAAGCTTCGCGTTGATATAAAGAACATCCAAAACCGATTGGAAGTGCTCATATAATTAATCGCTCAAAATTAGCCGAAAAATACATTATCCTCAACCTGCTACTTTTAAGTCAATTATACTTCACACCGTAAACGGTCCATGCAGGTGTAATATATCGTTGCGAAGCTCGTCTCACAAGTTATGCGATGATATAAAAGTATCCTAATATCAATTACAGATAATCAAGTTCTAAAGGCACAAAAATGCAAAAAAACACAAGTTGTTTATAAACTCAATTCCAACAAAACTTATAAAAGCCTTTAATTTCCTGGAGTTATAGATGTTAAATTGCCCCTTTGACACAGTGCAGAAATGCAACTTGGTTTATCCATGTATCAAACTGCACGAAGTGACAAAAAAATGACAAAGTCGTGCTATCACGCATTCACACTGACACAAAGAAATGAAATTGCAAGTATTACTCCTCAATAGAAAAAACACATCAAATTATAGTATACTTGACAATGCCTATACATGCAATGTATAACAGAACAGTACTTCCTCCATTTCTTTAGTTACTTTCTAAGGGAACTGTTCACCGTGACCTTTGACCAGTATAACTTCTAAATTACATTAGAGAAAAATATAATAAAATTATATTATGAAATTAAATGAAGTATATTTTCATAATCAACTTTTAATTTATATTGATACAGTTTAATTTAAAAGTTATATATGATCAAAGGTCGCGATGAACAGTTGCCTTAGAAAGTAACTAAAGAAATGGAGGAAGTACTAGTTTAGTTTATGGTTCTAAATTAAAATTCAAAGCTAGCTGTATGCATTTTTTGTTAATTATATCATTTATTCATTTCAATTGCATAGTACTCTCTTCCATTTCCTTATCTGGACAATGTCAAATCCCAACAACCCTCTATATCATGTCTATATATAATCTCCCAAGAACAATCACCAGAATATATCTATCACTAAGACATCAATTCAGCTCAAATTAATCAATATCCGGAAGTCTTTCTAATATGGCAATGGCTATTGAGATGCTCAAGTTTCTCACAGTCGTCGCATTCTTCTTTAGTGTTGCATCGGCTGGCAATTTCTACCAGGACGCGATTCTAACATGGGGTGGACCACGTGCTCAAATACAAAACGGGGGACGAGGTTTGGCAACAATGCTTGATAATACTTCTGGGTGCGGATGGGAGTCTAGGAATCAGTTTTTACGCGGAAGGTTTGACGTGCAGCTCAAGCTTGTGCCCGGTAATTCAGCAGGCACGGTTACTACATTTTTCGTAAGTCTTCTGTTTCTAATATATATATCTATTCATTGCACTTGTTCATGTCTGACATTCTCAATTTAATCTCAATCATATATTACTCCCTCTGTGATAAGTTAATGGATGTGATCATGAATGTAATTACCACAGTTATCATCTCAAGGACCTGCACATGACGAAATCGATTTTGAGTTCCTTGGTAATTCTTCAGGATTGCCATACACTGTTCACACCAATGTTTTTGTCCAAGGCGTAGGTAACAGGGAACAACAATTCCGCCTGTGGTTCGATCCTACATTAGCATTCCACACATATACCATCGTCTGGAATTCACAACGTATCATGTAAGTAAATCATGAGCCGTGTCAAGTTCTTAGTCACATACACTAAATATTTAGTAAAGAACCGGATCCTATTGATATTACCTTGTTACATGGTGCAGTTGGTTGGTAGACAACATTCCCATTAGAGTCTTCAACAACAACAATGCATTCGGAATTCCATTTCCGACATCCAAACCAATGAAAGTCTACGCAAGCATATGGAACGCTGATGACTGGGCAACACAGGGTGGTCGTGTGAAAACGGATTGGACCAAGGCTCCATTCACCGCATATTACAGGAATTTCAATATCAATGCTTGCATCGTGAGTGGATCCTGGAATTCATGCAACAGCGGAACCATGAGTAGCCAGGCGTGGCAAACTCAGGCATTGGATGGTAGTAGTCGGAACAGAATTCGTTGGGTCCAACAAAATCATATGATCTCTAACTACTGTACTCAAGCTTATAGGTTTCCAAACGGCCTTCCTAAGGAATGCAAGCTCCCAAGGTTTTAAGAAACAGTGGCTCAGGACCAGCTTGCCTATGAATCAAGCATTCAAGAAGCTCCATTTCTTAATTTGTTTCATGGTTCTTTCATTTTTGTATTTCCTTAAACTGTGGATTGAATATAAAAAACGGTATTCGTTCATTCTTGATTTGCTCTCTATCTGCTACATACCATAATATACAGCAGTATTCCTTCCATTTGTTTAAAACATTGTACAATTTAAGTCATTTCAATACAACAATGACAGTTTAATATTACAACACAGAACATTAGTCTATATTTAGCAACTGATACAAACCAATCATGCATGATACATATACAAAGAATGGGGATGCTTTACTCAATTCTGAAGAAATAGGAAGGATCAACCTTGGTCTTAATCTGAACCAGCCATCTGAAATTATTCTTGAAGTACTTTGGTCCTAATTCAGGGAAACTTTCTTGCATCAGTGGAAGCAATTTTTCGACTTTTCCTAGAAAAACCGAGTTGAATGCTGTCTCTGAAGTCTGAACACTAGTACATTTGTTTTGTGTCCTTTCTCACCATTTGAGCCGAAAATAGTACTCATAGGAACTATACAGATATTCCATGAAAATAATTTCAGCGAAAAACCAGTCTAGACCTACCTGATGTAAAAATAAAATTATGTGTTCAACAATGTTTGTGCAACATATAAAGCGGGATTTTATATGTGACAAAATCGAGAAAGTTAATTCAGTTATATTTGTGCGTACATTTTTAAACATTGTTGCCTAATTGAGCCCATTCGATCCGGGGCCCTAATGTGCCCCTATTTCACTGTGCATGTGCATATACTCCCTCTCTCCGTTCCAAAACAGTTGCACCGTTTTGAATTTTTGCAGTCAACGGAATTAAAGTTTGACTACAAATTATTTTTAAACTATAATAGTAAAATATTTATCAAAATTATATTATGAAACTTTTCATCCTAAATTTTCAATATGTAATTTTATTAAATATTTTAACATTATATAGTTTAAGAGTAATTAGGAGTCAAACTTCAATCCTGTTGACTGTAAAAGGTCAAAACGGTGTAACTGTTTCGGTACGGAGGAAGTAGACCCCATATGCTACAGTGAGGAGGGAAGGGCACACTAGGTCTCCCCCTAGTATCTGAAAAAACAAAAGCCTAATTTAATTTGCATTACATCCAATTTAACCTATTTAAAGTAAGTGCAATGCATGTAAAAATCGTCATGCTCCTTTAAACAATGTTACCTAATTGTGGCAGTACGACCTAGAGGTGTCCAACGGGCCGGGCTGGGCCGGGCCGGACCAGCCCTTAAAAGCCCGGCCCCTTAAGAGTTCGGGCTGTGCTGGGCCTCATTTTAAGGGGTCGGGCTGGGCTGGGCTTTTCTTGAGATTGGAAGGCTCAGCACAGCCCCTAGCCCTATACATTACAGGCTGGTCGGGCCGGGTCGGGGCTCATAGCGGGCCGGGCCTGGCAGAAAAATGTTTTCTAAAAAATGCTAAACATAAAATATTAAGAGTAATTAGGGAAAAAGTGTGAAGATAAGCATAGTTGCTTAACTAGTATGAATAAAGATTTAAAAAAAGGAAATCAGAGGAGAAAGGCTGTCGCGTTGTGCTTATCATGTGGAATTAGGGAAGTATGTATTATGTAGAAATAATGCATATTGGGCTTTTGTCAATTAGAGCCAAATATTGATGAAATTAGAGCCCAAATGCTCACATCTCAATATGCTGAAATTGGAGGAAATTATTGATAAAAAATATGAATGTATAGGCTGAAATCATGTACATAAATTTACGGGCTATCCGGTCCGGGCCGGGCTGTTCAACGGGTTTATAGCGGGCCGGGCCGGGCTGGCCCAGTATATGATGGCCCCTAAAGGCCCTTAAAATATACGGTTTGGGCCGTGTCGGGCCAATATGTTAGCGGGCCGGGCTGGGCCGTGTCGAGCTGTTCTACGACTGGCCCAATAGTCACCTCTAGTACGACCAATGTACCTTTAAAAAAAAGTGAAGTTTAAAAAGAAAGCGAAAAAAACTAATAAATTACAAATTTAGCCCTCTAGATGACCTCCGATGGCCGAAATCCATCGTACATCATGGAAAAGCGATGACTTTGATCGTTTCGGCATGGAAAACAAAAAACTTTCGCCGAATTCTGACACTTATCGGGGCTTTGAATGTGTCATCATGAAAGCCTCCTCGAATTTCACCGCATGACATCATTAATTTATTATCATTTATTGCCCTTTTACACAATTTAGAAATGCAACTTGCTTTCCCAGTTGAGACAGTCCATGTATCAATCTGCACGAAGTGACTAAAATGACAACGTCGTGAGTATCACACTGATCAAGTTTCAAGTATTACTCCTCTCTCTTTTTAGCAAAAATTCACCAAACAATTAAAAACAATAGTACTTAAATGCCTATACAATGTATAACAGAATAGTACTAGTAGTTTATGTTTCTGCATCAAATTAAGCTAGCTGTATGCATTTGTTTATTCATTTGAATTCCACAGTACTCTCTTCCATTTCCCTATCTGGACAATGTCAAATCCCAAAAACCCTCTACATCATGTCTATATATACTCTGCAGAACAATCACCAGAGTATATCTATCTACTAAGACATCAATTCAGCTCAATTTAATCAATATCTGGAAGGCCTTCTAATATGGCAAGGGCTGTTGAGATGCTCAAGTTTGTCACAATCATCGCATTCTTCTTTGGTGTCGCAACGGCTGGCAATTTCTATCAGGACGCGATTCTGACATGGGGTGGCCCGCGTGCCCAAATACAAAACGGAGGACAAGTTTTGGCAACAACGCTTGATAATACTTCTGGGTGCGGATGGGAGTCCAGGAACCAGTTTTTACGTGGAAGGTTTGATGTGCAGCTCAAGCTTGTGCCTGGTAACTCAGCTGGCACGGTTACTACATTTTTCGTAAGCTTCTGTTTCTAAGCTTTAAGTCGTTACACTTATTCAAATGTCTAAATGTCACTCATATCTCTGTCCTAGCTATTACAAGTTTCGTGTCAATTTCCTTCGTAAGATACAAAGGAAACAGGGAATTTAGGCCGAGGGAGTAATAGGCATGTTCTCTACGTATATAACGAACTATCTACTAATATATTGACATGATCATGAATGTAATGACAGTTATCATCTCAAGGACCTGCACATGATGAAATCGACTTTGAGTTTCTTGGGAATTCTTCAGGATTGCCATACACCGTTCACACCAATGTATTCGTCCAAGGCATAGGTAACAGAGAACAACAATTCCGCCTCTGGTTCGATCCTACCATGGCATTCCACACATATACCATCCTCTGGAACTCACAACGTATCCTGTAAGTAAATCAATCGCATTAATGTCATAGTTACACACTATAACACACACACACACACACACTAAATGTTTAACTTGTTGCGTGGTGCAGTTGGATGGTAGACAACATTCCCATTAGAGTCTTCAACAACTACAATGCATTCGGAATTCCATTCCCGACATCCAAACCAATGTAAGTGTACGCAAGCATATGGAACGCTGATGACTGGGCAACACAGGGTGGTCGTGTGAAAACAGATTGGACCAAGGCTCCATTCACCGCATATTACAGGAATTTCAATATCAATGCCTGCATCGTGAGTGGATCCTGGAATTCATGCAACAGCGGAACCATGAGCAGCCAGGCTTGGCAAACTCAGGCATTGGACAGTAGTGGCCGGAACAGAATCCGTTGGGTGCAACAAAAATATATGATTTCTAACTACTGCTCTCAAGCTTATAGGTTCCCGAACGGCCTTCCTAAGGAATGCAGGCTCCCAAGGTTTTAAGAAACAGTGGCTCAGCACCACCTTGCCTATCAATCAAGCTCCATTTCTTCTTTAATTTGTTTCATGGATCCTTCATTTTATATGTCCTTAAAACCGAGACTTAGTTACACAAAGCGGTGTTCGTTTATTCATGATTTGCTCTGTATCTACTACATACCATATGTATGAAGCAATGTTCACATTCAAGCACAGTTTATTATTATAAGTTTACAACACTGCAATAACAGATTATAATTTATTACAACAAAGCACAACATTAATATTAGTCTACATTTAGCAACTGATACAAACCAATCATGATACATATACTATTAAGTTGAGAAAATGGGGATGCTTTGCTCATTTCTGAAGAAATTAGATGGATCAGCTTTGGTCTTCACTTCAACTAGCCTTCTGAAATTATTCTTGAAATATTTTATACCCCAAACACTTGCTTTTGCATAGCTAGTGTTGCCTTCAACATTGTTCACTCCCAGTTCCAAGTCCCTATAGTTCAAATAAGCTGCTCTTGGATTCTTGGAAACAAAATGACCAATGTAATTGTAAAGCCTTCTGATCCAATCTAAGTACCTTTGTTCATCCTTATCGTTTTCTCTATCCCAATACACCAGATGCTGAATCTCATATATGTTTCCGGCTCTATGAGGAAATGGAATTTCAGATTCAGAGATTTCGTTCATTCTTCCGCCATATGGTGCAAAGATCAGCTGAGCCATTTCTGCTTCAGGTTCCTCGAAAAACCGCCACAGCTCTTGCAAGGCATGCTTTGGTATTGGAGAAGTAACAAAGTCGGACTTCGCCTTGTAATACGTTCTTGGATTTGGATTCCTGTTCATTAAATCAGTTAGAGTAGAACCATATGGAAGATCAGAAAAATAAAGTGCTGCTTCAATCCATCTTCTCTCGCTGCAGTCTTCTTTCACCAGTCCTAATTCAGGGAAACTTTCTTGCATCAGCGGAAGCAACTTTTCGGCTTTTCCTAAATATATCGAGTTGAATGCTGCCTGAACCGTTGTTTTGCCTGTGCGGAGGGAGGAATTCACATGAGTTATGAGGATCCTGACGAACAAATCCTTCACGAACTTATCTGCAATGTACTGCCAACGATGGACTAATTCGGTTGCATTTTGTTCCAAAGTCCTGTTGACAGTGAAAACAGTGACAATTTTAGGAACTTCAACCAACTTGATTTTCCAAGCAGTAATCACTCCGAAACTGGCAGCTCCACCTCCCCGTATAGCCCAGAAAAGATCCTCTCCCATGGATTTCCGATCAAGAATTCGGCCATCTGCAGTAACAATCCTTGCATCGAGCACATTATCAGCAGCAAGACCGTACTTCCTCAACAATGTGCCATACCCTCCTCCACTGAAATGTCCTCCCACCCCTACAGTCGGACAGAGGCCAGCCGGAAAGGCTAGAGTTGAGCTCTTTCTCGCTATCTGATACGAAAGATTGCCTAACAGCACGCCTCCCTCAACCCATGCAGCTCGGTTTTCAACGTCGATTTTGATTGATCTAAGATTGATCAAATCAACTATCACAAAAGGTACTTTCGCCGCGTAAGAAAGGCCTTCATAATCATGGCCACCACACCTGACGCGAATCTGAAAGCCACTTGCTTTCGCGCATGTAACTACGGAAGAAACTTGAGATTCGGTTGTAGGGGTGATAATGTAAGCAGGCTTTGGCATAGAAGGCGAAATGAAGCGTTGGTTTTGTATGGAGAAGAGTAATGTGGACACGTAGGATGAGTTTTTCGGGGGGTAAAGGGAATGAAGGGTCGACTTGGAGCCGTGAGACTGGAGGCAATGGAGAAACTGGTCATGGCTTTGAGCTAGAACAGCACTGCTGCATGATGCTAGTGCTAGTAAAAGAAGAAAGCTAGCTTTCAAAATGGATAGATATGTTATCGAAGAGATCTTCATGTTTACTCATCTTCCTTAATTAGGCTTGCAAAGAGGTGAATTTATAGCAGAGACGAACGCAGTAATTTTGATTTATAAGTAAAAGGCTACTCTGCCACAATGAATATGACTTATTTTCGTAATATCTTATTTTATTTTTGAAAGAATAATATAATACAATTTATATACGTAATATGCGGATAGATATGTTATCGAAGAGATCTTCATGTTTACTTGTCTTCCTCAGGCTTGCAAAGAGGTGCATTATTTATAGCAAGGGCGAACGCCCGCATGAATTTTGATCAGGAGGAGCAATTTTTTTTATTAAATTAAAAGACTACCTTATCCGCTATAGATATGACGTGTTTCGTAATTTTATTTTATTTTTGAAAAAACAATATAATATAATTTATATGTAATCTTGGTTAGAGCAAACATGCAAAATACATTTAAAATTTTATACGTAATCTACTATAAATATGATGTACTTTAATAATTTAGTTTTATTTAAAAAATAATTTAATATAATTTATGAAGTAATTTGTGGTGATGGCAACATATAAAAAGGGGGTGCACTCATCAAAATCGGAACATAGAATTTTATAAAAGTTGATTATTAATTATAGCATGGTAGTGCAGTAAAGAGAATGTGGCAATGTACCTAATTTTGATATGCAAAATCGAAATTTTGCTCGGTTAATATGCACATCTCGTACACGTCTTAATTACCGTAATAACAATCACATAATTGAAATTTGTACACGTGAAATCGTATGCGGCAACAGGTGATGAATTCCTGATCCAAGAGGTTACATGTTCATCATATCATTTATAGATATGTACGTGCTTCAAAGTGCGTATCTTAAATTTAGGATTTTTTTTTTAATATTTCATAATAACATATTGTTGAATTTTAATACTTTTTCAATTTAATGGGAAAAGGTGAATAACAACGTGCGTGACTACCACTCGCCAGACAAAATCAAAAATAATGAAAAAAAACAGAAACCGATTATTGAGAAAGAAATAGGAAAAATGTGTGCGTGATATACAATTTTGGTACTTTGAAGTACTATATATGCAGTTTTAATGCGTGGATAACAAGTGTCAATTGTCCTATTATTTCACAACTTTCAATTTGTCCAGCGAGTGGACATCTCACGCTCGTATCGTTTAATTTTTCCCTGTTAAATTGAAAAGTATTAAAATTATAAATGAATTTTACCCCTCCCTATGTATAGAGATTTAGTGAATTTAGAGAAATATTGAGAAAAAAACAACTTGAATAAGAATAATAATTGTAATATAGTACCGTACTACCGTTCACGTTTTTGTTTTTTATTAGATTTGATGTTTTAACATATACAAGTATATTTATTCCCATGCTTCACGCGAGGATGTAAACATAATTTTTTTTGCAGAAATGATACTGAAAATCATCATGTGTGAACCCAAATTTACACATTCAGTGTCGGTTCTGCTGATAACGAAAGGCTTTGAATTACAATACACAAGTGAATTTTGTGACTAAGTGGAACAACCACAAGCAGCACAAATCCTATCCATAAAACACTAACAGCCAAGTAATGTTAACCACGTTATTCTGGATCTATTCAATCTTCATTTATTATTTATTTATTTATTTTGGATGTGGAAGTCTAAATCAGTCGTTAGGCACAGGTAACATCACATATAAATAAAACCATGCAAAGTATAAAATATAAGTTGGATGTTGAAAACTTTTACAGTATAAGAACCTAAAAGCTACTAAAGTAACGCCATAAAAAGAGTTTAATAATACTTATAATAAGGTCGGTTACATTATACTGTATTAACTTTTTATGTGAAACAACTTTGTGATAAGTGGGTCAAAGTGTGTTAGGATTTGTTTGAAAAAATTAAATTTTAAAATCAAGTTAACTCAGTTCAATTTTAATTGGTTAATTTTTAGTTAATTTTTGTACTACAAATATATGTTCAGTTCGTTCGATTGAAACAAAATTAAGCAGGGCTCGAGAAAGAAAGAGAATAGTGCTCAGCTCAGGTAAGTTACCTTCAATTAATATTTCCTGTAAATAATTTAGTTAAGTTAGAGCGCCAACATAGAGAACAAAAGTATAAAACTACTCTTTCTTGCATACTTCATACATGAAATATGCGCCTCATTGAATTTGTGAATTCGATTTCACATCTTTCAATCGACCTCACACTTGCCACATGCAACTCTCACATTTGCCACAATTGAACAAAAGGCTTTTCTTTCGGTAGAGGAAAAAGAAAAAGGAGATATTGGTTTTAGAAACGCAAAGAAGGACGGATCCAAGTATTTTTCTTAAAATGTCATTGCAAACATAACAGCAAAGATAAGTTTTAAACCCAACATCAACTATCAGTTTTCACTCAGCACTTACTTATTGTGGATGGACATACAAGTTACCAGCGTTGTCAAATAATTGAGGACAGCAGCCAATTCGCCATTCTCACCCGATATTCCATGAATAGAAACTACATGTGTCAGTGCTGAGTACTAGCGCGAAAATGACAGAGACATGACATGTGATAGAATTAAAAGTTTCTACACATTTAGTTCTTCAGAGTCTAAGAAGTTTGGTTGGCCGGTAACCCAAATTAATACTTACTTGATGAAGCTTTCAAGGTTAAAGACTTTCGTCAACTTTCTAAATGGAGTTTGTCTGATTTGGCTGGTAACCTGCTACAATTTGTAACGTAAGAAATTCAAATAGTTTTAGTTGCATTTGCATTTTTGTGACACAGTTTGAATTAAATTCAAATATTTTCAGCTTATCCATGTCCTGATCACTTGAAAACTATGGGATGTTACAAAAACTTTAAACTGCTTCATGTTTTTTTAATTAAAAGATAACTAATGAAGTTCAAATTGCTTGATTAGCAAATACTAGTACAAATATAACAGGCCTTTGCAGACTGAGGGAGGGAATCAAAGAATACCTTGAATGAGGCACATGTCATAAACCAACGGCCTCATAATTCATAAATACGCCAGTTAGTGAACTTGAAGCTTGACAGCAAGGCCTTATTTATTCCTGGAAGCAATCCATCTTCACGTCAGTTACATCAAGTTGCAGTATCTCTGCTCTGCATTTGAGAATTGAACCAACGCTGCAAAAGCATATGAGATGAAAGGTTTAAAAAGAATCTTGATTCGAATGTTAGCAACACATGCATAGATTAGGACAAAGTGCTTGCGCAGATTGATAAAATGCCAGTGACCGTAAATGTTCTCTATCCAAAAGGGGAAGTTGCAGAGAAAAAAAAAACCAAGTTCTGAAGATAGTTCAACTAATTCCAGGATGCAAGCTGTATCATGTATATCAGAACACATTGGAAGAACCGAGACCCTTAATAATCCTCATCGTAATCTTAGGGCCAGGGATAAGTAAGTATTTTCGTTAGGAATATTTATGCAAGAAAGATAGAGTTCATACCTTGGATGCGTGCGCCCAAGATCACCATGAACAAATTCCTTGATGTATGTTCCAGCCTGGGTAAGATAGAATCATCGATAGCAATGTCAATCCATATACTCAGAAGTCAGAAGATAAGCTACCATGAAATTGTAAATTCTTTAGCTACTAATAAAAAAATCATGTTCCCAAATAGATTTCTTTAGCAAAATGTTTGGAAACGACACTTAATGATAAGACTATGAACAAGCTTCAATAATTCATTGAAAATAAGCGTAACTTTTACGTGAATGGCACATTAGAGTTACTTTAACAATATAAAGAAGTACCTGCGTGCACAAGTGCAGTAGAAAATATTGGGAATTTCCAGATATTCTCTCTATTTTCATCCTGAAACATCAATTATTAGCAAATTATCTGGCATAAAAATGCATCCTGTTATATTTAAAAACTTCAGTACCAATGAATAATTTTTGGTCGCTCTAAGGGGCTTCGGCGATGGAGAACCCTTACGGGTGTTTTCTGTAAAACTTGCTGCAAAGAAATTCAAACCATTACCCAATTATAAAGGTTGATATATTTACTGTTTCTAGAGGACAGAAAGAGCAATTACACTAAATAGTCACCCATGAGTTATTTATATGCACAAAGATTTCCAATAGAAATAAAAGTGTGTGAGGTCACAGTAATAAAAGCTTCCCCTATCTTCAGTATACTTTATCTGCTGTCTTTCTTGATCCTAATTCATGAGTGCTTGTACCTTTTCTTTTTTTTTTCTCTGATTTAAAAGGATAGCTGAAGCTTTCTCCAAAATGATGGTTAAGGACTAAATTCAAAATCACCAATTCATTATTTTTTGAAATAATTACCAAATCATTATGTACTCCATCAAAGAACCTACTCCGAGTTGAAATTGGAAATAAGTATATCATCATGCTTATAACTCGAACATCAAACAACATAATTTAAAAGTCGAGCAAATGTTCTATTTGAAATGTAACAGAACGGGCAAGCTCTATGAGAAACACACTGACACAGCATTGGCACGACTGATTACTAAATGTATCAAAGACTAAAGTGCAAAATTTTCATGGCCGAGTAAAAAGTGCTTAGCAAGGAAAACAAGCTCAATAATAAACACTCAGAATATCATTCTAGAAAAAAGAGGACACCAGAAAAGAGGAGGGAGAGAGTAGGAACCAGATCTTTGAGTGATGACAATGCCTGTACATCTTCATTGTCAAGGGGACGAGATATCCACACAAGTGCTACATATTGTTTCTGCAGGACATGTATCATATTATGTGGTTACACATCATATAATGATTCGATCTAAGAAACAAATAAGAAACTGACGCAGACCTGCTTCTCTGCTTCTCCTTCACGCATCAGTTCCCAAGCCTCACTACCTAAAACCTTGAGATTTTTTACACTAACCTGCAAATAGAGATATTTGAGATCATCTATCACAGAGCAGAATCTCAAGACAACATATGCAATTAGAAAAGACTTGAACTCACAAGTTTTCTTTCCAAGCTATTGATCTTCATTTCCATACTTTTCACTAACAAATCTGAAGGGACTTGGCGTGCATTTTGGATCTCAACCAGAAAAGGTCGCCCTGTACCCAGCATACGGACCTGGAATATAGGTTCTCACATAAGAATCAGAACTGTCCATGTCATAAGTGATTAAGAGTAGATTCATTACATCAATATCTTCTCTGCCAGCAGCATGAAACTTATAACCATCACCCTGGCATATGGGAAGGACGTTGCCACCAATTAATTCCTGAAAAGACGAAGCATGCAAGATTATCCATGTTTCACCACCAATTGCATCACTAGATAAATAACCAAAATTGTCTACAACCATATTTACCTCCACAGATGCTTCACCCATTCGCTCATCATCAATAATCCAACGTGACTGGCTGACATTTCTGGAGTACTGCATTACAAAGTGTAACAGATTGTTAACTTTGCAAAAGTAAATGTTGGGTCCAGTTAAAATGAGGAAAGAATAGGTCAGTTTGCAAACAAACAATATCATTTATAATATCCATTCATTGCAGAAAGAACATATAGGTTAATCTCTTTAAACAAGCATGACTGGTAAATGATGCACATATACCAATGGACGGTATATAATTCAGTACTCCCTCCATCCCAAATTCCCAATTCAAACTACACGTTATTTCCGTTTTGGGTGCCCAACTTAAACTACACAACCCAAAAATATCAACTTTTTAAAAATTTCTATTGAACTAATAACCCACTGACAATTTCTTTATTCTCTCTTTTATTAAACAATATCCTACTTACAGTCTTACACTACCACTTACTACCTTTTACACATTATTAAAAGAAATACCGACATCATGGTTTTCAATCCCAGACCACGGCGCGTAGCGGCCGACCCCCAATAGCGGGATAGCGGAAAGTGTTGCAGCGCGATTCGAAGATCTATGTGTTTTTCATATAAGTTATATATATGCACAAATATTCATAAATATGCAAATAAGTACTTAAAAATTTTAAGGAAATTGCTAATGATTAAAGCCCTAGTACATAGTGTATAAGTGCCATTGCCATCTAGCTTAAGTACTTAACATTGCCATTGCAATTTGTTGAATCTGTTTAAGGTTAAGATAGCCATGAAGGTTAACACTTTAACATATACTGTAGATTTATTTCTTTAATTAATAATTGTAATTACATTAAACTAAATTATCATAGTATATACAAATATACAATTAAAAAAACTTAGTATAAAGAAAACTACATTAGTAACTATTCTACTAAAGTACCAACTACTAACTGCTAAGTTACTAAAACAGTCAATAGTTCAAGATATAAAAGAAAAAACAAATGAAGAAATTAAAAAGTTTATCTTGGTATGTTGAATCTGCTCTGCTGTCGGAGATCGGCCGTATTTCCAGGCCGGCGGGTGGCTAGCAAGTGGAAGAAAAGAGAGAAGAAAGAGAGAAAGAAAGAAAGAAAGAAAGAAAGAAAGAAGAAAAAAAAAACTATACTTTTTTGCCCCCAAAAGCCCTTACATGAGTTCATTTTGAATATAGCACCTGGAGCGTCGCTCCGGATCGCGGAGCATAGCGGCCGCTACAGGACGCTCTATGGAGAACACTGCTCCCGTAGCATATGGAGCACCAGGGATTGTCTCCGTAGTGGAGCGGCGGGATAGCGGCCATACCGACATAACACCCCACTTTTCTTAATTCCCATGTCCAGCACACAATTTCTAGTTACTACCAGGACGAAAGGAGTGCTAAACAATGTGGCAGTACTTGTTCTTAGAGTCGACTAATTCTGGAATAGCCTCGTTGTCTAGAATTATGCTGAACTATTTTAATTTCTATTCATAGATGCAGTTTTCTGAAGAAGCAGGAGAATTTTTAAAGATATAAACTTCTTTTTAAAGATTAGCAACTTAATGTCATTGACTCATTGTCCTGTTCTGCTGGTCATAAATATTTATTTGCATACCAGGATAATGTCATTTGATGTTAGTAATCAAAGTTCAAACTCATGAATGAAGCATGGACAGCAGTACTACCTTAAGATATCTCCCACCAATGTAGATAGATGTCCTGCAGCATTGAATTGCCAAGGAGCAACACTTGTTGACCTGAAAAGCAATAAAGCTTTCATCAATCATATTAACCGGGCACCATAAATTACTGATGTTCCAGGGAAAGATTGAGATAATGTATGTATAACTATGCCCCTTTAAGTCATTATTATTGGTAAAAAAATAAAAAATGAAAAGATTAAATGCATAACAAAGAGCCTGAATCGCATAAGTAAAATGCAAATTGTACCTTTGGTAGATCAAACTTCAATAAGCCCCCTTCAACTTTCTGAATGTCACAATATTTCTTGACGTCACCATTGTCATCTGTTACGAGAGTTGCAGCAAGCAAGTTAGTGAACAATGTCAATTTTAACATTTCTATATTCTGTTCATGAGACTACCATAATAAACAAAACCAAAGGGATCCCATTGACAAGGACAGGAAAAGCTTAAAGCTGTAAATTGAGTTCCAAACAGGATAAACTGAAAGTCTGCAAATATCACCTACTCTATATACAACGGTCCCTGTAATCAATAGATCAGTTTTCTTGGTCGGTTAGTCCATTCAATACTTCCAAATGTTGTTTCAACAATCATGTTACATTTACATGAGTTAGACCTATCCATCAAATTATAAATCATCAACCAATTTTAATTCAGAAAGAAAGCATGAAAACCTGTTTTTCTTCTCTTATAGCCTCCATTATTCTCCTTTACGTTCTGACTTCTTGTCGGTGCATCAGATGTTGAGTATGTCAGACGAATTCGAAACGAATCTACTTTTGATCTAACATTCTGCAATGCAAAGTTTCAAATGTTAAAAATACTGAGCATTCAACCAGTTTTATCAGAAAAATCAAAGAGAGAATGTGGCCATCGCTTTAGACCTCCAGCAGTTTTCCAGGATCTTTTCTCATGGGGACTTAAAAACTCAAAATGGGAGCAAGATATGAATCTCTTCATCCTTAATACTACTTCAGGAACTCATTGTACAAAACTAACATATAGGAGGAGGAGGGGTTTTAAGATTGAAAGAGTCAAACAATTACCAACAACATTTCCAAAGGATTTGAGACTGCCAATTTCAGGAAATCTTTTGAGGTAATGCTTATTGAAGGAAACTTTTCACGAAACCAAGATTCCGTACTGTACTTGTTTCTGACATACAAACTGCAAGAAAAGAACAATGCATCACATATATAGTAACAAAATGAAGGAGCACAAAAACCATAAAGAATACTTTCAAACTCACTGATCAAACAACCAATCATCAAAGACAAAACTAAGAGTAGCTGATTGGGTAGTATTCTGCCAAAACCATAATGCATCAATTCACTAATTCACAAAGTAATCACTAACCGAACTGCATCTTCATTCTCGACAACATTTTGGGGTAGCACAATTTCAAGTGAGAAGCCGTCAATTTGATGGCCCTCTTTCCTTACGAAATCTCGTATAGCAGCAGAAAAACTATTAGCACAATCCTTCTTAACCAAGTCTCCACTGTCAACACTATATACAAACTGCAAAATGCCTAGACAGATGCAACAAACTACAATCTCCTCCTTCAGGTCCTGCACTGGAGCTGACCTACTACTATTAGCTCCTTCTTCTCCGTTAATTAAGTCGTGAAGCATTGCCCTCAGTTCCAGGGTTGATGCTGAAGGGTGAGAACAAACTTGTCCGTGCAAACCAAATAGCCTAAGCACGCATCTCTCACATACCTATAAGCACAACAAATGCTTCATCATAGTTATAAATTGTTTGAGTGGTACTTAAATTAAATCCAACAAATTATTAAACATTTTTCAACACAGACTATACGAAACTGTGCTAAATCAATTCGTCACTATACATGATTAAGTACATTCAAAGTGCTGGAATGCATAAGCAGCTCAAAATTATTGCATTAAAATTGAAGAAATCAGTGGATGCCAGCAGTAAATTGAAATTGCAAATTGAATCTATAGGTAAGTAACTGATGCAAAGGGGAATTGAAAAGACTAACGCTGTTGGAGAGCAGGTCCTTGATTGGTTGAAGTGGAAGCGTACGGACGGCGTTACGGAGGAGTCTTAGGTTATCTGGTTCACCAGGAATGGAGGTATTAACCGTGGCGGCGGCGCGGTTAATCTGAGAAGACTCGTCGGCCATTGGAGGGCGGCAGTTGGAGTTTAAGAAACTGGAAATAAGCGCTTTGAACCCATATGAAATTAGCAAGTGTTTATGGGGTATCTAATGTAATAATCCTTTTTAGAAAAACTTTTTACACTAGTTAATTGATTTCGGATGGTAATAATAATGTTATATAAACGAAAAACTAGCTTACTTGAACCTCCGTTTAATCAGTTTTACACTCATACTCATATGAGTGTGTAAAACAACTTTTTCTATAAGGCTTACTCTTACAAATTAGAATTAGTGTAAATTTCAAAAAGTTATATTAAATATAATTAGTGGAACTCATCTTCTCTGGCGTGTTCAAAATCTATTGACTAGCCCTGAGGTGGTTCATAAATCAAGCTCAACATTGATAGTGTTCAAGGCTCTAGAGGCCTGAGTGTCGGAGTCCATATAACTGGCGTGCTCTATTGGAGTATCACGCTCTTGTGACCTCTTATGTTATCTTGCAGGTCTTCGGTGCCCTCACAACTCAATATAAATCTATTCCAGTTTTTTTGCATAAACATTAATTTATTCGAATTTTCTCATTACAAAAACACGATTTATAAAAACTAAATATTTTAATTACAACTCATTTTGTGCCGCAATCATTTCATTTTTCTTTCTTAATTAATCAAACATCGAAAAGTAATCCTATTTTGCAACCCCTCCTACCCTAAATCCAATATTGTATAGTATAAACATAACAACAGCCGCAACCATTTTATTTCTTCTTTGTAATTTGCCGCAAACATTCCGAGTAAACATTCTTTTAGGATTTCAATTCATTGTTGTGCATTCATTCCGTAATCATGCTTGATTCATATTCTTAAGCAAAGCAACACATGACTATTATTTTTATTTCATCTAGTGACAGGCTGAAAAATTGAGATGTTTCTGTACTTTTTGTTTCATTTCGTTGAAATTATTTTTTCCTTCCAAGTTTTATGTGAATAACTTCATTCCTAGTTAAATAATCTGATGGAGATGGATTTTATGTGTTTTGACTATGGATTTGGATTGTCCCTTGTTCTATTGGTTGTTATCTCTTTGTGCCTTTTAAGATACCAGTTGTTAATTTGATGTTATTGATTTGATTGTACTTCACTACTTTGGATAAAATCAAAATTTTAAATTGAAATTGTAGATTATCATTTTATTAGTTGTTATTATTTTATCACCTTCCACAATAAACTATGACAATCTTGAAATTTCATATATTTCAGCTCTGTTTCCCTTTTATTTTTTATCAACGGTTTGAATTCTAGTTCAGTTCATGCTAAAATTATTCTTCCTTATTTTGTTGTTGTAAGTCAAAGAGAGCAACAAGAAGATGACAATATCTGTTTCTCAGAACCCAAAATCCCGGAAGAACCTTGTCTCTTCTTCTTCTTCCAAGAACAAATCGATCAAAATGTCAGTTTTTTTCCTTTCTAGCAAAAATGTATTGTTTGATTAGAAAGAGTTTTTTGAGTTTACAATGACCTTGAATGTATTGTGCCACCATGTCCATTTTAGGCTGACACTACATGAACTAGATGACACTACATGAACTAGATTATAGTCGATCTTGAAATGGGGGGTTGCTTGTTTTTAGGATTGGTATAGAATAAAAGTAAATGGATTAGTTCCATTATCTATACTATATATTCGTTCGATTAGATGTGTTGGCATTCTTTCATTGTACCGAGTCCAGTAGAGAGGTGGTTTTTAACAAGTTTGAAGGATCGCACCCATCCAAATGATGAGTGAACGAGCTATTGTAACTCTATAACTATTTTAAAAGAGGTATAGTCATAGACAAAAGAGGTTGAAATGATTTTAGGGTCCCCATGATTCTATGAGTAAGGGTAATTCTTTCTTCAAAGATACTTGTTGACCAGTGCTATATTAACCATAAACCAAAGATTTTCACAGCCAAAGAAAGGGCTAGCTAGTTACTGCACGCTACATATCCTTCTCTTTATTTTTCATATTAATTACATGATCAGTTAGTTGTTAATTCATAGATGGAGAGCCTTATGCTGACTTGTGAATGTGCAGGAATAGCCTCAAAATGCGAATAACCTTGTGATGGACTTATGCGCAAATGATGCGCAAAGAGAGCCTCAAAATGAACCAGAAAATAACTTACGTAAAGTGAGTTTGTTTTTTTTTTTAAACTACCTAAAGTGAGTTTGATCATACTGATTGTTAATGGAACATTTTTCTATTCTTTTATAAGCTAAATGTTAATTATTCACCGAGCGTTTGAAGTTCATACGATCGCCGTGCTCTATTGAAGTTCACGCTCTCGTGCACTTTTATTTGGCTTTCAGGTCTCAATTCGATGTCCCCGCGACTCCATCTAATTCCATTCCAATCCTTTGCATTTACACTAATTTTCTCATTACAAAAACACGATTTAGAAAATTGAATTTTTTTCTTTACTTTTATTATATTAGAATTTAATAACAACTCATTTCGTGTTGCAATCATTTCTTTTTTATTTATTAATCAAACATCGAAAGTAGTCCCTATTTTCCTGCCCTAGCCGCCTCCCTACCCTAAATCCAGTCTCTTGCATAAATATAACAACAACACATTTTGTGGCCGCAACCATTTTATTTCTTCCTTGTTCTTTGACTCAAACATCCTGAGTAAACCTTTCTTTAACCCTAATCCCTTCTTGATCCTAAACTCCCCACACCCAGCTCCTATGGAACCTCTTTCCACCCCATTGATTCCATTCTTCTTTTGGGATTGAAGCTCATTCCACCTCCATTCATTTCATTCTTCTTTTGGGATTCCAATCCGTTAGATGTGCATTCTTACTACAATCAAGCTTGATTTATTTCCTTATTATTTTTATTTCATCTCGGTGAGCTAAAAAATCGAAACGCTTTTGTACTTTCCATTCCATTTTGTTTGAGATTGTTTTCTTCCCAATTTTTATATGAATAACTTCATTCTTAGTTGAAAATTTGATAGATATGGATTTTATGTGTTTTGAATATATTCTTTCGCAAATCAAATCATTTGCACTAGCTTATGGTACTTCTTTGAGCTTTATATTCTTTCGCTAATCATATCATTTCACTAGCTTAAGGTACTTCTTTGAGCTTTATATTCATCTCGCAAATCAAATCATTTGCTCTAGCTTAAGGTACTTCTTTTGAGCTCTATATTCTTTCGCAAATCAAATCATTTGCACTAGCTTTAAGGTACTTGTTTGAGCTTTATATTTCTTTATGCACCATTACTACTTTCATATCGTGGAAATTCTAATTACCCTAACATGTCCAAAAAAAAACACAAAACCTTATAATACAAATGAATACTTTCCCAATTCTATCATTCCATCCAAGAAATCCAGACTCACTAGCTTTTGCAAATTCAGTTTCACCAAGAAAAAATGGCCTTGAAACCTTTGAAGTTTGTCTGTCCATACTGGGCCAGAAGAACACAACAGAGCCAGATACCAACTCTGTTCCAAACTGTATTCTTCACGAAATCATGTCTACCGTTCCTGCTAAGACTCTTCTCAGTTCTCAGTAGCATGCATGGCACTCCGCTATGAACGACCCTTTCTTCAAAAGACCATTTTTCAAGATCCAAAGTTTTCCCCTTGTTCATTTTCGACCAAGTTTTGCTAAGCCCAATTAATTAATCGTCATGCACTTGTTGGAAGGCGAAACTGCACTCGATCTAGATCCCCAAACTGGGAATCATAGGCTCACCTCAAGAATTGAGATGTGTAAGAATGTCAGTTCTATGAGAACACAAGTCCTTGGTTCTTACATGAGGTACGTATACTTGGTGGTGAAAGCCAGTGTTGCATATTAATTATATTGTCTTGAGTTGCGAAGTTTTGAAGTGGATTTGTGGTGTAGCTAGTAGCAGTTCTTGTATATACATATGTTGTGCGCACATATATGTTGCATGATTTTTGTCCGAGTTGCGAAATTTGAAATGAATTTGAGGTGTAGTAGCACTTGCGCATTGCAATCGCTAAGCAGTAGTAGAAAGCCAGAAATTAAGATAACATCTGTGACACAAAATAAACCTAAGTTTAAACATCTAAAGAAAATGTGAATAAAATGTACTAACAATAGATTCAAAATTACCTGCTGATCCCTTTTGTAAGAATTTCCATCAGACGAACCCGAACCCGTCTTGCTGATCGTACTCTTCCTATCGGGCAACTCCACGCTGCAGTCGATGACCAAAATCGACCTATTCGCGGTCCTAAGCAACAACCTCCTCAAGTCCGAGTCACGCCTCATATTAGTAAGCTCCAAGTCGTGTATATATCGAACTTCAAGTAATTCGCCATCGCAGCAATCAAACTCGATTTAAAAGTCCTCCAGGCCCTGCTGTAATAGAAGTTAAAATACTATACTCTTGCGAAATTAAAATGAATTTGAGGTGTAGTAGCACTTGCGCACTGCAATCGCAAAGCAGTAGTAGAAACCCAGAAAGAAAACGATACTATACCCTTGTTGGTGAGCGTCTGAATATCATCTTGGAATGAATTCAAACATTCTCATAGTTTGGATTAACAATTCCTGTTGTTTCATAATCATAATCCTTTTTTTTTAACATTCCAATAGTTTGGATTAACAATTCCTGTTGTTTCATAATCATATTCCTTTTTTTTTTTTCCGCATAATGCCTCTGTTATCAAAGTATAACGATTATATTTTTATAATATAATTTCGTTAATCATTACTTTTTTATTATTTGAAAATAATATAAGTCAAATCAAACTTAATAAGAATCAACGCTCTTAAAATATATTTATATATGTTCTATTTTTTGGCTTATGTTAAACATATTTTTGATCTAGCCCCTAGTAGAGAGTAAAGTCTTCAGCTAAGACAAGCCATATTACACAGGTACTACCGGAAGTAGTTGAAATTATTGAATATATTTAATCAAATTTTATGAATGTTTTCAAAGATATCAGATTCAGTTGTTGACTGACTTGGAAGACATTTGAAGTCCACATGAACATGATGTTTGAATATTTCATACAAACCAACTACTACCCAATACCAAGTACTAATATTATGCACCAACAGTCACAGTGAACTACTTGTGCATAATTTCAATTCATTACAATGAAGATCTTGATGCATAAAGATAGAAAAACTCATCATGTTTGGACCGCAGTTTTCATGTTCTGCTGCCTGGCCACTGGTACACACTCATAATCATCACCCATCTCTTGTTGCTCTAAAGTTTATTTTTTCTCTACTAATTGCTACAATTGTTTCAATATTGTATGTTTTCGCTTCGAAAAATGAAGGCCAGATTGTGAAAGGAGACATACAGAATGATAAGCATGTCCTGCTCAACCTCAAGTCACACATAGCACATCATGCAGAATACTATGATCAGGACCTGTTCGCTGCGTGGAATCCAAAGGACAATTCTCCATGTAAATGGCCTCAAATTTCATGTGACGTGCAAGGCAACCATGTTACTGTAATAGATCTTTCATACTGCACCAGCTCAGTGTTGTTCTTCGGAAACTTCTCTGCCTTGCCTCAGTTGACGCATCTTTACCTTTCAGGAAACAATATATCCGGGCCGATCCCTGATGACTTGGAGAAATGTCGGAACTTGAGAGCCTTGGACCTGTCCGGGAATTACAACATTGGATGTGGGTTCAATCTCAGTGGTCTGGACAGCTTGGAAGTGCTAGACTTATCAGATAACAATATTAGCTGCAGTTTCCAGACACTGATTCCTGCGATATCATGCAGGAAATTAGAGGTCTTGAATCTGTCAAAGAATAAACTAGCAGGTCCCATTGGCAACTTGCCCAACTCGTGCAAAAAGCTGAGCTCACTTGATCTCAGTTCCAACAGATTGAGTGGAGATTTGCAATTTTCAGTTCGTAGTTTTGTTGAGTTTTCAGTGTCTGGTAACAATTTCGGCGGTGCACTATCTGGTTCAAGTACTTTCAGTGAAAATTGCAGCCTGCGAGTGCTGGAGTTATCGGAAAATTTGTTCTTGGGTGATGTTGACAAGGAACTTTCTAACTGCAAGGATCTAGTCATGCTGAATCTGTCAGGAAACAGATTTTCTGGGAAAATGCCAAGCAACATTGGATCTGAATTGAAGATACTGGTACTTGCCAACAATCTATTTACTGGTAATATACCTGCTGAATACGGAGGCCTTGTGAAACTTCAAATTCTTGATCTATCTTTCAATAAACTCAACGGTTCAATACCTTCAAGTTTCGGAAAGTTGGTCTCACTTCTGTGGTTAATGCTAGCGAAAAATTCACTCACAGGTGAAATCCCTGTAGAACTAGGGAACTGCAGCAGCCTTTTGTGGTTAAACCTTGCAGAGAATCGGCTCTCTGGTACAATCCCCGATGAGCTTTACAGCATTGGTACAAATACGACTCCTGTATTTGTATCGAATAGGCTTAATCCAACTGCCATTAAATTCACCAGCTGCAGGACCTACAACAGATGGGTCCAGGATTCATACCTCGATTCTGATATAAGTGACTGCGACGTGGAGTGGAGTTATCTGCTCAGAGGAATCGGTTTATTTCCTTGGCGAATGGGATATATTAAACTCAGTGACAACAATCTGTCAGGTGAACTAACTCATGAAATCAGCAGAATGCAGAATTTTTCTAAGTTGTATCTAGACAACAACAGAATCAACGGCAAACTCCCGCCTGAGGTTGCATTTCTGCCGCTTCAAGCCCTGAATGTTTCGAAGAACATGCTGTCTGGGGAGATACCGGAAGAGATTAGCAATATGATATCCGTGACAAGTCTCGATCTGTCATATAATAATTTGTCAGGTGAATTCCCTAAAGGCCTGCTCTATATGACAAATTTAGGTAGGTTTAACATCTCCTATAATCCATATATACAGCAGGGAACCTTACACAGAACAGCTAGCAAGATTTGGTGAAAATTCTTATATTGGTGATCCACTACTCTCAAGAGAACCAGATGTAACTGTGCAGAGCAGTAGTACATCCCCGGCTCGTGGAGAAGATCAGGGGAAGCTGCAGGGGCTGATAGGCGAATTCATCTTCGCGTTCATTGTCTCTTATACGCCATTCTTTGTGCTGTCATTCTTATTCGCCTTGTTTAGAGGTCTCAACAAAGATTCCATGGCGACTAAAAGAATGCGCCAGAGGCAGAGGAGGAGAGTGTAACACTTTAAACACATGTTCTATGAAGTCTTATAAAGCAATGTAACAACAAGCACTCATATTATATATCATGTGCCTTTGATTCGAACATCTCATCAAAAATGCAACAGTTGATCTAAATAAATTTGTGCTCCTTTTTTTTCATATTTCACCAGTATGTTATCGTGTCAAACTTGCTTTCTCTATGATAATAAAGGCAAAACAGGTCAATTCAACGTACGTTTGCGCCTGGAGTTCTTTCTCCAGAGAACCTGTTTATCAATAAGCGTGAGATCTTCATCATCCAGACTCTTCCATGTTGTGATCGACTTGACTACTCCCCACGACCCTTTCTCTGCTTTCTCCAAAGAGGCAACTACCATTCTGGCTCTCCTCGACCAGCCTGCTTCACCATATGCATGATAACCAAAGCCTCCAGCGTAACACAGATTTATACCGGTCAACTCACCGCAGAAGTCATTAAGGTGGTCATGACCCGTAAAAACAGCTTTCACATCCCCTGCTTCAACCAAGGTTGTGAAAAACCCCGAGTTAATGGATGGAGAGCTGATGCCTTCTTGTTTCACACCAGTAAAGTTTGATGAGTCAAAGCTTGCATATTCGGGTAATGGAATGTGAAAGTATGCAATCCCTGGAGCCAGACCCTTTTGAGGCTCTGGCTTGTTCTTGTATGTCTCCTGCGTAAACAAAGACAAGTCGGCCTTTAGATTTTCTAATGTACTAGAATCAACTACAAAGGACAAAGGATCATTATCTTACTAATTTTTCCAACTTATTTCTTTTAACACCATTTGCAACCATCCACCATATTCACACTTAAATGCTATACTCAACCTGATTCTGCTTAATGAATTTAAAATGATCTTAAGTTTTTGCACAGTTAGAAAGACGCAAGAAAATACCTGAAGCTTGGAGGAAGTTTGCTGAAACCAGAACTGCTGAGAAGGTTTGATCCAACCGTAGCCAGGAATTGAAGGAACGGTTGAGTAATCTCCACTATCTAGAAAGTACAGATTGAGAAGTGACTTATTTGCCAAACTAGAACCTTCTGCTCCATGGACTTCCAAATTGTAATTCCCATAGCCATCAATCACATCGGCGTCAGAAGGATTAAACTGAGACAAAGTGTTCTTCAGGCCAACAACATGCTTCATCACACCTTCCCTTGACAAGGCAGACTCTTGATCATGATTTCCAAGAACAGCAGCCCAAGGTAAGCCGGACGAAATAGCTGGAGCAAACGCAGCATCCATTGATTTAGCAGCATTTGTTGCATCAAGCGCGTATATATTATCGCCTGCACAATAATCCAGTTTCTTTTCGTCACTAACAATCATAGACAACAGTATCACACATCAAAATAGAAATTCAATTGTTAACCACAGCAATTAGTACTACTAATGCTCTATACATGTGGCAAAAAAGAACAATGATACAGTGAACTTCAAATACAAATTTCGTACAAATTTATAATTCTATAATATCCGTACTATTTTGTTATCCAAAATTCATGCAAATTATACTTCAATCAATATTCATATTTGTTCAACTATACAAACAAATTACAATAAACTTTAAAAAATGAACAATTGAACAAAGAACAAGAGACAAAAATATTATTTTATTATTCTAAAAATAGAAAAAGAGCATTAAAGAAGAAAGAAGATAAAATAAAATACCGGTGAAGACGATGAAGTGGGGTTTGTGGGCTTTAATAAGGCGTAGAATGAAAGCAGTAGTGTTGAGATCGGAGCAAGTAGCCGTCTGATTGGGGAACACATCCAAGCAAGGTGTCTTCTTCCCATCGGCATAGTGCATATCGGCAACTTGGAGAATTCTAAATTCCCCTTTCTTCCCATCGAATCTCAGCTGAGCTTGACCTGCTGCTACTACTGTACACAAAAGCAAAGACAGCAATATGAGGATCATCGGCGGCAGTATCCGGTTATTTATCCTGGGCACATCCATTTTGTTTTTCTTGCAAAAGCAGAGCACGATTTGGAATTGGAAAATGGAGTGAGTAATGTGGATCAGATTGGAGTGGATGGGTCTCTCTCTATGAAACACTACTCGTGAGCAGTGAGCTTAATAGTTACGGGTGGCAGAAAGATGGTGATTTTGTGAATCTGAGGGAGGATACAGCCATACAGGACGAACACGGCAGTGTCATTATCTGCCGGCGACAATTAATATGCATTATTTACTTGTCTTGGAGTATAAGTGCTATAGATTTTGATGATAACACCAATTTGTGGTATAATCCTATTCTTGACTGGGTATATACTTTTTTTTCAATTTATACTTATACTACATTATAGATCTACAAGTACCTTATCACTTGTCTAATTGAATTCAACGTACCTTACCACTTGGTCACCTTTATAATTTCCAAACCGATTGATATACTTTACTAGTATAAGTGTAATACTATCATTATAGAAATTTGTGATATGGATTATGATAGCTCCTTATGGAGGAGATGTATGGATTAACATATTAATGATTAGAACGATTTCAGTGTTTGATTTGAATCGTGTCACAATGATCATACTAGTGTACTTATGGACCCTTAATGGGCTTATCCCAGTAGAGTTCATGGGTTTTGTTGGTAGAATTTTGAATTGTTGTTATCTAAGCTAGTAGGATATCATCCGACTGACTTAGTGGGCCCATGTTGGCTTAACAAACTACCTTTGACAAGTGTGGAACCCGATTGTTTGCAAGGTAGGTCGGACCATCGAACTTGTGGGTCCGCCATGTACTATTCGAGACCTTCCTTGGTGACTTTTTAGTTGACAAAACTCTAATCCCCTAGGTACTTTGATAGAAGACCTAGGGGTTGGTTGGACATTGTATCTATAATTTTGAGTTTTGAACATTCGTTCCTAAGCTGTGAAGGTTGTACTATGCCTTTAGATATCAGATCTAGCATTAGTTAGACCATACATTTCCAAATGAAGTCGTGCTCTCCTTTGTGGTAATGAACTGGTCAAACCATCAAAACTTATATATTGGTGCCAACAGTTGCAAAGCCAGAAGCAAAATTCAGAGGGGTTCAAGTTAAAGATATGATTTTTTCTAGAAAACAATTAACAAAAATTATAAATGCCAATATAGTATTCTGATAAAATAATTAAAAATAAAAATATTTTTCATATATATGTTTGTAACTATACATATACATTCAAATATCAGACGAATACTCTATAGTGCAAGTTTAACCTTAAATTAATGTGGATATGATTTAAAGCATGAAAACATGCCGCATAGATTAAAAATAAAATAACATTGAGCATGCACATTTTTAAAAAGAGAAAAGGAAAAATTTTAAAAATTGAAGACAAGAATAAGAACTAAACTTTTAAAACGATTGAGAAAATTCTAAATAAACACACATGAAAAGAGAAGGAGGAGGCAATAAAAATAAATAAAGAGAAGGGAGAAAATGCAATAATAATTAATATAATCAAATGCTATTGGTCCTCAATGTAGTGGGACCTTGCGTGAGGAGGTCTTGTATCCGCAGGCAGGGCCATATAGCGGCACCTTGCCTTAGGAGGTCTTCCTCCTGCGCTCTAAGCCATATTCTTGGTCATAGTCTTGGCAGGTCTTCTTACGTACTCCTTGGCCTCTAGCTGTGCAGGGCGTAAAGATGCGGGGAGGATATTCTATGTTATATCAATAATAAATATAAATATCATTGTTGCACGCCTGTTGCCGGTTAGCAAAAAGATTTACCTTTTCACCACTAGGACACACGAATAAATTCTATCAATACTACTATATCATTACTATGTAGTATTATCTAAACTTTTAATGGGGTCCAGTACTCCCTAGCTCCGCCATTGGTGCCAACCTAAATACGTATGGGGTGTTCACATCTAATTCACCATAAAATCTATATTAATACACTTGATATATTTTAAAATTATCAATTATCTTTTAAATCTGATGATGTGAAAATGTATCCTTAATTCAAAACTCCACAGGCCCATATAAATTTTAGTCCCTAGGCGCATAAAACTAGTGCTCAAACAAATATTTTTCCTTCTTTTTGTATTTTGAGCGACTACTTAAACAAAAAATGTTGGCACTAGTAATATTCAAACAACATTTTTCATAATAACATTGCTTTTTTTTTTTCTCTTTTATGATAGTAATGACGGAAAAATAACAATTTTATACTAATTTGTGATTGTAAAAATTAAAATTTAAAATTTGGGATTATCATTATGCCTACAAATAATTATCACAATATTATACTCCAGATTGACTCAATCTATGCTTACGATTACAATTGTGTGTGCAGGCTCCAACAGGACCCGACATGGCACCACCAGGTGGTGCTAACTATATCCACCAGATGATCCATCAACTTGAGGAGGTTGAAGTGGTTTTTGTGTATCGGGAGAAGAATAGTGTGGCTGACTTATTAGCAAGAAAAGTAAGTTAAATTATGTGTTTGGGATTTATGCCCTTCTTGGCTTCAAAATTCGGTTTTAGATAATGTAACTAAGACATATATTCGTATGGTTTCACGGACAATATCATGTAAGACTCCCTCCTTTGGTCGATTAATATTAAGTATCTTTCCCTTAAAAAAAAAAATAAAAAAAAAATAATAATTAAATAATACATACTCCACCGTATGTTAATGGTATCTCATCGCACCGTCGGATGCAGAGCACGTGCATGGAACATGACAGAAAATCTTCAACTCAGATACGTATGTCCAATTAATCCATGCAAGCTAGCTAGCTGTCCTTAATTAGGATTTAGGGTGGTGCACATTCATAATTGCATACAGTAGTATGCAGTATCAAGTTACTATGTATTTTGTTTTATTTAATTAAATTGTTGTGCCAACATTTATCTGTACCTCTATTTTTATATTATAGTACTACTACTATTATTCTAAATAAAAGTATAGGAAATGAGCGCAAATTAAACAATGTTAATTATGGTGCTAAGTATCAAGACAGAGAGCTAAGGTTGGAAATGGAGCCCTCGTGTGCATTTTCATTATTTCTTGCTTCTTCTTACTACGTACCTGGATTATTCCTGCATGTCACGTTCTATTATTAAGCATGCTGCCATTCTGCTTAGGAGGTTCGCATAACTTATAAACTAAAAAAATATTAAATATTTTACAAGTTTTGCTATCCAAAATCATATAACTACATATATGTCAACGGTCTGTAGGTACATAGTGTTTGATCCTTCTAAAAAAAATTAAATTTTCAATTGAATTTAATTCAATTCAAATTAAAATTTTAAGATGCAGGTTTATTCGGGGGCGGAACCGCCTCCTTTAAAAAAAAGAATTATGTAAAATTTATGATAATTTTCAAAAATTTTAAAGGTAAATTTTGTGATTTTTTAACTTTTAATTTTCCAAAACTTAAATAAAAATACGTAATTTTGCCCACCGTTACCGGATTTCTGGTTCCGCACCTGGGTTTATTACTATAATTATGTCAAGCTAGTCTACTACGTACGACGAAAAGAAAGAATCCAATTCCATCGTATATTGGAAGAATCATATTATATCAATAATGAAGCAAGCTTTCATTCAGTTCAAAGCATGCTTCTCTGTTATAACGAATAAAATTTCCGAACGTACGGTAAGTGTTGGGAATCAGTACGGCATATATATTATTACGTATGAATTAAATATAAATTTAAAATGTATTGCAGATAATTATATAAGTTTGTCAAACTTATAATTAGTTTAAACATTTATATGTTAATTAAATTAGCAAGGACACCATATATATTAATTAAGGAGACGGATTGATTTATATGGTTGGAATATCGTATGGTGGCAATCTTTGCTTAGGTCCATGTTGTACGTGTTCGATCAACTCCATTTTTGTGATTGTACTCCCGCAACACTAAAGAGAAAATCATCTCCCTTCTCTTGCTTTGTCCCCTACACTTGCAACGGAAGGTGCTCCTTGGAATTTAACTAAAAGTTGATGATACAATTTGTAAACTTTTTGGATCTTCTAGATGAGAGGGGCTAAATAGCACCACAATCATAACGGCTGGGGTTTGTTGAGCTCATCTGTGATTTGAAGATGGTGTTTCACAATACTTATTATCTTGCTGGAATTGGATGAGTAATATGGGTATGAAGTGAGTATAGAGTGGTATGGAGGGTTGGTTGTAGTTTGGTATTTTGTATATTGATCCGGAGGTTTGTTTCAATTTTGATCTTTGATGTAATTGTTTCCGATGATCTCTTGTGCTTTTTATTCAATAAAATTTTTACCGTTTTAAAAAAGTATTAATCAATGAGAACATATATTGAACATGATTATATATATTGGGCGAAAGTAAGTTGGTAAAATTGATTTACAGATTAATCACTCCACTAAATGCAAGGACGTAGAATGTACACTCGAGAGTAAGTTGAGAAAAACGTGATAATTTCGCAGCTCGACCGAAATGAGAAGGTTACTACTCCTATGCTACTATCCTGCTTTCCACTCAAAACAACGAAAAGAATGAATAATTATTGCATGTCAATTATCGATGCAAGCCTTAACTTTTAAGTGGCTCAATTCTATTCCATCCATTTCATTTCCGACCTTTGTAAGTGTATGTCCTTGTCACTTTTCTCCGACATGGCATTTTTCCATAATTCCATTGTTATACACAAACACATACACATAATAGAAAAACGGAATGATAAAATAACTAATAATCTCTACCTAGAATAGATTAAATTTCACAAATTAGTTATCTTATTAACATTCACCAAATAAATTTATTATAATGAAACGATCAATGAAATCATGCTAAAAGTAGTAGTGAATTAATTGCCATATTACTAGCTAGTATAGGCTTTCATTTTCTTCGAAGGGGATTATTTTATTTATACACCTTTAATTTGTTATTACAGATAAATAAGTAAGGTTTTGTTCTCTTCATCTCAAAATTCATTATTTTCAGTTCAATTTTGTTCAAGTTCATTTAGTTTTGTTCAGACTTGGGTTATGTTCTCTTCGTCTAAAAATTGATTATTTTAAGTTCAATTCAGATGCATTAAGTTCAGTTCAGTTCAGATGCATTAAGTTTAGTTCAGTTCATATTTGCTTAATAGTATTTTATACTACAAATAAGTTCAGTTCTGTTCAATTCAGCTTCATGCAGTTCAGTTCAGCTTCATTCAGTTCAGTTCAATTCAGTTCAGATATGTTATGTTATGTTCTGTTCATACGAAGAGAACATAGCCTTGCTTAGTTATATTTTATACTACAAATATATTCAGTTCAGTTCAGTTCTGTTCACCTTCATTCAATTCTGTCCCGTTCAATTCAGTTCAGTTTTTTTCAAACTAAAACAACAGTTTCTAACTCTTCACTAATTTTCATTTACTCATATATTTCTCCAATTGATATAGAATAACTTTCATGGAATCGTCTACTACTAAAAAAGAAGAACCATAGTGTTGTTTCTTTAAAGTTTGAAAGAAAAATCAAACGTATATGAGCTAGCTGTTTTGATATTGTTGTACTATAATTTGATTATTAAACCAATTATACCAAAATAATTAGTATTGTAACGATGCTCATTTCCACTATCAATGAGTCAACGACTCAACAAGAGTATTTTGTTTGATTTCGGCCCCAATTTTCTAAAGCTCACATAGTCTTATAATTGTTCTTTGCTTTACCAACTAGTATTAAAGCGACTTGTACGATTCTCTTTAATCATCCTAGCTAACTCAATTAGTATAATATCTTCCAAACCGACCCTATCTTAATTTCCTCTTTAAATCTGTACCTGCAAATTAATCAGATTATATCACGTATAATTAGCCTTTTAATTTTGTAATTTGTAAAGCCGAATAAAGTTTTGGCCTGGTTTGTGAAGTCCACTAAATGGATTAGGAACAGCTAATAAAAACAAAATATATTTAATTATGATGATAATTATCATATACGTACAATGGTACATGCTGCACGGAAGTTTCGTTATGCCAATTTTGGTTCCCTAGTTTTTTACATCATCCGTACTAAATCGGACAGAACCTTCCTCTACATTTCCGCTCCATATCTCAGAATCCAATCTTCTAATAAATCCGCTCATGTCTCATTTTCCAACCTATATAACTATATGTATGCACTCATCATCATTACCCTAACACCTCCACTCAACAACTCCGAATTTTCATACTCCATTAGCCCAAACTTGCCTGGTTGAATAAGATACATACTCTAAATCAAAATCAATTTTGACTTTGAAAAATGTCATCTCGTGATCTAGATTTTGATGTACTGCGTGAGCTTCATGATTCCGTCAACAACTTGCTTCACTCCCCGGACACCAAGCTCGAAATATTCCACCATGGGCACGAAAAGTTGGCTCAACAAATCTCTGAAGCCGCACTAAAGATGGCGGATTCTTGCGCTTCCGCGAAAGATCTCCTCCTCCTAACAAAGGACCATCTCCACTCTCTCCAATCCGCATTTCGCCGTGGGACCACCACGGACAAGCCTAATGTGGGGATCAATATCACCACGTGTCGCCTTCCTAGGAAACAACTTAAGAAAGCAATCTTGAAAAGATTGGACTCGCTTAAGAATACATGTATCGTAGGCTCCACCATATCGACTCCGCCACCAGATCAGGTTAGCCTGGTCGTGGTGGTGAACATGCTGAAGGAAGTGAGAGCAACGACTCTGTCGATTGTTCGGTCGCTCATGTCACTCATTGCCATGCCAAATCCGAAGAGTAAACAGGGTCCCGCGCATAAGGATCCTCCTATGTTTAGACTTAGACGTCTGACACGCGTGGACAGTTTAAGCTTCTGGGAGAAATGTGCGGTTTCTGATGCACGCACGGTGACGAAAAGGCTGGAGGAGGTGGAGCTGGCGGTTGATGACATGGAAGCTGAGCTGGAGAGGATGTTTAGAAGGTTGATCAGGACAAGAGCTTCTCTTCTTAACATACTTAGCACTTAATTTGAAATTACTAATAAGGGCAAACTTTATGATTCAGGCCTAATTTTGCAGAGCCTTGATTTCATCTGCCTTTACACTACTAGATTAAGTGATTAACCCTTTAGTTTCGAGAGTTGTTCTGTTTTTTATAGTTCAATGTATTCTTTGATTCTTATCTAAAATATCTAATAATATACGTACAGTAACATGTACTCTTAATTTGATGAATAAATACTATGGCATATATAAACAGTTGTTTTTCCATATATAACAGCAATAGATTAAATTCGTTTAAAAATCTAGTACTAAACTCCCCCGGTAATGGTAGGGGCGGTGATAAATTTCCAACTTTCCCAAAAACTTGAACGATTGGGGAGATACGAATACTAGTCATTTATATTAATTCTCCAATATTACTCACCCGCACGTGTGACTGATTTCAACCTATTTGGGGAGGCTAATCGATTTGTCTCCGAGGAAATGTGAACCCAGGTGGCCAGATGACTCAGATATCATGATAAATTTTCAACTCTGCCTAGAGTAGAGCTCGAACTGTTGGGAAGATACGAATATTACTCATTTATTAATTCTCCAACAGGCCGCATTACACTTGACAAAATAATTGATATCTTGCAAAATATATTGCTCAAATCAAGCCACATCCATTTAGTATATATCTAATACTATATCCCTAAGATGCCTGAAATCTCTGCATAATGAAATTTTGAATGTACATATCGATTTCATTCTGATCATGTTGTGTCCATATGCTCGTGCAGTGACTAATATTCCACTCGAGATTAATCTAGAGATTTCAATCCGTAAGGTCTTACACTCTAATTGGGATACGGAGATACTCTAAAATTGCTCGAAATGTAAGATCATGTCTCATACCCCTACAACTCGATGGCAAGAGCGACCCGAAATAAACTAAATTAGTTAGATCTTCGACCAGAACCATTTAAACACTCAATTTTTCTTGCAAATTTTACAGGCGCGGATCGTCCAACTTGGGCACCATTAGAACCGTTTTTAGACTTTCTCCGACAATTAAATGGGAGCAAATGCCCATTTAAGTGGAGTAAATGCTCCCAAACTTGAGGCGCGCCTCAAAATTTGAGTATGAGTCCAACAAGTTGAGGAAGGGGTAGAGAGTTTTGTCTGATTCACTAGCCGCCTGTTTACTAGTAGTAGTTTAATAAACATTTGCCTTAGATTTAATATCAATTAAAACTTGAAGGGCCGGCTGTGGAAATTTTAGCTAATGTTCATTTTGGTCTACTTCACCTTAAAATCCTTAACATGTTGAAAGACAATTCAATCTAACCAAACTACTATTCCGAATTTAAGAAAAAAAAAGGTCTAAACCTCAAAATCTATCTATATATTAAAGGAGAAAGATTTCTAGCCTTCTCCTTAATTCATGCTCTTATTTTTGACATGTGTCACAATCTTCTATTCCTATTGGTCCATTATTTTATTCTTGCCACATGTCTTAAATCTATTCATCTAATTTACAATTCTACATTTCACCATATATATTCATTATTTTTATTTTAATATCATCATTCTCAAATAAATATATACATATTAAAAAATAGATATTATGTTCAAAACGATTTTTAATATATATTATTAATTCATGCTCTTATTTTTGACATGTGCCACAATTTTCTATTCTTATTGGTCCATTATTTTATTCTTGCCACATGTCTTAATATCATTATTCTCAAATAAATATATACATATTAAAAAATAGATATTATTATGTTCAAAATAATTTTTAGTATATATTATGAATTAAAATTATTTGGCATTATTATGAAACACGGATACTAAAAGTAATTTTAGTTTTGCTATTGTAAAAAAAAAATAATATAAAAATATAGAAAGATTAAATAAAGAAATTGCGCAAGTAAATAATTTTTCTATGTTAAAAATAAAGATCACGTAGATTGTGGATTGTTTTTTAAGTCTACTATATCCTCAGAGTGCGGAGCCACAAACTCGACTATTTGGCATTATTATGAAATCTGTATACTAAAAGTAATTTAGTTTTGATATTTGTAAAAACATTTATATAAAAACCTAGAAAGATTGAATTAAAGAAATTATGCAAGTAAATAATTTTTCTATGTAAAAAATAGAGATCACGTAGATTGTGGAATTTATGTTTGAAGTCTATTATATCCTCAGAGTGCTGAGTCACAAACTCGGCAAAATATTCACCCGTCGCAGTTAATTATTCAACTTACCCGCCATAGACAGGTCGACTATAATATTGTATCTTCACATTTATTTATTGTATATATGTACTTAACATATAATTTTATATATTACAAAGTTCAGTTATTTTTCTTCACACATTTTTTTCTCCAAAATATTTTATTTATATAATTATTTTCAATAATTTTAGTTTTTTGTATGAATCATTTTAATATTATTTAGTACGAAAAGTATTTAAATTTATATTAATATATTTGTATATCTATTAAAGGAGAATATTAAACTTCCTCCATAAAAAAATTGTTCTAGGGTAATAGGGTTGGGCTCGGACGGGTATTACGGATTTTGGGTTTAGGATATGATGATTTATTAACATCCCAATCTCCCACAAGATAATTTTAACATTTTTTCTAACATTTTCTTCTATATTAAAATTTAAAACATTATTCATCATTATGTAATCGTAACCCAAATATGTATAATTCTACAAAGGAGGAAGTTTTCATACTTCTTCCTTCAACCACATGGCATTTTCAACTTCACTTTATGTCCATTTTGATTGGTCGAATGTTTTTCACATAGTAAAGCGTCTATTTCACAATAATTCCGAATATTAATTAATTATGTTCGACAGGTCTCTTTTGCAATACTTTATAAGAACACTAAATGCGTTCGACAGGTCTATTCCACAATACTTTAGAATACTATTTGCATTTGGTTGGTCTCTTCCTCAATACCTAAGAACACCAACTGTATCCGACGAGTCTATTTACAATACTGTAGAACACTATTATGTTCAGCGGGTCTATTCGATAATTCTTTGAATCACGAACTGTATTTGGGTTTATTTCTCAAATTAAACTTCATACCACTAACCGTGATTGACGGGTCTATTCCGCAATACATTATAACACTAATTGCGTTTGACGGGTCTATATGGCACTACATTATAACACTAACTGCGGCCGACAGTCCTATTCACAATACTTTAGAACACTAATTGCATTTGACGGATCAATTCCGCAGTACTTTAGAACATTAATTGTGTTCGGTGAGTCTTTTCGATAATGCATTAAACACAAACTTTAGAACACTAAATTCAGTTAGTGGATCTGTCCGCAATACTTAGAACACTAAATATGTTCGACGGGTCTACTTCACAATACTTTGGAATACTAATCGTGGCCGACGGATTTATGACACAATACTTTAGTTCACTAATTGTGTTCGACAGGTCTATTGCACAGTACATTAGAACACTAAATTTATTCGCATACTTTAAAACATTAATTGCGTTTGACGGGTCTATTCGACAATGCTTTAACTACATCGGATGGTATTCCGCAATACTTTAGACCACTAATTGCGGTTGACGGGGATATTCCACAATAGTTTAAAACACTAATTGCGTTTGACAGGCCTACAATACTTTAAAACATTAATTGTGTTCAACGTATCTATTCACTAATACTTTAAAACACGAACTTTAGAACATTAGATGCGGCCAACAGTTCTATCTCGCAATACTCGAGATACGTTCGACGGGTTTATTCGCCAATACTTTAGAACACTAACTGTGACCGACAGGTCTATTTCACAATATTTTAGAACACTAACTATTTTCTACTGGTCTGTTGCACAATACTTTAGAATACTAATTGCATTCGACGGGTCTATTCACATTACTTTAGAACATTAACCGCATTTGACATGTCTATTTGGCAATACTTGAACTATATTTGACAGGTATTCCGCAATACTTTAAAACACTAACCTCGGTTTACGACGCTATTCCATAATACTATAAAACACTAATTGCGTTGGAAACTCGACAGGTTATTATTATTTGTAAATTTACTATTTCCCGTCGAAACTCGACGGGTTATTTACTAGTTTAATGTAAACCGATGTGAAATGGAGTATAATAATAAATAACTTTGGTTGGAGGAGTACGTACGTATCCATGTGAAGAAATAAATCGATCCGTGCAACAACAAATTAAAACTGTACCTTAACGTACATGTACAGGTTGGATGGATATGTAGTTATGTACTTCCTCGATCAGTCGCCCCTCGTGTGTGTATGCTATTTATTGCAACCACGATCTCATCATATCTTGGTCTAGTCTCCATCGATTTCATCAACCCTTGCAAAATTTTGCTGTATTCTTCGTGTCCTCTACTCATTAAATATATACTATGAACTGTTCTTAGTATCTTATTAGACGACGGTGTTATATACAAAAAATAGAATACAAAGGCACATGCTGGAGCCTACTGATTTGTGTTGACTAGCTAGGTAACTTGGGCTCGGCCACATGGTTCGGTGAGCAGGCTTGGTTATGATGAGACAAAAGAGTCCGGGAGGTGATGATTGCCAGGCTGGGGCCATAGGGTCGGCACCTCTGCCACGGTTGAGTCTAAATAAGAAGTCTTTTGGCTCAGCACAGTTTGACTTCTAGTGTTCGTCTTGGGTAGGACAACTTCACTTAGTTCATCCTTACTACATCGAACATATTCCACATCTATATGATATTTATTATCATCGTCACAAAGTTGTTGGAGAAGGCCTTAGTCATAGTTCTATTCTGAAAGCGTTTTGTTGAAATATGCTTTGTACACCAAACGGGGGAAGGGGCGGGGGTGGGGGATTTTTGTCGGAATGTGATATTGACACCTCTGTTTTGTTCGAATATTAAGAAAAAGAAACATTCCGCAAAAAATCATTTTAAAAAATTAGAATTTCTCACAACTTGCCCCAATAACATCATAACTAGGAAGAACGGGGAGTTCAAAATGGATGACATATCCGCACGGATATGTATCCCTCTATTTATTAATTAAATTAGATATGCAATGGGGTGTTTATGATAATGATGTGGTTGATATGTAACAGTTATACATTTTTGAGTTTATTGAACACTTATATGAATTTGTTTTTTCTAATTTGGTTGGTTAGTGTTCACTAAATTTATTTTTTTTAGCTTAAAATGTTAAATATATTAACAATATTTATATAAATTAAACGTATCCAACACGTATCTGTATTTTTTGTTTTTTAAGTTTTGACATATCGATCTGTCTCGTATTCGTATCCGCTTCCGTGCTTCTTAGCGTCATAATTTACAATAACTTTTTTTGTTTTTTTGCTCAACAAGAAATAAACTAAAACTACGCTACGAGGACAAGGTCCTCTACATCCTTATTTAAAAACGGGAGAAGAGATGAAGGCGGCCCCTCCCAAAGGCGAAGTCCCTCCATCTCATGTCCTAACTTGGCCAATGCATCCGCACACGCGTTCCCCTCACGTCTCGAGTTTTGTATGACACTTTCCCAAGGCTTGCGAAGAAGACTCCGCACGTCTTCTAGCAGGTTATGCAAGGGGTGATCCCTTGTATCCATGGATGTGACAAGCTTGTACATAACTTCAGTATCTTTGGCAGCCTCCTCTCCCAAGCCAACTGCAGGCCTTGCCGTAGGGCCAGGAGCTCCGCTGTATTGATTGTAATCTCCGAAAGTTTCTGGGAGAAGCCGAGAATCCACCCCCCATGCTCGTCACGTATCAAACCACCAGCAGCAGCTCCACGTGATGAGGCAAAAAGGCTAGCATCTGTGTTTAATTTACACCATCCCGCAGGAGGTGCATGCCAAACGACCGTTTCCCTGTTACCATGCGTTGTGGCATGAAGATTTCCAGCAAACACTGAGTTCATATCCTGCAGCATCGCCTTCACTTTGTACACCACCACCCGAACCGGTAACCTTTTATTCCGAAAAACAAATTCATTCCGAGATTTCCAAATATGCCACATAATTGCCAAGAACGCGAGCGGCCAAGGCGCAGAAGGGATTAAGATGTTATCAAAAGATTTCTTAAAAAGATTTTCAGCAATCCAACCCTCTTGTTGCACTGCCATGAACTCCTACCACTGGCATGGCTTGATACAGAACTCCCCCACCTCTCTGGCTAGGCTAATTTTACAATAACTTTAAAAAAGTTGATTATAAAAAATTTCAGGGGGGTGTACACATAATTTTTCCTATAACTTTTAAAAATCAATTAAACATTAAAGCGTATCCCAATGTCATAAATTTTGTAACATATATGTACAGCAATTAATACATTTGTGAACTGAATATGTTCATTTCAGAATGACAAATCTGATATATGATCTGCAAATATTTCCGAACTGAAAATATTCACGCACATTTTTCTTTAACGTAACTGTTGTATTTGATTTGTAAATTATAGGAGTCTCTTTTGACCCCCATATATTCTGGTTTGCTTTTACCTAGTGAGTAGAAAATTCTAACAAAATTTATTATTCCTTGATCCATATCTTAATCATCACTTTGAGTAGAAAATTCTAACAAAAGGCTTATTATTCATACATAATAATAATTCCATAAAGTGAATAATTTATAGCAACAACAAGGAACATTTCATTGTCACTCTCACTGTTGACACTTAATTAACATTATTATTCTTAAAGTCAATCAATCTAATACAGTAATATATAAAAAGAAGAAAATATAAGCGCACATGACTTTTTTTGTTTGGAGAATAATGTGAACGAACATGTCAGCTGGAAGTTTCCTGCTGCCAAATTTGCTCCAAAAAGGATACTTCCACTCCATTTCCTCCGCATTCCATTCTCTCTTATATAAACCCAAACCAGATGTTTTCTGCAATAACATACCCAAAACAGTACTCCCCTGAATCTTCCATACCAGGACTATTATTAGCCCGGTTTTCCGTGATCGAATCGAATTCAACCAACCGCAACAAGAATGTCGTATCTTGATTTAGACTTCGATTTCGATTCGCTCAGGCAGCAACATGAATTGGTCAACAAGTTGCTACATTCTCCAGATACGAAGCTCGAAATAATCGAGCAGGGGCACGAAAAATGGGCCTGTCAGGTCTCGGAAGCCGCCCTAAGAATGGCTGATTCTTGTGCTGCTGCCAAGGATCTTGTTATCCTTGTCAAGGACCATCTCCAGAGTCTGAAATCCGCATTTCGTCGTATCCCTTCCGCTCGTGATCAGGTGGCAGGACACAGTTTCGAGCCTTACCGTGTTCCTAGGAAGCAGCTAAAGAAAGCGATCCTGAGGAGGCTAGATTCTCTCCAGGGAATGAAGACTGCGTATATTGTGGGCTCTACCACGCCACCAGGAGAACAAGATCAGAGCCTGGAGGTGGTGGTGAACATGTTGAGGGAAGTGAGAGCGACAACTTTGTCGATTGTTCGGTCTCTTATGTCACTCATTGCGATGCCTAATCCGAAAACTAAACAGGGTTCGTCCCGTAAGGAGCCTATGTTTAGACTTAAACTGACCCGCGTGGACAGTTTAAGTTTCTGGGAGAAATGTGCGGTTTCTGATGCGTCCACGGTGGCAAAAAGGCTGGATGAGGTGGAAGTTGCGGTGGATGACATGGAAGCTGAGTTGGAAAGAATGTTTAGAAGGTTGATCAGGACTAGGGCCTCTCTTCTGAACATACTTACGACCTAATTTTGCACGAGGACCGGTCGTCCCTATGTATCATTGTTCGTAGTAGAGTGGTACATGAAGTAGGGCATAAAGATCCGGTTAGATTAACTACTGTAGATTAAATTAACTACTGTAGATTAAGCACCTGATGAGTTCAAAAGTAATGTTTGATCTGCCTAACAATGTTCGGGAAAATATTCGATATTGTTTGGTATACAACAGAAATCTTATAATTGTCTCAAAGTATTCCCTTTGCCTCCTATACTAGTCATTTTCGATTTTTTTAAATATGTCAGATTTAATGATTCTGTTAGTCATTTGACAACCTTAGTTGTCAAGATATGCTAATCACTAATTAAGTTGTTTCAGTCTGAAGGAAAATCTGAATTGAACTTATGTAATATATTCTTAGACTATCCTCAACACTAATTTTCTCCACGGATAAGCAAATCACAGGCAATTGCAAGGATATTTCCAAGAAGCCGCAAGCTCTGATTTTCAGGCGTGAGGGGTGAAGCCGGGTACATGAACAATTCCTCACAGCTTCTACCAGCAATAGAGGCCCTTCGGGCGTGTAAGAAAAGACCTTGAAAGTTCTTGCTACTGAGATCATCAGGCGCAGTTTGTAGATCAATTAGAGCATCAAAGTAATTAGGGATGGGCATAAAATTCGAAATCGAAAATCCAATTCGAAAATCTGACGATCCGAAACCAAACCGATCCGATCTGAATTTTCAGATCGGATCGGATTAAAATCCGTGGATTATCGGATTAATCCGATCCGATCTATATATATATATATATATATATATATATATATATATATATATATATATCTATATATATATATATATATATATATTTTTTTTTTTTTATTTTTTTTTATTTTTTATTTTTTATTTTTTTATTTTTTTTTTCAAAAACCTACTATATATATACTAAAGCCTAAGAAACACTAACCCTAGAATTTCCCATTTCCCTTTTTGTTTCTTCTACTCTCTCGCCTAACCCTTCTGCCTCTTCATCCATCCATGCCTTCATGATCCTTCATAATCATTTCTTCTTCATCCATGCCTTCATACTCATTCCTACCTTCAATTTCCTTTAGCATATAACCCACGCGATCGAAAGGAATATTTAGCATATAACCCACGCGATCGAAAGGAATATTGAGCGATCCACGAAGATAACAGAGGATCTATCTCAGCTGCCGTGGATTCTCCGCAAGAGAAGGGCTGTTGATTAATTTGGATTGAAAAAGAATCTTCGAAGAGAGGTCAAATGGGTGTGTAGTAGAATGTGTAGTAGAAGTAATTAATTAAGTAATTAATTATGGATGAGTATTGGAATTTATTTTTTTCTATCTTCATTCTTGAGTTAGAATTTTACCAAATTTTGGATTAAACGGATTAATCCGATTATCCGAAACCGAACCAAAATTTCGATCGGATTTCAGATTGACCAAATTCTGCATTTTCGGACCGGATTAATCCGAAGTTCGGATCGGATTTGATCCGATCCGCCCCATGCCCAGCCCTAATAGTAATAACCATAGCATTGGCGCAAATTGTTTCTGAGTGGTAAGTCTGCTGCCCCTCCACGGACAAGCTTAGGGCTTGTATAAGAATAGGCTAATACTTCACGGACAAGCTTAGGGCTTGTATAAAAATAGTTTTTGTGTGAGAATGTTAAAACATCAATTAAAACAAATACGAGGGAGTACCAATCTATTTAAAACCAGAAGAAAAATTACTATACTTCAACGCTTTGTGTTTGTGAACAGACGAAAAAAAGTCGAATCAAAACATACATAACAGCATAGCATAACGTTCATCATCTTTTTTCTGACAAGTACTGTATTTTATTTTGCATAAACCGAAACAGAGATACCAAATGGACTCTAATAACAAGAATATAAGGTGCTGCTCCATCCAGCTGTAGCAGTTCAATGCAGTCCTGGGAAAAATAATATAATTTGATCAAAAGCCCAATATTGGCAAAATGACGACAGCAAAATGTACAACGAACGAATATAAGCATAATTTAAATTCAAATAAACTTTATGAGCCCATGTTAGGTAATTTTGAATAGTCATGAATCATGAACAGAATCCCAGAACATGTTACAAGTTTCAATCCATTGCATGACTCAGGCAACTCTAATCCCCTCACAACCAAATGAATAACCATAATTATGATACAGAGAAATGAATGAGCTCAAATTGCAAGCTGTACTGTGGAAAGGTATGGACTGTGGGACTATGGGAGCAACTCAGGTTTCCATACAAAAGCTTTAAGAGAAAGAAATGTAGCTGGTTTAGTATTTAATATACACCCTTTTGAGTGTAAATGGTAGTCCTGGATAGAATGGCAAGTAAGTTGTGAAAATATCGACCATGGTTTTAGGTAGGTAGTGATTTTGATGCCACATAGAAATCTATTGAACCCGGTTCACTTACAATAGCATAATTAAAATTTCCAGAGAAAGGTAGGGTATAAAGCAATTCACTTGGAAACCAAGCCATAAAAAGTTGATATTAGTAGATTACATCGACATAACTCGAATTATGTAAATAATACTCTAAATGCATAATACTCTTTACATGTCAATGAAACTTCTACCATAAAGAATAAAAATTACCTAATGGTGGTCATCATGGCCATCCCATGGGTGCCTCCAGCCCTAAGAGCATGAACAGAGAAAGATTACAAAATAAACTAATCGAGAAAGTAACATTGTGAAATCAATACGTAATAAATGGAATGTTGACTGTGCAACAAAAGGTTGGCCAGATGATTTTGAAAGCAAGGCACAGAAGGTGCAGAAATTCTAAACTGTCTAAATATATCAGTCAATTTAAAATGCTCAAATTTGTGGTTAGAGTGAGACATGAGTATTGCTCATAGTGCTAGCAATCTGAAATGCAAGAAGTGTTTGCATGAATTTGATATCACAGAATGCTGTGTATCATTCAGTGAAGCGATTCACATCAAATCATGTATTTAAAGAAAACAGTACTAAAGTAATATATTCACAACTGATTGAAATAAACAAATCTGTTCCAAAGTGAAACTAACACAGTTCAAAGAGTGATGGCCCTTAAGATTACAAAAAAAGAGAGAAAAAAAAGTGTGCGACACAAGTCAGCAGTTATCTCACCAGTACAACTGGACCATCTTTCTTTGCCCTATAGAGAACCCAAAACCTGTCAAAATACAGGATGTTATATAGACAACTTTACAGGTTCATTTTCCCTGAGAGGTAATTGAAAGCTATCAATAAAAAGACAAAATAAAAACTAAAACAATAGACAGTAATCATGAACAAGCACAAGAATATGTTGTGAAGATTTCAGCAATGTTGCAGTCTGATCAGATCCGATGTCAAGGTTAGAAGTTCGTGAACCAGATAATTAAAGCTTTAAAAACAGTTAATCTATCAGACGGCAAGTATATAAACCATTAATTTTTATTATTTTGTTAAGACAGGAAAAAGAAGAATCTGTATGTTCATTATCTTTAATGTGTCCTCAACGACCAGATGTTAAAAGTTAACATTAATGTCAGTTACCACTTACCACCACTCAAGTGATAGTGTGATACTCAGTGACATAAATGTAGATTGTAGTACATGTCAATCACTTCTTACTCTCTGTAACTTCCATATATCCATTGTAACTAAGCAAATGGGAAAGCCTATTGTAATTGCATTTTGCTTGCACAGGAGATATCTATTGATCAGGAACATATGCATTGCGTCAATTACGATTATAACTAATCGGAAATCGAATATATGCCAGGGTTGGAGAAGGTTTAACAATGAAGAAAAATGGGTTCTCAGATTTGTTATTCCTGAACATAACAATTTTCTTAGTAAAAAAAAAAAAAAACAATTTTCTTAGTAACAACCCCAATCTAAAACTTCCTACATTACATCACAGAGCTTGGATGGCAAAGAAAACATAGGTCACCTTAGTCATCTGAAACAGAACAAGGGAAGAGCTTCATCTTAGATTACCTAAACCTATGTGTTCCTCTGAGCTATGCATGGATATGGATAATGTCCAAGAAGCAATTTCGTTTTTTTTCCAGAGAAACTAGTTAACTAAAAGATAATCGAAAGACAGAGAAACACTTGATTTAGACAATTACCCGAGGTCTACTTGCAACAAACAAATATTTCACTGTCTCTACCAAATGTCAGAATATAGTTACTCGGAAAATGTTTAAGTATGGCAAATGAAGTGTCCTTATAACTAAAAGCAGCATTCAGTTTTTGAATGACTAAGCTCACTGATGAACAGCATACTACTTGGAAAAATTAGCAACAAAAGCCAATAAGCTGAAATTACCAAACACCCAACCAGCTGAATAAATTCAACACTAAATATTCTTAATCAAATCAACAACAATTTCAGCTGAATGGCGAAAGGAGAACTCAAAGTATTACATCAACACTAAGCATACATATCATCTGAGATCGGAAATAGTAATCCGTAGTGAAATTAGGTTTTCTTATTCCTCGATTGACTGTGAAAGACAGACGACCAGAGAAGCAACCTTTCAGATTCAATTGCAGTTTCACAGATTCAGCCAGATCTAACATGTTTGTTTGTTTGTGTAAATAATGGAAATCGATAGAAACAATTGGAGATGATATTTACCACATGACGGCACAGAGGCCTTTGCCGGTGACAGTGTGCCAGCGCTTGGGCTGATGGACTGTCATTCCTTTGTACGTTACGCCATGGCCGTGTCCACCACCTCCCATTATAGCTGCTGCTTTTCGACTGTAAATCTACTCGAGAAATTTTGGGGTTAAACTTTATCGAAGGTCGTCGATTTGGGGGAGACGAAAAAGATAATAGTATCAGGGTCAAAATGGGAACGATAAGAATTTACATTACAACGGTGATTCGGTGGGTTAACTCAGCGAATTGCGTACCGAGCACACTCTGTGGACTTGGGACCGTAAATCTCGCATTATTACGCTTTAATATCCATAAGCTCACGAACGAAGATATAATAATAGTTCTTCATCCAAAAACTCATAGCTCGAGTACTAACCACTAATTTAATCTGCTAAAGTCCGATCCTTTGGGTCGGTGGGGTCTCTATAGTTGTTTTAATACGAATCAGAGTACAAGAGCGGAGTTCGTAATGCGTGGATCATTTACCCATATTTTATTTCTTAATTTTGAGCCCAACTTCTCTTATTAAACTGCTTGCGTAACATTTTGACTTTATTTCCAAATTGATACTTAAACATAATCTTTTTACTGAATCCCTCCCCATGACTACCTTCTATTTTTAAACTAACCTAGTTAGCTCATATTCTTTTTTTCCAACAACAAAAACTTGTTTACGTGAAACCCTACCAACCACCTTTACCGTCAGAATCTTTTCTTCTAGCCATGCTCACCTCAAAAGGGAGAGAGGAGCAAAGAGGAAGGCAGCAATGGAAGAAAGCTTTAGCAAACCTACTTTTCTTTCGTTTCTCGAACTCAAGGCAAGTTTCTTTACAAATTGCACACAAGTTTCTATTATTTATGATTCATGTGTTATGCTCGCTCATGCTTGATTGTGCTACATGGTTATTCTTAGGACCGACCACATATGTTTAATGATCTTAAGGAGACTCATTTTTAATTAGTGGCATAGTATGTGATATTGAGAGTGTCGTGCTAAAATATCGTGAAGGTTTCATTTGTTCTTGCACATTTTAATTTGTCTTGACCAATTTTTATTTTTCAACTTTACTTTTTATGTTTTACCTTCAACTAAATTCTCAGTCAATTTTGTCCATAAAAATACAATAAATTGTAGAAACCAAAAGGGTGTTAAGATTTAAGAATAACAATTGACGTTTCCAAATAATACTATATCATCTTGATGTTATCCTTTAAATTTCAACAGAACACTAATATTAAAGGTCTAGTAATATTTAAATATGAAGTTGGTGAGTGTAAACATCAAAATATATAGAAAAATAATTCAACAACATGGCCCATTAGCTCAGTTGGTTAGAGCGTCGTGCTAATAACGCGAAGGTCGCAGGTTCGAGACCTGCATGGGCCACATTTTGTTTTGGTTTTGGGTTTCCATGTTTTCCATTCTTTAGGCTTCCACCAGAGCTCCAAACAAAAGTGAAGAAGTCATATTAAGTCAAGGAGATCAAAGACGTCCTTTTAGCAAGAACTATAGCAGTTCTTCATGAAAGCCTCATAGATTCAAGAACAAGTTTCGAAGACCTTTGAACCAACATTAATAGAAGACCGAACACCATCACAAAACTCGTGGAGATACTCGCTCAAAGAACAAAGCAGCAACACTCGTCGGATTCAAATCAAGCCCTTGTGACCCTTAAAGAAGCATTCGTAGCGAAGATCAAGTTAAATCCTTGGCGTTCAATCCAAGATCACGGTCAAGCCCTTGCATATTGAAGTCATCCAAATCAAAACATATCCTTTTTTAAGTTTGAGATCAAGTTGCGAAAGCCCTCAGATTGAGGCATCGAAGTTAAGTTCCCCATCCTAATCAAAATTGAAGCACAAAAGCCTTTGAAGAAGAAGGGGATACACAATTCAAGAAGTTCTAGACAAAGTCAGCAACTTCCCTTGCAAAGTCCATCAAGGCAACATGAAGTTAACAACCGATAGCCACCAACTTCAAGTGAAGATTTAAGAACAGGAGGTGAAGACCCTTGAATCAACAAACACAAGAAGTTAATAACTATCAATCGCGAACTTCAGACAAGTGAAAGCATCATCTCAAGATATAAGGTGTGAAGGCCATTGGGTAAAAAATAAAAAAGGATAGAGACTTCCAAGTCAACCATGAGAAGTCCAAAGCATCAAAGTTCCTTAACTTCTAGGTTGTACGATTTTAGCTTATTTTAACATGGTCAGCATTAGAAGCTTCGATAATTCTTCCGTGGGTCATGACTAATGATCACATATGCATTTTTCTTCTATATCTTGATCCTGTCATGAATACTTCTAGCTGCCTGTCTTGAAATATACTTCGAGGGGCTTAGGATACATATAGGTAGATGTGACTTCTCGCAGTGTTAGGATGTTTGAAACGTTGTAATGACGTATCGTAGATATGCACTCTCAATCTCAATAGTAATTGAAACATAATTTTAGAGTCTAAACTTCAAAAAAGATCAATACATTTTAATTTTAATAGTAGTAATTTGATTAGAAATTTATCATGAATTTTGCTCGAGTTTTCTCAAGAAATTCAACTTTGAATCTTCATGAACCCCATCTCACCGTATGTCCTCAAGGAGACCATATATTCTCGTGCAGCATATTTAATTTAAGTTCCGGCCATGAGTTGGGAGTATTTGCATTTTGTTTTTCCTACCGTCCAATCAAACACACAACTCTATTATGTACTTGACTTTCCATGGTGTCGCTCTCTTTCATCATCATCTTCCTTTCAACCCTCTATATAGTAGGTAGGTCTATATCTGCACCACACTAGCAGACGCACTTCACCATATCAGGCCATCATTTTTTTACCACTACACCAAAAATAATTTCCAACTTGTCTAATTAACCAAAAAGCCAAACATTTACAATCATCAGTTCATCACAATTCACAGTGCCATGGCAGAAACAGATCCCCGGAGCGGCTACTGCAAGTCAAACTCCACCTTCTACAGCAAACGCACCCCCATTACCTTACCCGCCAACCAATCCCTAGACGTCACCACCTTCATCTCCTCCCGCGCCCACCACGGAACCACCGCCTTCATCGACTCCGCCACCGGCCGCCGCCTCTCCTACTCCGACCTCTGGCTCGCCGTCGATTCAGTCGCTTCCTCACTCTCCTCCGACTTCCACATCCGTAAAGGCCACGTCATCCTCCTCCTCTCACCCAACTCAATCTACTTCCCAATCGTCTGCCTCGCCGTCATGTCACTTGGCGCCATAATCACCACCACCAACCCGCTCAACACCGCCGGAGAAATCGCCAAGCAGATCTCCGATTCCAAACCTGTCCTCGCATTCACCATTACTCCGCTCCTCCCCAAAATCGCTGCCTCAAACCTCCCAGTCATACTCCTAGACGACGCCGTCTCAAATTCAAACGGATCAAAAGATTTGAAAATAGTGACGTCGATAGAGGAAATGATGAGGAAACAGCCGAGTCAAACACGTTTCAAAGAGCGAGTCAACCAGGACGACACGGCGACACTCCTCTACTCATCAGGCACGACCGGAGCGAGCAAAGGCGTCGTCTCTTCACACAAAAACCTGATCGCGATGGTTCAAACGATCGTCGGCCGGTTCCGGCTCGACGAAGGCCACAGCACGTTCATATGCACAGTCCCTATGTTCCATATCTACGGACTAGTCGCGTTCGCAACCGGTTTAATCGCGTCCGGTTCGACTGTCGTGATTTTATCCAAATTCGAAATGGACGAGATGCTAATGGCCATTCAGAAATACTCCGCCACTTACTTGCCTTTAGTTCCTCCGATTCTAGTAGCGTTGATTAACAATTCTGATGCTATTACGAGAAAGTACGACTTGCGGAGCTTGCAATCTGTGCTATCAGGTGGAGCGCCGCTGAGCAAGGAGGTGATCGAAGGGTTTGCGGAGAAGTATCCTGGAGTGAAGATACTGCAGGGGTATGGGCTGACTGAGTCTACTGGGATTGGAGCGTCGACGGATTCGTTGGAGGAGAGTAGGAAGTATGGTACGGCGGGGCTGTTGTCGCCGAGTATGGAGGCGAAGATCGTGGATCCGGAGAGCGGTGTGGCCTTGCCGGTTAACCGGACCGGTGAGCTGTGGCTCAGGGGACCATCCATCATGAAAGGTACGGTTAATGACTAGTGAGTGTAGTACTTTATTTGTGTAACGTGGCCAATTATATTTTAAAATATTAAAGGACTAAAGCTAGTGGGAATATTTTAGAAAGAGTGATTTGTTTAGCGGAACATTCCAAATCTCGTGGCGATATAATATCACCAGTGGCCTTTGTCTATGAGGCATCAAACAGCATGTTTGTCATCTTTTATGGTACTCCAACTTAACTTTTCTTGTCTTTTAGATCTACTTCTACCGTGGAATCTGTCTATATTAGATTATGGTAGTTCATTTCTTGATGACCATGAAGTCAAGAACAGGTCAAATAGTTTTTACCCGAGTGTCAAGCTGAGCCCAAGGTGGCAAGGTCCCTGGTTTGATGTGTCATTATTTACTCTCTGTAGCACTGTTGACTGTATCATCCAAGAATTAATGTTAAACACAAACTACTTCACTTTTAGGCCCAAAGTTGAATGGTGTCAGATCATAGTTATAAAAGTTGGCGCGATATTATGAGATATAATGAACAGATACATTTGATTACGATAAAAATAGGGGGTCGAATGGTAAGGATGCTGGAGTAGCAGATAAAGGTCGGGAGTTAAAACCACGACGAAAACATAAGGTGGTTTTGGATATTTGGAATTATAAGGTGGTTGAGGAATAATATATAAGTAAGAGTAGAGTAGGTTAAATTGGCAGTTAAAAAAAAAAAGTACCAAAGTTGGCTTCTTAATTATGAATGAAGATGAAGTTACATAAAAAGTCAAACTAGTTTTGCATTTTTAATTTTTAAGCAAAACTTTTATTCAGAGTCAAAATAGTTTTGCATTTAGCATGATGGGTTTGACAAACAATGAAGAGGCACTACTAATCCATGCATGCATGTGGATATTGCAGGTTACTTTTTCAATGAAGAGGCAACAGCATCAACCCTAGATTCAGATGGATGGTTAAGAACAGGAGATCTGTGCTACATTGATGAGGATGGTTTCATTTTTGTAGTAGACAGGTTGAAGGAACTCATCAAGTACAAGGGTTATCAGGTGAATGCTATGACCCTGTTTCTTAAATTTCATTGCCAGAACCTGAATTCTTTGTAGAAACAAGTACTCAACATTCTGGAATTAACCTAGAAAACTAACTTACAAGTGGTTTATTTTTCAGGTTCCTCCTGCAGAATTAGAAGCTTTGTTACTTACACACCCTGAAATATCTGATGCTGCTGTTATACCGTAAGTGCCCTTGATCTCTTACTTTGCATCAAAATTAAGAACTCAACCGAATGAACTTCTATCATCTGATGTTATACATTAGGTTCCCGGATAAAGAGGTTGGACAATTTCCTATGGCTTATGTGGTGCGCAAAGCTGGAAGTTCTCTGTCAGAGAGTGCAGTCATGGATTTTGTTGCGAAACAGGTAAAATTTATTATACAATTTGAGGTTTACTATTTACTGCATGTTTTACTTTTGCCCTATCTCAATAGCAATGCAGACTCGAAATCTATACTTGATTGTAAACTGGTTGTAGGTGGCTCCGTACAAGAGAGTTCGAAGAGTGGCATTCGTAGCTGCTATTCCCAAGAATCCATCAGGCAAGATACTTAGGAAAGATCTGATAAAGCTGGCTCTTTCAAAATTGTGAATAACATATGCTGCATTTGCTTATAGAGGTTGAAAATATTGAATTTATGTTGTGTAAGGCAATACTTTGTTGAGTTAAAACTTAAAAGTTTGTTATTATCTGTAGATGATAATATGTATCACAATTCACAAGTATCTGACCAAATAAATAATTCATGTGTTAAGCTTTTAAGTTTTATGTGATGTAAAAGATACTAGCAGTATATATATATATATATATCATCGTGATCATTTCAACATATGATACAGATTCTCTTTATAGTTCTTACCAGCTAATTTGTTCATACGTAAACCTATTTTAACTTGTTCGTTTTACTTTAGAGTACCAAAACCGAACCTCCATTAACTTAAGAGTACCAAAATTGAAATTTTCCCAGAACTCCACCAATAGTTCTAGTTGACATCCATTTCCAAGTTCCAGCTTCCAACCATCATCACAGGCTTTCAAGTTTCACAGCTATGGCTAAAACAGACCCTCGTAGTGGCTACTGCAAATCAAACTCCACCTTCTACAGTAGACGCAGCCCCGTTCCATTAACCGCCAACCAATCCCTAGACATCACAACCTTCGTTTCTTCCTGTGCCCATTACGGCACCACTGCATTCGTGGGCTCTGCCACCTGTCGCCGCCTCTCCTACTCCAACCTCTGGCTCGCCGTAGAATCAGTTCTTCCTCACTCTATATCTCCTCCGACTTCCTTCCACATTCATAAAGGAGACGTCATCCTCCTTACACCGAACTCAATCTACTTCCCTATTGCCTGCCTCGCCGTTATGTCACTTGGTGCCATAATCACCACTGCAAATCCGCTCAACACCGCCGGAGATATCCCTAAACAGATATCCGATTCAAAACCTGTCCTCACATTCACCATTACTCAACTCCTGCCAAAAATCGCCGATTCAAACCTACCTGTCATACTCCTAAACGATAATTAATTCAAATGGATCAAAAAATTTAAAAATAGTGACTTCAATAGAGGAAATGTGGAAATGATGACAAAACAACCGAGTCAAATACGAGTCACGAAGGGTGGAGCCCCACTGAGCAAGGAGGTGATTGAAGGGGTATGCACTGACTGAGTCGACTGGAGTTGGAGAAACTAGGAAGCATGGGGGTTGTTGTCCCCGAGTATGGTGTATGGAGGCGAATATTGTGTATCTGGAGAGTGGTGAAGCGTTGCCAGTTAACCGAACCAGTGAGCTTTGGCTCATGGGACCATCCATTATGAAAGGTATGGTGTTAAGAGGCATTTAACAATGATGATTCGATACTCAATGTACACTGATCTGATGCATACATGACTACATGTTGATATTGCAGGTTACATTTTCAATGAAGAGGCAACAGCATCAACTCTAGATTCAAATGGTTGGTTAAGAACAGGAGATTTGTGCTACATTGATGATCAGGATGGTTACGTTTTTGTAGTCGTTTAAGGAACTCATCAAGTACAAGGGCTATCAGGTAATGCTTTCGAATTTCACTTCCAAAAGGATAAGCAGAACTCGTTGAAAATAAGATTTTGCACAAGGTTCAACCAGGAACATTGACTTGTAGCTAGTTTCCCTTTCAGGTCCCCCCTGCAGAATTGGAAGCTTTGTTACTCACTCATCCTGAAATAACTGATTCTGCTGTTATATATACCGTGAGCTTTCATCGTGTTCTATCCGTACTGATCTTATCTTAAATTAAATGTTGTAATATGCATGTTTTGTGCAATAGGTTCCCTGATAAAGAGGTTGGCGAAATTCCTATGGCTTACGTGGTACGCAAAGCAGGAAGTTTGTTATCAGAGAGTGTAGTCATGGATTTTGTCGTGAAACAGGTGAACTTAACTTTATTTTTTAATCCAACTACTGGCTTTTTTTACTTGCACAATCTGAGACTAGGCTAAAACTTTTCATAAACTTCTTGTCATAATAGGTCGCTCCATACAAGAGAGTCCGGAGAGGGGCATTCGTGGCCTCAGTTCCTAAAAATCCATCAGGCAAGATTTTAAGAAAGGATCTTATAAAACTGTCTCTTTCAAAAATGTGACTGAAAGCATCGATTTTTCACCTGTGTAAGCGTACGTACTTTGACTTACAGTTCTGCTACATTCTGTTGATTCACAGATGTATCAGATAGTTCTAATAAAAAAAAATAGTGTTGTGTATATATATATTCTAGCTTTGATGCAAACTGCAAACAGACTTTTCACTGTAAATGCAACTGTTCAAACCACAAATTCTCAGACAATTGAAAAATGGGCTAATTCAGCTTTCTAGGCACCTTACATTGTCATACATGCTATTACATTACATGACTAGAAGTTATGCTATCTATCAGTGCTACTCGATACGCCCAATCGTCAAAAACAGGATTGAACTGCTAAAGACAAACAAAATACAAAATGACATTCGACTCTATCCAACCTAATCTTAGTTGTCGGTCACACATCTCAAATTTACAGGACTATCAAGAACAAAAATTCACCCACGAGTCATGAACCAGATGAAAGAACCGGAGTAACCATCAAATCTTGATCCCGTTCCTGTATTGTACAAAAAAGCCCCTAATCGACAAGACACCTTGTCTACATTCCCAGCAGAATGCTTCCGCAACAAACAAAGTATGTTCTCCACCACTTCTTTCTCACAAGGAACCTGTAACCGACCATCAGCTGTCGAGCCATACTCCTCTTCCGCCATATCCAGCAGAACTCAAAAAATGGGATGGTTTAGATAACACAACGGGACAACAAATCGTTTGCTATCCTTTGAGTAAACAACAAAATGACCCTTTCTTCTCCACTTATCCATGATGTTCCGCAGTCTTTTCGAGCGTCCCTTCATGGAATCTAACATCAAGAGTTTTAAGTCTTTTGAGCTAGAATATTGGTCTTCTTTCACCATTTTTTCATTTGCAGACCACTGGTATGGTAACACTATTTATTCAACTTATCATGCATATGGTATTATGGTTATCCTAGAGTCTAGCTTCTGTCAGAGTTGTATCTGTAGGAGCCAAACAATCTTGCTTAACTTATGTATTCCATTTGCTAATGGCATCTTACACTGAAAATCTTGGATTCGGGTTCTGTTGGTTTATAATTAAGTTAAGGTCAATTTCACAACTAGATTGCACTGTATCAATTAACATTGTTGGACAACATATTAACAGAATGTCAGAACACCATAGTAATGTGTATTGAGCCATATTAACTCTTGCTTGAATGGTCCGGACAATAATCCGCTACCAAGAGAATTTTTCGACCATGCATTTGTTTATCCATCAACGAACATACACGTTAAAACCTCTTCATATTAATAAATTATTAATTTATCGATTATATAATATCTCGCTAAATTAATAAAATTCTCCAATCCCAACAATATTAATGTATAGAGGTTTTACTGTAGTAATAATCAAGATACTCAACTTACACAGTGATAGAGCCATAATAATCAAGATTAGGATGAACTTTGTAACTATCCTGCCTCAACACTAATTTTTTCCATGGATAAGCATATCACAGGCCATTGCAACGATATTTCCAAGAAGTAGCAAGCTCTGATTTTCAGGCGTGAGGGGTGAAGTCGGGTTCAAGAACAAATCCCAACAGTTTTTACCAGCAATAGAGGCCCTTTCGGCGTGTAATAAACCATCTTGAAAGTTCTTACTACTGAGATCATCATGCGCAGTTTGGAGATCAATTAGAGCATCAACGTAATAACCATAGCATTGGCGCAGATTGTTTCTGAGTGGTAAGTCTGTTGCCCCTCGAAGCAATGTGCGAATTTTGGTTTCTGCTGCAGTGGCATTAGACTGCGCCCTGGTGAGAGCTATGGATGCAAGCTCTGATGTTGTAGCTTGTTTAACTGTCGAATCTGCCCCGAAAACATACAAGCAAAAGTCGAGATACATTGCTCTATCACATAATTCATCCAACCTGCTAGCAGATGTTCCTGAAATTGACAGTCAGGGTTGGAGTCAGAAATAGAAATTATTGAAGGCCTCAATGTGTGCCAATCTTGTATAATTAGAGCTTCTTGGGATATTTAAAACATGTAAAGTGGAGAAATGATTAAGAAAACAATACTGAGACAATAATAAAAAACATAAAAGAGTTATGCAAGTACCAATTGCAGCAGTAGTAAGGATGGTGAGGAGAAATATGAAGTTTTGGAACACCATATTCCACTTTGTTGTTTTCGTTCGAAAGAAAATCTGAATTGAACTGAAGTGTTTATGAAAAAAAGAGCAGAGACTTCGTCTAGTTTTATTACTTTATATCTAAGCTTTTGATGAATAGAAGTTGATTTGTATTACCTAATTTAATAATATAGGAAAGTAATCAATGAGGATGAATAAAATCAGAGAAATTTAGTGAAATTTGTAAAGACAAAATCTTTATATATAAGGAAAATTAATACCTCTCTTAATTAGTCAAAATATTGTACATAATCTCGTAATTTATAAATTTACTAATGAGGTATTTCTTTTATTGTTTAGGAAAATTACAAGACTTGCTCTTTAATTTAAATGTAACTGATGGATAATAATACCAATATTTTTTTATTTATAAGTGTGTCAAGAATAAAAATGCAATAAATTGAAGAAACCAGAAGGGTGTCAAGAATAACAATTAACGTTTCCAAAATAATATATTATCTCTAAATTTCAAGAGAATACTAATATTAAAGGTCTAGTAAATATGTAGTTGGTAAGTGAAAACACTAAGATATATAAAAATAATTATCAACATGGCCCATTAGCTCAGTTGGTTAGAGCGTCGTGCTAATAACGCGAAGGTCGCAGGTTTGAGACCTGCATGGGCCATTTTGTTTTGGTTTTGAGTTTCCATGTTTTCCATTCTGGATTTAACCAAGAAAACTAACTTACAGGCGGTTTATTTTTCAGGTTCCTCCTGCAGAATTAGAAGCTTTGTTACTTACACACCCTGAAATATCTGATGCTGCTTTTATACCGTAAGTGCCCTTGATCTCTTACATTGGCATTAAAATTAAGAACTCAACCAAATTAACTTCTATCATCTGATGTTATACATAGGTTCCCGGATAAAGAGGTTGGACAATTTCCTATGGCTTATGTGGTGCGCAAAGCTGGAAGTTCTCTGTCAGAGAGTGCAGTCATGGATTTTGTTGCGAAACAGGTAAAATTTATTATACAATTTGAGATTTATTAATTACTCCATGTTTTACTTTTGCCCTATCTCAGTAGCAATGCAGACTAGAAATTTGCTTGATTATAAACTGGTTGTGGGTGGCGCCATACAAGAGAGTTCGAAGGGTGGCATTCGTAGCTGCTATTCCCAAGAATCCATCAGGCAAGATACTTAGGAAAGATCTGATAAAGCTGGCTCTTTCAAAATTGTGAATACATATGCTATGCATTTGCTTATAGAGGTTGAAAATATTGAATTTACAATGTTGTGTAACTAAGGCAATACTATGTTGTGTTAAAAGTTTGTTATTATCTGTAGATGATAATATGTATCACATGTATCTGACCAAATAAATAATTTATGTGTTAAGCTTATCACCTTGATCATTTCAACATAGTCTCTTTTTAGCTCTTACCAGCTAATTTGTTTCATACATGAACCTATTTTAACTTGTTCGTACTTTAGAGTACCAAAACCGAACTGAGTACCAAAACTGAAATTTTCCCAGAACTCCACAAATAGTTCTATCTGACATCCATTTCCAAGTTCCAGCTCCCAACCGTCATCACAGGCTTCACCAGCTATGGCTAAAACAGATCCTCGGAGCGGCTACTGAAAATCAAACTCCACCTTCTACAGCAAACGCAGCCCCGTTCCATTACCCGCAAACCATTCCCTAGACATCACAACCTTCATTTCTTCTTGCGCCCACCACAGCACCACCGTATTCACCGCCTCCGATGCCACCGGTCACCGCCTCTAGTACTCCAACCTCTGGGTCGCCGTAGAGTCAGTTGCTTCCTCACTCTCCTCCAACTTCCACATCCGTAAAGGAGACGTTATCCTCCTTACACCGAACTTAATCTACTTCCCTATCGCCTGCCTCGCCATTATGTCACTTGGCACCATAATCACCACTGCAAATCCGCTCAACACTGCCGGAGATACGCTAAACAGATCTCTGAATTCAAATCGTGTCCTCGCATTCACCATTACTCAGCCAAATTAACTTTTATCATCTGATGTTATACATTAGGTTCCCGGATAAAGAGGCTGGAATGGTATATGTGGTGCGCAATACTGGAAGTTCGTTGTCACAGAACAGGTGAAGTAAAACTGATTATACAATTAAAGATTTAGCAGTGCATGTATGCATGTGTTACTTTGTCCTATCTCAAGAGGAATGCAGAGTAGAAATTTCACTTGATTATATAAACTGGCTGTACAGGAGAATTCAAAGAGTGGCATTCATAGCTGCTATTCCTAAGAATCCATCAGGCAAGATACTTAGTAGAGATCTGATAAAGCTGGCTGTGTAAAAAATGTGAATACATATGCTATACACTACTACTATTCTAGGTCCATTGTTGAGCAAAACTTGGAGTGGCAACAGATGACAGATGGAGGTGTGTTTAGCATGAAAAAAGCTTATCTTATATGCAGACCTTCCATTCCCTCTGTCCCTTGGAAGGAACTGGTACATAATAATGCAGCCACCCCAAGAGCTCGTTTTGTTTTATGGTTGGCCTTAAGAAATCGACTTGCTACCAAGGACAGATTGGTACAGTTTGGAATAGAAGTTGAGAAGACTTGTGTATTTTTTGTGAGCTGGCTGATGAAAATATCAATCACCTATTCTTTGCTTGCCCAATTATTGCTGAAGGTTGGAAGCTCTTGCTTTCTTGATCAGGACATACGAGATCTGTGCTTGACTGGGATGGTGAAAAGGTAGCCCTGAGTATTGAAACGAAGGCAAGAAGTTCAAAAGCTCGAATACACAAGATGGTGGTTACTGAGTTTCTGTATGCAGTATGGATAGAGCGAATATGCGCATCTTTCAGCACAAGTTGCAGAACATGCTACAGCTGGTTAGAAGGGTCATTTTGCGGTAATTTATAGAGGTCTGAATCACTCTAAGTTAGCTAATCAAACTTTGAATCTCTGTACATGATGATAGAATGAGAATAGCACAGGCTGTTACAGGGGGGTTTTACTGAAAATCTCGCCTTTGTTTTGTAATGGGATGATGGTCTTTTCATGACTACTTGGAAAGTTGGAATAAAACTAAATTTGTTCCAAAAAAAAAAAACAAACATGTATGTACAACATGTATCTGACCAAATAAACAATTTCTTTGTTCAGCTTGTCAAAGATATATATCACCCTGATCATTATAACACAGGCTCTTTTCAGATTTTACCAGCTAAGCTGCTCATATGTAAACTTGTTTTAGCTTGTTTGTTTTACCATGAACCTAAGCGCACAAGTCGCTGTGAAAATGGAACTATCCAGTACGGTTATGAGATCAACAATGACAGTATATATCAGACAGAAACAGATTATTACACTGGATCGGAGGAACAATCAAACCCTGAGTCCGGTCTGCTAGATCTGTAAACTTCCAGCTGCTACATGATCAGCAAATAACAGAGTACTGGTATATACTCAACCAACTCTGTAAATTGTTTATAATACTTCATCAATAATGAAAACATCACATTTTAATCACTGATGTGTATTTATATTATATAATTTGTAGCTAGTTTCCGTTTCAGCCCCCCCCCCCCCCCCCCGCCCCCCCCCCCCCGCCTGCAGAATTGGAAGCTTTGTTACTCACTCATCCTGAAATAACCGATTCTGCTGTTATACCGTGAGTTTTCATCGTGTCCTATCAGCATACTGATCTTATCTTAAATTAAATGTTGTAATATGCATGTTTTGTGCAATAGGTTCCCTGATATAGAGGTTGGCTAAATTCCTATGGCTTACGTGGTACACAAAGCAGGAAGTTCGTTATCAGAGAGTGCAGTCATGGATTTTGTCGCGAAACAGGTGCACTTAAGTTTATCGTTGAATCTATATAACTAGTGTCATTTTACTTGCACAATCTGAGACTAGGCTAAAACTTTTCATAAACTTATTGTCATAGGTCGCTCCTTACAAGAGAGTTCGGAGAGTGGCATTCGTGGCCTCATTTCCTAAGAATCCATCAGGCAAGATATTAAGAAAGGATCTCATAAAACTGTCTCTTTCAAAAATGTGACAGCAGCTTTACCGCTGAAGCTGAAAGCATTGATTTTTCGCTTGTGTAAGCGTACTTTGACTTACAGTTCTGCTACATTCTGTAGATTCACAGATGTATCAGATAGTTCTAATAAAAAAATAAATTCTTGTGCATATATTCTAGCTTTGATGCAACTGCAAACAGACAGTTTCACTGCTATTACATGAATTCAGAGCATTGAATCAGTGAGCATATTCTTTTTCAAATTCTCCATTTTGGTCTCAGTTCATTCACCAAAAAAGGAAATTAGTTGGCAACAAAAACGTAAAGTGCACAAGCCGTCTCCGAAACAAAATTGACATGTAAATGCAACTTTTCAAACCACAAATTCTCAAATACTTGAAAAATGGGCTACTTCAGCTTTCTAAGCACCTTACAGTGTCATACATGCTAAACATTACATGTCTAGAAGTTGTGCTATCTATCAGTGCTACTCGATACGCCCAATCGTCAAAAACAGGTTTGAACTGCTAAAGACAAACAAAATACAAAATGACATTCGACTCGATCCAACCTAATCTTAGTTGTCGGTCACACATCTCAAATTTACAGGACTATCAAGAACAAAAATTCACCCACGAGTCATGAACCAGATGAAAGAACCGGAGTAACCATCAAATCTTGATCCCGTTCCTGTATTGTAGCCCCAAGAAAGCCCCTAACCGACAAGACACCCTGTCTACATTCCCTGCAGAGTGCTTCCGCAACAAACAAAGTATGTTCTCCACCAATTCTTTCTCACAAGGGACCTGTAACGGACCATCAGCCGTTGAGCCATACTCTTCTTCAGCCATATCCAGCAGCACTCTAAAAATGGGATGGTTTAGATAACACAACGGGACAACAAATCGTTTGCTATCCTTAGAGTAGACAACAAAGTGACCCTTTCTTCTCCACTTATCCATGATGTTCCGCAGCTTTTTCGAGCTTCCCTTCATGGAATCTAGCATCAAGTTGTGAGAGTGTTAAGTGTTTTGAGCTAGAATATAATGCTGGTCTTTGTAGCCCTGTCTCTATGTACCTGGTGCAGTACTAGTACAGTAGCGGATATGGTAGTTAGAAGAAGCCAAAGAGATTGAAAGATAGAGCTATGAGATTGCTTGTGGTTGAGCTTTCAGATGGTATGTAATCCAAGAATGCAAGGTTTTTAAATTGTATATAGGACAAATTATGTAGAAACGTCCAAGATGATGGAGAAATAGCATTTTCACGTGAAATTCATGGCTTTGGCTTTTGTGTCCGTAGCTTTTTCTTATCTTACAGTTACTCTAGTATTGAAGAGCATCCATAAATTTTTGCATGCATGTCTTTCCGGTTCTTTTGAATTTGAATTGGTTTGAGCTGCAATTACGATGATCACATGTTACAGAACATAACAGTCTCGCACTGTCCTGATTATCTTAGAATGTTCTTTCGCCTGCCGCTATATTTTTCCATTTTATGTATTGTAATTACTCTTAACTTTAATTAGGCTTTGGAGTAGGATCAAATTTCCAGAACTGTCTCCCAGTGTGATTGTTAAAACTTGGAACCAATGGATCATGGCTCTCACCTCTGATATTTAAGTTTCCACATTCTGATACTTTATCTCGTCGTCTGAAAAGAATTGAACCGAATGACGTTGAATTGAACTTAACTTAATTTGTTTATAGCGCAAAAAAACAAGTAAGCAAATTTGACATGAATTGAAAATTTTGAATTGAACTGAAATGAATTAGTTTCGAATAAAAAGAGAACAAAGTAGTAGCAGTCCATAATCATCAACAATTTCAAGATATAAAAGTTCATATTAATTTGTCAAAGTGTTTTTATCAACCATTATTATTAGGCTCTGTTCTCTTCGTCTGAAAAAGTCGGAACTAAACTGATCTCATCTGAACTGAACTTATTTGTAGTACAAAATACTATTAGCCAAATATGATCTGATCTGAACTGCTCTGAACTGAATTTATTTTTATCAATTTTCAGATGAAAATAACAGAGCCTTAGTGATTTATAGGTTCATTTTCGTCCTTTTGGCAGGTTCCGATTTCCAGGCTAACAAGAGTCGTTGAAACCCCTTTCCCGAGCTAATTATTGATCAAGATTCAAGACTTCCAATGACACTGCAAATTTAGTGCTCGAGTATACAAATCTTCTTACTTCGACAAAATTAATACAGGTAAGAATTTCATCTTCATTTTCACATAGACATAAATCAAATCCTCTGGTCCACTCCATCAGTTGATTAATTAATTTGTTGGAGCAAGCTAATGCAAAAAAAAGTGCTAATGTCCACACGGAATGGAACCCACATCTGCAGGTATTATATGCATACAAAGGTCAAATTTCACTCACTGTAGATATTAAATGGTTCAGCAGATAAAGCAATTTGACTCTCACACATCTGCTTGTGTGAGTTTTTCCATTCTTTGGGATCCACGTTCTTAGTGAAAATATTAACTTAAATTGGACAGCTTCCGGTAAATTCGAAATTCATTAGTTTAGTTCCGATCAAATTTAACTTCGGACCGGATAATTCGGATAAAATTAATTTGGGTGATTTCGAATCGGGCCCGGTCAAGGTTCGGATAGTTGACCGAAATATTTCGAGTACTTCGGATTCGAATCGGTTCAATTCGGGTCAGATTTCGGATTCATGTCTTTTGCCACCTCTAGGACAGAGTATGCTGACACGTATATACGTTGGTCTACTGTGATCAACATATCACAAAACAGAATTACGGGTTGAATTTGATTCAATTAGTAATTGAAAAGTCAAAACGTTAAGTTGAATGATAGAAATAGTTGTATATGTAAAAGAAGTAACAATGAGATGACTCATAGACATATGATATGATACATCGCACTTATCAGTCTTATCATATGGGCAAAAAGCACCATAATCTTTAATGCGGAGAAGTGGCGGTCATCTGAAGTAGCTTAACATCAAATTTTGTCATCCCTTCATACACAGAATCCTTATTTTTCCTTACATGCTTCAAAGTCTTCTTATACCTCACCGTTCATACTCTCTTATACTCCTATATATCTACTCACATGCAAAGTGATAAAAGTCATAAACCAAAAACAGACACTTCCAAGAAACAGAGGGAGAGAGAGGCATGGCTCAGATGGTTGAGAATGGCCAAGCACCTCCGGCACTTAACAGAGGAGATAAACCGCCTCCTCCTGTTTCAGCTATGCATACTAAGTACAACTCACCTTCCCTCTCTAGATACCCATTGTTATTCACTGAGCATTCAAATGCAGCTAGCAATGATATTATTGGTAATAATAATACTGAGGGTTCAGCTGCTCAAATAACGAGGACTACTCACACTGCGAATTTCGTTAGTCCTTTGAGTAGCCCTATGATAAGAAGGGCCATCAACATGACCAGGCTGGACCCTGAAGATGCTTGGCTCCCCATTACAGAGTCGAGGAATGGGAATGCGTTTTACGCTGCATTTCACACGCTTTGTGCTGGTATCGGAATTCAAGCACTCGTGCTTCCTGTTGCCTTCACCATTCTTGGCTGGTAAGTCAGTTTAATAATTTGTTTTACATATATACTTTAATAATCTGTTAAAAAAGATGTAACACTATTTTGTCACGTGTCCGGTGACAAACAGGTCTCTTGAGTATATATGAACTTTAGTACTATAGTATACAGAGACTGCCTATAAAGTAGTATTAAAACCATGGATGAACCATTTATACAAAATATAATATTTTTTTCAAACATCTCTATAAATTTTCTTGTAAATTAATGCAGGGCATGGGGAATCATATGCTTGACTGTGGCTTTTGTATGGCAACTCTACACCTTTTGGGTATTGACAAATCTCCACGAATCGACTGAAAATGGAATGCGTTACAGTCGATTTCTCCAACTCTTCAATGCCACTTTTGGTACGTACAACAACGTATGGAACATCCACACAAGTACACAACCTTGCTGTAAGCATCACCAGTAGATTAACACGTTTAAATGCAACAGGAGAAAGGATGGGGAATCTATTTGCCCTGTTTCCAGTCATGTACTTATCCGCAGGCACCTGCGTGGCACTCATAGTGGTTGGCGGCTCCACCTCAAACCTCTTCTACCGAATAATATGTGGTGGCCATGGCTGCTCAGCAAACCCCTTGACTACTGTGGAATGGTACCTAGTGTTTACATGTGCCGTTGTACTCGTGTCACAGCTCCCAAACCTCAACTCAATTGCAGGTGTGTCACTAATAGGCGCAGTCACGGCCATAGCATACTGCGCCATGATGTGGCTCGTGTCTGTCACAGAGGGTAGGCTCACTGCCGTGTCTTATGACCGTTTGAGACCTAATACTGACACTAAGTGGTTCTTTGGGGTTCTAAATGCACTTGGAATCATTGCTTTTGCTTTTAGAGGCCACAATGTCACTCTTGAAATCCAGGTATATTAAAGAATCAGAGTCCTAAAACAGGCAGTCTTCATACATGATCGACTCTTTGCTTTTAAATTGTTCCAGGCCCCGTTGTCCTTAAACTATACAACCAAACTTCTCAACGGAAAACACAACAAAGAATCTTCTATTTTGATGACTCAATAATCTAATAGGCACATGGTTCTCTAATATCATGGTAATTTGGTTGCAGGCAACTATGCCCTCGAGTGAAAAGAAGCCATCTAGAGTGCCTATGTGGAGAGGTGTCCAAGCTGCGTATTTCATCGTCGCTTTATGTCTATATCCTCTGGCAATCGCAGGATACTGGGCATATGGCAATAGGGTATGAAAAACTAACTACACCCGCAATAATCCACACCATTACACAGATTATATATAACAAGTGCAACTATTAATATGCAGATACCTGTAAATGGAGGGATGCTGACAGCAATCTATGCCTTCCACGGCCGAGACACTTCACAAACAGTCCTAGGACTAATCAGCTTATTTGTCATACTCAATGCATTGAGTTCATTCCAAATATACGGCATGCCAATGTTCGATGACATAGAATCCAAGTACACAAAGAGGATGAAAAAACCATGCCCCAGGTGGCTAAGGGCAATCATCAGGATCATGTTTTGCTTTGGCTGCTTCTTCATTGCAGTAGCGGTCCCGTTTCTTGGAAGTATTGCAGGTTTGGTAGGTGGCATTGCAGCTCCAGTGACGTTCGCATATCCATGTCTTATGTGGATTACGATTAAGAAACCGAAGAAATATAACTTCATGTGGTGGCTAAACTGGGTACTAGGAGTATCTGGAATTGCACTTAGCATCTTGCTTATTGCTGCTGGTGTTTATGTTGTGATTGACACAGGAATTGAAGTTAGCTTCTTCAACCCCCATTAGACTAAGTGTACTAGATTCTCTCTATTTCACTACTAATCTTTTGGGCTAGATGGATAAAAGCAATAGTAGTAACATACTCGATACTCTCCCTGTCCCACTCACATTTTTGTCAGTCTCATTCATTTATTTAGGTGTTTATTTATGTTTACTTTTTTGTTCACCCAAATACACGGTAACAAAAAAAAGATCAAAAATCAAACGTAATATATTCATCGGACGGAGCTAGCAGTAATATACTACTACTAATATACAAAATGAAAACGATAGCAACCCCCAAAATGCTTACAGTATAATGAATGAGACAGCTGCAGATACAAGGAAAGCTAGGATGGCAAAGATTGCAAGGTCAGCCCTGTAAATAAATGCAAAAGAGCAAAAACACCATTGAGTTGAGAATGAAAAATCAAGAAAAAGTACCAAACAGTTTATATCACAGACTCACAGTTGATGGGGCGAAGTGAAAAAGGGAACGATCGGAGGTGGAGAAATCGAGTCTTGTACGTGATAGTTTCTGAATTGCTACGTCAAATTCGAGTGCGTTAATTATCATCTTTTTCTTCTTCGGTTCTATCTTCCCCACGCGCCACCGTGGTCGCCGTCTCCAAACTTCTTTCTTCCACTTCTCCACCATAGGTCATTTGACTTGGCAATTTTGACCAAACTAATGTGCTTATTGACTTTTCACTATTTGAGTTGAGTGCATGCAACTAGTGTCGTTATTCGAGTCCAACCGAGTATCATCGTACTCGAATTACTCAAGTGAGTCGAGCCTAACTTGACATGTTAGAAAATGGATAAAATTTTAGGTTCGAGCTCGAGCCATAACTTTTGTACTTAAGCTGGACTCGTTTGGGTCGAATGAACTTGAACCTAACTCACAATAAAAATTGAAAAATAAATAAAAACCTAATATTGATATTTTTAGCAAGCCTGGAAAGCTATAAATGTGTAGTACATTATATTGTCAGCCTTGCCAAGTGTACCGAGTATCACCTGGTCGAGCCCTACTCGACTCCTTAGTAAGGTGAGTTTAAAAGAGTATCACTTGTTAAGGCCCGACTTGTGTAACAATACTATCAACTGCTTGATAATTACTTGTAGCAAATAAAGTTTACTCATCTAAGATAATTTTTTTTTTTCCAATTGCAGGATAACATTCGACACTCTTTATTCTTTGTTATTCGTTACAATAACCCATCCACAAATGTATGTTATGATGTTTGTATAAACGTATATAATATAAAGTGTTCTAAACAGTTTTATATGGGTAGAGGGCAAGTATATTGTATCCCTCTTTTGTCAATAATGGCAGTCCATGTTTATTGTGTGCAGAGAGAAAACAGGCGTAAGTCGTTAGGTGACTTACAAGTAACGTTAGCTAGGAACGGTATCATTCATTGTATCCGTATGTGTGTTTGTCTTCTTCAACTTCAAGTAACATACTAGTAGTATCATGCAATCCATACAAATCCATTTAATTGCTCCGGAACTTCGAAAACTAGATAGCTCGATCCATCTCATATGAAGAAATATTCATAGGTAATTAATTATTCGTTTCTTGCGTTATGTTAATCCTTTAATTGTTATACTCTTAATCTTGCTTCAACACTTGATTGATCCGTTATCATAATTGGCTAGGAAATTATGCTGGCTATGAGGGTGCAGTTAGAGATTCAAGATGAACATGGAAGCCAAAACACTCCTTCCTTGTCTAATAAATTATGCAATTCCTATTTTCATTTCAATGATGTCATAAAGTTACTGTTACTGTGGTTACGCGAGCGAGCCTATACAAGGTGTTTGAGGCTTAATTACGAGCACATTTCTTTTTGATTGTGTATGACCTTACTTGTGAAAGTTGAGTAGGCTACCACAAATTTAGTAATTTACTGTCCGTATATTTTGTATCGTAAATTTTTCACTTTCACATTATGTTCTATAAGTTTACAAAACAATTTAAAGTTTAGTATTCGGTGTAATTCCGGTCCGACAAATTACTTTTAGGTCAAATTCGCCTCTAATTCAACCCCCATTCACCATGAATTCGTGAATTAGTGATTCTTTACGAATTAATGAAATTCATACCAACTTTACCAATACATTTGATCAAAATCATATGCTACCATACATAACTTGGAAGTAATATATATGTGGCACGAATTTTTCAATGTCGGACATTGTTTTTTTAATGTTGGGCATGATTTTATTAGTGTCTAATGTGACTTTTTTGTCGGACATCATTTTTCAAATGTCGAACCCCATTTATATTAAAAAGTAACTTTTTTAATCAAATTTGGATTGTTCTCATAAGGCAAACGAAGACAAATAAAATAAAAGAAAAATACAAGATATGATATTTACATTTTCAAGTGAAATACACCCCCATAAAAACATTACCACAAAACTTAAAAAGTGAAGGCATTTCAGAAATTCGGAGGAAACATGAACGATAGTGTAATGTAAATTTGTTGGGGTATTCAGTCTTGGGTCGTAAAACGGAGGGCAAGTAGAGGTGACCCTTTGTTTTTCCATAATTTACTCATTTTGACTTTTTTCGATCAATAATTTTTAATTTTAACTCCCAATTACTTTTATACTATAATGATAGTATATTTGACGAAATTATATTACAAAAATATAGAATTCAAATTTTAATAATATAATTTATTAAATATTTTATTATTATAGTTTAAAAATAATTAGGACGCAAAGTTGAAATATGTCGATAAAAAGGGCAAGAGCTTATATGACATATATTCCTGGAAAAATCCTCCACAAAAAGATAAAGTAGTGAACTGTAGAGCTCGTGATTAAAGTGGTAACCGTCTCTATTGTACTGTAGCGCGAGGCTTACCCATGTCTACCTTGGCTTCTTCTTACCTGCAAAATTTCTTTTTACCGACGATGATGATGATCCATCGTAATCAACCTCAAAAGTACCATTTATATAAAATTTACAGGGAATCATCATTAGTTGTTACCAACTACACTAGGCTCAGCTAGACATTTTATCAAACAGTTGATGGGCAATAGTCAAACTAGCAGCTTTACTTCTAAGAACACACTAGTTATTGTAGTAGCAGTACTAGTTCTGATCCGGGAACATGGCAACCTCCATTCTTACTAACAAACTAGACGACTTGGTACTTTTTTCTTTTTTTGTGTTACATGTTTTTTATATAATACTCTTCATTTCTGCTGAAGATTTTCGTATAAAGTTGTAATTCTGTTTTTATCAGGTTATCATTGATAATGGAGTATTGCAGCTTACATTGACAAATCCTGGTGGGATTGTAAGGGGCATAAGGTATAATAGGATTGATAATCTGCTGGAACTTAACAACAAAGACCTCAATGGAGGGTATGTTTAGGCTTTAACTTTGCATTTTGCTCTTTTATTTAGTAAAGACCTCAGTGTAAGGTTACTGAAGTAGAGCTGATCAACTTTGGGTCTGATGGTGTTGTGTTATACAGGTTTTGGGACCTGAATTGGAGTGAAGCAGGTAGTGGTGGAACAAGAGGAAAGTTTGACACGTAAGCCATTTGTACCGCGTCTTTCATGTTGAATTAATTGTTTAAATTGTGTGAACAACAACTGTATTTGATGCCTTTGGAATTGGATTACATTGCTAACTAGTAATTAGATGTTACTACTTCTTTGTGATCGTTGATAAGTTGAAAAATCACATTCTTACTGAGATTTGTGGGAATATTTGAGTCTAGGTCACATTGTTTTATGCCTAATGTGGAGAATATATTTTTGTGTAGTATTGAAGGGACAGACATGAGAATTATCGTAGAAAGCGCAGAGCAAGTTGAGCTCTCGTTCACTAGATCGTGGGATTCTTCAGTTCAAGGAAAGCAAGCCCCTTTGATTATAGACAGGAGGTATTAAATTTGTTTAGTTTAATTTTGATATCCATACATTACCAGTATGTCATTCTAACTGATCACAGTACTAAGTACTAAACAAGTTGATATTGTAGGTTTGTGATGCTTCGTGACTGCCCCGGGTTCTACTCATATGCTATCTTTGAACATACAGAGGATTTCCCTGGGTTTAATCTTAACACCACCAGGATTGCTTTCATGCTCAATAAAGACAAGTAAGAGTTCCTTGCAGTCGTCAAACAAGATTGAATTTCAGAGTGATTATGTTCAGTTTGAATCTTGAAAACTCAAATGATTAGTTCCTTCATGCAATTGGATTTATAACCCCCCCCCCCTTCCAAAAAAATAATAAAAAATTATGTTACATTCTTTCATCTGCTTGGTGGAAAATGAGAACAACAGTTGATGATTAAGATGTCAGGTTTCGATACATGGCAGTAGCCGACGACAGGCAAAGATATATGCCCCTGCCAGATGATAGGCTACCAGGACGAGGTCAACAGTTGGCTTACCCTGAAGCAGTTCTGCTTGTTGATCCTGTGGAGCCAGAATTTAGAGGAGAAGTATATATATTGACTCTTTCTGAAAAAGTGTTTTCGGTTTCTGCATCTACTTATTGGTTTCCATATTCTTTTCACCACTTAGCTCAGGTTTTGACATTTGTCACTATTCACGTGCAGGTGGATGACAAGTATCAATACTCGAAAGAGAACAAAGATAATCAAGTGCATGGATGGATATGTTCTGATCCACCAGTGGGGTTTTGGCAAATTACCCCAAGTACTGAATTTCGTAACGGCGGACCCTTCAAACAAGACCTGACCTCCCATGTGAACCCTACGACACTCGCAGTAAGCATCTAGCTATACACTTTGCATAATCTTGGAATGATGGTGTCAAAATAGTTCGAAATCTGATTCTCAAGTCCTTTCTAAACGATATGTTCAAGTAAAATTGTAAACTATAAAGTCGCGATGATGTTTGTCTGTAATTAACAATTTTATCTGCATTGCATTCAAGATATTTGTCACGTCTCATTATGCGGGGGAGGATCTTTTACTGAAATTTCAACCTGGGGAAGTATGGAAGAAAGTTTTTGGCCCTGTATTTATCTATGTCAATTCTGTATCAGACCCAAATGATGCACTTTTGCTATGGGAGGATGCCAAAGACCAGGTAAGGTATCAAAGTTGAAGGATCTGTAATACACGATGATCGACAATGATTAGCACCAATGCTGATACTAATGAAAAAATTGATATCCAGATGGAAATTCAAGCCCAATCATGGCCATATGATTTTGCAGCCTCTGATGATTTTCCAAAGTCTGACCAGAGGGGCACAGTGAGGGGTAAAATGCTTGTATATGACAGGTTCAGTCTTTATCATGATTCATGACCACCATTCTCTTTTGTTCTGTATTGTGACTGGCAATTTGAATTTGGTAATCTGCTGAACCAAAATTTTCAAACATTCACTTTTATGTTACAAATCTACAATGAGCTGACCATTATCTCAAATCTTTCTCAAAATCCCAATGATAAGAAATAATAAGCCATTAAAGACACTAGGGGATAAAAAATCATAGTCTTTGGTCTTGCCTTTCCACTGCTTTTTCTTTAACCGTGGTATGGCTTAAAATATCTCAGGTACATATGCAAAGACCCCTTGGTAGCTGAAGCAGCCTATGTGGGGCTAGCAATACCAGGAGATAGTGGATCATGGCAAAGGGAATCCAAGGTAACACTGCTTAATTTGTATTTGAACATGAAAGGGAGAAAATGATCCTTGTGCCCTTTTTTCTTATTTAACTACAATTCTTATTCTATTTCTTTTCCACTACAATCTCACATTGTAATCTGTTTATATCAGGGGTATCAGTTTTGGACCACTGCAGATGAGAATGGCTCCTTTGTCATTAATAATATCCGTGCTGGCGACTATAGTCTATATGCATCGGTACCTGGATTTATTGGAGATTACAAGAGTGAGATTGCATTGACCATTACCGCAGGTACTTGTTCTTAGTTTTTCTTCAATTTTACTGGATTGCAGGTACTTGATAGTTTTGTAGTGTTTTCCATGGCTGGATTCAGACCGACTATTTTGAACAAACCGGTGAATCTATAAAAGGATTGTCCTCACGTCCATCATTGGTGTTCAATACAGGTTGTGACATTGATATGGGGGAGCTTACTTATGAACCTCCAAGAAATGGCACCACATTGTGGGAAATTGGCATCCCTGATCGTTCTGCAGCAGAATTTTATGTTCCTGATCCCAACCCAATGTATGTCAATAGACTATACATTGATCATCCAGAGAGGTTGGTATGCATTCTCTACTGCCATAAGGCACTACTGCTTTCCAAATGTAGTTAAATATCTCCTGTTCCTTTATAGATGTGGTAAGAAAATGTTTAGCAATTGACATAGTCTAAGACCAGTAAGGATTTGTAACGATTTCAATTCTTAACAGGTTTAGACAATATGGATTGTGGGAAAGATATGCTGATTTGTATCCGGATGAAGATTTAGTATTCACAGTGGGCGTTAGTGATTACACAACAGATTGGTTCTTCGCGCAGGTTACAAGGTATGTGAACCAAATTTACTTCTATGGTAACCTGTCAAATTTGTAGTATTCATTTTTGTTTATTTGATTAGGACGGCGTATTATTTATGAGTTCTTTCCAGAACTGGTCTTTGATTTTAAGTTCGATATTCAAATGGGTCTGATCTCTGATTGTCTGTGAGTTCCTTTAAGTAATGCTTATATTAGAGTTGAAAAGTCATTGGTTTACTATTTTGAGTGATCATGGTATGAATAACAAATCATATCGTTTTTAGTCAAATTTTTGGAGGAAAACGGAGAAGGTTTTTTTTTTTTTTTCCAGAAGATCTTTACTTTTCTACACATCGGCTAAAACTTGGCTTTTCTACAGCATGCATGTATATAGTGTGGTCCTTAGCATCTTTGCTAGACTGGTATTTCTGGCATTGTTTGTATTGCATCCGTTGCTAGTGTTTTGCAACTTATTTAAGAAAGGCTCAAGTGGAATAAATGAGTTCCACCCTTATCCTATAATGGCGTCTATGCTGTCCAATTATATATGGATGCTCTATTATCTAGTAGCAGATGGTTTACTCGGTACAAGTCAACTCCACTTTTGGTGTACCGTCCTATACTACACATTTGGGGTTATGCTCCAAGCCGGCCCTTCAAATGTTTGAGATAATGTTTGAAAGCTCAGACCAGTACTGGATCCTACTGTTCATGATTCTCTTCATCGTAATTCTCTGGTTTGGCCTACCATTTCTCAATATGATTTGCAATTCGGTGTCCCTCAGGGTTTTGTCTGTCGTTTTTGGGGTTGGTGTGTATGTTTCACCGTTTTCTCTAATTGTAAGTATCTACTGTGGAGGCGATGTACTTGCCGTCATGGCTTTGCTTTAGCCTTTTCCTTTACAACGTTACCTGGGCTGCTCTTGATTGTGGTCATGTTAGGCATCAACTTCTATTTCACTATTACAAACTGGATTGGGATGTTATTAGCACTCCCAACTGGCTGCCATTTTCATCTTGCGAGTGAAATTTGAGCAACCCAGCCACAATGGAATCGAGATCCCTCAGCTAAAAGAAACAAAGGAAAAAGGGGTAAAAAAGAAAAGGTCAACTCAGGAAGAGGTTTAAGAGAGATGTGCAACCAGAGCAGCACAGACAAAAAGAGGCCACATGGATGTGTATAACTACATGATGCATGCAAGTAGAATGTTCCTAAACCACCATTTATGGCTGAGGGGAAGAAGGAAAATTCATTTCTTACACTCGTGTTTTCCTTTTCCACTTTATCATTAGAAAGTTGGGTTCCACTAACTGGTAGAAAGCAAATAAAACAAGTTTTTATGTTTGTGATGCTATTTGGTTTTCCTGATTGTCCGCGATACTTTTGTGACCTGGAGTGTGAAATCATGGTTTGTTGAAATGGATGCATTACAATTTACAGTAACATCATGCACGTAAAAAGGTTGATCTTATAAGGGTGAAATTTTGCTTTAAATTTTCTTGATGGAATTAGTGGTGTATGCATATCACTTGATGCTTGGCATTCATGTAAACCCCAAGGATAGATTATTTACATCTATATTTCTGATTCTCAATAAAAACAGTGTGCCGGTTTTGGTATATGATGATGCCTTCAAGTTGTATCCAATTTTCATCAATGTTTCTTACTGTATCTTTTCTCTACTGTTATGAATCCTTTAGTTCTTGTTTTCTCAAAATCTTATTGAACACCACCATTCCTGTATAGGAAAGTTGGTGATCGTGCATACAAGAGCACGACATGGCAAATTAAATTCAGTATGGACGACCCAGATGGAGATGATGGTACCTACACGCTGCGGTTGGCACTTGCATCAGCACACAATTCTGATTTACAGGTAAACTATGATTGACTAGTTCTTAAAGCTCAGCAACTGGCGTGCGAGCATGCAAGTATAAAGTATAGTAACAAGAACATTTACCTCCCCCCCCCCCCTCTTTTCTTCATATAATAGTCTTCCCAGTAGCTGAAATTGGACTCTTTTTCTAGGTTCGGATCAATGATGCAGCTTCAAATCCCCCATTGTTTTCAACCGGGGTAATAGGTCTGGATAATGCAATAGCCAGGCATGGAATTCATGGAATCTATTGGTTATTTAGTGTGGATGTTCCAGCCGCTCAACTCGTTGATGGAGAAAACACAATATATTTGACCCAAGCAAAGAGTAGCAGCCCGTTCCAAGGCATCATGTACGACTACATTCGGCTGGAAAGTCCACCATCTATCAACTCTCAGAGTTGAGCTCAGGAGAACAATGAAACTCTACCTCCTATGTCTGCATGAATAAGCGGTAAATCTGTAATTCTGCATTGATTTTCTAACCACTTAATTCAACATATCAAGGATGCCTTTGTCTATTTCAAGTACATGAGTGTGTGTGAGATTCATGCATGCCTATATGATCACTTCTTATGTATGACAACTTTCTGAAGGAAAAAACACCAGGTTCAAATCATTTGTAAATGGAAATCATGGTAAACTTAGTGTTACATTGCACTAGTAAATTATTTTGATGCACATTTCTGACATTTTTCTCCCTTCATGTGAAAAAACTGAACAGATTAATAAGAAATAGTACTTCATTGTACAAAAGATTCCTTAATCCTAGACTATAGTGAATCTAGGCAGATGTAATTATGTTCCCTGCTGTTAAAAAATTTGTATTTGTTCCGACTTGGGTTAATAATCCATTGAATGTGGTCTATCTATTTTATATCCAGTACTTGGACATCTATATTCACATTTTGAGTGCTACTGTTTCCTTGTCTCGACATGTTATGTGAAAAATCTGATTTACTCTGGTTTCAACACTTCAATAATAACTTCGAATAGTTGCATCTTGATAAATTCTTGATTAATAGTATACTGTATACATATATATCGAATAGTTGCATCTTGATAAATTCTTAGTATACATATAACATATATTTCGAATAGTTGCATCTTGATAATTTCTTGATTAATAGTAGTATACATACATATATGAAGTAGGTCCTAAGTAGTACAGTTTACTTTTTTTTTTTTTTTTTTTTTTTAGGAAATAAGATTCATTCATAGATTAAACTAGGAGGTCCAACCGTCCAAATACAAGTCTTACAGAATTTAAAGCATCTAAATTAATTACATCATTGAGCCAATAACAACTATCCCAAAATATAAATAAAAGTTCGTTCAGAAGTAGCTAGTTGTTTGCGTCCAAAAGTCTTTTTTCTTCATTAGCTAGTGCATTGTGACCTTATTGGCTTCCTATACACGAACTGAACCTCCACATCTTGCAGTTGATCCATCCTTCTACAGTTCTACGCACGTCTTGAAGTCACCTCTTGCTGGGTTGTTGCTGCTGCTGCTGCCCTGTTTAAGCAAGAAATGAGCATTTTTTAGTCGGTTTGTAACTTTTCACAGCTGATTTTATCAGAGTCATTTTGTTAGAGGGTTCGATTGTTAATTTGTTATACAAGAGCAAATTATATTAGGGGTATGGGGCAAAAAGTTTGGATGGATTGGTAGTGTGTTTCTTCATAGTATTCAAGGCATATAAAAGCTAAGAGAATGTGTGCGGTCCTCGAACACCTACCAATTCCTTGGGTTGGTAGGGTTACTTCTAGAATGTTATCTAGGTGATAAGCTCACTTACAAAAAAAATATCATTTTCCGCACACTTTCATCCTTACTCGTGCGTTTACATAAAAACTTTCTAGCGGATCACATATTCTAAAATTACTCATGTGCAATCATGCTTAACTTTAGAGCAATTTTATGATTGATTCTAAAAAATAAAAGTGCATTTGGTATAAGTAACATTTACTCTTTTTTAACTCTCTTAAAATTAAATTTGAGGTGGAACCATGCAGTCCATATTTATACGGATAGTTGTTTGATTGTTAAAATACTTTTTAAATTATGTTGTTCCACTGTTAAATTGTGTGAGATAGAAAAAATGGTCTTTCCTTAATTTCAACACTTTAATTTATATAAAACATCTAAGCAATTTAGACATAACTTATTTGAACCGACTGTTGGATGATAAATAGTTTCACTTTGTTTTTGCCATCATGGGAATCATTTGAAGTATCCCTCCCTCAAGTTTCTCACTTTCTCAGTATTCCACCCTTGTTCACAAATCAATCTATGTCCAATGGAAATGGCAAGAACGACAGGTCACGTGATTGAAACACGTGCGGTGCCATAACCGAAAGTATATTTAAAGGACACGAATACTAGAACATAGCATCATAATTCATCATGGTAAGATGGATGGACTAGAAGAGCAAGCAATGAAGACAGGCACGTCCGTCAAACCGTCCAGTTGTCCGAGTGGGCGGGACCCGACCCCGATGCCAAACCGACATGGATCCATTAATAGAGATCTTGACCCTTCATCCACACTTCTTGAATATCCATCTGCCCCCACAAATCCGCCACGTGTCCGGCCGCGTTGTCTTATCCCTTTGTTTAATAGTTTTTGCTATCAAGGCCGACAGATACTGGGACCCACAGATACAATCATCCATGTCTTAGCACACGTGGCTTCGTTTGAGAGGCTGATGCTCACTCCAAGGGACCTGTCTATTGTACCCTTCTTCCACCGATTTTTCATCTTTCGCAATACGAGGCAAATGACTTTTTGGTTTTCCATATTCCTCCTTTTTGACAATTACGCCCCGTATTCTTTTATTTTAATATTTTTTTAACCGGCGGCAAGTGAAGATTAATAATTTTTTATAAACGGTAAAAATTTTATTAATTAAAAAAAATATATAAGTAATGTTCGGGACCAAATACAAAGGCAACACCATCACCAACACTGCTTAACATAGTGGTCCCCCATTATATTTATAGTGAAGACTAATAATGGTTCCCCATTTATCTTCGTAGTAACTTGAACCCGACCTATAAGTTGGAGACAATTACGCCCCGTATATATTGTGATTATGAAGAAAAAATAAAGAAATTTTGAATTTGATTAATTGTAGTAGTAGTAAGAATTTTTAGTATATACTTCCTCCGCAAGTTAGAAGAACCACATTTGATTTTAATTCTCAAAGTCGGGCATAAATGGAGTTATAAGATTGATATAAGTGTATTTGAAGTTATAAGGGTGGCCGAGTAGTACGGGTGATGTAGTAGTAAATGAGAGATCGGGAGACATAATGTGGTATAGACATAACTGGAGTTATAAGGTTGATATAAGCGTATTTGGAGTACATTATAAGGTGGTTGATAAGTAGTGTAGATATATGGCAGTTAGATTTGCCGTTTCAAAAACAAATCTTCAAGCTAGGTTTTGTATGTGATCACAACCTCCAATTTAAGTTGCTTGTGCAATGGAGATAGTTGCAAAGTTTTTGTAACTTTTTAGTCGGAATAGGTGCAAAGGGGGAATGAGTTAAGTGCTATGGTTCAAAGTGATGATATCTCTAGAGTAACCAACCTCCAACCTGTTTATCTAATCCACGATTGTTAGTTGGAGTCTTTCTCGCACCCACCTTAGGATGTGAAGATAATTCGGAGTCCTCAAACGTTACACGTCAGAGGGTTTCCTTTTTACAATTGAGTCGTTGAAGTCTAGGTCACCACTGAGAGGAATGTGCACGAGTTTTTCTCCATGTGTGGTTCTGGAGGTTTTCGATATTGTTTTGAACCTCACCACTCGATCTACACGCTTAGAGACTTTTCTCTTTGGAAGACTAAAAATCCACGCCGTGATGAGGGATCTCGTACGTAGTCCACCTGAAATGGATCTTAAGTCGAATGTGTATTTTTGGGCCAAAAAGTCCTTTGACATAGTTATTAGAATTGGGAAAATTAGGCCGACTTTAGTAAATTGGATCAAAAGTGCATTTTTTACCATAACACACCAAATAGTCTTGAAGTTTTAATGCGACATACCACATTTTTCTAAAGGAATGTTATCATAAATGAAAATGTCTTGTAATATAGATTAGCAAAGCTTATACCTTTTGACTTCTTTAATTGAGAAAAAGGAATAATAGAGTTTTAAATGAAATTTTACAATTCAAGAAAAATAGAGAAAGAACCATTAAAATGGAATCATAAAAAACTGACACGTCGGTCACGTCGGTTGCAAAATGTATTAGTATACGTTGATTACCGTAACGTTGTGTCAATCGATTGGTCTACTTTTTTTCTATTCGAGTACTAACTAGTACTAATTGTATTAAAGATTCAAAATAAATTAAAGATTTTAAAGTAATACTTAATCGCGTCCACTACGTGTTCTATATTGTCCTATAAATACCCCTCCACATCCCACTCTTCAAATCACTCAAAAATCGTTCATCATCTCTACTACTACTACAAACAATCATCTTGTTCAAGAAGTTCTATTTATTTTCATTTCAATCACAAAACACAACTTGTTGTTTAGAAGTTTGATCTAGGGAAAAATGGCTGATCAGTACACCACTACCCACCACGAGACTACCAAGGTCGAGGAGCCATGCGAGACCCCTGCCCCTGCTGTTGAGTCCACTGATCGCGGCCTGTTTGGTTTCGGAAAGAAAGACGAGGAGAAGTGCGAGGAGGAGGTGATCGCCACTGAGTTCGATGAGAAGGTTAAGGTTTCGGAAGAGGAGCCGAAGCATGAGAGCTTGGCCCAAAAGTTCCACCGTTCTAACAGTTCCAGCAGCTCTGTAAGTTTCATTTCATCCATTTTTTATTGATCAAATATGTTGGAGTAAAATTAAATTAGAAAGGCAAAAGTTTTGAGAAAACTGATTTTACATTATTAAGTGTAAAACTGGTTTCGGCTGGATCATTTAAGCACCAATCAAACCAGTTCTCCACTTAATCATATTTTCTTGATCGTACTTATGATGATGATGTTTTATATGTTGTTGATCATGATTTACAGTCAAGTGAAGAGGAATATGTCGACGAAAATGGTGAAAAGAAGAAGAAAAAGAAGTTGAAGGACAGGCTCAAGGAGAAGTTTGCAGGAGACAAGAAGGAAGAAGAGAAGGCTGAGGTCAAGTATGAAGACACTGCTGTCCCAATTGAGAAATGTGATGATGTTCCAGAGGCAGAGAAGAAAGGTCTGCTAGAGAAGATCAAGGACAAGCTTCCTGGTGGCAAGAAGGAGGAAGTGGCTGCTCCACCACCACCGGTTGCTGAGTGTTACGCTGCACCACCCGCACCGGTGGAGGCTGAGAAGGAGAAGAAAGGATTCTTGGAGAAGATTAAGGAGAAGATTCCTGGGTACCACCCTAAGGCTGAGGAGGAAAAGGAGAAGGAAAAGGAAAAGGAGACATGCTAAGTGAGATAATTAGAGGAAAGGAGATGCTTTGATTGGTTTCCTTAGTCATGATGTTATTTTGTGGCTCTGTTGATGGATTTTGTGTGTTCTCTCTTTTTCTTTCTTGGGTTTGTATTGCTTTCGGTTGTTTCATGGGTCCTATGTATTGGGCAAGTCTCTTGTATATAAGTGCTTTTATGTGCTTATAAACAAGTATATAAACTTGAATTTCATTTTGTGACGAGTAATCTCTAAACTATACATATACTATATCATGGTTAATTCTAATACTATATCTACCAACGTTCTGACTGATGGAATAAAGTTTAGTTTGAGATCGATCAAAACGCTTCAATACTATTAATTTACACCACTATTTAAATTATTTAAATTATGTTATTTCAACTATCATAAATATGTTATACCAAACTCAGGTCCAATGCTCTTAAGAGGTTAATAGTAACTTGATTTATTGTGAATCATTGTTACTTCCAAGTTGGTTGTAGTGTTTTATACCTTACTTGGATAAATTGTCTTAGGATTCTTTGCTTAGTGTGGTTAGTTGCTTCCCAATCTAACCCTTGGACTAAACACTTTTTGGGTAGGTCAGGGAAGAGTGAAAGGACTAACCACATAGTCATGTTTACCTTTGATATAATTTGGCAAAATAGGTTAGATGAATTTATTCATGTTGGAAAAAAGTTTCATGTGAAGATTAAATGCGTAAGGCTCTATTCTTTTCATTTGAAAATTGATGAAAATAAATTCAGTTCAAATCAGTTCAAATCAGTTCAGTTCAAATCAATTCAGTTCAGTTCAGATTGAGCTAATAGTATTTTGTACTACAAATAAGTTCAGTTCAGTTAGACCCATTCAGATCAGTTCAGTTAGACTTTTTCAGACGAAGATAGCATAGTCTAAATAATAGTAGAACATAGTATAGTATGAGTGTACAACATAGACCCAAACATTTTAACAAGATGGTTTAATAATATTTATCGATATCTACATATCTACGTGTGAGATTAACAAGGTGAGTTGGAATAATGGATTAGGAGACAGTGACATAGTTAGGTAAGTAGTATCATCATCACTCATCAGTTTAGTCGATAAATATCATGGATTAGGGACTGGATGAATATCTTTATTTGTTCCTTATGAAAATGACAAGTGGTTATGGTGTATAAAATCAAAAGACACTTGATCATTAAAAATGTATCTTATCATAGGGTGGCCTAATGGGGGCCTTGCCTTGTAAATGCAATTGCGTAACACTGTAAAGGACTCCAAACCATAGGCCCAACAGCCTGGATTTTAGTTGTCAAATGACAAAAGGCAAATATATATATATAACCATAGGCCCAACAGCCTGGATTTTAGTTGTCAAATGACAAAAGGCAAACATATATATATATATATATATATATATATATATATATATATATATATATATATATAAAATGACAAATATTACAACTCTAATCCTACACTATTGATATACAACATCACCTTATATCTCCACAATTAAACTGTCTTATATCTCATATGAGGATAGAACCTGCACATCTTCTTCACTATCCCAACTCCTTTCCATTGGACCACCTTATAACTCCAAAGAGTTTTTTTCTTATTATTTTATTATTTTTTTAAATATATTTATTTACGGAAAAAATAATGTAAAAAAATTATTTAGAAAACGATATAGTGTACGATGTGTTTTTAGCCTAAAAGCATGCCGCTATCTAAATAACTTTTTCCACATATGCGCTATCTAATTAGTACCCAAAAAAGAGAATGGATTTTGGAACCACCACATAAACCTTAACCTACGGAGGACAAGAATGAATACGGATACAAATACAAATCTGATATATAAAAACGTCATAATCTATAAAAAAAAGATACAAATACCTACAGAATACATTTAATTTATAGATATATTGTTTTTAATATATTTAATATTTAAGAAAAAATTTCTGAGTCTAATAAACTCTAAACAACCAAATAAGAAAAAATATCCATATAAATATTCAATAAACACAAAGATATAAATTTTCAATCTCAATCGCATCATTATAATACAAAAACACACACCATTACGCATTTAATTTAATTAATAAATAAAGGAATATATATTCCCCAAATGGTTTGTTTTTTTTTTTGTTTTGAGGAAAAGGATTTGCATTGAAATAAATCATCACCCATCTAGGTTTATAAAAGGGAACGCAGCAATGTCTTCACAATCAACTCTACTGTCATGTGTCATCAAGTGGGCAGCTTTATTACGATAAAAAAGATGAATAAAAGTAAAAGAAGGGTCTGAAGTGAGCCGCTTTATTTCCTGAATTATCCCACCAATGGATGACAAAGAATGAGTGGCCTGCAACAATTGAGTAATAACGGACAGACAGTCTCCCTCCAACTAAAACTCGTGATGACCAAAACGCACAGCCCTCCGAACAGCAAACAGTGCAGCCTTAGCTTCTGCAACTTCAGGTGAAGTGATAAAACGAACAAATTTGGAGCCATAGGCAACTATTGTACCGTTACTATCACGAATGACGTATTCAAGATTGCTTCCAGATTCTGATTTGCGGACTGCAGCATCAAAGTTGATTTTGAGGGCGCCTGGAGGTGATCTGATCCAATGCTGCGGCTGATCAGCTGAACGTGTGGCCTGCGTCTTCGCCTGGGCAGTCTGGAATCGGTTGATATAATCACGAACAAAGAGGATGGACTCCATTGGATCAAAGCCTTCGTTCTCATGGACCTTCTTGTTCCTGCTAGAACAGATACTCCAACAGAAAGACACGAATAATGCAAACTCCTGTCTGGGCAGTAGCTTGCGTGCCAAATCCACCCAATCAACAATGTTATCCACAGCTGCTGTGAATCGTACTTCTTAGAAATGACAATAGCCCACCATTTAAGTATTTAGGGATGTTTGTGCAAATATACCAAAATAAAGTCGCAACTACTAGCTTTTCAATAAATGGACGGAAGTGCGATTCTGGGTACAAGAATTGACAAAGGCAAACTTTTTTCTTAACAATGAAAATCTCTTAAACCTGCGGACCAGCCTAAGCAGATATACTCTTGTGACAACAACTGCAACACTAAGAAAAACAACAACTCATACAAAAACAAGAAATCTCCAGATTCAACCTGGACTATATATAATATACAGTTTCTTTCTCTAAACTAACATGTAGTAAAGTTTATATGACAATTGACAAGCAAAATGCACAAGTACAAGTCTCTCAGTTTAGTCTTCATAGTTTTTTCACTTCACTTCATTTTATCAGTGACTAATGGGGAGTACTTAGTTGGCTTGGGAAGTTACGACATGACAGGTCCAGCAGCCGGGGTGAACATGATGGGATACGCTAACATGGATCAGGTTACCGGTGGTATACATTTTCGACTAAGAGCTAGGACCTTTATTGTGGCAGAAAGCACACAGGGTGGGGCTCGGTTTGCGTTTGTTAATCTTGATGCTGGAATGGCTTCCCAACTTGTCACTATCAAAGTGCTTGAGAGACTCAAATCGAGGTACGTAGTTACAGTTAAACCAACATATAGGTTTAGCAAAACTAGCTGATATGCTTGTTGGTATGTACGTTACGTTGATTAATTATTTAAAACTTCAAGCACGTGTTATGCGTTTTATCTGTTTGAAGGTATGGAGATTTGTACACCGAAGATAATGTTGCGATAAGTGGCATTCATACACATGCTGGTCCTGGAGGCTATCTGCAGTACGTGACGTATTCAGTAACTTCTTTAGGTTTCGTTCCCCAGTCTTTTGATGCCATTGTGACAGCAGTTGAGCTTAGCATTACTCAGGCTCATGAAAACCTGAAGCCAGGTTCTGTTTTTATCAACGCAGGTATGAAAACAAACTGCTACAAGTAGTTGTCGAGAATTGAGATTATCAACTCTAGAAGCATTTGTTTGAAATTTATGTCAAGTAATAATATCGAAAGACTCATGGTTTGTGCAGGGGACTTGGAGAATGCTGGAATAAATAGGAGCCCGAGTGCTTACCTATTTAACCCTCCAGATGAAAGGGCTAAATATCCAACCAACGTCGATACGTTAATGACTTTGCTGAAATTCGTTGATAAAAGCAGCGGGAAAAGCATTGGAGCATTTAGCTGGTTTGCAACACATGGAACCTCCATGAGCAGAGATAATAAGCTCATCAGTGGCGATAACAAAGGTGCTGCTGCTAGATTTTTCGAGGACTGGTTCTCCGCCACCAGCAAAAATGCTTCGGGTTCTGCGCATAGAAAGCTTAAAACATCAAGTAAGTTCGATCTCGTACTTTAGGCTACTGAATGATCATGGATTGAGACAACGTAAACATTGAAAATGTGCAACTGAGAATATAGATTTAGGCTGATCATATAAAATGAGCTGATGTATAATTTCATTGGAATAGCCGAAGGATTACTGTCAAACCAAGCATCACGAATCAAGGCAACAGGAGGGCAAGACTGCTCAAAAACAGCTAGCCAAAGCTCGAAAGTGAGGAAAAACGATGGAACACAGTTCGTGGGAGCATTTTGTCAGTCAAATGTTGGAGATGTAAGCCCCAATGTTCTAGGAGCATTTTGCTTAGACAGTGGAAAGCCCTGCGACTTTAACCACTCCTCGTGCCATGGTGATGATCAGCTCTGTGTAGGACGTGGTCCAGGGTACGAGAGTTATATCTGTTATACTACCAAACATCTCGATCATAAGCTTTATCTGCAAGAAATTAAAGTAATTAGTGAACCTTTGCATACAGATATCCGGATGAAATTTTAAGCACGCACATAATAGGCGAGAGGCAATTCCAGAAAGCTGCTGATTTGTTTACATCTGCTAAGGAGGAAATTACTGGAAAGATTGACTACCGTCAAGTGTACCTCAATTTTACAGATATACAGGTCATTTTGGATGGAAAGAAAGTGGTTAAAACATGTCCTGCTGCCCTCGGACCAGGTTTCGCTGCTGGGACAACAGATGGTCCTGGTGCTTTTGGATTTCAACAAGGTGACACTGAGGTCAGAATCAGTTTGTCACTTCTCTTTTCTATAATCTTTAATTTGTCAGTGTTACTTTTTTCTTTGAAGTAAGCAATATCTTGCCTATAATGGGCCTGATTATCACTTTTCAGATAAATGAATTCTGGAAAACAGTAAGGGATGCCATCAAAGAACCTAGTCCATACCAAGTGGAGTGTCAACAACCGAAAACTGTACTCCTGGACACTGGAGAAATGTTCTGGCCCTATGCGTGGGCGGTAACTTATTCAAGAACTTTGCTCCTGACTTAGCTTCTTTGCTGGTTATGTGCTTGAGATACTAAACATGGTTAACATATTTGATCTGCATTAACCTTTTGAACTTTGCAGCCAGCAGTTGTTCCAATTCAAATCCTCAGGCTCGGAAAATTGATTATACTGTCTGTACCAGGAGGTCTGTTTCTTTATTCTAATCCTGAATAGTTAAGACGGTTACAGTTCTAGAAGTGGCATGTTAGTATAACTCTTATGTATACATATTGGACAGAGTTCACAACTATGGCTGGGAGAAGGCTACGGGAAGCAGTGAAGGAAACGCTAATCACCAACTGTAATGGGGAATTTGGTGATGACACACATATAGTCATAGCTGGTCTAACAAACACATATTCACAGTACATTGCTACATTCGAAGAATACAAGCAACAACGCTATGAGGTAATTTCAAGTTCTTGAAGAGCTGTAAAGATTCAATATAAAAAAGCCAGTACTGCTAATGTTAAAGAACTTACGCAGGCTGCATCAACACTCTATGGCCCTCATACTCTGTCAGCTTACATCCAAGAATTCAACAAGCTTGCCATATCAATGGCAAAAGGCAATCATAACGTAGGACGTCTTCTGTCACCACCTGATCTTTCTAATATTCAACTTAGCCTCTTACCAGACCCATCAGGGGATTCTCCTCCACCAGGAGTAAAATTTGGTGACATCAAAATGGACGTTAATAACGACCATTTTAGAAAAGGAGGCAAAGTAAGCGCCACGTTCTGGAGTGCAAACCCAAGGTATGATTTACTGACAGAAGGCACATTTGCTGTGGTTGAGATGCTCCAAGGGGATGACAAGTGGAAACCTGCATATGACGACGATGATTTTGTTCTGTACTTTAAGTGGGATGGTCCGCTCTATAGCTCAGCAGGTTCGTACGGCCTTGCAACCATCGAGTGGGAAGTGCCAGATGAGGTTGTTCCAGGGGTATACCGACTGAGACACTTTGGATCGTTTAATGAAACAAAAGACTCTTCTTCGATCAAGTACTTCACTGGTGCATCCAGTGGATTTAGTGTGTCCTAAAGGAACAAGTTATAAGCATGTTAATAGTTCATGTTGTAAGAAAGCTTCTGTCAGCATATGCAAATAACACATATACCAATATATCCAGACATTTCACATTATCTTCAGGCATTTGATAGTGTCTTGGCTTCACATACAGGTATAGGTCTGAGTTCTGATGATGAAATCTTGATCATTTATCCATTAGATAAGAAATTTTCTCAAATAATTCATGGTTGCCACTTGTGAATAAGAAATCACTTACTCCCTCTCCCTCCGATTAATAAGAATACAAATTACTTTTCTAAGCGTATCAATTTTTCTTTGGAATAATTATAAATTAGTGATACTTTTAATTATTTATGTCAAATTAGTGTAACCTAAATACTTTATTATAAATTAGTGAAAACTTATTTACAAACTAGTGGTTCTACTAATTTTAGTATTTCATTCCTAAATTTTCTCCAATAATCCCATATTCTCACGTATTTCACTATCAGTCAGCAAATTTAGACTAAATTTAATCAAGGATCCTTACTTATATCGCGATGCTTGTCAATGAAAAATTTAATATTTAGATGTTTGCCAACAAAAAGATGCTTGTGAATTATTTATATTTCTTGAACGGATGGTGCCCTTGTAACGCTTGAGAAAATACAAGCATCTTAGTTGCATTTAGATAGTTGTCAATTTTTAGACTTCGTGAAGGTAAGATGTGATTTATTTTCGCCAATTACATGTGACATACGCCTATTTTTTTAGGGCTAATAATAATTCAAGCATTATGTTTGAAACAATGAAAATCAAGCATCCAATTATCCAGAAACAAGTTATAAATCCTCCACCAAACCAACTTAATTAAACCAAGAATCACAAATTACCATCGAAAATTTTGGGTTAACTTAAATAGTACATATATATGGATGACAATTAGCAGAACACCAAAATAATACTTTTCCTCGATCGATCGGTTACATATTTATACATCATAATCTTTGTAATTAGCATGTACGGAGATTCTGGCATTAGCTTCTTACATGGAAGGATGCTTGTGGATCAAAATGGGGTTCTTCAACCGAAAGGAAAGGTATGTCTATTATATCATTAAAGCTAATTATAGTATTTTCATTCGCAGGAAAGAGACTAGACTAATTAGAAAAGTAATAGAAAACTAATATTAAATAATTAATTATTGGGAAAATTACATTTACCTACCTTGCTACGGGCTCTAACTACAAAATTGCCCTTATTAGTTTAACAATTACAGTTAGCCCCTTAGCCCGGAAAAAGTTTGACTTGGCCGTTATTCACTTTAAAAAAAAAAACGGCCAAACAAGGCCTTAGTTTTTTTTATATCATTTTTCCTTTTTTTCTTCTTCTTTTTTTTTTTTTTTCTTTTTATCTTTTCTCTTTTCTTTTTTTTACATCATCTTCTTCACCTCGGTTCCGGTACCGGAACTGCCGATCGGAGCTGTTAAAGAGCTCCGATCAGAGCTCTTTAATAGCTCCGATCGGAGCTATTACCAGCTCCGGTTAGGAGCTATTACCAGCTCCGATCGGAGCTGTTAAAGAGCTCCGATCGGAGCTCTTTAATAGCTCCGGTTAGGAGCTATTAGCTGTTAAAGAGCTCCGATCGGAGCTCTTTAATAGCTCCGGTTAGGAGCTATTACCAGCTCCGGTCGGAGCTGTTAAAGAGCTCGGATCGGAGCTCTTTAACAGCTCCGATCGGAGCTATTACCAGCTCCGATCGGAGCTATTTCCGAGCTGTGGTCTGGTCGGAGCTAGACTAGCTCCTTTGTTTTCTTTTTTTTTTTAATTTTATATTTGGGTTTTTTTTTTAACTTATATTTTTGGGGTAGATTTGAAACAAACCTTAAATTGGGGTAATTTTACAATTATTATTAGTTCATTTATAAATTTATTTATTTTTTGTGGTTAATTTGAAATAAATTAAAGTTAATTTTGTAAAATAAAATAGTTTAGAGGTAAATGTGTAAATAAAGTAAACTTAAGCTGTTTGGCTCAAGCCAAAAAATGAGATTCCAGCAAGGCTAAAACTGTCATTTCCAGCTCTTAGTGCGCGAAAAGTCAAGTTCGTGGGGCTAATTGTAATTGATGTTAACTAACAGGGGACTGTAAGTAATTGTTAAACTAAGAAGGTAAGATCTGTAATAAAAAAAACTAACAAGGGGTGTAGATGTAAATTGCCCTTAATTATTTAATTAGTTACTAAAATTAAACAAGGTTATTATAGCTAATCCATATTTAAATACTATTTTTAATAACTTTTTCATGTATCACTAATGTATAAGAAAGTATTAGGAACATCACTAATTTATAATTAACCCATTCTTTTTTTTTTTTTTCTCGAAATGGCAAAATATATTAAGTTCACAAAACATTACAAGGGTTAGTGCATAAGAGTTGCACTCCCGCAAAATACATCACTTAACACCAAAACCGTTTCAGACGGATCAACATAAAATCAGTGGCGGACGCAAAAAATTTATCAAGAGGGGCACATTTGCAAAAGGTGACAGTCGAGAGCGATGATATAACAAATTCTAGCTCAAAATTATTGCAAATCAGACATGTAATATATATAAAAAAAATTACACACAATATTTTATCGGATAAATATATTTTTGAAATACAAATGCATTCGATTCATTACATTTATATATTTTTATAATATAAACTCCAAATACATTTAAAAAGAAAAATGGTTATCTTAATATAAAGAAAATTTGATATATTTATATTTTGAGAGAGATGAATAATACAAATCATTAGAAGGATTGGGATGAAAGGAGTATTCTCAAAATAAAAAAAAATCAAAAAAGAACTGAGTGGAGGAAAAAGGATAGAAAACCTCATTTTCAGTAAAATAAGTAAAATAAATAAATTTGATAAAGAAAGAGAAAAGATTATAAATAAATTTGATAAAGAAAGAGAAAAGATTGTTGATAAAGAGGCTCGAACATGCACCGGTAATACTTCCGCTGGGCTACAAATAAATATGATAAGTGATAACACAATAAAGTCTATAAATATATACTTATGTACTTAAGTATTTTAAAAAAAGGGTATATCAGTAGTTTCAATCCAAAAATAAGGGGGCACTTGACCCTTGCCATAGCGTCCATACGTCAGTGCATAAAATGTAATACCACTACAATACTAATACTTAAGAAACCGTTACGTTAACCACTCCGCCTCTAATATGTCTCCCTACTAGCAATAAGTCAAAATTAGGGGGACGAACTTTAGCCAAAACAACAAAAGATGGAATATTATTTGGAATATGTATAGAAAACTAAATTCATAAATAATGATGGTCTAATCAGACTCCGGAACCGATCACAATAACCAACGAAGAGCTCTATACAGTATGCAACAATCCAAATTCTATACCTCAAACCCAAAGAAAGAATAAAAGCCGCATCACAAGAGCAGCTCACAGTAAAACCAAAGTATACTACCTACTGTTACCAAAAGTAGAGAACCGCATACAGTAGCAGCAAAGCAACTCGAGAAACAGAGCATGTCCAAAATAAACCAGTCACTCATCCCACCAACAGTGTTCCGGATGCAAAATCCAAGAGGATAAATTACACCGTCTCAATATATATAATTAAGTTCCAGTTCAAAAATTGCAAGTTTAATAATCCTCCTCGCCAATTTATTTACACACATGTCATTTATGTTAATACTTATTAATTACAACATGGTTTTGGGAGTACCCGACCGCAATCCATAACCCGACCCGACCCATGATCCTTCCCTTAAAAGTTAAACCCTCCCAAAGCCCTAATTCCATCATCGTCTCCAAAATAAACACACACTCTCCACCTCCGAAAATGGGAAAAATTCCACAAGCTCTCCGAGCAACAGCAGCTCAAACTCTCTTCAGACCAATCCCTCCTCCACCCTCCTCCCTCCCCGAACAACAAATCCGTTCCCCTATCCCTCACAGATCTCCAAGAAAAAAAACTCCCACAAATGATAAACCTACCAATGCACCACCACCACCATCTCCCATCGTTTTCGAGTCTCCGAAGCTCTCCGAAGCCAAATCCCTCTTCGACTCATTCATCTCCTCCACCAAAATCACCCCTTCAGATCCCAGTTTCTACAACTCAATCCTCAAGTCATTTGCCTCCATCTCAACCCTCCAAGATTCGATCCTTTTTCTTAACCACATGGTCAAGACCCACCCTCCGTTTTCTCCCAACCGGTTCACTTTCCACACCCTTCTCGTTCAGGCCTGTTCCTCCCCTGAGGAGCCCACTTTGACAAGTGCACACAATGTGCTCAATTACATGGCTGACAATGGTGTTCCACCTAATAAGGTCTCGGTTGATGTTGCGGTGCGGGCGCTTTGCGGCTGTGGCAGAGAGGAGCATGCTATGGAGCTGGTCAAGGAGCTTTGTGCCAGGGACACGCAGCTGGATGAGTATACTTACAATTTTATGGTGAGGCATTTCGTTAAGAACGTTTCGATCAGTACTGTTAATAAGTTCTTGAATGATATGAGGGAGTTCGGTATCAAGCCCGATTTGGTGACGTATACGATTATGATTGATAATGTTTGTAACATGAAGAATTTGAGGGAGGCGATGAGGTTGTTGAGAGTGTTGAGTGATGAGGGGTATAAGCCTGATGTTTATGTCTACAATACTATTATGAAGGGCTATTGTATGTTGAACAGAGGGGGTCAGGTTATGGAAGTGTACAAGAAAATGGAGGATGAAGGGGTTAGGCCTGATCTTGTAACGTATAATACGTTGATATTTGGATTGTCTCAGACGGGGAGGGTGAAGGAGGCAATGAAGTATTTGGGTGTTATGGCGGAGAAGGGCTATTCTCCGAATGAGGTTACTTATACTTCGTTGATGAATGGAATGTGTAGGGAAGGAAATGCGTTACGAGCGATGGAATTGTTGAAGGAGATGGAGGCCAAGGGCTGCACTCCAAATTCGTGTACGTATAATACCTTGCTTCATGGGTTGTGTAAAGCTGGGTTGTTAGATAAGGGGTTTGAGTTGTATGGTGTGATGAAACGTAGTGATGTTAAGCTGGAGTCAGGGTCTTATGGGACTTTCCTGCGAGCGTTATGTCGGGTTGGGAAAGTTGCCGAGGCTTATGAAGTTTTTGATTATGCTGTCGAGAGCAAGAGCTTGACGGACGTTGCTGCTTATTCAACTTTGGATACTACGATCAAGTGGTTGAGAAAAGCTAGAGAGCAAGGGCTTAAGGTTTGAATCAGAAAATAACATGTTTGCTCCCATTAAGGTATTACAGTTAAATTGTACTGTAATATTCCAGTAACTTAGCAGAATAGCTGCTTTGTTGCGCTTCTATTGCAGTTTGTCTTATTTGTTGAGAGCTTTGATTATTGTCACACAGAATCACAAATTCAATACATCAGTGCAATTATTATACTTTTGTTGTGAAAGTATTGGCCATTTATTAGCTTTCATTGTTTTTCAACTTTTTATCATTTCATTGTTCTTTTTTGCCAATATTCTTCTTTCTTGACATATGTAAGTTTCTTAGGTATAATCTATGAAGTCGATTGTACCGTGTTGATCTTGTAATTGGACTAAGCTAGTTGGCTTGGTATAATACGATAAGCACAATATCATCTATAACCTTTTTAAATTTAATTTTATGGCTATTAGCTCCTGGCCAGACAAAATGTGATACTGCCTCAGCAAATATAGTGCGATTTACAGTTAATGACCTTCAGTAAAATAATATCATCAAAGTAGATACTGCCTCAGCAAATATAGTGCTATTTACGCTTAATGTCCTTCGGCAAAATAGCATCAAAATAGAACCCAAAAAAAAAAAAAAAAAAAGAAGAAGCTATACCTGTTCCACTTTCTCCACTGCACTCAGCCTTCATTTATTAACTACAGATAACAAGTGATACCAAGAAAAGAACAGGTAACATAAAATACAAGAGACTGGGCAAAGGTCCAGAATATTGCTTGTTTACTAGCGTATGTTGTAGCTTATGATTGTGTAAAGAGTAAACAATTTTGCATGATAACAAGCAAACTGCTTGGATAACGTGTTCAAACAATGGTCCTTTAGCTGAACATTTGAACACGGCTATCTTTGTGTTTACTAGAAATTCTCCTCCATCAGATGCAGCTTTTGCTGGCAAAGTTTTGAGAGTATATATATTTTTTCATTTGCTCTGTCAATGTGAAAGATTGAGTTAAAGGAAAGAGCACCATTATATGCAGCCTCATAAGTTGAACTGATTTGATACTGTGGGTCTGATGTTATAGTTTTAGATTCATCTCAAGCACTACCTGATAATCACTTTGTCATTTGTCTCCAAAATTCTACACCAAGAGACATTTCAATAGTACCCTTATGTACTCCCTTGTCTAGCATAGTTCCTTTCTTTTTTCTTTCTTTTTTTTTTTTTTTTTGGGTAAAAAAGGTAAACAGCTCGTCCTTTGAAATTTCATACTCCCATCTTGAGTTAAATCAAATGCATGGTTCCACAAGTTGATTAGTGTTTGTTCAAATGTAAGCAGATCGGTTGTCGCCTCTGTATTCCATGAGTGTCTACATTTCACTAACACTTGATGTAGATCTGGTTGATATTTCTTGATGCAATAATTAAGAGCACTTATCCACTTCACATGCAAACCTTCCAACTACAGGGTCATCGGCACAGCTAGAAAATTATATCAGAGAGGAGCAAGTGTCAAGCTTGGCTGTTCCTCTGTCTCAAATTTCAGGTACGAGTAGATCTTTAATCTCTAGCCACTCCCTCTAATCTCATAATTAAATTATAGCTTCATATTCCCCTGCTTAGAAATAAGATCATGATTGCTCAATAATCTTTCATCTTCCCAGAAATAAATGCATCTGCCTTGCTGTGAACCTTACACTTAATCAAATTCTGTTCATCAACCATATGCATTGTCTCATACCCAGTGTCCACCAATCTATTGTGCATGGGCTTTTCAGAATTGGATCTTATTATGTACACAAACAGTTGCATCAAGTGCATTGCATGTTACTTGAAATCTTAAATACCACACCACCATTGCCATCCCATATTTTCAGCTTGTGCTTGCTAGGGCTACTACATATGAACTTCTAAAGATTGTCATTGAATCCTATTGGTACATCTTGTCTCCTGAGTGTTATTATTTCATAAGTGCAACAGGGCAGTTAGCCATGTTCTGCATTTCACCAACTTGCCACTTCCCGAACTTGGGCCTCTTTTTTCCAGGGACTGGTAACTGATTATCTGTTTTAAATGTACATCAAGGTTAATTTAACTCCAAGATTCTTTAATTCTAATAGTTTACAATAGCCTATGGTCAGTATACATCCAGCGTCTGTATTATTTGCAGACTATACCGAGTTCTAATTGGATACTATATGAAGCTAGGCATATTACCATAATTAATATTATTCTGCCGGAGCAAATTTAGTTAGATTTAAAGCTAACATCCTTAACCAAAAGAATTAGCATCAAAACAGGAGAAAAAGATGCCAAACCTGTTCCACTTGTCTCCCTCATTGCACTCAGGCTTTCTATTGTAATACAGATAACAAGTGATAACAATAAGAGAAAAGAGAGGAAAAAAGAGACTGGGCAGGGGTTCAGAATTTTCAGAATTTTGGTCATTTGTAAGACTAATTATTCTTTCTGTGTGATTAGAGGAAAGGGAAAATGAGCAACATTACATGTAAAAAACCTGATAAATTGATGCGAAACTGATACCGTGACCTGATTTTGTGGTTATATTCATATTATGCTCTCTACCCAACAGCCATGATATTATTTCTCTTGGAAAGTCTATGACAAGAGATATCTGCCACCCCGGTAGTAGCTTTCATTCCTGATCTATCTTGCCTTTCACAGTTGATTTTATTATTTTACAGTAAAAATAGGCAAACAACTCATCATGCAAGGGTTAATAGTTGCACGGAATCAAATGCTTGGCTCTGCAAGTTGATTTGTGTTTGTTAAAATCTAAGCAGATCAGTTGTTGCCTCTGTATTCCATGAGTGTCTACATTTCACTAACACTTGATGTAGACCTGGTTGATATTTCTTGATGCAATGATTAAGAGTACTTATCCACCTCACATGCAAACCTTCCAACTACAGGGTCATCAACACAGCTAGAAAATCATATCAGAGAGGAGCAAGTGTCAATCTTGGCTGTTCCTCTGTCTCAAATTTCAGGTACGAGTAGATCTTTAATCTCTAGCTACTCCCTCTAATCTCATAATTAAATTATAGCTTCATATTCCCTTGCTTAGAAAAAAAGATCATGATTCCTCGAAAATCTTTCATCCTCCCAGAAATAAATGAATTACCTTGCTAGAGGGACCTTACACTGAACCAATTCTGTTCATCAACCATATGCATTGTCTCATACCCAGTGTCCGCCAATCCTTTGCTCATAGGAATTTCAGAATTGCACCTTATTATGTACAGAGACCCAAGCATCAAGCGCATTGCATGTTACTTAAAAACCACACCACCCACCATTGACATCCCTAACTTTCAGCTTGTGCATATTAGGGCTACTACGTATGAACTTCAAAATATTGTCACTGAATCCCATTGATATATCCTGTCTCCTGAGTGTTCTTTTGTCTGTGTAACTCACAACATATCTTTTCTAAGTCATGTTGTGATTTCTTTTGTGTATCTAGTGCAACAGGGCAATTAGCCATGTTTAGCCATGTTCTGCATTTCACCAACCCTGGCACTTCCCAAACTTATGGGCCTCTTTTCCTAGGGCCTAGTTAGTATATTGATTTTCTGATTGAAATGTACATCAAAATGTAATTTAACTCCAAGATTCTATTATTAAATTAGTTTACAATAGCCTATGGTCAGTTTATGTCCAGTGTCTGTATTCTTTTCAGAGTATACCAAGTTCTAATTGGACAATATAATGATATATGAAGCAAGGTATATTACCATAAGCAATGTTATGCTGCCTGAGCAAATTTAGTTCAATTTACAGTTAATAACCTTGACCAAAATATTAGCATCAGAACAGGAGAAAAAGATTCAAAACCTGAGGTAAGAGAAAAGAAACAAGAGACTGGGGAAGGGTTCAGAATATTGCTCATTTGTAACTAGATATTCTTTCCGTTTGCTCTTTTTAAGGTAACAGTTTGATTAGAGGAAAGAGCAACATAAAAACCTGATAAATTGACACGAAACTGATAGCGCGGCCTGATTTTATGGTTATATTCATGTTATACTCTACGTCTCTACCCAACAGCCATGCTATTATTTCTCTTGGAAAGTCTACGACAAGAGATATCTGCCATCCCAGTAGTAGCTTTCCTTCCAGAACTATCGTGCCTTTCACGGTTCATTTTAGTGTTTTACCGGTAAAAAAGGCGAACAGCTCATCATGCAAGGGTTAATAGTTCCATGGCATCAACTGCTTGGTTAATAGATCCATGTTTGTTCAAATGTTAAGTGGATATCGCTCTCATTAGCTTGCTGTTATTGCCCCTGTATTCCCTTAGCTGTACATTTTAAGCAGATATGGCTCTCAATTAGCTTGCTGTTGCTGCTTCTGTATTCCCTCAGCTGTACATTTCACTCAAACATTATGTAGATCCAGTTGATATATCTTGATGCAGAGCATTCATCTACCCTCACATGTCAAACCTTCCAACTACAGGATCATCCACCCAGCAAGAAAGATTGTAGCAGAGTAGCAGGTGTCAATCTTGTTTGCTCTGTCTCAAATTTCAGGTACAAATATATACTGTCTATCTCTAGCTAGTCCCCCTATAAACTTATAAACAAACTATGGCTTCATATTCCTCTGCTTATAAAAAGATAAAGATTCCTCTAAATCTATCATCTTCCCAGAAATAAATGCCTCTGCCTTACCTTACACTTCAATCAATGACCATGTTCACTCCCTCAATCTTTTGCACATAGGATTTTCGGAATTCACTCTTGTTATGTGCACTGACAGAAGTATCAAGTGTACTGCATGATACTAAAAAATCACACCGCCATTTCCATGCCAAAATGTCAGCTTTTTACTTTTGGAAAAGAGCTACTACAAATCTGAAATTCTAATGATTGTGATTGAATCTCATTGGTATATTTTGTCTTCTGAGTCTTCTCTTGTCTGTGTAACACACAACATATCTTTACCAATTCATGTTAGGATTTCTATCTTGGGTCTAAGTGCAACTGGCAATCAACCATGTTCTGCATTTCACCAACCCTACCATCTCTAAAGTTAATGGCCTCAGTTTCTATAGGTCTACACTAGGTGGGAATCTTACCATCCAATTACAGTAATGTTATGTCTTTGGTCAAATTCTTTTAATTTAGAATTGTATTGGGTTTGAGCCTTGTCAATAAAGAATAAGTAAAAAGACCATTAGAATAGTGGCTCTGTCAAAATATATGTAGCCTGATTGGTAAGCTGAGACACTCATAGCCTGATTCTGATTGATAAGCTGAGACCGTGTAACCTAGTCGTCACAGGTTAAATTCGCCTGGTGGATGACTATGTACAACATCATTAGATATAATTCCCTTCATTCATTAGGAAAAGGACACATTTTAGTACACTTAATTCAAGTGTGACATTTAAGTATGTTACATCTATCTATTTATATATCCACAATTGTGCTGATTAAGACATAATATTAACACAAACAATGAACTAAACATCAACAAGATCAAACAACTCGAAGAAATTAATTGATTCACGGTCCAAAAATGCTACTACTAGCAGCCACAAGCGTTCAAAGTCTACTTGCTACACTCAAATACCATAATAAAATAATAACATTATAAAATACTTCTTTGGAATTGGGACTGAATGAATCTATTAATGATTAGTGAGACCAGGAAACAACAGAGGATCTAAATAGTCTGGTCAATATTCAATGAATTCTCATGACTCTCACATTGTCACATTAAATATTTCCTCTCTTCAATTCTCCCTTGAATTTTGATTGATGAGTTTATAAAATATTGCAGGTTTGATAGTAAAAGTTTCAGCAAACAGATTCATAAAAGTTAAGGCTACCCACTTGTGATCACATGCAAAACCAGTCCCATGATCAGTTTGTCTCACTATAAATATTACAAACAGTCAATCACCATTGTCATCAACAAATCATTCTCAACCTTTGCAAGAATCACAAAAGAAGCTTCAAACAAGATGACATCTTCACCATTACTTCCTTTCAGGTCCATCAGTTTACCTACAAGATTTCATCCCAACTCATATTGTGAACCTAACCTACAAAAGCTCAAATCTTGGCAGAACCCGAAAACCGCTCCAATAAGCACAGAAGCTCTTCAAGCTGCTCTCCTGGATTTAGCAGAGATATACGACTCTGTCAAAGAACTCACGGAGAAGTCATCGACGCAGCAGTCTGTTTCTCTCCAGGGAAAGTTGTTCGAAGAATCAGTGCTCGAGGGATCAGTTGAATTGCTGGATTCTTGCAACGCAATCAGAGAAGTGTTTCAAATGGTCAGGGAAAAGGTTCAGTCCCTTCAATCTGCGTTGAGGCGTAAGGGGCGTGACTCCAGCATCCAATCCGATATTGCCTCGTACTTTTCCTTCAGGAGGAAAATGAACAGTTCTATAGCCAAGAGCCTAAAACAGCTCAAGAGTACCGAGAACAGGACGAATGGATCAAACCGTTATGTATACGTAGACGAGGATCTCATAATGGCTTTGAGAGAACGAACAAGAGCCACTATCGCGACTTTTAAGTCAATTTTGATGTACCTATCATCGCCAGTTCCCAAGAACGGAGGATGGAATTGGTAGCGACGCTTATGATGAAAAGATCTGAGAATTGCGGAAAAGATCAGAGTGGTATCAGTGAAGTAGAGAGTGTAGATTCCGCGCTAGCTGCCAAAACTGTTGATGTGCAGATAGCGCTGAGAAGCTTACATAATCTTGATTCTTGCATTGAAGGACTAGAATCAGGATTAGATAGATTATTTAGGCAGTTGATTCAATGTAGAGTGACACTTCTAAACATTCTTACTGATCTTTAATGAGATTGATTATACTTTTTGTTCATCCACATGTTATATTTTTTTCAGTTCTGGCTTGCATGTGTCAGTTGGTGATTTCTTTAACAAGCTTATTCTCTGTGATATTATATCCGCATCAAATGCATTATACAGTAATTCTAAACTTGAAATAAGAGGACTAGTTCTCTTTAATTTTCTTGATTGTGATTTTTAAGGGAATGATGACCCGAATGTTAATGTTTAGGAGTAATATACTGACTAGAAAGCAAAACTTTATTACAGGGAAAACTGTAAATAAATAAGATCATTGAGAGACTATCTCCTTTTTGCACGGTGACAAACCGGCATCACCACCATTCACCAACAATAGATTTATTTATACGGTCCTAATTATTTACCATCTCAAGGGGTTCTTAGAAAGTAGGTAAATACTCGCACATGTTACACCCTTTAATATCAAATGTCATATTGTTATACACATGGGATCTGAATTCGGTTTTTCTTTCTATGCTACAACATATCGTATTGCATCATGGTGCTTTAAAAGTTGTACACCTTGTACTTTATGTGTTGTACTGTACAACATACTAAACCATCATACACAACATGACGTAGAATAAACGAGACATGGATGGATGGTACACTAGTTATGCTTGATATTATGAAGAATTCCACTTCATTTACAATCTCGGGCCTCAAATACTTGTATTTAATTGCATAGTATAATCACTAAATACAAATTAAAATAACAATATCACCCACTCAATTGTTAGACTGGATGTATTTGTTGTTTGGTCCGCGGCCCCGGGGGAAACGAGGGTTAGCCGCGTTTTCAAGCCACAGCAGTGGCCCGAACACGAGGCTAACCCGCGTATAAGGCCAAATTTGGCCCCTCCGCGTTTTAACAAAACACGAGGTTAAAATAGGCGCCAGCTGGCGCCATGTGGAGTCCACCAAATGTGGACTACACTTGTTTATATATTTTTTATTTTTTAATTTCTTTTTCTGTTTAAATTTAAAACGGTCATAAATTTTAAAATAAAAATGCTAAAAATAAATAAAAATTATCAACGGTCATAATTTTTCGAGATCTATAAATAGACATCAATCTTGGATATGTTTGCTCACACCTTCTCCAACTCATTTTTCCCTTCTTAATTAAACTCAAAACAATCTCAACACTCCAAAATCCTTTTCATTCCATATTTCCCATCCACCAAAATGAATTCCGAGCAACAACGCCATCTTGGTTACTTGAGAATCCACGATCCACAACGATACAACACTATCATGAATGACATGTTTAGTCCAACCCCCACCTAACCGATCTCTTTTTCAAAACCCATCCGAAACTCCTTACGTTTCTTATTACAATAGTCCACCTTCACAACAGCCATGTTTTATGATTCTCAGTCGTACCCTGAGATTGTTTGTGAGACCCAACGGGAGCCGTCCGTGGCCGAGCAAAAAACATCCGGTCGTGCCAAAGGAAAAGAGAAAGCCGCTAAAAACGTCGGTGGTGGTGGTGGTTCGAAGAGAAACACCTTCAACGTTAATGAGGAAAAGGTCCTTCTGAGTTCGTACGCGACGATTTGCATGGACCCAATTGTCGGCACGAACCAAGAGGCTAAGTCGATCTTCAAGAAGGTGCATGAGCTATATGAAAAAGCCCGTGAGGATGGGCTGTTTGACCTGAATGTGCGCAAGAAGGACTCACTCCGGGGGAGATTTCAGTTGCTGAAGGAGAAGATAGCTTAAACTACGACCTAGCAATCGAAGATTGGCTTAAGGAGTACAACCAAGGCACAAGGGAGTTCAACGGGGACATCCTTAAGGACGTGTCAATCATAACACGTCCATCGGTTCTTAATTATTGATGATTACACGAAGAATCAAAGGATGATGCAGAGTTACATCAAGCATGACGAACTCAAATATGACTTGGTTGAACACATTTGGAGGATGAAGCTTAATTAGTTTCCATTAGAATGTTTTTTTGCATTTTCAGTTGTTTGTTTTCAATTAAGCAGAACTTGTTGTAATATTGTATGTTTCAAATTCGGTAAAAGTTAATGTCCATCTATAAATTTGATTTCGTATGAAATTCTTTACAACAAATCTTCATTCTTCTTTACCAAAAAAGAAAAAAAAAGAAAAAAAAAAAAGAAAAGAAGATGTGGCAGGGCTTACCGCGTTTAAGCAGTGACTGATGCGGCCGAAAACTGCTTAAACACGGCAAATGTTAGTTTAAGCCCTTTAGTCTTATCCTTAGCCTCACAACAAAATGCAGATGGTTTAGGTTGAGATATCGTTTTCAAATTTTATTTGTTGAATCCTACAACTTATTATAAGTACTAGGATTAGGAACATTTCCTAATTCATGATAGTATAACAGTTAAACCGTCTAATACAAATTATTCTCCGCGTTGATAATTACACTTTTTTATAGCTAGTGAGAGCCCAGTAGACAATTGCTAATGTAGTGTACCATGTACAGTATAATACATGGTACAGCTACGGAAGGATTGATATTATTATTATTATTATAGTGATTAAGGAAGAATATTGTCAATAAAATGTACGGTCACATGAGCCTAATATCATTGTTAGTGGCGAGTATCTAGGATTAGGGGCCCTAACCACAATGCAGGGATATATATAATCATGATTACATGTGGATCAGTTATCATGAGGAGACATTAGACAACATAAAACAGCACAAATTTAGTACTTAAGAACTGTGATTACTGATTAGAAAGATAGCTAGGACAAAATTAATGAGGGTTGCTTGCCCGGGAGACAAGTAAAAACATAACATAAATCTTACACCAAAAGTTAAATATAGCACTTAACAATGTCACGTTTGATCCGAGGTTGTTCGCTACGTGTCTCCTTAAATAGGATTTGCAAGTCAACACACAAGTTAATAAAGGCAAAATAATATGTTGACTTGTGCAGAGCTCGGGGATCTCCTACCTATCCGGCATTCATCCTCTCTCGACCATCTCTCTTCTACCTCGTTAGTTTTCCACTTGCTCATCCATATACGACTATCAAAATTAAAATTATTGTTAATAGTCATTCCTTTTAAATCAAACATTTTCATTTTTAAAAAAAATTTCTTTTAAAGCTTTACTTTTTAAAACAAGTAAATCAAAAAGCAAACTCAATAACACAAAAGGCAAAAGAATAAAAAATAGTAGTAGAGTTTGTCCCAGCTCATAGCCTAGGTAAGTAAGGTAAGTAGCGAGTGAGCAAAGTTGAGCTGGGCCATCTGCCCATCTGAACAACTTACACATTGAATGTACTCTACTCGTGGCAAGTTTTCCCGAATTAATTCCATATTGGGCTTCTAGCTACAAATATGCTGGGCTCGGCTGGGCCATTGGCGAAACCCAAACTATCAGAGCTTTTAGTGCTGTTTGCACATTTGTTTGTTGTTTAGCATGAACCCACCCCAAGTCAAATGGCCAATCTTTTTTCTGAATCGGCTAAAAATTTATTCATAAATAAAAATATCTCGAGTATAAGACATACTCGTGATAAAGCACCCAAAGATCGAGTGCAACATCGAATCCGGAGCATTACAAGTAAGAGAGGTTACAAAACCGCCCGTAGGCCAGACTAACTAGGCATAAATAAACAAATTATGCCACCCTCAAAGCAATGAAAGAAACCAACTTGATTCCACCTATGTTGACTTCAGTAACAAAGAAAGAAAGCTAATCTCCAGGGAAATTTTAGCAACAAGCATCAGGACCTCAAATGGCCAATCTAAATGGTGTGAATTAGTTTGTTCTTTCGAGAGTTAAATTTATTATTTGCACTGTATAAGTAATAAATTAAGTATACGTCAATGAGAGCTTGGAGTATGTATAAAACCATAATTATTGGAAAGCTTTGGAATCACAAAGGACCGGAATGAATATTCAAAAGGGCCTGAGTGCAAAGATTTTGAAAGTAATAAGACCTTACTGCAAAGAGGGAAGCAGTGTAAGAATCAAAATGCAATATGTGAGGAATTGTCCAATGAAAGAGGTCGAATCACGCGAACTTGGCTGAAGGAGACAAAGCACGACTTAAGACAAGAAGAATTGAAGGATTAGACGTAGTAAGAAGCGGCGGTGTAGGAGAACCACCCACATTGGAACAAAATGATATTGTTCAGTACCAAAATTGTACCGGAATACGCCATTGCCATCGGATGATCAGAATTAACGGATGGATTGATGATTTCTTCCACAAAAATCTTAGGACGACTTTGTCAGCATAGATGATGTAGGTTGTAATTATCCTTTCAATTTTTGAATTGTTGCACAATACAAGCCCAATTTGTATACTACTCTATAAATTAGGGTTCATATATATGTAAATTTTAAGCTTTTTCAATATATACAGAAAAATCCTTCACCCATACAAGTGTTGTTGAAATTTAACAATGGTTATAACTTTGATGCATGCAACTCATAGGTTCAATTCATTTCTAGGGTTGCATTTTTTCTACCCAATAATAAACAGAAGATGGCGTGCATGTGTACGTAATAATTGATCATGAGATGATGAGAAGCAGCTGTGTAATTAGGCTCACCAAACTTGAATTACTAGGAAACAAGAAAATCTGTTGAGGCTTTAATGGACCATGGTATATACCTTAATACGCTACTACATTATTTGCTAGCTACTCAAAGTTAATTACTTAATTATTGTATACTTTGATTCGATCTTACGAGCTAGGCTAATATTGAATATACACGACAAGTTGTAGCTAGTGATAATGCAAACGAAAGTGAGAATCTAATTACAAAGATTATGCTGTATAGATATGCATGTCAACGTATCGATCGAGGAAAAGTTGTATTTTGGCGTGTTCTGCTAATTGTCATGATCCAAAATATTAATCCGTATTATTTAAGCTAAACCAAACTTTTGCACTACGTGGTACGTACAAGTACCACTAAACTCGAGAGCTAATTTACAGTTTTTTTCCGTTGAATATATATATATACAATAATTGTTTGATGTTCTGCATGCATCTGCTCCAAGTCATTGTTAGGTATTCAAACTAACTCTAGTTCATGTTACTTCGTCACCCAATGGATCAAATCATGTGTACATTTGGATCATTGGAAAATCTCAGTATTAATTTAATTCATGATCAAAGAGTTAGACTTATCAAGTTAGATTACGATATTATTATGACATTATGAGAAAACAACTCTTGGCAACGGAAGGTTAGTTAGAGCTAGCTAGCTCAATTTAGGGATCATATAGCTCTGAATTTTTATACCCGTTGGGGTGTAATTAATTTGTTGTTTGATAAGGTCGGGAGAATATTATGGATAGATATGCTAAAATCTTGACAGATTCTGTCTTTATCTCTCAAAATGTCAAATACTTGGCCACAAGTTTAGCTCTACTATATATTTGGGTGGAACCAAGAATAGAACGTGAGAGTGGCGATATATATTTTACCAAGAGCCCTTATATGGAAGTTAGGAAATTTTACTAAACAAAATTTAGGAATGGTGAAATGTTAATTTTACATAAATATATATAGCATAATAAGAGCATTCACATCAATTTTCTAATAAAAATTTCTCTAAAATCGTTTTTAACTCATTCCCTATAAAATTTAAGTACGCATTTAACAATTCACTAAAATCAAATTTCTTTTTAGTGATTTAATATGAATATAAATAATAATTTTAATAACCACATAATTAAATATAGTATATAAATTAATGATTAATACACTATAAAAGTTTTAGGCATGCACAAGTTTAAACATGTGAAGAATATTCCCTATTTGTTTAGATGATCCATACAATTTTTAGGGAATCTGATTTGATAAGATTTTAACACATATTTTGATTTTTAACAATATTTAAACAAAATAATCATTTTAGGGAAGCTGTTGTGAATGCTCTAAACCACCACCCTCTGATCTGCCTCTGAACTTGTCACTTCATTATTTAGACCAATAGAGGCCCTATGAAGGGATGACTGGGATAGGTTGAAGTCCACCCTGAAATTTATGTATTTATTATATATAGTATTATTATTATACATGCACTTAAAATACTATACATGCACTTTAATTTTCACCCCATATTTCTCCATTTTTCTATATATTTTTTCTAATTTTCTTTGCCAATAATTTTAGTTTTATCTATATTAATTTTCTTCTCCTCATCGCATGTTCTGTCTTTTCACACATTTCTCTATTCGTCCATTATTTCGACTTCATCCTTCCATTCAAATTAGCCTCCCAAAAATTAATACCTGGATCCGCCCTTAATTTAGGGGTTGGATATATAAAAGTATTTGATACATAACAGTACATATTGTGTTGATATTATACTTTGAGGCAGGGAAGATAGTCTCAGACTCAGTAGGCGAACCTTCTACATGGCGATTCGTTTGGCCTAACGCGTGATTGTGTTAGAAGAGCCCATATATGCACGTTCGTGACTGGCATGTTATCTTATTTTCAAAACCGTAGGCGGATGTGTTTTGTGGCGATTCGTTTGGCCTTATGCGTAATTGTGCTAGAAGAGCCTATCGGTACCCGTTGTAGATTAATATCTTCTCGTTTTCAACATCGATCTCTATTCTTCTATTTTCTTGTTCTTGTTCGAAGAAAAATTCCATCGATCCAAAATCACCACGAGGGGCAAAGTGATTTTTTTTCTCCCACTTATTACCTATCTTGTGTGGGTAATAAGCTAATGAATAAACTGATCACATGAGAGATATAGTGGAAACAAACCATTCAGTAACACCTCAGGAACGAGACGACCTAACAGTGCAAAGGAATGTGGTTTATATAGTTTTGAGTTTTAGGCCTCCACAATAGTTATATATTTGATGGACACCTGCGTGAACCTGGACCAAGAAGGAGTATCTTTGGACGCGATCCGAACCCATAGGCGGCGGCGACTGGCGTTAGGGCAGCTTAGGCCCTTTTATTTTATTATATTTTATGCTTTCTAGAAATTTCTTTTGTCGGGCTTAACCCATTAGTATTTCTTGTTCATTAAGTTATGTTAACTTTTCAATTCTTATTTATCCACTCTGTAAGACATTATTTTTGCTACGTCGTTTATTTAGTTGAGTTCATAGAACATTACGTTCGTCTTTACAGATAGCTGTTAGCATTACCGTCGTTACCGGGAAGATAGTAGCACTAAGCTCCTTGCTCCGAGGCAAGTCACTTGGCGTAGTACTTCATTGTGCTAGAGGATTCTAAGCCCGTGATCGGTAGGAACTTTCCTCTTTACTTTTCTGTTCAATTCGCTGCATATCTTTGCTATATTTTATTCTATTGCTGTTTTCCTACCGATACGCGAGGATATTAGATTTAGCTAGTATCCATCAATATAATACTACATCAAACGAACGAATTACCTGCATGCGTGTGCATGCATCTACCCTCTTAATTATGTCGTCGACCTATTATATATGTAATACAAGAAACAATCCAGAATGGATATGCCAAAGATTCAGTTCTATAAACTAATTTATCAACACAATAAAATAGAAGTTATGATTTATGGTCTTATGTCAATTAAAACTTGTCCTTTAGCAAAACAAAGTTTGTACGACGTGGTACGTCGGCATACCATTAAGCTTGAGATTGAGATCTTTATACGTTTTTGTTAATTATGAATTATAATGATCTGTTCCAATGCAATAATAAGGACGACAAACAGACAAGACTTAAACTTAATCTTCTCATACTTCAGAGATAAATGTATCAATATCTTGAGCATATTGTGGTCGACATATAAATCAGGCTCGTAGTAGTATATATTACTATAAGGTTTTGTTAGGTGTCACCTTATCACTCACTTTATAAGATAATTTTATCTCATTTGACGGTTTGATCAACATTAATTCATTTGGTGAATGTTGATAAGGTCTGATTTGATAAATTAAACTACTTCGTATAACTTTTTAAAAAATAAATAAGTGATTAGCTATCAGACACGTTATCACCTTTTAAACAACTTTATTAATTTATTTCGCCAATCATACCCTAATAGTAATAGTAAGATGAAAAAAGAAATATATATTTACAGTGAACTAGAAGTTATATGGTAGGCAACCACCATTGCATGGGTGCCATTTGGTAGACAATCACTATAAGCTGTACTGTCATGTTTCTTTGCCACCCTGAAAATAATTGCTAGAAACAAACATATTAAGTTATCAAATTGCCCATACTGAAAATGTGCAATCACATGCAAAAAAAATTCCATGGAAACCAGTGTATATAAACTCAACAGAACCATCAACATTTTCATCTCCACATCTTCAAACATATAACCTTTAAAGCTTTATTATAGCCTCATCACAAAAAATGGCAACTTCACAAACTCATGTCAGATCCATTAGCTTGCCATCAAGATTACCTTCCAACAACTCCTTTGAGTCCCAATTTGAAAATCTCAAGTCTCTGAAAAAAGTCAATGCAGAGAACATTCAATCAGCTCTTGTGAACCTTTCAAAACTTTACAGCTCAGTTCAAGAATACAAACAGTTTTCATCATCCCATTTAGATGGATCAGTGGAGTTGATTGATTCTTGCAATACCATTAGAGAAATGTTCCATACAATCCAAGAAAATGTCCAGTCCCTTCAATCAGCAACTCGTCGCAAGGGTATCGAATCCAGCAGTATCCAAGATGATATTAGCTCATACTTGACCTTCAGAAAGAAGATGAACAAGAACTTGTCTAAAAGTTTGAAGGCACTCAAGAATTTGGAGAAAAAGAACCTGCAGTCAATAGATCTTTCATTAAATGCAGATCATGATGGCTTGAGGGAAGCAACAGAAGTTACTACTGCAGTTTTCAGAAGCATTTTGATGTACTTATCGTGCCCGATTGCGAAATCTGGAAGCTGGAACTTGATCTCAAAGATGATGGTCACAAAGACAGAGGCTTCAAAAGATTACTGTGTTACAAGTGAGGTTGAAAGATTAGATTGTGCATTAGCTGCTAAGGTTCTTGATGGGCTAACAGTTCAAAGTAGCTTACAAGAAGTTGATTCTTGTATTGATGGAATTGAGGCAGGATTAGAAACATTGTATAGGCAATTGATCAGATGTAGAGTCACGATTCTTAACAGCATTACTCAACATTATTGAGATGGAAATATTTCAACTAAACTCTTTTGTTCCCTTCCCGTACAAAATTAGTATGTCATGGGATATATTCATGTATTTAACCTCTACAACAAACTAGAAATTCAATTAATTGTATATATATAGAATTACATATATCTTTTCCCAATCCTTTATACTTTTTTGTACTTAATTAGAAGTTGTATGATTACCAACTCAAGCATGAATGAATGATCCCTCATTGAATTGGTTGCATAGTGTTCCATGTAGTACAATTGTTAACTGTTAATCGAAAATATACAATTAGAAGAATTGAGCTTAGAGCGCAGTTCACCCTATCCATCGCTATTTAGTGAAACATGGAAGCAATCCGTCACTATTTTCCATCGCTATTTTATGGATTTCTTATAGTGCTCAAGGCATACACAAATAGATTTGGAGCAACCTCCTCTGGATTAATGTCTCCAACAAATCCGAATTCAGAATTGATTCCATGTTCACCTTCTAGAGGCCAAAATTCTTTCCGTTGAAATTCTCAATGTCATATTTGCTTGCCGTCGGTCTAGGGTTTCGTGGTTCCCACATACGGCGCCACTTGATAGAGAAATCGACGACAAATCAACAAACCAACACTAATACCAAATTTAATGGATAGACGTAGACCCTAATCGAACAATTCTGCAGCAATCAAACCAAGACGCAAGGTTTAGGTGCTTCGGAACAATTGTTCCACGGAGGGTCATAGATCTCCTTCACTGTCACAAGAAAGCTTATAAGTTGCTCCTCAACCAACAATGATGAACGAGACTCATTCTCACTCTCTGTAGAAATGTCTCTCAAACTCAAGTGTATCTGTTTGCTTAATGTTCAAGCTAGTGAACAAATTACAGAATTAAGGCTATAGTATCTAATCACCAGCCAATCAGAGAGAAGATCCCACATGCTCTTTTTTGAGCAACAAAAAAGTAGCTATTTTCCCTCCTTCAGCTTTGAATCTGGCAGTCTGATTTACCACGTGTCACCTTATCGACGGCTCCTATATATTCTCAACTAATGATACGGATTGATACTCGAAACACCTTAAACTCCATCCAATTCGTTATAATTCAAACTACAAACTCACAATAATATATCTCTACTCCAAATTTTCTACACACCTGCCTGTGCTATATGAACAAGTATCCATCAAGAATGAATATATCAAGAACTATTTGTATAAAAATATTAGCCAAGAAAAAGCAATATTTTGTCATATTTTATTACCTGTCAATACAAATTGTCCCCTAGCTAGCAACCAAAATATAGGGCATGATTTTCAAGTCAAATGGTGTTTTATGTTTTTTTTTTAATAATATAAAGGTTATTATTAAAAAAAAAACATATACTTTATACTTTATCAATGTACATATCTTTTATAAATAAAAAATACACCAGGTTAACAAGTGTTTTACTTCATAACTTCTACGTGTTTGTTAATAATTTAATTAATTAGCATGGTCTATTTTGAAGTGTAAACAGTATCCCACCGGACTTGACAACGAAGCATAACTCAGTTTGTAAACTGTTTCACCTCCAACCAATAAGTCAGGTGTTCGAGGTCATCCTTTAGCCGATTCAAAAAAAATGCCACCGGACTTAATTTGTGATTCATGAATTAACTTATTATTTGCATTTTGTTATAATAAATGAAGTATACGTCCAATTCTGTGAACTAGCTTAAGGAATAGGTAAAACTATAATTATATCTCAAAACGAACATTATCAAAAAGTAGGTCAGATACTGCTGGTATAATCGTACAAGATCAAACCTGATGCATGCAAGTCCTAGCTAACTAGTTTCAATTGATTTCTAGTGTTGCATTAATCTTCCACCATTATCAAACAAAAGAGCGTACATGTGTTAATAATTAATGAGAAGCAGCTGTGTAATGGAGTCTTACCAAACTTGACGAATTAAAAAAGAAAATTAATCTGATGGCGCTCATGGTATAGTATATATGCTTTATTGCTTTAGGTTCATTTAACTTCATGCTACATTATACTTTAATTCGATCTTAATTACGAGGCTATTATTGAAATCATGCACGACGAGTTGCAGATAGTGATAATGCAAAAAAAAAAAGTGAGAATCTACGTACCAGCTAATTACCAAGATTATGGATCTGTATAAAATATGTCAACTATCGATCGAGAAAAAGTTATATTTTGGCGTGTTATGCTAAATGTCAATCCAAATCTGTCTTCGTTAAGCTAACCAAATTTTGCACTACGTGGTACGTTCAAGTACCACTAAACTTGAGAGCTAATTTACAGTTAAATTTCAATTCAATATATGCAATAATTTGGTTGATGTTCTTCATGCATCTGCTCCAACTCAACTCATTGTTAGGTATTCAAACTAGCTAACGAGTGCATGTTACTTGGTGACACATTATGAATCAAATCATGTACATAAGTACATTTGGAGAATAATATCTCTGTATTAATTTCATGATCAAACTAAGAGTTAGACGTATCAAGGTAGATTACAAAATTACAAAACAATGGGAGTACAAATCCTAACAAGAAGGTTAGAGCTACGTACCTGGATGATCATTTTAGGGAGCATATTTTAAACCCTGTCATTGTAACGTCTAATTTGTGCATGTGCAACTTTTTAAGGGGCACTTCATGTACACCTACCTACGACTCTCAGAAGATAGCTCTTATTTATATCTTTTGGGGGTAAATTGAGCACGTAAAATCATACGAAGTACTTAAGCTTTCACAAAAAAAAAAAAAAAAAAAAAAAGGTAATTAATTTATGGTGTACGCTGGCTGTACCGTGTTTCGTACAAATTATGATGAAAACCCTGTGTGCACTCTTGAACTAGGTGCAGTGCTCATACGCGCATTCCAAACCCCAAATACATCGACTAGAAGTCCACGTCTTCCGTAATAAGCTGCTAGCCAGGAATATTTTTGTTGTTTTAATTTTGTCTATCTAGCTATCTTATTTGATGAGCCGTACAATCTGTGCTATGTATTATTTACAAAATACACTATCTATTAACCAAAGTCTTCTAGACTAGAATACACACTCTCCAAGTAGTTGGTTAACTGTTCTTCTTCTGTGATGACACTTTTGCCGTTTTGCGACTTCCAGATATATCACAATCTTCCAGTTTCTTCTGTCGGCTTATTTCTTTCCTTTGGAGTGAATCTCTTATACACTTCTCTCACTCTTCCCTATAGAAACATCGATCAAACCAAGTACATGCGTGTGTGTATATATATGTCGACCTATCTTATGTACAAGATATCCTGAATGGATTTGTTAAAGATTTGGTTCTATAAACTAATTTATCAACACATTAAAAATAAAAATTGTGATTTATCGTCTTGTGTCGATGAAAACTTGTCCTTTAGCAACCCAAATTTTGTACGACGTGGTACGTCGGCGTACCATTAAGCTTGAGAGACAAATTTTTGATTAGATTGGATTAGATATATACTATTGCAATTTGTTAATTAATCATGATGATCTGTTCCATTGCAATAATTAGCACGACAATTAGACAAGATTTAAACTTAATTAATCTTCTCATATGTATCAAAATCTTCAGCATATTAGGGTCAACCATTCTAAGTCAGGCTCAGAAGGGGAGTATATAGGGGTGGCAGGGATGGTGACGGTCACCCCCAAATTTTTTTAATTCTTTTTATTATAACATGCGTATTTCTGAAAATTTCACATTTTATCATCTAAAGTTTCTCTTTTAACATATTATCCAACTTAACAATAAGGTTCGTCGTATAACATATATTCTTCCACCACACTTTGAAATTATGGGTTCACCCCTGAGCCTCTCATCACTATAAGTCATTAGATATGAAAGCAAACAAAATCTATACAGTGAGCTAGCTAGCTACAGGTAATATGGTATGCAACCACCACTGCATGGGTGCCATCTGGTAGAGAAACACTATAGCTGTACTGTCTTGTTTCTTTGCCACCTTGATAATAATTGCTAGAAACGAACATATTAAATTTATCAAATTGCCCATACCGAAAATGTGCCATCCCTCACATTCAAAATAATTCCCATGGCAATCGGTATATATGAACTCAACAGAACCATCAACATTTTCATCTCAACTTCTTCAAAGTTCAAACATCCTCTAAAGCTTTAATTATTAGCCTCATAACAAAAAATGGCAACTTCACAAACTCATGTCAGATCCATTAGCTTGCCATCAAGATTACCTTCCAACAAATCCTTTGAGTCCCAATTTGAAAATCTCAAGTCTCTGAAAAATGTCAATGCTGAAAACATTCAATCAGCTCTTGTTAACCTTGCAAAGCTTTACACCTCAGTTCAAGAGTGCACACAGTTTCCAGCATCACTTGATCTTCAAAGCCAGTTGGATGGATCAGTGGAGTTGATTGATTCCTGCAACACCATCAGAGAAATGTTCCATACAATCCAAGAAAATGTCCAGTCCCTTCAATCCGCTATTCGTCGCAAGGGTATCGAATCCAGCAGTATCCAAGATGATATTAGCTCATACTTGACCTTCAGAAAGAAGATGAACAAGAACTTGTCTAGAAGTTTGAAAGCACTTAAGAGTTTGGAGAAAAAGAACCTGCAGTCAATGGACCTTTCATTATCAAATGCAGATAAGGATGGCTTGAGGGAAGCAACACAAGTTACTACTGCAGTTTTCAGAAGCATTTTGATGTACTTATCGTGCCAGATTGTGAAATCTGGAAGCTGGAACTTGATCTCAAAGATGATGGTCACAAAGACAGAGGCTTCAAAAGATCACTGTGTTACAAGTGAGGTTGAAAGAATAGATTGTGCATTAGCTGCTAAGGTTCTTGATGGGCTAACAGTTCAAAGTAGCTTACAAGAAGTTGATTCTTGTATTGATGGAATTGAGGCAGGATTAGAAACATTGTATAGGCAATTGATCAGATGTAGAGTCACAATTCTTAACATCATTACTCAACATTAATGAGATATTGAGATGGAAATATTTCAACTTAACTATTTTGTTCTGTTTCTGTACAAAATTAATTAGTACTTCCTCCCTTTCATTACAAGTTCCAAAGTTTCTAAGGGGACTATTTATCGCGACCTTTGACCACGTATAACTCCTAAATTACATTAGAGAAAAATATAATAAAATTATATTATCAAATTGAATGGAGTATATTTTCATAATATAATTTTATTATATTTTTCTCTAATGTAATTTAAAAGTTATACGTGGTCAAAGGTCGCGATGAATAGTACTCTTAGAAACTTTGTAATGAAACGGAGGAAGTAATATAGTATATGAGTATATGTGTTGGGATATATGCTCTTCTTGCTTACCTCAACCACACAAACTTGACATTCAAATGATTTTCTATCCCTGGGCAAGTGGATTCCTCATTGTTGGGTGTAGATTATATTCTACATTTACACTTGGAATTTGGAAGAAAAACGTAGAAGTATAATTCATGAGCCGCATGCTCATAATTAGTATTCGTACGGAAACTTTATAGTTTTCCATTTGATTTTGTTGACTTTTTCGATGTTCAATTTGGCCCCAAATTAATCATAATTCACTGTAAAAAAATAATTTTAAAAATTATATTATAAAATTAAACTTATTATTAGCATCAAATAATAAGCGAATAAGGAGAGATTGTACCTCACTCTCTTAATTCCTATTTTTTCTCCAATTTAGCACTTTTTTCTCCCTTTTTTTGTATTTTTTTCTAAAAATAATTTTATTAATTCACAAGTTATCATCAATTCTTATCCCATTCACAAGCCTTCTTTTGAATGACTACATATATCTTATTTACTTTCAATTTCTTTACCCATGATTTGACTAATGAAATTGAACATGAAAAGTAAAACAAAACAAAAAATTAATTAACGTCAACAATTTTAAGTAAACCACACGCAATATATTAAAAAAAAAAAAAAAACAATAAAAAACTATGATACTACATGCTCAATTTAACATCAAAATCATATATTTCCTTAGAACATTGCTATCGCATTCTCCTTTCTTCCGTTTTCTTACATTGTTTGCCCAATATTATTTTTTGGAAATAGACCCATACACTACCCTCCTATACCAACCACCTAAAAAGAAGGTTCTGAAAGCAAACATAAAAAATCTAAAATAACATATATCTTATTTCGTATATCTTATTTCTCTATATTTCTGTAAAATAACATATAACATATATTTTGCTCACCCCTTTTAAAATTCAAAATTTTAATAAATACTATAATTCTCATCGATCAATTGTGTATATCTTATTTCTCTATATTTTTACACCAAATTTAAAAGGTAAACCAAAATTCATTGGTATATATATTATGACATTGTGCGTAACACATTTAGATAATGATTACCTATAATTTTAATAAAATCACAACTTCAAGAAGATACTTTTTAACAAGGAGAATGCTTCGCACTATTTTAACAAAAATAATTCTCATTGATCAATTCCGTATATCTTATTTCTCAATATTTTTACGGTACTCAATTTAAAAGGTAACCCTTTCTTCCGTTTTCTTACATTGTTTATCCAATTATATTTTTTGCAAAAAATTATCTCATCATTTTATTATTGAAACATTCATGCCAATAGACCCCCATACACTACCCTCCTATACCAACCACAAAAATAAAAAATAAAAAAAACATTTTGAAAGCAAATACAAAAAATTTAAAACAACATACAAAAATAGTTGGTCACCCCTTTTAAAATTCACAATTTTAATAAATACTATAATTCTCATCGATCAATTCCGTATATCTTATTTCTCTATATTTTTACACATGATTTAAAAGGTAAACCCACATTCATTGGTATATATATTATGATTTATGACATTGTGGGTAACACATTTAGATAATGATTACCAATAATTTTTAAAAAATAACAACTTCAAGAAGATACACCTTAACACGGAGAACGCTTCGCACGTATAACGTGCGACGCAAGTCCTAGTATTTTTATACTATAATTTGTAAAATTACTTTTTTCATAATTAATTATAGTTAATTTAAAGTCAAATCGGAGATAAGAAAAGCTCAACAAACTAAATGAGAAACTATAAAATTTCCGGTGGAAATATTATATATATATATATATATATATATATATATATATATATATATATATATATATATATATATATATATATATATATATATATATATATATATATATATATATATATATATATATATATATATATATATATATATATCATTTACAGGCCTAGCTACTTTGTAATCAGTAGAAATGTCTCATATAATAATGTGATAATATCTCTTATTATATATTCTTTAATTAACATTCACGTAGAAATTCGATGTAGTACGTACATTTTTTTTTCTTTTTTGAATCGGCTAAATTTTTTATTAATAACTCTTATTATAAATACTCGTGAAATTAAAACCAAGTCATAACCAACTTACAATCAACAAAGGAAAACACTAACTAGCCGGCTTAAACAAATTGTAACGGAAGGACAAAAAACAAAGCACGGTCTCCGGCCAACTTTTAAAGGGAACTCATGTTACTCAACCAACTGTCCTCTTCAAATCAAATCGTTACTATGAAGTTAATTTCTTCATTAACAATAACTTTTACGTATTCAGGAAACACTCAAAATCTAAAGCTCTGCACCTCTCTGTGGAGTAGAAGTAGTGTCGTAATCCTGGATTATTGCTCTGAAACTAATAGAGAGACGAGAACTCCCCATAAACTGTATTTCGGATCACAACATTGTGTTGGAGTTCGATTGGGTTGAGATGTTTGATTCGTAGGGCATTGTGTTTTAAAGTAGTTACAAATTATAGTCCTAAGCTAGAGTTTGGCTACTTGTCCCTTGAAGTTTTCCCTCCATTGGTTACTCCGACCATTTTGTCCTTTTCATGTATTGTACTAGAGTTTATGATCGCTTGTATGTCATAAACAGGAGATTGGGGAATTCCCCTCTTAGAATTTGTACATTACTCGGGCTTAATGGATTTAAATTCTTTCAAAAAAGTAACTTGTACGTATGTACTAAACATGTCACACGCACTATATCAATTGTAATAGAACTTTTAGTATCTAAAATATTTTAATTCATAGAGAGGTGCGGAATTTAGTCATTTTATTTTAATGGAAAATTAAAAATTTATTAATAATCAAACAAGAATATATAAGAAAGGGATCGAAGTATACAACTGATACACTCAACCATACCCAAATACCACGCTCGAATCTATACGCCAAAGTTCGTCTATACACATGTTTAATAGTTTGTGGTAGGAGCTCAATTTTGATCACCACATCGTTTAGTATGTCTAACTCAAAGAGTTAGTCAAGGAGCCCACAATTCACCCCTAACAAAAACTATAAGGGTAAAATTAATATTGATTGTGTCCACTTTTAAAGACAATCACCCACGGTCAATTATCAATGATGATTCCTTATGGACTCGACGCTATTTACTCTTAACTTATCATCTTAAAAAAAGAAAAAAAAAGCTATGGACATATTGACAAGTCCCAACAAAACAAATGTATAAGAAATCCATGGACGTATTCCCAAATTAAAATCTCTAAAAGCAATACATAAGAAATAATTACATCCACAGCCATAAGAAATAATTTAAGGAGCAAAATCCTTATTTCGATTTAGACCCACTGATGCAATTTCTAGTTTAGTTGTTTAGGACTTATGTCCTGCGTGGCTTCACTCGTATGTAATTAATGACTTACTTTCGCTTAGCTACGTCTAACGAACTCCAAAGCATGTCTGTATAAACTACTATGTAGTAATAGTAATATATATCGGTACTTTTTCCAAAAATAAATAAATTAAGCAGAAAACTCAAACTCTCGGCCAATCTACTTGCCGTCAACGGAGTAACCTGAATCACCTGATAGTCAACCTTAGCCACTTCCATCATCAAGAAAAAAATACATCCACAACTTCAACAACCAAGTTCAACAGAGTCATTTGTACTAATTCTAGCCATTTATATTAATTCTCAAACAAATTAATTTTGTTTAAAATTTGGAATCTAAACTTTTGGCAGTTACGATTTTCACCGTGAAACCTGAAAATGCGTACTTCTCAAATTATGCATGTTCTTTATGCGAACTTAATTAAACTAGCTCTATCTCTACTCCCGAGTGTCTATACACTATCTCTAGTGATCCAAATTGTCTGCATGTGTTATGAACAAATAAGTATCCATCAAGAGTGAATGTATCAAGAACTAGTTGTATAAAAATATCAGCCAAGAAAAAGTTATCTTTTGTCGTGTTATACTACTTGTCAATACAAAATTGTCTCCTAGCAACCAAAATTTTTGCACTACGTGGTACGTAGGCGTACCGCTAAAGTTGAGAGATTTACACCCTTTTCTATTACAAGCCTGAAAATACTACTGCAATTGGACGTGATGAGCTCCCAATTATGGGGGAGACAGCCAGACAAGATTTAAAATTTCCTTTTTATTCCTCGAATGCATATAGTCATATTCATGTATTGATCTTTAGCCCCAGATTGATCGACATATTTAACCAGGCCCTAATAATATTGATCGACATATTATGGGCTTGTATGAATAGAAAACAAATATCCACATTTTATCTTAATTTTTAATTGGACTAATGTGCATGTAGCCACCATTGCATGCAGGCCACTTGGTAGAGAAACACCAGAGCTGTCCTGTTTTTGTGCCACCTTGATAATTGAATCAAACCAAATATTAAACTTGTCAAATAGCCCCATACTGCTAAGTTCATAATAACACATGCAAAGTCATTCAGTTTATGTAACAAAAAAAAAAAAAAAAAGTCATTCAGTTTATATATAAGGTCCCAAAGCCATCAACATTATCATCATCTCAACATCTTCAAAATCCTCTCAACTTTTCCAAAGCCAAAACATCAGATAAAAATGGCAACTGCACAAACTCACATCAGATCCATTAGTTTTCCTTCAAAATTACCTTCCAACAATACCTTTGAATCCCAGTTGGAAAACCTCAAAACTTTGAGGAATGTCAATGCAGAGAACCTTCAATCAGGTCTTGTTAACCTTGCAAAACTTTACAACTCAGTTCAAGAATACACACAGTTCTCATCAGCTTCTCAACAGTCACTTGATCTTCAAAGCCAGTTGGATGGATCAGTGGAGTTGATTGATTCTTGCAACACAATCAGAGAAATGCTCCATACAATTCAAGAAAATGTACAATCCCTTCAATCTGCGATTCGTCGTAAAGGTGTTGAATCCAGCAGCATTTGTGATGACATTTCTACATACATGAGCTTCAGAAAGAGAATGAACAAGAACATTGCCAAAAGCTTAAAGACACTCAAGAATATTGAGAAGAAGGATCTCTCATCAAATGCAGATGATAACCTCATTATGGTTTTGAGGGAAGCATCAGAAGTTACAGTTGCAACTTTTAAGGCCATTCTGACGTACTTATCGTGCCCGGTTTCGAAATCCGGAAGATGGATGACAAGGCTGATGGGCACAAAATCAGAAGCATGTTTATCAAGCAATGTGAGTGAGATTGAGATTGTAGATTCAGCACTGGTTTGCAAGACTACTGATGGTCAAATGGTGCAAAGAAGCTTACAAGATCTTGCTTCTTGCATTGAAGGACTTGAATCAGGATTAGAAATACTATATAGGGATTTGATCAGATGTAGAGTCACATTTTTAAACATTCTTACTGCTCTTTGATTAATGAGATTGAAATTTTATTGATATGTGCCTACATATATATGTTAAGTACTAGTAGTATACGTACTATATTTTGGTATAATGTAGTTCCACCATAACGAAAAAATGAGCTCTTTTTCCTCGAGAACAATGCTGATACATACCGGTGATGAATCAAGTGCTTCAATACATAATTAATATATAAATATTGGCAAAACTATATTTTCAGAAAAGTTTAATTTATATTTATGAGATTACAAAGTTCAAGGACCTGGAACTTGTAGTGTAAGCCCGTTTACTTATAAAAATTGCAAACAGACCTCAAACGTTTTATACAAATTAACATTGCATTTGATCCAAAATCATCTCAAATTTTTCGGTTATTGGGGGAGAGAGGTGTTGGACATTTCATGAGAGCTAGCAATTCATATGAAGGTTTAAAAGGAAACGGTATGATAACTCCGGCTAGAGGTGTTAAGTACCGAATTGAATGGAACATTGTTCCCCATGAAGCTAGCGCCGCATGATCGTGTCTACGATATCAAGTCGACCATGATCTTTGCCGAATTTTAAAATTATGTGATCGATTAAAAGATCACGAGTTTCGAGCTTACTCGGTGCATATGCAATGCACAATTCACCTTAACCTCACCTTCCTAAAACTCCTAGCTAGACAAACCAAAACCTCTCGAATCAAGCATGTTCTTTAGCGTTGGCTCATTTGATTAAAGATAGGAGAAACATAGGGTAAAATTCATTTTTTGGTATTCCAGAGTGAGACACGTCCAATTTATATACTCTAGAGTAGCTATGTCCAATTTATGTACTTTCTTGTAACATACTGTCCAATTTTGATACTTTCTCAATTTAATCTTGAAAAATTGAACAATAAGAGCGCATGACAAACACACAACGGCCTAACTCGAAAATGGCGAAAAACTCGAAATCGAAAATTATGAAAAAGATAGAAAAATGGGTGTGTAATGTATACTTTTTGGTATTTAAAGTATGAAAATGCGCTTATAATGCGTGTATAGTTTTCCTATTTCTTTGAAAATTTTGACATGTCTAGCGATTGGTTGTCATGCGTTCATATTGTTTACTTTTTTACGGTTAAATTGAGAAAATACCAAAATTGGACAGTATGTTACAATAAAGTACATAAATTGGACATAGCCACTCTAGAGTACATAAATTGGACGTGTCTCACTCTCACTCTGGAGTACCAAAAATGGATTTTACCCGAGAAACATATTTCTCTTGGGAGGTTGGCTCATTTGATTAAAGATAGGGGAAATATATTCCTCTTGGTCACAAGTTCGAATCCCACGTGAGGAGAATTTGTTATTATGCTATCGTAGGCCAGAGCACGGTCGCACTTGTGCGATTTAACTTAATTGGTTCACGTGGTTTGTAGACTATTATGTGAACTTATTGTGAGGTTTACCCGAGTTATTCGAAAAATAAAAAATAAATAAAAAAATATCATGCATGTTCTTCATGCAAACTTAAAACTAGCTCCGTATACATCGATCTCTACTCCAAATTTTCTACATACCTATCTATGCTATGAACAAGTATCCATCTAAAACTAGTTGTATTTCTGTATCAGCCAGGAAAAAGTTATCTTTTGTCGTGTTATACTACTTGTCATTACAAAATTGTCCCCTAGCAACCAAAACTTTTGCACTACGTGGTACATAGGCTTACCGCTAAAGTTGAGAGATTTACACCCTTTCTATCAGAATTCTGAGAATACTGCTGCAATTGGTGAATGATGAGCTCCCAATTATCAGGGAGACAGCCAGACAGAATTTAAAATTTCCTTTTTATTCCTCGAATGAATATAGTCATATACATGTATTGATCTTTAGCCCAGGATTGATCGACATATTTAATCGGGCACTAATGATATTGATCGACATATTATGCATGGGCTATATTATGAATAGAAACCAAATATACACAATTAATTCATTTAAAATTTTAATTGGACTAATATGCTTGCAACCACCATTGCATGCACGCCACTTGGTAGAGAAACACCATATCTGTCCTGTTTCCATGCCACCTTGATAATTGAATAAAACAAAAATATTAAAATTGTCAAAATAGCCCCATACTGCAAAAATTCACAAGAACAAAATGCGAAGTCATCTTATATATAAGGTCCCAAAACCATCAACATTATCATCATCTCAGCATCTTCAAATCCTCTCAACTTTCTCCAAATAAAAATTAAAGCATCAGATAAAGAAAATGGCAACTACACAAACCCACATCAGATCCATTAGCTTTCCTTCAAGATTACCTTTCAACAATACCTTTGAATCCCAGTTGGAAAAGATCAAGTCTTTGAACAATGTCAATGCAGAGAACCTTCAATCAGGTCTTGTTAACCTTGCAAAACTTTACAACTCAGTTCAAGAGTACACACAGTTTTCATCAGCTTCTCAACAATCACTTGATCTTCAAAGCCAGTTGGATGGATCAGTGGAGTTGATTGATTCGTGCAACACCATCAGAGAAATGTTCCATACAATCCAAGAAAATGTACAATCCCTTCAATCTGCGATTCGTCGTAAAGGGGTTGAATCCAGCAGCATTTGTGATGACATTACCACATACATGAGCTTCAGAAAGAGGATGAACAAGAACATTGCCAGAAGCTTGAAGACACTCAAGAATATTGAGAAAAAGGAACTTTCATCAAATGCAGATGATAGCCTCATTATGGTTTTGAGGGAAGCAACAGAAGTTACAGTTGCAAATTTTAAGGCCATTTTGACGTACTTATCGTGCACGATTTCAAAATCTGGAAGATGGAACCTGGTTACAAGGCTGGTGGCCACAAAATCAGAAGCTTGTTCAAGCAATGTGAGTGAGATTGAGATCGTAGATTCAGCACTGGTTTGCAAGACAATTGATGGTCAAATGGTGCAAAGGAGTTTACAAGATCTTGCTTCGTGCATTGACGGACTTGAATCAGGATTAGAAACACTGTATAGGGATTTGATCAGATGTAGAGTCACATTTTTAAACATTCTTACTGATCTTTGATTAATGAGATTGAAAATTTTTTATAATTGCCAATGTAAAGCACTCACTAGTATATGTTTTGGTATAATATGATTACATATCTTTAATCACAAACTTGATTTAGTTCAGTTTTCCATTTTTTGCCAGTTTGGTTCTCTGTTTTGGTACTACTTTCTTACTAGTAGTAATTATTCTTGCAGCATTTCCATGGCTGGAATTTAATTAGTCTCTGCCGGATATGTAGTCTGGTTTTCTGAAATTTGGTAAGTTTGAATTTCCATGGCAATTTTTTATAATTGCCAATGTAAAGCACTCACTAGTATATGTTTTGGTATAATATGATTACATATCTTTAATCACAAACTTGATTTAGTTCAGTTTTCCATTTTTTGCCAGTTTGGTTCTCTGTTTTGGTACTACTTTCTTACTAGTAGTAATTATTCTTGCAGCATTTCCATGGCTGGAATTTAATTAGTCTCTGCCGGATATGTAGTCTGGTTTTCTGAAATTTGGTAAGTTTGAATTTGATTCTGCCCAAACACTCCCTTCAGGCTTCAGCAATAAAATCCCCAAATTAACATAAACCCTGTCTCTAACCCTAATTTTCCAGAAATTCCCAAATCAATTTTTAAGGAAAAATGAGCTCGTCCTTCTGGCTATTGATGAACCTTTTTACATATTGGTGTAAAATCAAATGATTGAAATCCACAATTATGAGTATTGTACAGAAATTGATTTTCAGAGAACTTTGAATATTTTATATATACACAGGGATTGAAGTGAATGATTACAGAATTCAGGGGACCGTCGTCTCTTGAGAATTAGTGGTGTAAGGCGGTAAGGCCGTTCACTAGTGAAAATTGCAAACAGAACTAAAACTTTTTATTATTAATCCGTTTGGCAAATTAAAATTGCAGGTTCAAAATCATCTCATTTTTCAGTTCGTCGGGATTAAAAGAAGAAAAGGAGATAAAAGTTTGAACTCTCTTCAAACTATTTTGTATATAGAGGAAGAAATATATTCCTGAAATTTTAGCCTTGAAATTCGCCGATTTATTTAAAGTGCCCCTCAAACTTGCAAACTAGCTAAAAGTTCATAACTTGACAGCAGAAGGCAAGGGCCAAGGTAGATGCCTTAAACACAGAAGATGACTCCGAAAACATATTTTTCTCTTAATACGTTTTTATAAACGGCCTCTTAAAACTCGTTGAAACTTTTGCTCCGTTTGGAAAGGCCGTAGCTAAAACTTAAAATTCAATGGGACCAAAGCACACGACGTTTAAAAGGGGAAACTCGTTCATACGAGACCTCTGTCCCGGGAGGGGGGGTCGTGTTGGACATTTCTGTTATGAATTGATCTAGAGAAGCATTGAGAATTGCTAATTTAATTGAAGTTCATTGATAAGCCTAAAAAATGAGCGAAGAACAGTGTTTATAGCAATTGAGTTGCTTGCTCAATTGCCATATACAGCTGCCGTAGATTAGAGAACAGTTGTCATAATCCAGGCCGGCAATAGAAACGTCGAATACAAAACGCGACTAATGAATTACAACTCTTCACGAAGTCCCGAACTAAGACGGTAGTTACTATTAAATGGTCCTAATAATTTGATGAGAGCAAGTCACCTAAAGTTTTAGTAGGAGCAAAGTATATGAGAACTCTGAGCAAAGAGGCCGGGTGGGTGCTTGGTGGACAAAAATGTTGCTTGCTATACAATACAAGAGCAAAACTGCGAGCGGGTGAAAGGGGGTGTCAACCTGTACATAAACACATAAAATTTGAAAAAGATGTAATATCTTTTATATTTTACTAAATTTAACCCTTCCGCACTAAGTTTCGAAAAACTCATATGGATCATATATTATCATCTGTGAAACAACAATATACAATGAATATTCAAAACATAACTCAGAAACCGAGATGATAGCCTTTTTCCTATCACATGGATATATGGTGTATTATCCATGTTTATATGACACTCACTAGCAGAGATCACAACATGTGTATATATCCAGCCGGCCTTGATCTTTAATTCTACTTTTCTACCTTTTCCATTGCTTCATACTACTAGAAAACATATATCTTGGCATTCAAGTATAAAGTATCAAGTAAATTTGGTTTGTATTTCGGAAAAAAAAAAAAAAAAAAGTAAATTTGGTTTGTCCTGTATCTAAAAGTTGCAGCAACCAAAATAATTAGGCCCCATATTCTCACCACGTAGACATGCTACGTACCTCTTAAATCTTCCAATCAAATTCTGTTGGTACATTCACGATTTAGGATTGGTTGAGAGAATTATACACCTGCAAGGCTGCAAATGATTAAGGAGACAGCAAAACAGAAAGATCCATTTTTAAATTCGGTATGGATATACACCTACCATTGCATGTATGCCACTTGGTAGATGAACGGCATAGCTGTGCTGCTTCAAAGCCACATTGACAGATCCATTTTAAAATATCTCCATCTAATAAACTTTGATGGTTAAAAGAGCAACCGAAATGCATTATAGAATTGTCCATATTAGCCCATATTGCAATCACATGCAAGCTATTGATGAATCACACACAGGATATATGGTGCCCATGTATATATAAACTTGATAGACCCTCACCATTTTCATCAACTCAACACACCTGATCTCAATTCATTTTCACAAATATATACTACAAATCAAGAAAACATCAAGAAAATGGCAGCTACACAAGTTAGATTCAGGTCCATCAGTTTGCCTTCAAGATTACCTTCACACAATCCCACAAAAGTTGAATCTTGCAAGAAGACCAGTGCAACAAGCTCAGAGTCTCTTCACTTTGGACTTGTTGAGCTTGCAGAGCTTTACAACTCCGTTCAAGAACTTACACAATTTTCATCTTCTCATCCACAATCACTTGACCTTCAAAACCATTTGGATGGATCAGTGGAGTTGATTGATTGCTGTAACAACATTAGGGAAATGTTTCATATGATCAAAGAAAATGTTCAGTCACTTCAATCGGCTATTCGTCGCAAGGGTATTGAATCCAGCAGTATCCAGGATGATATTAGCTCATACTTGTCCTTGAGAAAGAAGATGAACAAGAACTTGTCCAAAAGCATGAAAACACTCAAGAAGATGGAGAAAAAGGAGTTAGCTGTTTCACTAAATGTGGATCAAGATGACCCCATTAGGGCTTTGAGGGAAGCATCAGATGTTACCATTGCAACTTTCAAAGCCATTTTGATGTACTTATCGTGCCCCATTGCGAAATCGAAGGGATGGAGTTTCGTATCGAAGTTCATGGCTACGAAATCGGAGGCTTCTAGCAACATTTCAAGTGAAGTGGAGATTGTAGATTTAGCACTTGATGCTAAGGTTCTTGATGGCCAATTGGTGCAAACAAGTTTGCAAGATCTTGATTCTTGTATTGAGGAATATGAATCAGAATTAGAAACACTGTATAGGCAATTGATTAGATGTAGAGTCACAATACTAAACATTCTTACTGATCTTTGATTAATGAGATTGAAACAAATTATGTTCTACACATATGACTTATGTTTGTTATACTTTAAGCATGCATCACGTTAAACACATCAGTTAATCGAGTAATTAAAACTCACATTCAATCAATCTTGGTTCACTGTATTTGTTTGGACTACAACTTAAAACTACAAATTTTCAAATTTACTGATAATCAAAAGTGAAATGGAACATTAAAATTGTTTTTTCTGAAAGGCCAAATCTAACTATGTTAATTCTACACTACACTATACCTATACCAACCCATGGGATCAATTATGCCACAAACGCTTAATTTTACATTTAAATGTTTATAGCATATAAAATGTAGAAGCATGCATCATCATCTCATATCCATGCTAAAGGATATGGAAATATTACAGAACACAAGCACACCAAATGATCACTTGCATTTAGCAAAATGGAGTCCACCTTCAGTTGGTTTTTTAGCAATGAAAGTTGATGGGGCGGCTCAACAGAATCCGGGACCTGCTGGAATAGGAATTATTTTCCGCAATTCCGCAGGAGGCTTTGTTAGAGCAGCTTCGGGTTTCATGGGAATTTGCACAAATAATACAGTAGAATTGCTAGCATTAAAACATGGTCTCTTGCTAGCATTGCAAATGAATGTTAAACATATCTGTGTGCAAACTGACTCAAAATTTGTATATCATTGTTGCCACATATGCTCCTTGAAGGATCGACTTCAGCTCCAGCTGCTGAGGGATGTCAGATGACTTGTATCACAAATGGAGGATTTTAGATGTAGTTTTGTATATTGGGAAGTTAACCAAGCTGCGCATGCGCTAGCCAAGTACGGGAGTGAAGGGTTGGTAGGAAGGTCGTGTCTAACACCACTAGTACGTCGTAATCCAAGTAATCCGGATTTTCTTTTTGACACAGATCATGTGAGTAACTTTTACGTTTGGGAGAAATCACCGAATTGGTTAACGGTTTTTGTAGAACAGGACTTGTGTAAATCATGCCCACGGCTTATAAGCTAAGGGTGCTGTAAATCTTTTGCTGTAATCCTCCATTTGAAGTAATATATATATATATATATATATATATATATATATATATATATATATATATATATATATATATATATATATATATATATATATATATATATATATATATATATATATATAATCAAAAAAAGGTAAAGGCTAGTTGAAATTCATAAACACGATAAATTAATTTGGGACGGACATTCATGTAAGGGGCACAAGGTCGCAAACACTTTTTTATTTATTTTATTTTTAACGACAAAGATTACAATATGCCACTACACCTACACCCAACATAGTACTGTTTTACAAGCCGAGCAAAGTATTTCTCGGCTCAACTCGAACTCGTTAACTATCGAGCATAGGCTTGGTTCCTTTACATAACAAGCTAAAAATTAGGTTCGAGCTCAAACTCGAGCTATATTAGTTAAGCTCGAGCTCGAGCCTTAACGAACTTGAGCCGAGCCCATATAAACAATATATGTGAGAATTTTTATAAGATATTTAAATCCAATTATTCAAGATTACTCTTTAACAATTAATATTTTAAACCATAAATCCATGAAAGACTAACAAAATGCAAACATAAACATTCAAATTTAATGCTAAAATTCCCGATAATTGCAATAGGTATTAAATCATACGAGCCTTAACGAGTATGTTCGAGCCGAGTCAAGTTGACTCGGCTCGTTAGTAGAACGAGCTTATTGTTCGCCTCGAATGCCATATCCAGCGAACCGAGCTCAAGCCTTAGTGAGCCGAGCCGATTTGAGCCTCGTAATGGCTTGGCTCGCATAACACAAACACCAACCATATACCTCTCATTCCCCGTTCCATCTCTATTCCGCTACACCACCATATAACTCTAGTAAACACTTCTTAATTTAAGTTTAACCAGAATGGCGATGTGGTACATTTCTTTCACTCTTTATGCTTTCATTTTTCATTCGCCCTATTAATTTAGAATTTTTACTATTTTGTTTTCTTAGTAAACTTTAACTCACAATTTTATTGGTGCATGTTTTCACTAAATTGAAGAACACATATATTATACAAAATTTCTAAAAAAACCATTTTAAAATTAAGCAGAGCAAAAGGTCTTAAAATAATGGAGAGATAGATTTAGTAGAGTTCGTAAATATCATATCCACCAAAAATATATACTCGAGATATTAGAGTACGTAAGAATTTTCATTTAGATCTAAATAGCTACTACTAGTGTACTAAATCTGATTAAAAGTCAATATATCATTCCTACTCCACCATTTTACTACCTAACAAATCCTAAAAGCGCTGACATAATAATAGAACGTTTGGCGCTTAACCGAAAACGTGGCAGCTCACAAGAGAAACACGTAGTTTAAAGCAAAATGGGATCCGTTGCACTTTGCACCAAACTTTTGAGACAAGAATATAAACGGTGTGTTAAATTTATAGCAGCATTAGCATAATTACGTTATTCTTTCGTCTTTCTACCTTTTTGCTCCCTAAACTTGAGCTAATTAACCAATTAAATATAGAATCCATGATTAGCTGTCACGTACAAATTATACTCTTGTGTTGCAATCAAATCTTAAAATGGATATGGGGAATGGATTTCGATTTCTCATTAGCTCCAAGACAAGGTGCGTAGCTGCTACCTTAAATCGATATACATGGAACTTGCCTAACTTCTTTAGTCGTGCAAACTTATAAGTGAAACTATGTGATATTATTTGGCAGGCAAAATTACATCATATATATGCACCTTTTTTTAAATTTAATAAAATGTACAAATTTACCCTATATGATACACTTATTAAAGAAGTGTAAATAAAATTTATGAGACGGAGAAAGTAAATAAATAAATAAATGAAACATAAGTGTTCAATCGGTGAAAGCTAATAAGGTAGATAATGTAATAATGATATGGAAATGTATCCGGCAAAATTTTCCATTCGCATTTGATTATCTAACCACATCTTTTAATTGTTCAATACGGACAACCTTAATCAACCATACTCGATTCGATCTAGCTCACCCATCTAAAAGTACTTCACCGAATTTTGACTAGATACTGTATATAAAATGAATTAATTACAAATTGACAATACTTTCTTATATATTAGTGATACATACTAAATTTAATACAAATTAGTGTTTAAATGTGTTTTGACCATATTAACCCTCATAATTTTAGGAACTAATCTAATAATAGTAATATATTCATAATAGTTTGTTGACTTGTTATATATACAAAAGCATCAAAATTTCAAATTTAAAATTAGCAACAAATTTCCAGCTCCTTAAATGATTTATAGGCAATTAACGTAATCAAAACTTATAATAGCAAGCAAGTCAATCAAACATCTCACTCTAATGTAATCCATACACCATTTCATTGTTGTGATAAAAATTTCAAAGTATTGTTCGATATTTCAAAATCTCGACAAGCATCTGCTGATTTTTTTCATAATTTAATTCCCTCCATCAAGCTCTAAATTTTAATTTTGTACTATAATTAACATAAGAGTAATCAATGAAAATCAACATCATATTCCGTTCAAGAAGCCCAAGAAATTTCAAGCAACCAAAATTAACAAGTATGTAAATAAACTGAGACGCCTGTATTTTTCACAAGCATCTAAATTTTGAATTTGTAATTTACAAGCATCACGATACACGTAAGAATGTTTGATTAAAATTAATTTGAATTTGAATGATACTGAAATACGTAAGATTATGAGGTTAGTTTGAGAGAATTAGCAAAATGAGATGCTTGTATTTTTTTCAAACATCAAAATTTACAAGTAATTATCGTTAACAAGCATCTAACTTTTGAATATATAATCGAAATATATTACAATACAAGCAAGCATCTTTAGTCGTGTATTAATTAAAAAAAAAAGCATATTTAATTTATGCATTAATTTAATCGTGTATAAATACTGCATCATCTCGCAATCACAATGGAGCTAAAACATTTCACGTACGTATTGCACTCTCTTATCTTATGAAAGGATTTCTCTTTTTTTTTAGTACACTAATTCAAAGAGGCGTTTTATATGGTGAGATGATGATGCATTATCCTTTCATCATGCTTGAATAAATGGTTAGTTGGAGAGATCTTTGCAGTAAAATTAATTATTTTAAACTAAAATTAGTATAATCACTCATTTGTAAAAAAGTATTTAATAAATTGATAGAAATTTTTTAAGTTACTAGGAACCGCGTCACACGCTACGCGTGTGAAGTGTAATCTTGTAAAACATTATTGTTTTACTAAATAATATATTGAAATGAATGGAGTAAATATATAATTTCACATAATGACTTCAAACTTAACATAAATGGTGTCCTATAAATGTATATAGTTTTTGTAGTTATGCAATTAATAGTTTTGAATTGAACTATATTAGACATACGAAAAGTATTCTTCCAATGAGTTAAGAACCATCAGATACATCTCTAGGCTTTGGAAATATTCAACTTCAAAATCTGCAATGCATATTTCGCATGTTAATTGGTGTTCTTCATTAGTTGAATATATTGTCATGTGCGTCATTATATCTTGCCATTTTATTTTGTCGATGTCTTTTGTTATGATGATGCCGCAATATGGACGATATTCAAATTTCAAGTGGCCTAGCTAGTATCCTCAAGTTCTCTATCATCAGAGCTAAATTGACGTTTTGGTAAATAAAATACTTTCTCCGTCCAATAACAAGTGTAACATTTGATTTTATTGACTTTTTCGAGTATTAATTTGACCTCAACATTAATTGTAAATCATTCAAGTAAAATAATTAAAAAATTATATTATGAAAATTTAAACTTTCTAGTTTCATAATATGAGGTTTTTAATTATTTTTATCGTATGATTTAAAAATAATTTAAGGTCAAAATAGACTTGTAGTTCATCGTCTCTCTCTCTAGACGCGTAAGTATCACGCGCGGCGAAAAAGGGCATGACGAGACGAAGGAATAGAATATCCGGTGGTACAGCTCCACGACGACGAGTAAGGCCGACGAACCATCATGTGATATTGAAAAAATGGACTACAGACTTTGATTACAGTAAGGAGGATCTTACCAAGGTGGCAATCTGGGTGAAGTTTCCAAAATTGCCGGTGTATTTGTGGTCAAAGAGATCTCTGCAGAGGGTAGCTAGTCTTATTGGAAAACTGGTAAGGACTGATGAATGAACGATTAAGCAATCTAAGATGCACTTTGCAAGGATTATGATAGAAGTTGATATTAGTCAACCACTAAAGAAGACTGTAAGGATTCGGAAACCAGCAGGTGGTATGCTTGAACAAATTGTTGAGTATGAATGGCTTCCTATTTTTTGCCAAAAGTGTCAAACTGTGGGGCATAAATGTAGGGAGGATGTTCAGCCAAGGCAACCACAAGAACAAAGACCACAACAGGCGCCTAGAAACAGACGACGGAATCCTATGCCTACTACACAGTGGGCAGTTGTTAACAGAGGGCCTAATCCAAATGGTCAGACTACTGTTTGTTGTCTTGCGCTGGATGGGTCTAGCTGTTGGGAGGCCGTTCAGTTTGGAGCAGTTGAGTGGTCGTATAAGAGGTAAAAAAGCAGGGTGCTGTTTTCTGAAAGCCATGATAACTGAGTTGGTTTATGTTATTTGGCATGAAAGGAACCAAAGAATTTTTGAGGGCAAAACGAGGGATATTAATACTCTTCTGAAGATTTTGACAAAAAATACTCTTGCTCGGTGTTGGTTTTTCGAAGCTATGCATGAGTACTGCCATGGTCGATTTGGTGCTCCTAGTGTGTAGCTGTTTTTTCTTTTTTTGTTAGGTTTAATTAGTTTTGTTTGTGTTCTAATAGGGGCATGTCCTATTAGCAACTTGTTCTGATGTGAGGGATTGTACTTTCAATGTTGCACTTGGAATAAAATCAAAAGCTATTTTGTTCCAAAAAAGGTCAAAATGACTATCGAAAAAGTCAACAAAATCATAGTGTTACATTTATTATTGGACGGAGGAAGTATGTTTTTTTTATAAGAACATATCATGGTTATTTTTCAATTAAGTATAATATGACCATACAACTTTATGTTAAGAATTAAAAATTTAAGAAGATAATAAACAAAACATAAAAAAATTACGTTAATAAGATTCGAACCCAACACCTTTAACTAAAATAATTATACAAATAATAGAGAAAAATCATACCAACAGGATTAGAACCCTACACCTTATAATTAAATAATGACACATGTACGCACCAGATTGAAATTGGATAAGCAAGATCAACGTATTAAAATTGATTGGTAGGTCAATCAATTGGGTAAATCAATCGGCTTATTATATTACTTTAATACTAATTTGATAGAAAATTTTAAAAATATCACTAATTTAAATTTATTGTAAAAGAAACTCTGGCTCCTCCTTCCTCTAGCTATTAAAGCACAAATTAAATATGAAGGCAAAAACCGCTAATGTGCGTTAATTTAAATTTCTGGGGGCTAACCTCCATTCCCTCAATTGAATTTCCGAGTACATACATAGAATTAATGCATTGCATTAGTGCATCAAATACGATGTGTATTTTAAGACCATCACTTATTAAGCTTGTGCAAATGTGACTCAGCAGCACAGGCAAATCCAAAAATATCCGACGGTTTTATGCGCAACTTGTGAAGTCAGTAAGCGAAAATTATTATGCTTTGAACTTTATGTATGGTTGCCATTAACCTTCAGAATCTGGACACTCAAATTATTCTGTATCCAAGTACATTCACCACCACTAGCTAGCTAGTGCTGCCTCCAATTGGTTGATTGATTTGCACCTAATCATTGATCTCAACCCCAAAAGACAGCATCTACTATACTCCATTCGGTACACATACACAAATATCATTTGCATGTAATTGCCACTTGGTAGCTCAACACTCTTCGCTGTACCTGTTTTTATGTTTTGTTTGCCACCTGGCCTCTACTCCCTGATAAAATATCTACACATTTCTTGTTTGATGTAGATAAAAGCAACCATATCAATTTAATATTAGTCAATAAGACCCATACATAATTCACATGAAAAAAGTCATGCCCATAAACAATTGGTTCCTGTCACTATATAATGCACCTTGACCATCCCATTTGTATCACAACATTCACTTGCTCTCTCATCTCAATTGGCCTTCAAGATTTCAAAACAACATCAAGAAGGAAAAAAAATGGCAATCACACAAACTCATTTCAGGTCCATTAGCTTGCCTACAAGATTACCATCAAACACTCCCACAAGTTCCAAATCCCAGGTGAAAAGGCTCAAGTCTTTGCAAAATGTCAACACAGTTGGGTCAAGTTCACAAGACATTCAATCAGGCCTTGTTGAGCTTGCAAATGTTTACACTTCAGTTCAAGAACTCAACCAGTTTTCAGCTTCTGAACAATCACTGTATCTTGATGGGTCAGTGGAGTTGATTGATTCTTGCAACAACATCAGGGAAATGTTTCAGATGATCAAGGAAAATGTGCAGTCCCTTCAGTCTGCAATTCGCCGAAAAGGTGTTGAATCCAGCAGCATCCAGGATGACATTAGTGCATACTTGTGCTTCAGGAAGAAGATGAACAAGAACTTGTCTAAAAGTTTGAAGAGTCTCAGGAATCTGGAGAACAAAACTCTTTTGGTCAGTGCAGATAGTACTGACAGTTTGGTGATGGCCTTAAGAGAAGCAATTGCTACTTTTAGAAGCATTTTGATGTACTTATCGTGCCCGGTTGCGAAATCTGGAAGCTGGAACTTGATCTCGAGGTTGATGGTCACAAAGGCAGAGGCTTCAGTTAAAGATCATTGTGTTACAAGTGAGGTTGAAAGATTAGATTGTGCATTGGCCGCCAAGGTTCTTGATGGGCTAACAGTACAGAGTAGCTTACAAGAACTTGATTCCTGTACTGAGGGAATTGAGGCAGGATTAGAAACAGTGTATAAGAAAATCATTAGATGTAGAGTGAAAATCCTAAACATTCTTGCTGATTATTGATTGAATCATATAATGAAGCAAATTTTGTTCTCTCTATATATAATCTTCTTATATTATTCCTTTTATTGCGATCTTAAAGGTTACAACATATACTTACACTTTAGGGATACGTAACAAAATTGGAAGAAGTGTCCGGAGTGGGCTTTGAAGTAATAAATGATCTAAACGACTGAACTTGATGTTTACTCTTTTTTTTCTTTTAACGTCAAATTTAACCAACTCTACGACCACACTAATTTCAAACCACCTAATAATTTCAAATACGCCTATACCACATTATACCTCCATTGGGATTCAAACCTCCAACCTCTTATGTGCTACTTCAGCACCCATATCACTCGGTCACCCTTATAACTCCCGACTAAACTTGACGTTCCCTTGTAAAACTGCTTCAACTATTTGTATTGTAATTTCTACGGGCTAGGAGTAATATTTTGTGTGGTTAAAAAAGTTATATCCTTATATTTAGGCTAAGGGATGTTCTATTAGAAATTTTTTAACATGCTAAAACAAATGCATTCAATAAAGGTGTAGTGAATATATATATATATATGAAAATTTATTCTGGGCATAATAAAAAGGTGTTCTGTACATATTTAGTCTTGCAGTAATTCAAAATTTGCGATTTTGCATTTGGGCTTTTGGATGTTATTCACTAGCGGGACCAGACTAATAATTTGGGCTTAAAATAGGCGAATTGGTCCAGTATAGTAAAAGGATTGGGCCATACAAAACTGACCCGAAAAACTACTGGATCAAAATTATCCTTCTCTCTCCTGCACTTTTTTTCTCCTGCAGTTGTGTATCATAATCATACCTACAAAGTGTTCTGCCTTTTTTAGATGATAAGGGGTAATCACTACAACACCCTCTAATAGAGAGTATGAACCTCATGTATAGACCATACTTCCTCTATTAGAGGGTGTCGCAGTGGTTACGCCCCTATCATGTAACAGGCGATATTCTGGGTTGTTGTGAAGACATAGGTACCGAATTACTTATTGAAAACTTATAACTTGAACTCCAGTGATTTTGATGAAATAATTTTGTTCTCCACTTAATTATAGATTACAATATTTATGGGAACAAAATGTGTAGATATGCCTATTTGATAGAGAAAGAAAATGCATTTAAGTTTAACATTTGTTAATTAAATACCAATTGCATTTGCACTTAATGAAATATATCGATATGTTTGTTAGTCATTAAATCACATAGTTCACCTTATAGCAGTCAATAATACATGCAACTAACTAATGTCCTTAATTTTCTAGACTGATGCACCAAATGCAATAGTACATAATCAAACTACTAAACTGATGCAAAGTGCAATAAACCAGCCGCAAAATTTAGATTAATATTATAACTTTTTCAGCTGAGGGGAGTTATAAGGTGGTCTAGTGGAAGGGAGTTGGATTGGTGAAGAGATGTGCATGGTTCGATCTTTATTGGAGATATAAGTCGGTTAATTAGGTGTGGGGATATAATAAGATGGTATATGATGTTGTATAGCAGTACAGAAGGTTGAGAGAAAATGGCAGTTGAGGAGAATTGCAGAGGGAGACAAAAGAATCGAGAGAAAATTGTAGAGAGAGTATCAATTTTGCATGAGAAGAAGAAGAGAACGAAGGGTTTTGAAAAACAAAAAAATAAATAAATAAATAAATAAAATAATAAAAAATAAATATATATATATATATATATATATATATATATATATATATATATATATATATATATATATATATATATATATATATATATATATATATATATATATATATATATATATATATATATATATATCAAGTGTGTTTTTGGTCTGAGATTAGAAAACCCAGCTCAATCAAATAAAAAAAAACTATGAGAAAGCCTAGAAAATCGGATTTCCTTATTAGTCATGAAAAATCTTAATTTTCAGGAGATTTTAATAATCTTCTTATATTCTTTCCTTTTTGCAAGCCTACAACATATTTGTACATTAAGGCTAGAAATTTTTTATCACATGCCAAAACAAGTGCATGAAATAAAGATTATATACAGGTGGTAACTGAGCTGGTCGTAGAATAGCCCAGCACAAACCGATCCACCTAAAAAACAGATCGGATTGCGGTCACATCAACCTTTTTATGATCATTTTATCCCCACTCACATTACATTTTCAATAAATATAAATCATATATACCAAATATATATACATCAATTTAACTTTTAAATTTCAAAATACTAAGTTACTATTTATGTTTTCTTTTTCAAAATTTGAACAAATAACAAGTAGAGTTTAGAGCAGAACTCTCCCTAAATGTGACAGATAATTTAAAGAAACTGGAGCTAGCATTATTATACAGCTACAGATTTTGGAGTGGCATGTACGGTCACATGGCATTATTGGGATGGATTTAATTTAAGATGCTTTAGCGCGCGAGCGAGTATTTAGGACTGTATAGGGGCATGATTAGCATATTGCAGAATGCACAAGACAAGGAAAAGGCAGGTCCGCAAGTGGAATTAATTGAGCTTCATCATCCGGGAGACAATGAAACCATGGTCGGTATTTTTTAACAAGTTAAAGTTTTATAAAACTCAGCATTTCACCTATTAAACCAATATAATTTCGCCAGTATACTATTATATACATTTAGTATATACATAAATAAAACAAAGAATTAGCACACTGACACCCATGGAAGCAGAACGATCCACCACCACTAGTTGAGAGATATTTACTGTAATTTGTTACATTACGGATTCTTACTTTTTTTTTTTTTTTCTTTTTTTTTTTAATTTTTTTTTATTTTAGACTTCTAAATGTATACCGTTCTGTACTAATAAGTTCCGTCAGATAGATTTGGCCATTTGGGTGTATTGTTAATACACTATCTGAATTCTATCGATACACATAAATATATTAGAGGTGGATTTTAAGTCGGACACTTGATATCATGTAAATTTCCAGTTGCAAAAGTCATGTGTTAGATCGATGTGTTGAAACCCCTGTTTTGTGCGAGTATAGAATTTTCTGGTCAGGTTGAGTTTGAGTCGGTCTCGAGACTCTAGCCCTACGTAAGAGTATAGAACGGGTTCAGGTATAAATCCTAACTTATCCAATAATATTATGTACGGATATTCAAATTAAAGGAATCGGTTTACATGTCTATATTCACCGCAGATCCCATTTTATCTTTTCATGCATCAAATAGTAGGTTAATTAATCAGGTCGGAGAGAATATAAAACCATTCCTGAAAAACCCATATTGCTTCTGCAATTGATTAAATAACATTTGTGTCGCTGATGATGATTAGGGGACAGTGAGACGACAACTTAATTCTTTCAGAACATTAAAAATCTCAACACGGAATGGACACTGTACATTTAATCTCATCGATCAACACTATACTCTGTCCTTGTTTAACGCCGTTTGTCATCAACTCTTAACCGAAAATAGCAAGTTTTCTACTAAGGTTGCAACTGATAACATAAACAAATCCCATAACACACCTTGTCCCTATAAATACACTCACTTCAATCCTCATCTTCATCAACCAATCAATCAACTATTCATATTTTCTTCTAACAAAAGAAAAGCATCAAGCAAAGAAATGGCAAACCAAAAAGTCACTGAGAGATCCATTAGTTTACCAGCAAGATTACCATCTTCCAACAATCCCATAAATTTTCAAGCTCAGCTAGAAAATCTAAGCTCTTGGAAGTCTAAAGCAAGTCCAATTAGCTCAGAAGCTATTCAATCTGGCCTTATTGGTCTTGCACAACTCTACACCTCTGTCCAAGAACTCTCAACTTCTAAAAGTTCATTTTTCGCTCAAGACGAATCAGTCGAGTTGATCGATTCTTGCAGTTCCATCAGAGAAATGATTCAAATGATCAATGAGAACGTTCGGTCCCTTCAATCTGCAATCAGGCGGAAGGGTCTGGAGTCCAGCACCATCCAAGATGACGTGCATTCGTACTTGTCCTTCAGAAAGAAGATGAACAAGAATATATCGAAAAGCTTGAAGGCAATCAGAAACTTGGAGAACAAGAAGTCATCAAATGCAGATGAAGTCATGGAAGTTACTACAGCAGTTCTTAGAGGGATTTTGATGTACTTGTCGTGCCCGGTTATGAAATCTGGAAAGTGGAGTTTGATCTCAAAGCTGATGACCACAAAGTCAGAGGCTTCTGCTAGAGATCAATGTGTTACAAGTGAAGCAGCAGAGTTAGATTTAGCATTGGCTGCTAAGTTTGTTGATGCCCAAAGGGTGCAAAAAGGCTTCGTAGATGTTGATTCTTGTATTCAAGAGATTGAGTTAGGATTAGAAAAATTATATAGGCAATTGATTCAATGTAGAGTCACAAGTTTAAACATTCTTATTGAATATTGAGATACAAACAATTTTGTGTTACTTATTACTATATGTGCATTATGAACAAATCTTGTTATTTCATTAGTGATAGATTAGAAAAACTCATACTGCATTACTATTACTTCTTGTTAGTTTGAGTTTCATTTTCTTGAACACCATTAGTTTCAATATGTATTTTAGCATGAATAATACTAATTTCATTAGTTTCAAGATCGCCTAATGTTAATTTTATTAGTTTCAGCATTACCTAGTATTAGTTTCATTAGTTTCAACATCACATGTGTTAGTTTCAACACCAAATGTGTAGTTTCAAAAGTTAATTTCAACATTAACAGTGTTGATTTCATTAGTTTCAGTTGAAACCACCATTACAATCGATATTAATCGGTGTTAGTTTCATACTTTCAGGGGTAAGCATTAGTTTCAATATTAATTTAATTGGTTTCAACGGTAGTTAGTTATTCATTGGTAGTTACAGTATTATGGAAGATAATTAGTTAGTAATTAATTAGCACTTAATTAGATGAGTATATGTAAAAAAATAGTTAAACGTGAGAGTTAGTAATTAATTAACACTAATGACACACTCTTTTCTTATGAACATGTGGGCAAATATTTTTTTTACATTAACCAACAAACTAATTAATCAAACAGTAGATTTACCTATAGAACGGTTTATGAGATGCTAGAGATAAATCTAATGCACCTACAAGTCATATATGGTAATTACTCCAAGAGTAATCCACACAGCCATGATCATTAATCTATTTTGGTTTCAACTTTTGTTTCAATCATATATTTGTGGTTTCAACTCTCAACTATGAAATAGTGTATTGTCACTATTGTGGTTCTTTTAAGTTTGAATTCTAGTTTCATACTTTCAGTTCTGAGCTTACTATGTTCTAGCTTCGTTTGTACTGGTTCAATAGGCCAAAATCCCAATGTCCTGCCTATTGTGAGACTAAATTGGAATAGACTTAGCCTCTTAGAGACATGATCTATATTGTAAACTGTAAGCTCTATTTTTCCATTTGGTCAGATTAGGTCATTATACCTCTAAAAGTTCTTATCAAGTAAATAACGCTATTCAACTTATAATATGTTAAATTCATCATGATCCAACCACAATCGGCATGGAACACACGTTGGAACTTGGAAGTACTTGTTGGAAATTATGAAGAAAAATGAGAAGTAAATAATGTCTTGTATTGTTTATTTACATGGAAACCATTTCTTAATTATTGATTAATTAAGATAAAGTAGTATATATCCGAAAGCTACTATGTAAGAGCTTTGAACGGATATATTAGATGCCTATAATGGACTTTGGGTTAGTGGGGAATAATTACTTAAATATAGAAGGTTGAGTGGGTTTGTCCCACATTGTTTGATAGTAAGTGAAGTCTCTAGTTTATAAGTTACTAGCTCCTACTTGGTGTTCAAGTTGTGTAGCTAGATAAGTTGAGTATAAATCTTGGCCAGATTTGTACACGAAACCAGTAGACTTGTGTGCAAGTAGGTGCGTGCGACCTGCAAACACAATTACCGGACCGAACTAAGCTCTAATGGGATAGCTCTCGTGAGCCTACATTTTGATGGTGCGGTTTGTCAACTTTCTAGAAGATTTTGCTCTAAGATGAAATATGTAACTCATGGAAGTTTCAAATATTTAGTATGATATTTGTTTCATCCATAAGTTACAAAATAGTTTTTCATAATGACTTGGAGTAGTGGAGCATATGTTACAACATTTGTAATGAATTGGAAATAATAGCTAGAGAATGGAGTTACATTCTCAATTCCTCACCAATAAGAAGGATCTCATTTTGCATGGGAAAGAAGTAGAGAAAAACCCTCCCCTTTCTTCTCTCTTCCTTTTTGGATGCTTTTTTCTCATCTCCCCATTTGTATAATCCGGGCATCAATTTTCGTTCGCCAGGAATAACTAGCGAGTGCAGCTAGTTGTTAAGGTCTAACCGTTGTATCTTCGGAAACAAGCGTCCGACGATACCTCAAGCACCGTAGTAAGGGGACGTAATTATTTTAAGGAAAATATGCAAGCACATGCCTCGGTTTTATGTTTGATTAAATAAAAGACGGGTTGATTTACTGTTTTTTCTCTACATATTATATTTATAATAGTACTTTCGTGCAAGTGATAATAACAACCCTGCGCGTTACTTAATTTGGTTGATTGATGGAAAAAGAAAAAGAAAAAAAAGCCTATGTATCATATGCCATAGATCAGTCTCAATCTTGCGAACTGCCTGAAATATATAATTATGCCCTGTGTAATGGTACTTGGATTCTTTCAAACGTCAATCTGTGTCATTTCCACCATATATATCAATCTATATATTCATTAAAAAAAAAGGAGGAATATTTCTAAACCTCTCCTTAAGCCACGTGTCCTATTTTGGTTGGTCCAAAATTCTACCTATTACACGCGTCGTATAATCACTAATCGTTCCTCCTGCCTACTCATCTATTCTCAGAGTCCAAAATTCACAATCCTTCCTCACAGAAACTCAATACACATCTTCTAAGAATGCAGTATTCGTCCAAAACAATATTCCTCCTATCGATCTGTCTAGAGTCATCAAGATGAAGACAGTACTCCAAAAGCATGAGGCGATACCCACCTTGGATCTCCTTTCTAGGTAGACAGTAAAGTACTTTTCTATTCACCTTTCTCTATATTTCCGGCAACTATCATGATCCAAATTGATTAATTTTAGTGCTCTCTTGCTCAGGCGTTAACTTAATGTTTCAAATTGATCCAGATTGGGGGTTTATGTGGAACGAGATTGCTTGATTCGGGGCGGACATAGATGAAACGGTCCTGTTTGAGATCAATCAAGAAGCGTTGTGATGGGAGTCACAGAACTGGAGTTGGACGGCATATCTATTGAGCTATTCATTGCGGCGGCCATTGAGTTTATCGATCCAGTATTTATGTTTTGAGAAAATTAATTCATGGTCCATGGGTAGGGGCCTGGGTACCGTGTTACCCTAATCTATTTTTACCTCAGTTCTTTCAATTGATCAGACAAGGATAATGTGAAATGGATTGTGGATTGGTTGCAACAATTCGTTAATTTCTTCTTTCTATGTGGATTGTGGTCTGGCATTAAAATTTATAATTAGTCATCTGTGAGACTAGCAAGAGGAAGTCATACTCCACAGCAGATAAGCAATTCGTCAAGCATAAAGAGTAGGTGTGGAATAAAGAGTAGCATTTATAATGAACGATTTCAAGTATGTTATTCGGGACCTTCGTTCTAGCTTGGGGCCTTAAGAAATTGCAAGGCATTTTGTCGGTGGAATGCGTATATGCTTCAGTTTGAGAATTTATAATTGTACATTTAGCACCTCATAACCTCATATGAGGTGCGGAAGAATAATAATTGAAAGACATTGTTTGGGTGTTATAAAAGGTTTACATGCCACGGGTCGCGTGCTGAATTTGATGTCCTGTTTGATAAAATTTTGCAATCTTTCACTGCTATTGATTATCATGAAATGCATTATTATTTGTGAAGAACAGTAGTACTTTTCTTTTGGTTTTGGCTTCATTTAAACCTTTTATTTTGATTATAAACAGCATTTATAATGATGGTTCTGTAGCTGGCTGCTAGATTTAAAAGTAATGAAAGCAAGCCTATTTCTAATAATCGCAGAGGCCTGAATGGCATGAATATTATTCCAGTCTGGCTTTAGGAAAGAAACCTTACCCAGGTTTTTCGTGATTGTTTATTTGCTAGGCTTTATTGGGCATGTTCATCAATTCCTTTCGTTGATATTGCAAATGATTTCATAAATGTCAAATATTGGATGGATTATTTGCAGAGTAAACGGGATACGAAAGATCTGGAATTTGTTGTTGTGTCGCGTTGGAGTCTTCGGTGTAACAGTAATAGAGTTGTGTTTGAGCATAGCGGGTATAACGCCCGGGAATCAGTGGCGTTTGTGCGCAGATTCATTGATCAGTATAGAGATGCACATGCCCTTTTGCACGACCACGACCCCCAGATTCGCCGATGGAGTGGATGGAATCCCCTACCTTAGATTGCATTACAGTAAATTTCGATGCCACTGTAAATACTACTAGGCAACAGGACGCAGGGTTGGGACGTTGGGTATCGTATCTCATGATCATACAGGGACAGTTGAGTTGTGGCTTGGCGAATGAAAAGAATCAAGCATATTAATAGTCCAAAATTAATAGAATGCCTTGCCGCCAAGGAAGCTGTGCGCATGGCGGTCGAAATGTAGAGTTTGAATTGAAGGTGATTGTTTCAATATTATTCAGCAATTGCAAGTTACTTCACCAAGCTTTTCTTCTATTGCGACCATTATTCAGGAAACCAAATTAATTTCTTTTGCAATTCCTTGGCGTTTGTTTTTTTTTTTTTTTTTTTTTTTTTTTTCCAGATAGTTTTGGTTCCACATATTTGCCCCCGGATCCCTGATGTAACTTGAGTTATTTGAGTTCATAAGTTCTGTTTCTTCTAAAAATTAATAAATAATCCCTCCGTCCCAATGATAAGCCTACGTTTGCTTTTTACACGGTTTTTAATGAATGGTTTTGTTTGGTAATGTTATATTAATATTGTATGTAAATGTAGGGTAGTTGATTAAAAGAGTGTGACATATGAGTGGAGATAAATAAGTGTAAAAGTGGGGTCCATGTTTAAAATAATATAGATGGGATGTGGTGTACTTTCCAAAAATGGAACGTAAAGAATTGATTGGGACGTCCAAAAAAGGAATACGTGAGTACCTATCTATGACATGTTGCAAGCTTGATGTAAAATAAAAAAAAAGAACAGTTATTTAATAGGTGGTCGATTCATTATGTTCATTGTTCAATTTGCGATTTTGCAGTGATGGCTCAAAAAATTCATTGTCGATCATTCCATAGTACCAATTAACGCAAATTCTCCTGTAGTCCTGTATATACTTAAATAATTTAAAAATATACTCACACAAATCTCTTTTATGTATGCATGCGTGCATATTGTAATGCTCCAAAATCAAATTTCTAACCGCGTGCGATTTTGGGATTTTGGAAAAAAAATGTTAACCGTCAATTACGGATTGTTCGCACGTGGTTAGCATATATGTACACCCCTAATGCGTGGTAATTGATTTAGTGGTAATGATTTAGGAGGATGATTGTGTTTGACAAATATATTAAAACCTACTTCCTCTGGTAATTTTGAAGAATCTCATTCTATTTTATTGATTTTTTCGACGTTTGATTTGACCTCAAATAATCATAATTCATTGAGAAATAAAAGATTTAGAAAATTATAGGGCAATTTACATATGGACCCCCTCTTATGCGACGTAATTACGATTTTTCCCCTGTTATGCAAAGATTTACATATCTTCCCTCCTTATACACATTTAATCACACATAGGCCCACGACCTTGACTTTCGCCGCTCTTAATCCAGGAAATGTCTAATTTGCCCCCACTGAAATATTTGATTCTTGGATGAGCCAAACAACACAAATACTAAAAAAAAAAAAAAAAAAAAGAAATAAAAAAAAGTTAACAGCTCCGAAATCGGAGCTGTAACAACTCCAAAATCGGAGCTGTAAAGCTCCGATTTGGGAGCTATTACATCTCCCAAATCGGAGCCTTACCAGCTCCGATCAGCTCCGATTTGGGATCGGAGCTGTAATTTGGGAGCTGTAACAGCTCCGAAATCGGAGCTGTAAAGCTCGGAGCCTTACCAGCTCCGAAATGGGAGCTGTAACAGCTCCGAAATCGGAGATGTAAAGCTCGGAGCCTTACCAGGCTTTACAGCTCCCAAATCGGAGCTTAAAGCTCCGATTGGGAGCTGATTGGCCGGAATTGTAGCAGTTATGAGAAAATAATAAAAGGGAAAAGGCTTAAAACGGCTAAAATTACTAAGGCCGTGTTTGGGAAGAGAAAGAGCAACAGTGGGAAATAAGCTGGTCAACCCAAACTGCTTATTTTGGGTCTGAATGTAAATGTTTGCATAATAGGGAAAGAAATAGGGAGACGTCGCATAAGAGGGGGTCCAGACGTAAAATTCCCAAAATTATATTATAAAAATATAAGAAGTGTACTTTCATAATATAATTTTTAAATTTATTTTTTCACAATGAAGTATGATTAATTTGAGGTCAAACCGAACATCGAAAAGTCAACAAAAGCAATTGGGATTCTTCAAATTGACCAAAGGAAGTAATTATTAGAATCTAATTCTGTTTATGCAACATGTAATAAATTTATACGCTTAAAATACCTTTTTATGTTTTACGAAAATGATTAGTTATTTTCTTATTGTGTTTGTCTTGATTCAACATAAGTGTTCTAGATTTGTTCCATAATAATTTGGAACACTATCAGTCGAAACTATCAATGTTCGACTAGTTTATTTCGCAATAGTTTGGAATGCCAACAGTGTTTGACGGGTCTTCTCCGCAACACTTTAGAGCACGAACGGAGTTTCGCAATATTATGGAGCACTAACTACGTTTGACGGATCTATTTCATACTTAATAATTTATAGCACAAATTACATTCGACGAGTGTATTATGTAATACATTAGAGCATTAAGTGTTCGAGTGATCTATTAGCAACAATTTGGAACACTAAAAATGTTCAACGGGTTTATACCACAATTTAGAAAATTAATTGCACTCAACGGGTATATTTCATAATAATTAATTAGAATACTAATTGTGTTCGATTGGTGAATTTGGCGGAGTCATACCTTCTTTTTTTTTTACCCTAAACATCAAAATTAAATGTTAAATTTAAGGGTTCAAAACATAGCATGGTTCTAAATAATTATGGGGTGTGTTTGGGTTGGGGCTTGTAGGAGGAACAATTAAAAGTTTTGCCAAAATGAGTCTGTATTTGTCCAAACTGGTCCATGATTGGATTCTTCCTCTATTTTGTATTGGGTCTTCTAAAGTGTCGGGTGAGACCCTTCACATCTAGAGATTCCTACTCATAATATATATAAATTCATGGGTATGTTATGCAATACTACATAACAACAATTCGACGGGCCTATTTCGTAGTAGTTTAGAACAATGTTTGTGGTCGACGGGTCTATTCCAATGTTTGTATTCGTCAGGTCTATTGTTCGACGGGTCTATTTCAGAACACCAATTGTGGTCGACAGGTTTATTCCTCAAGGATTTATGACATTAACTGTATTCAATGAATCTAATTCAGAATATTAAATGTGTTTGACGGATCTATTCCACAATAATTAGAATATATTAATATATTATGATCACATCGATGGGACTATTATTCTAAGAAAAAAATATTGATGGGATAGATAGAGGAATTATATATTAATAAAAAAATATCGATATTCATTTTAGTTTACTTTCATTTAATAATTTTTGAAATTATTATTTCCCGTCGAAACTCGACGGGTTATTTACTAGTTTCCAGATAAAATACTGATTTAACTATTTGTTCGCCAATAAGTTAAGTCCATCTGTCATATGTCAATTGCTCTGTATATTTGTCAACCAATGACTGAAACTGAAAGATATCATGGATCTTAGCAGATAGCCTCTCCTACAAGAGTAAACGAATGATAGTAATTTCAAAAGTAATTGACAGGGAAAGCCATTCTACTATATAAAGGACAGACCAATTGTGAAGAAATGAAGCAACGGAGCAACAATGGTTTTCTTAACTGATTTCACTAAATTGTTATGCATCTGTATCACTTTAGCTCTCCTTCTTTCCCTTATTTTCAGGAAATGGCTCTCTAAGCCGAGGCCACGGGGTCCACCAGCCTAGCCGGTGATCGGGAACATTTTGGATGTTGGTGATGCCACATCATAACTTTCATAAACTTCGTGCCAAGTATGGATCTGTTCTCTGGCTAAAACTCGGTATGTCCAACGTGTTAGTTGTACAATCAACCAAGGATGATGAGGAGCTTTTCAAGAAGAATGATCGTGCATTCTCTGACCGCATGGTTCCTGATTCACTAACTGCGTGTGGTTACGACAAGGGATCAATCGCTGTTGCACGACATGGCGTTTGCTACGTAAGCTTTGTTCTTCGGAGCTCCTTGTCCCCAAAAGAATCAGTGAATCTGCTCAGGTTCGACAGAACTGCATTGACATTATGATGCATTGGATTGAAAGGGATGTTGGTGTGTCGCTTGGGAATGGAGGATCAGGGGAAATTGAACTAGAAAGATATGTTACAATCATGATTTTCAATCTTCTTGGAAACTTCTTTCTATCCAGAGACATTTCAGATAGTGTATCGAAGAAAGGAAGTGAATTCTACGAGAACATGGGAGAGTTCATGGCATGGAATGGAACACCTAACGTGGCAGATTCATTTCCATTCTTGAAAAGATTTGATCCACAAGGAGTCAGAAGGAATACCGAGAAGTACTTGGGACGGCTGGTAAACATTGTTTCAGGATTCGTGAATGAAAGAATTCAGGAAAGGATGTCAGGCAAACATGACGAAAAAAGAGACTTCTTAGGCGCACTCTTGGACTACAGCCAAAAAGGAGAAACGGATGTTCTTCCTGAGCAAAAAATATGTATAGTTATTATCGAAGTTGGGCCAATAACACCTTAAAAGGACTTGTTAAGGTGATAAGGTTATCCAACTTATATATGTGCAGATTATAGCTTTCACAAGTGATGTGAGATATTCTAACACGCCCCCTCACGAGTAGGCCGCGGTTATACAAGTGGAATCATAAATGTCATCATTGGAAAAGCCGGAATTAGCATCAGCTGGGGCACCCATCATCAACCTGGCTCTGATACCATATCGAAGTTGGGCCAATAATACCTTAAAAGGCCTTGTTAAGGTGATAAGGTTATCCAACTTATATATGTGCAGATTATAGCTTTCACAAGTGATGTGGGATATTCTAACACGGCCCCTCACGAGTAGGCCGCGGTTATACAAGTGGAATCAAATGCCATCATTGGGCAAGCCGGAATTAGCATCGGCTGGGGCACCCATCATCAACCTGGCTCTGATACCATATCGAAGTTGGACCAATAACACCTTAAAAGGCATTGTTAAGGTGATAAGGTTATCCAACTTATATATGTGCTAATTATAGCTTTCACAAGTGATGTGGGATATTCTAACAGTTATCCTGGTAAGTTCCTGCTTCTCTGAACTCAATGATATGGTTCGTCAAAAATATGTTTATGCTGACAACAGTTTCTTATGATGTAGGAGATGTTTTTTGCCGGAGCTGAGACTACTAGCAGCACAATCCAATGGGGGATGACTGAGTTGTTGCATAATCCCAAGTCCATGAAGAAGTTGAGAGACGAGCTTGATCGAGTCATTGGACATTTAGGAAACGTTGAAGAGAGTGACATAAGTAACCTGCCATATTTACAAGCTGTGATTAAAGAAACAACGAGGCTGCATCCTTCTCTCCCGTTGTTGCTTCCTAGAAATGCTTTAGAAGATACCGAATTCCAATTAAGGATACCATATACGCAAGAACACTACAGTACTATTGAATGTATGGGGGATACATAGAGATCCTAATGTATGGGAGGATCCTCTCTCTTTCAAGCCCGAGAGGTTCATCAACTCGAGTATAGACTCGAAAGGACAGCATTTTGAGTTTATTCTATTTGGTTCTGGCAGAAGATCTTGCATTGGCATGTTATTAGGTGAAAAAATGGCTAGTATCACGATAGCAAAGTTGGTTCAGTCTTTTGACTGGAAGCTCCCTGCTAATGAGTCTCCGGAGACTGTGGACATGCGGGAGAGAATGGGACTCGCACTCCGCAAGCTTGTTCCATTGAAAGTGATTCCAGTTGAGAGAAAGCTCAATATTTAGCTAGTAGTGAATGCTTGTATCAGTTTCATGCATATGTAGTGGTTTGGTTTGTTTTCATGTGCTGGACTATAACTCATGTGTATATTATATATTTTGGCAGAGATTTATGTAACTTTGTTCTGTATTCATGTCTCATTTCACCTTCTAGCTACTTTGGCTTGTATCCCAAAAGCCACTAGCAGAAAATATATTTAGCCACACCCTAGACTATAGATTATGCATTTAGAAGGTAGTAAGGACTTAGGAGGGGTACTCTCAATTCTAAATTGCTCAAGATTTAGTTCTTGGTAATTTCCGAGTAGGAGAAAGGAATGCCTTGAAACTTACTTCTGCAAAAGATCTATCTATGAACATGGATACACAGCATTTTACTATTGTATTTTGAGGGATCACTAACATGCATTAAAAACGAGCCAAATTCCCCAAAGTATATGAAAAGTCAAGGAGGGTTATTGACACTTCAAATAAAAATCATATTCAACATAAGTCTTTCTCTTATATTCATTGATTTGATTCCAAGAAATTAAGCTAACTCATAAATCATCAGCTAAATTTTGTGTATCATAATAATTTAAGACTAACAAACTAGGCTTTGTGTCACTTCAATTTCAGTGCTAGACTTTATGTCAAATCAATCAAATTAGTGATTAGACTTTGTGTCAAACCAATCAAATCAGTGGCTAGGTTTTGTGCCAATCCATCAGAATAATAACTTAATAGTAAGATTAAGATAAGAATCAAAAGTAAAGTTAGACGCTTAAGTTTATGGCACGCATGGTTAGTTGCTCAAACACGTGGCTTTAATTTTGTTTGACACTACACGTTCTCACATTTTCAGGTTTGGCTCGGAGTTGGAGATGGAGCGTTTAAGGGTGATCCGTATACTTTCGAACAAGAGATACTTTAAAAAAAGTGTTATAGTTCACGTTTTCTATTTTTAAAGAGTTATACGCTTGACGAACTAAGCTTATCAAAGTGAATCGTGTACACATTTAGTCGGTTAGCGTCCTATATATGATGTATTAGCGTTTAATATTTTCTTATAATTTTTCGAGGTATTACATATTGAGATATATATCATATATTCGTTAATCATAAATCACATGGTTCACCTTATAAAATAAAATAAAAAAACTTATAAAAACTCTATAAAAATTAATTACAAGTCAATAATTCATGAAAGTTGCAACGTGCTTAACTTTTTAGATCGCACCAAATGCAATTAGTGCGTGAGTACTAAATGTAGTCATTTCAATATACAGTACACACAAATACTTCTTTTTTTTTTTTATCTTGTGATATTAAAAAATAATTTAAACAAATTGGAGCTAGCATTGTACAGCTACAGATTGTGGAGTGCATGGACGGTCACATTGCATTATTTATTGGGAATAGGGGTGTTAAAAATACTAAATTAGCGAAACTGAATCGAAATCGAAAATATTAAACTGAAATGCCGAATTGAAAATAAAGGGTTAAATATTCGGTATGCTGCTTTTTAACTTATCGGATCAAAATTCAAGAGGACCGTACCAAAAACCCAAATTTTAAAAAATCATGGGAGTACCTTTTTAGTGTGTGTAATACATAAAGCATTAAACTGCATAAACATGATATTATACATTTGAAAAAAAACTAGATTTTCGATACAATACCATACCGTTGCTGAAAAAATTGATAACATATCGAACCCAAATATATATTTCGATTTCGATTTTTTATTCGATACATGAAATATTTAAAAAAAATTTATCGTTGGCATACCATTATCTTATCGAAATGATAATGAACACACTCATTTGGAAGGAAATTAAGATATATTTCTTCTTTCTTTTTTCCTATTTCAGAATGCACAAGACAAGGAAAAAGCAGGTCTGCAAATGGAATTAATTGAGCTTCATCATCGGGAGACAATGAAACCATGGTCGGTATTTTTTATCCAAGTTAAAGTTTTATAAAATTCAGCATTTTCATCTATTAAATGAATATAATTTCGCCAGGATATTATACATAAATAAAACAAATTAGAATTAGCACTGACACCCATGGGAGAAAATGATCTGCCACTACCACTAGCGATAGTCACTAATTTTTTTATTTTCTATTTTTTGTCTTTTTTAATAGCAAAACCATCATAATAGTAGGGTGAAAATTTTTCATTTCATTTTATTGACTTTTATTTATTAAAAAATTACTCCTAAATCATATAAGAATAAAAAATTTAAACACTTATATTAAAATACTATAAATATCAAACTAATTTATCATAATTTTTCTACTTTTTTCTTTGGTGTGATTTGGAGTAATTTACGATAAAAAATGGTCAGACAAAATAAAACGAGAAGCATTTGACCGGGCAGATGGAGTATTAAACTTCAAGAGTTGCAAAGGAAAAAATGTATATACCAAAACTATTAACAAAAACATCATGAGCTGACATATAGGCCACTTTACAGTATTTTTTTTAAGGAAAAGATTGATATATTAAAAATCAAATATCCAGAATGTCTGGATTGACAAAGGGAAAAGTCGAAGTTCCCGAGCAATCACAAAGAGAGTCGTGAGCCATTAAATGTGCTACTTTATTACATGAACGTAAAACATGATAAAAAGAAATAGAAACTTGCGATGTGATTGCTTTGATTTCACGAACGATCCCGCCAATCCTGGAGAAAGACGATTCATGTTGGAGTTGTGGTATAACTGTAACACAGTCCCCTTCGAGCTGGACATTTTGGAAACCAAGTTGTATGACTCGTCGGACTGCCAACAACGCTGCATGTGCCTTAGCAAATTCTGGAATAATGGTGTAAGGCTGAAACTTGGACTCCCATACCAAAATGTCTCCACTGGAATCTCGTATCACATATCCTAAATTACTCCCATTCTTTTGCACTCGAACTGAAGCATCAAAGTTCACTTTGACAACAGTTGCAGGTGGTGGTCTCCAAGCCTGATGTGGTGCAACTTGCTGGGGGGCTTCATATGTAGCCTTGGCCGCAGCAAATCTGCCCAAGTAGTCCCGTAAAAACTGCATAGATTCCATAGGAGTGTACTCTTCGCCCTCATGAATTTTTCTGTTGCGGCCTCCCCATATTGCCCAACACGCACACAGTAACACTGTAAAATCCCTGACTGATAGCCGCTGCATGATAGCAGCCTGCTGCATGACTCATTTAGAAACTGTTCTTTTCGTCTAAACAGAATATTAACTGTATTGAACATAATTTAAATGAAACTAAAATGTATTTATTTGTACTATAACATATAAATAAATAAATTTGAATAAAACTGAACTTAAATGAACAAATAACTAAGTGCAAATGAAATTAATAAATTTTTAGAGAAAGAAAACAACTCCTTAATCTTTCCATCAGGTTAATCAACTCTGGGAGAATATAAAACCATTCCTGAAAAACCCATGCTTGTGAAATTGATTAAATAACATTGTGTGGCCGACGATTAGGGGACAGTGGGACGACAACTAAATTCTTACAGAACATTAAAAATATCCACATGGAATACGTATACATCGCATGAAATCTCATCGATTAACACTATACTCTGTCCTTGTTTATCGCCGTTTGTCATCAACACATCCTAAAACAGTAAGTTTTCTGCTAAGGTTGCAACTGACAACTTAAACAAATTAATCACATAACACCTTGTCACAATTTGTTGTCCCTATAAATACACTTGCTTCAATCTTCATCTTCATCAAACCAATCAACTATTCATATTTTCCTCGAACAAAAGAAAAGCACCAAGCTAAAAAATGTCAAACCAAAAAGTCACCAAGAGATCCATTAGTTTGCCATCAAGATTACCATCTTCCAACAATCCCACAAATTTTCAATCCCAGCTAGAAAAGCTAAGCTCTTGGAAGTCTAAAGCAAGTCCAATTAGCTCAGAAGCCATTCAATCTGGCCTTATTGGTCTTGCACAACTCTACACCTCTGTCCAAGAACTCTCTGCTTCTAAAACTTCACTTTTCGCTCAAGACGATTCAGTAGACTTGATCGATTCTTGCAGTTCCATCAGAGAAATGTTCCAAATGATCAATGAAAACGTTCGGTCCCTTCAATCTGCAATCAGGCGCAAGGGTCTCGAGTCCAGCACCATCCAGGATGATGTACATTCGTACTTGTCCTTCAGAAAGAAGATGAACAAGAATATATCAAAAAGCTTGAAGACAATCAGCAACTTGGAGAACAAGAACTCATCAAATGCAGATGAAGTCATGAAAGTTACTACAGCAGTTCTTAGAGGGATTTTGACGTACTTGTCATGCCCCGTTACGAAATCTGGAAAGTGGAATTTGATCTCAAAGTTGATGATCACAAGGTCAGAGGCTTCTGCTAGAGATCAATGTGTTACAAGTGAAGCAGCAGAGTTAGATTTAGCATTGGCTGCTAAGGTTGTTGATGCCCAAAGGGTGCAAAAATGTTTGGTAGATGTTGATTCTTGTATTGAAGGGATTGAGTTAGGATTAGAAAAATTATATAGGCAATTGATTCATTGTAGAGTGACAAGTTTAAACATTATTATTGAACATTGAGATAAAAACAATTTTGTGTTACTATATCTGCATCATCAACAAATCTTGATATTTTATCAGTGATAGAATAGAAAAACGGATACTCCTAGAGTATACTACATTACTAGTTACTACTAGTTGTTCAGATGAAATTAAAATGTAATTTAATTAATTTTCATGAAAGATGGTACAACTCGACATAAAATGGTACTCCAAAGGAAAATTTGACAGGAGCATTATATAACCGTAGGTAATATATGTAAACATGATGATCAAGAGAACACAACTGAATCGAAGTGAAGAAGCCGACTTAAGGATTCTTCCACTCGTTCATGAAGCAGTTCGCCCAAATGCATCATTAAGCAGTTAGGGATTAGACTTGTACCTTGTGTATCAAGGTTTGTACATCAGTTATATAGATTGTTAGATTAGTTTCATAGCTTAGCTTCTAGATTAGACTCACTTTTTCAGTTCATCTTTCTCTTTATCATTTTCTCCGTCTATCTTTGTATCAATCATTCAATCTATATCAATATCAAGATTCATTTGTTTACAATATACCTTCATTTGGGATAAATTCCTTGTGTCTTATGATAATACGGTATCCTCTAAAAATTCCTATTGAGATTCAAAACCTGACGAAGGCATAAAGTGGTATAGGTTATACTTATTAGGTGGTAAATAAATGTATTTGTCGTTTAAAAAATGTATTAATATGTCTAATTAGCCTTGAGCACATTACCAACTTTGGGATGAGTCATATTTAGATTCTTATGTTATTAAAATAATTAACATTAACTATTTAATTAATTACTATGATAAATTATGAGAACCTAGGATAGATTTAGGAGGGATTTAGGTGAAGCTAAGAACACAATATAAATTAAATTGGCACATGAGGAACAATAATATAGGCCTGATGCACAACCTGGGAAAAGATTCTAGCTAGATTTCTTATACTTTTTCTACAATAAATAGTACTTCAATGATATAGTGTTGATGTTGGAAATGTATTTTGACCACGTTGTGGACGGCATTCATACGTTAGGAGACAATGGAAACATGATTTTCGATCTATTAGAACAAGACACAATTAATGTTCAGCGCATTACCTACTTAATCGTAGAAATGTGGCCTAATTTATACTACTAGTTAACATGTGCATAAACTAATGAAATTTGGAGCTTAATATATACGGGCTAATACGCCAATATATGAATTAGAAGGATGGAAACTGAAAGATCGATCCATCCATCAAACTCACTACAGTCTGTCCCAGAAAGATGAAGCTAATTAGACGAACTTATGTTAAGTGTTCATTTGTGAGTTGAGACGAATTGGCACATTAATGACAATTCACGACGGGTGGTATAATGACAATTTAGAGTGGGTGAAATATTTCATCAACCCACGGTGGGTTAGATAACGAAATTGGCAGATGGGTGGCGGTTTATAATTTGACTGAAATTTAACTATCAAACAATTTTAAAAAATAAAAATAAAATAACAAAACAATTGGTGCTAAATATAAATTCCGCTTCAGCCGTTGTGTACATTGGTGCTAGTACATAGTTTACATATACCACCACCTCTTTTTTTATCATTCGTGAGTTGTTGATTTCACCCAAACTGGTGTGTATTTCTTCTTGTCGGCCTACTCTTTTTATATGCCATCATCGATGCCATTTTGTGACCATAATTGGATTGTTTTAGTGGATTTTGCTAAACATATTTTGCGAAATCCAACCCAATTTCTCGGAAGGCCGAACTTAAGTTCCGCTTCATCCCTGCAGGTACAGTGGTTTACACTTTACATATACCACCTCATGTATCAATCGTGAGTTTCTAGTCTGATGGATGTGACTGCGTTTTCACCCAAATTGGTATGTTTCTTCTTCTCTACCTACTCACCATTTTTTGATTGAATTGTTTTAAAGTATTTTGTATCTATCTCTTGCCTATAGGTAGACTCTTATTAGCAGGAAGGCCTAATAATTCTTATAAAAATAGCAAACAATTTTATACTTATATCTTGTGGATATGAACTTAGATTATTTTTGCTTGATTTGATGTCGTTATCGGATCTCCAATAGAATGGCTCTGATAGTCAATCATCGTCTATTTTCGATGCACCTTTTTTATATGTTGTTGGAGTGCAGTGTAGTGTAGTGTCGGAGTAGTCCTAATATTTATCGTTTGAAAAAATTATATCACAAATTACTATTACTTAATTCTCAATGAGTCGCAATTTGTGCTATCAACACTGCACAAATTCGGTGATTTCTCTTGGAAGTCTTTGCCTAGTCTTCTAAACAAGATATATCTAGATCCTTCTAGAACTAAATATATATTCTTCTTCATCCTTGTGTACAGTAGTACCAGTAGTACATAGTTTACATATACCACCACCTATTTTATCATTTGTGGGTTTACAGTCTGGTGGACTTTATTGATTTCACCCAAATTGGTGTGTATTTCTTCTTCTCGGCCTACTCTTTTTGCTGTCATATTTTAGTGGATTTTGTGAAACATATTTTGGGAAATCCAACCCAACTTCTCGGAAGACCGAACTTAAGTTCCGCTTCATTCCTTGTAGAGTGGCTTACACTTTACATATACCACCTCCTGTATCAATCGTGAGTTTCCGGACTGGTGGATTTGATTACATTTTCACCCAAATTGGCGTGTTTCTTCTTCTAGACCTACTCGCCATTTTGTGATTGGATTGTTTTAGTGGATTTTGTATCTCTTTGTCTATAGGTAGATTCTATGTATGATGTTATAGACTCATATTAGCAGGAAGTCCTGATAATTCCTGTAATAAAAAAAAAACTTTTATACTTATATTTTGTGGATATGAGCTTAGATTATTTTTGCCTGATTTGATGTCGTTATCTGATCTCCAGTAGAATGGCTCTCATAATCAATCATCGTCTATTTCGATGCACCTTTTTTGTATGTTGATGACTTGTAGTGCGGTGCATAGTGTAGGATTAGTCCTAATATTTGTCGTTTGAAAAAATATACGCAAATTTCTATTACTTAATTCTCAATGAATCGCAAATTGCGCTCTCAGCACTGCACATATTCGGTGATTTCTCTTGAAGTCTTTGCCTAGTCTTCTAAGAAGGATATATCTAGATCCTTCTAAAACTAAATATAAATTCCGTTTCAGCCTTGTGTACTGTGGTACTAGTACATAGTTTACATATACCACCACCTCTTTTATCATTCGTGAGTTTACGGTCTGGTGGATTTGATTGATTTCACCCAAATTGGTGTGTATTTCTTCTTCTCGGCCTACTCTTTTTGCTGCCATAACCGATGCCATTTTGTGACTATAATTGGATTAGTTTAGTGGATTTTGCAAAATCCAACCCAACTTTACAGAAGGCCGAACTTAAGTTCCGCTTCATCCCTTGTAGAGTGGCTTACACTTTACATATACCACCTGCTGTATCAATCGTGAGTTTCCGGTCTGGTGGATTTGATTACATTTTCACCCAAATTGGTGATCTTGTTCTTCTAGTCCTACTCGCCATTTTGTGATTGGATTGTTTTAGTGGACTTTGTACCTCTCTTGTTGATAGGTAGATGCTAGCTATGTATGATGTTATAGACCTGATAATTCTTGTAATAAATAGAAAACAATTTTATACTTATATTATGTGGATATGAGCTTACATTATTTTTGCCTGATTTGATGTCGTTATCTGATCTCTAGTAGAATGGCTCTGATAATCAATCATCGTCTATATATTCGATGCACCTTTTTTTGTGTGTTGCTGACTTGTAGTGCAGTGTAGAAGTAGTCCTAATATTTGTCATTTGACAAAATGTATCGCAAATATTACTTAATTCTCAGTGAATCGCAAATTGCGACCTCAAGCACAAATTTGGTGATTTCTCTTGGAAGTCTTTGCCTAGTCCTCTAAGCAAGATATATATATCTAGATCCTTCTAGAATTAAATTTAAATTCCGCTTCAGCCTTGTGTACAACGGTACTAGTACATAGTTTACATATACCACCACCTCTTTTATATCATTCGTGACTTTGCGGTCTGGTGAATTTGATTGATTTCACGCAAATTGGTGTGTATTTCTTCTTCTCGGCCTACTCTTTTTGCTGCCATAACCGATGCAATTTTGTAAGTATATGGATTTTGCGAAACATATTTTGCGAAATCCAACCCAACTTCTCGAAAGGCCGGACTTAAGTTCCGCTTCATACCACCTCCTGTATCAATCATGAGTTTCCGGTCTGGTGGATTTTGATTACATTTTTACCCAAATTGGTGTGTTTCTTCTTCTAGACCTACTTGCCATTTTGTGATTGGATTGTTTTAGTGGATTTGTATCTCTCTTGTCTATAGGTAGATGCTATGTATGATGTTATAGACTCTTATTAGTAGGAAGACCTGATAATTCTTGTAGTAAATAGAAAACAATTTTATACTTATATTTTTTGGACATGAGCTTAGATTACTTTTGCCTGATTTGATGTCGTTATCTGATCTCCAGTAGAATGGCTATGATAATCAATCATCGTCTATTTTTTATGCACATTTTTTTTATGTTGCTGACTTGTAGTGCAGTGTAGTGTAGAATATTTATCATTTAAAAGTTATATCGCAAACTACTATTACTTAATTCTCAATGAATTGCAAATTGCGCTCTCAACACTGCACAAATTCGATGGTTTCTCTTGGAAGTCTTTGCCTAGTCTTCTAAAAAAGATATATCTAGATCCTTCTAGAACTAAATATAAATTCCGCTTCTGTGAGGTGTTATCTCAACAGCTGTTTTCGAATGCAGTCAGGAAAAGGTAATTGTCTCCGTTAGGAAATCAATTCCTATTCGAATTCAATTCATATTCGAATTCCTTTAGGTTTAGCTGCAAATTGAAGGCTATATATAAATGGGTGATTGCTGCATGCTCAAGAACATAACAACACGGCATTGAAGGCTTGTTCGCGACTACTTCGACAAGTGATATATTATAGATTATAGGTTCTAGCTTTGAGAGACAGATTTGTTCTTGTTTCTTGCATATTGTTAGGGACTTGTAATTGGCGTTCATATAATATATTGAAGTTGATGATCTTCGTGGACGTAGGTTATTTACAACCGAACCACGTTAAATCTTGTGTCTTTTCTTTGGTTTGCATTCGTGCTCTGTTTTTTTTGTTTGGTGGGACTGAGGTTCAAGAAAAGCAATGATTTGCAAAATCCATTGGTTGGATATGTGGATGCAGATTTTGCAGGGAACTTGAATGGGAGAAAGTCTATCACAGGGTATGCGTTTAATTTGTTTGGTACGACAGTTAGTTGGAAGGCAAGTCAGCAGTCTATGGTTGCATTATCTACAACAGAGGCGGAGTTCATGGCTATCACTGAAGGCGTTTAGGAAGCTATCTGGTTGGGTGGATTATTGAATGAGTTGGGTGTCCAACAGGATCATGTGAATATTCACTGTGACAATCAAAGTGATATTATGTTGACTAAGCATCATGTATATAATGAAAGGACAAAACACATTGATGTAAGGTTTTTCTTCATCATAGATATCATTGCCAAGGGAGTTGTGAAGATAAAGAAGATTCATATGTCGTTGAATGCTTCAGATGCTATGACTAAGGCGCTTCCAGGACCAAAGTTCAGGTTTTGCCTGGAATGTGTGGGTGTCAAGACTTTGAGGGGGTCATCCTAACCGCAGGGATGAAATGGGGAAGCATCTTAACCCTAGAGGTGCATATGGGGGTGTATCTTAACCTTAGAGGTACATTGTGGTGTGTCTTAACCTTAGAGATGCAAAGGGGTGTGTCCTAACTCCAGGGATACAGAGGTTGTTGGTGTTGAGCTAAAGGTGGAGATTTGTGAGGTGTTATCTCAACATCTGTTTCCGAATGCAGTCAGGAAAAGGTAATTGTCTCCATTAGCAAATCAATTCCTATTCGAATTCCTTTAGATTTAGCTGCAAATTGAAGGCTATATAAAGGGGTGATTGATGCATGCTCAAGAACATAACAACACGACATTGAAGGCTTGTTCGACTACTTCGACAAGTGATATATTATAGATTATAGGTTCTAGCTTTGAGAGACAGATTTGTTCTTGTTTCTTGCATAATGTTAGGGACTTGTAATTGGCGTTCATATAATATATTGAAGCTGGTGATCTCCGTGGACGTAGATTATTTACAACCGAACCACGTTAAACTCTTGTGTTCTTTCTTGCTTGCGTTCTTGCTCTGTTTTCTGTTTTGGTTGCTTGGGTGTGTGTTTGATTTGGTGCAGCAAGTTTTTTGTGGTTTAGTTGTTATTGTAAGTTTTTGTGATCAGGTAATCGACTATTGTTGATACGAACTCAACAGCTTCGGCCTTGTCTTTGTATACAGTGGTACTAGTACATAGTTTACATATACCACCACCTCTTTTATCATTCGTCAGTTTACATAGTTTACAAAAACCAAGAAAACCTTGAACTAGCAGGAGTTGTGTTAGGAAATTAAAGTATATTTAAATAAATACCAATGAATGCCATCGATAGAACATAAAAACCAAAAATGAACTAATAATAATCATAACTCGAAAAAGAAATGGTAAATTACCTTTTGCTGGAAAATATGAAGAAAAATAAGAAGTAAATAATCACTTGTGTGGTTTTATTTACATGGAGACCATTATTAATTAATTATTGATTAATTAATATAAAATTAATATATATCTTAAAATTACTTCGTAAGAGTTTCGAAATGATATATTGTATGCACGAAACGAACTTTGAGCCAATGAGGAATAAGTGTTGAAAATTGGAAGATTATGTGGGTTTATCCCGCATTGTTTGAGAATAAGTATAACCACTAGTTTATAAGTTAGTAGTTCATACTTGGTGTTCAGTTGTGTAGCTAAATAAATTAAGTACAAATCCTGGCCAGATTTGAATACAAAACTAGTGGAATTGTGTGCAAGTAGGTGCGTGCGACCTACGAACACATTTATCATACTAAACTAAGCGATTAGCCCTCGTGAGCCTTTGTTGGTTCGGTTTGTCAACCTTCTAGAAGATTTACTCTAGGATGAAGTATGTAACTCATGGAAGTTACAAATAGTTAGTATGATATTTGTTTCATCCATAAGTTATGAACCCGTTTGACCCAAGATCCGCGAGATTAAGTTATTAAGATTGGATTATATTAAATTGATTTAGATTAGACTAATTATGTTTGTCTCATGGTCTTATATGAGAGTTTGTATTACTTAATCATCCTTTGTTTTACATTAATTATATTTGTTTTTTAAACTATTATTAATATAGGAGATATATAATGTGTGGTGTTTGATTTAGTTGTAGAATCCACAAATTATAAGATAAAACTTTTAATTTAAAAGTATGTCAACAAATTAAAGATGAATTATTATATTTTTATAATATAATTTCAAAAAATAAAATACGTTTGTGGTATGACTTAAGCTTAATTTGAAGTCAAACGAATGTTAAAAAAAATCAACAAAACAAATGATAACGTTATTGGAGAAACGACAAAATATAAGCCCAGGCCATGACCCGACCCTTCCTTCCACGTTTCCTAATTCCTACTACTATTCATGAAAACCGAATTAAGTAACACTAAAGTCGCAAACCATTACTTTTGCTCCATACAATTCGGTGACTTCTCTTGGAAGTCTGCCTAGTCTAAGCAGGATATCTAGATCCTTCTAGAACTGAATTTAAGTTCCGCTGCTTCGTCTCTTGTACAGTGGTTTGCAGATACCACCTCCTGTTTCAATCGTCGGTTTTACAGTCTGCTGGATTTGATCCTCATTTTCACCCAATTTTGGTGTGTCTCTTCGTCTGATCGTCTCGACCTACTCGCCATTGTTTGTTTGGATTGCTTAGTGAATTTTGTATCCATCGCGATGGATGTTATAGATAGTAGGAAGGCCTGATAATTCTCGTAAAATCAGCAAATAATTTTATACCTGTATTTTGTGGATGTGATCTTGGAGCATTTTTGCCTGATTTGATCTACAGGAGAAGGGCTCTGATAATCAATAATCGATTTCAGATGCACCTTTTTTTGTATGTTGATGACTTGTTGCAAATGCTTCTAGGGCTATTATTTGTTTTGTGGAAATTTTGTTTACATTTTTTGCTTAGGGCTTTCAATGAGGTCAATTATAGTCTCCTTAGTTTCAATTTGGTTGTTGAATGTTGCTGAATAAGTCAATTTGGTTGTTTAAACTGAGTTTTCATCATATGTTTTAGTTTTTGTGCAAACCTGTAATTTCTTCATTATGATGTGCTACTTAATAAGATATGATCCTGGTTTACAGTTTACTAGCTGATTTATATTGCAGTTTTGCCCAAAATAGATATAGCTACGTAATCGTGGATTTCATGGAATTCACATGTCACAGTTGGCATTTAATTAGAAATATATGAGCCTTCACCAGCTTATACATCATTGATTGATGTGTAAGTTTTTTGATAAATTCATCAATGTTCAACTGTCAAACTCTTGGATCATCTCTGCTGGTTTGGTACTCGAATTACACAGTTGAGTTTGAGATGCATGTTATTGATACACTCACAAATGTTGTGTGTTTATGTTATCGATGAATGTAGTTTATTCATCAAGGCACTGGCATATATCTATTTTTTTTTAATCCAACAAGTATAGTCTGGAAATTCCTAGATCAGCAACCTTCAATTATTCCACTTTGTGATAGATATGGATGGTTAGCAAATCATATGTTCCGTTTGTTTGGTCCAAGGCAGTGAATCTTGTGGATATTCCTGACTTAGCTCCATTTTTGGAAGTTCTCTTTGATTATTTTTCTTTCAGATGCATTATTCATCATATCATGTAAATTCAAATTTTGAAGTGTTAGTGAGCAGGGAAGCTAATCAAACTATATGAAGGCTTGTTTACATTTATAATTCTTGTGTACAGATATTTGTCGATTTTGAACTACATGGCTGATTCGGAGCTCCGTGAAGGTTCAGATACAAGCAATGTGGCTGGTGGAAGTTCTGGGCCAACCGTTGAGCTTAATGTCAAAACCCTAGATTCCCGGACATACAGCTTTCATGTGGATACAAATGTAATTTCTCATATAATCTACGGTTAATATTGATTTGTTTTAATTTTTTTTGTGTGTGTGTTCTGTATGTATATCTGAAGGAAAAAATGTTAGTCACTGACACTGATTATGGAGGTGGAAAAGCCATTGCATCACACGCCAAATTCAGACAGTTTTGTATTTTTTTTCCTATGTTGTTAAATACAACATACTTGTAAAAAGTTAAGTCGCAAAAATTCTCAGTACAAGATGAGGATTCCAGAACTGAATGTTATGAATATTGTGTTGTCTATTGGGTAAAGGGGAAACCTATTTACTTGTCATGGCTGCTAAGGATAGATGCCGCAGTAGTTCACCAATTTCAGCAGAAAAGCAGAATTGTTGATATCTTAGAGCTATCTGTTTTCTAAAGTTAGCTGAGTTGCATGAAAACTTTCGCACGTGTAGGTTTAATTATTTGAACTTTTGAAGTAACCGAACACTTCGAAGTTGTACAAAATTTTGTCCCCCCGATGGTAATGAGTCCTGGGCTCAACCAGCTGGTAGTATTTTTCTCATTTGATTTATGTTGTTGTTTTTGTTGTTGCTGTTGTTGTTGTTGTTGTTGTTATTATTATTATTATTATTATTATTATTATTATTATTATTATTATTATTATTATTATTATTATTATTATTATTATTATTATTATTATCTCACATCTAGTGTATATCTACCCTTTTAGATGGTCGTATCTGCTTTCAAGGAGAAGGTAGCTAGCCAAACTGGTGTTCCTGTTGGGCAGCAACGTCTCATTTTTAGCGGCAAGGTTTTGAAGGATGATCTTCCGCTATCGGAATACCGTATCCAGCGAGCACTGCATTTTTCGTGTACTTGCATAATTTAACTTGCATTATCAGTCCACACTTTGTTACTTTGGTTGTGGTTGTACTTCTGTTAGAAATTGGGAAGTAGCTCTTGCCATATGGAGAGAGATGAAGTTTTGTATCCCTGTGCATGTTTCTTAAGATTATTTAAATAGCTTCACATGAGGATTCTTAGATACTTTGTGAAATCAAGTAGGATACTTGACACTGTAAAAGGATTGATGAGGCATAGTTGTGATTTATATCGAATTGCTTTCTTGACATACTTGAGATTGCACATGCCCTTTTTGATGCTGTCAATTAATGAGTACACTTTTCTGTTCATGTTTCGCTTTTGGAAATTATAATGAAATGATTCATTTTGGGTGTCTGGCTCTTTGTTTTTTGTTAACGTGTATCTGCGACAGGGACTATTTGTGTTTTTATTGTTTCTACTTAACGGTATAATAGATGTTGAGACCGGGGACACATTTCATTTAGTTGAAAGGCAGCCGCAACCCTCTGCTGGATCTGGATCCACTATCAGAGAGTCAACTCCGGGTAATGGGTATAGGGGTAACGATATGAAAAAATTTAATTTAAAAAAAATAATTATTTAACAAACTTTCTTCCTTTTTTGTTTATTCTTCCCCCCTCCTTTTGTTTTCTTTTTCCCTTCTAGTGATGAGTTTCCGTTCTCTGAATTCCTTCTTTGGACTACAGGACAAGATTCTAATGGTGGTCAGTCAAGGAATCATATTGGGCACATTACTCACGGTGTGGGTCAGGTGTGTTTGTTTAGCCATGCTGTGTTTCTTATGTGCATTCAATGACAGAACCTCATGAGGTAGTATATTCTTTTGACTAATGTATCAGATTTTCTTTGCTTTTAGGTCATTGGATTTGGGTCAGTATTGAACTCTGTTGGCATTGGTAACTTGGGAGGAATAATGCAGCATGGTGTTCAGGTAATTGCTTCTTTCAGTTCTTCAGTATTTTCCCATCCATGCTTTGTTCGCTGAAGATGTAATTGTGATCTGTTGTGTGTGGAGTTGCTACATAATATATTCCTATGAGTCCGAAGGACTGTGTTAGCATCTATGTATGTGAGGGAATTCATAAAAATAGGAAATTGGGAGGTCACAATCCCTCATGTACGCATCTCTTCTCTTGTCATGGTATAGTCGTAGTTTAGAAAACAGAAATGGTGCCTGTCTCATAATAGCATCATTGCAAATTCTGATCCCAGCTGGAAGCATGGTTGTATAATAAAATATTGCTAATAACTTGCAAATATGGCTTATATTCTTTAACTAGGATAAAATCTGGACGTTTATAAGCATTTATTCCGTGGAACGTTCCTGTTGATATCTCAATTTCTTGTCCTGGCCTTATTAACTATTGTGCTTATGGATGACTATCTTAACATTTGTAGGCCCCTCGTGGAAGTCATGCAGAAGGCTCAAGGAATGCGGCAGGTAATCAAAATCAGGGTGGAAGTCAGCCAATCCCTTCGCAAGCTTTCCGTGGTCAATCTGCTGCCCATGCTATGCAAATCCCTCTGGGAGCAGCAGTTGCTCTTCCAACACTGAATATGGTATAAAATGATTTCTTGTAACTATGCTGTGAATGGGAGTGATGTTGTCTTAATTAATTATTTTTTTTCTCTCTCCCTCCCATAACAGGCAATTCCTGATTCTATGGACACACTTATTGAATTTATGAATCGCATGGAGCTGGCATTATCACAAAGCGGTAACTAGCATATGCCTTTTTGAGATTGCGCCAATTGCTGTGAAGCATGTCTGACATAATTTTCCTCATTCTTCAATTAGGTGATCAACAGAATCAATCTTCAGCTTCTAATGAGCTTCAAAATACAACTCAGTTGCCAAGGGGTTCTCGTGGGTTGCCAACCGTTGAGACTCTGCACATTGTTCTGCAGCGAGCCGAACGTCTTCTAAGTAGCCATGTAGTTCCAGTATTGTCTGTAAGTTCCATCTCAGTGAGATTCTGCAATTTGGTTTATTTATGTTCTTATTCTACACCAATTTCAACTGTTGGAAAGGAAATTTTAACACTTATGATGGCCCTTGTGCAGCTTACCTGATTTTAAATGCCGCCCTCTCATTTTTGGCAACTATCTATTCTATGTTTACTTATGGTTTACAAGTAAATGTTTCTCAGTCGGATTTTTTTTACTATCTTTTTTCAAAATTATTTTTATCCTTATTTTGAACATTGTCTGATTTTAATCAGCACCTCCTCCTCTTCTGCCTAAACTGACGCATATGTGAGACAAGATCTTGGTCTTTACATGCGTTTCCACTGTTTGATTTGGGTTGTCCTGCCTCTCACTCTTACGTAACACCTATACCTAGTTCTTACTTCATAACCGATAAGTCAAACCTCAAGGTCCACCAAACAAATACTTCTAGTACTGAACTTCTCAGATCCTAATTTACACTTGAACTCTCAAATCTCAATGCCTAATCAAAATTAAATTCAGTCCTCGATGGATTGACTTGAATCTGGAGACTAAATCATTTGGAAGAGTTACTCTATTTCACTGTTGTAACAGCAAGATGCATAATAGTTTCAACCTTTTTTGCACTAGCAGTGTTGTCAATCCCGGCGCACCCTGTAGCGATCACACAGGGTACCAGCCTGCCCACTACATGGCACCCTGTAGCGAGACAGATCGCGACATCCGCTATCCCGGGCGCGATCGCCAGGATGGTTTTAGTGGGGGTATTGTCATTTTACCCCCACTTGTCACTTATTAGCAGAAAAATAGGAGGCAGACAAAAAGAAGAAAAAAAGGAAGAAAAAAAAAAGAAGCATATTGGAGTAATATATGACTTACCAAGTACTTATGTTCATTCTGTGAATTTGCTTTTTTAAAATTTCTTTTACTTCACTATCACGACCGCGATCTCGATCCCGGTTTTTTTGGCCTAGCGCAGCGCGTCGCTATACGCGATTGACACCATTGCTATATGGCTGGGGTCTTGTTTTTATATTTGTTCTTTATAAGTTTGTACTTTGTGACTATGAGACTAAAATTTCAGAAACCGTGTATGTCATTATCAAATACTTCTGGTGTCAAACGGGAATGGTGTGGCTGGTGAAAATTTTGAAACTTCAGTCATGACTCTGATGTTCAACACAAGCATGACTGATGTTTGCGAGTTTTTCTCATGTTTAGAGTCTATTGTTTTCACCAGATAACTTTCTTATAACATGAATATGTAGTTTCGTGAATTAATTTCATATTTTGGTATATGTAATTTGATAATGTAAGCATACATACATATAGTTGATATCCGTGTAGGTAGGTCCTAGTTCTATAAATAACCTGCAGCACTTTTGTAGCGCACCGCAGGTCGTCTGGACCAAGAGGGTGGTTCTACAGATCCTGCAGTACGTGGGCAAGTACAGACACAGTCCGCTCAACTTGGTGTTGCTATGCAACACTTAGGTGCACTTCTTCTGGAGTTGGGCAGGGCAATGTTGACTCTTCGCATGGGACAATCTCCTGTATATCCTTTTCCTTTGTCTCAACAACTTGCAAATCTCTTGATGTAAGTCGTGAATAATCTTCGAGTGCTTTTGCAGGCTGAATCCTTTGTCAATGCTGGACCTGCTCTCTATATATCCTCATCGGGGCCTTATCCAATTATGGTTCAGGTTTGTTTCTCAAGCTTGAATTACTTACCTATTCAGATTCTTGCACAAAATCAATAGATACCAACCTCATTATGAATCCAGGCATTCAATTATCAGAATTCTGATTTTTGACTTAGGAGAGTGGGCGAAAAACTTACTTGACTTATAGACCTTTTTGTTTGCTCAGCCAGTTCTCTACAAGCATGCACTGTTTTTTTTTTTATTGTGCTGGATGAAAAGTCTTGGTGTTGATGGTGTTTGGAGTGTTGTATATGCTTATATGCCTCTCCTGAAGATTTTCTTTGATAGTAATGTTTTATGTTCTCAACTTTTTCTTCTTCTTCTATTTTTTTGGTAACGTCAAGGTAATATGATTAGTATGTATTATTTGCAGCCATTTCCTCTTCAAACCAGTTCTCTTTTTTCTGGATTAACTGGTGCTGCCCCAAGTCCTGTGGCTATGGGTCCAATTGGTGCTGGTGGTGTCCGAAGAAATGTAAATGTCCATATCTTTACTGGTATGTGGCACTGTAAAGATGTACCTCATGTTTATTTTTCACGTTGCATAGGATAATTGATTGGTATCTAACTTCAAATCAGGAGCATCACTGGCACCTATGACTCCTCGGATGGGCAATGGAGCGCGTAATGGGGAAGGAACTCAAGGACAAAGTGGTATTGGAACTGAGTCTCCAGATTCAACTCAAGCTCGTGGCTTTTCAGCGTCGAATGCAACAACTTTTCCATTTGGACCTGGTGTGATTCCGGTTTCTGGTGTTGTGGCTCCTGGTACTGATGTTTCATTAGTTGCTGATTCTAGTCCTTCTTCAATAATAGCTGAAATAAATTCTCAGCTCAGAAGAAGTCTAATTTCCATGCAAAATGGTAACACTGTCTTAACTTGGGAATTGTTTTTGTTTGTCTAATCTGTTATTTATTGGAGCGTTTTTCGTCATGGTGAAGGTCAATCAGACAATTTAACTGATCAAGTCCAGTCCATTGGTGGTGTTGGAGATAATGATAAGATTAGCCACCAGAAGGATTTGGCCACTAGTGGGGTTGGTGAATCCAGTCAATCCCAACTTCCTCTTGGAGTGGGGCTGGGAGGTCTGCAGCCCAAGGTATCACTTTAACTTTACTCTCCCAACGAAACATGGTCTTACATGTACTATTTTGTGTGTGTTGTCTTCTTATTCTTCTTTTATTTTTTTAATTTTTTAAAATTTTTTTTGTGTACATCAAATTAGTATTTTAGTAATTTCTGCATATTAGTAATTCACATAGTTATGAATGAATTCTGAAGTTAATTTTTTTTTTGTAGTATGCTGGCTCTTATAGGTATACTTGTTCTGTCACATGCTATTTTGGTATATAGTTGTATCATGTGTGATCTTGCATGTATATTGGCATGTGGCTATTTTAATTTGTGACCATTCACACTCATTGTGACTGATAATGGTTTTTACCTTTACATGTTTATTTTTCAGTGCTGATTGACCATATTTTTTTCTATTTATTTGTTGGTAGAAACAAGCAAATCAACCTGAGAGGCAAACTCAGGACAGTGATGGTGTTAGTATCAGTAGTAATACTAATAACCTGCAAGCTGGTGAAGTTGGACAAAAGGTGTTGCAATCCATTACTGGGGGGAATGCAAGTACTTCCTCCGGGCCCTCTCCAGCAAGGCAAGGTGCTGATGGACAAATTGACATAGCAGATGTAGCAGATGCACTGTCCCAGTTTCTAGAAAATCCTGCCGGAGTATCACAGCAAGCTGGAGATGTGATCTCAGATGTTTTGAGAATTATGCGGCAGCAGTTTACTCAAAATCCTGCAATGCGAAGTACAGTGAATCAAATTGCTCAGCAGAGTGACAGCCAGGGTCCTGGAGATGTGATCTCAGATATGGGAAGCGGTCAAGAAGGTGGGATTGATCTGTCAAGAATGATGCAACAAAGGATGCCCATTGTTTCTGAGGCTTTAGGGGGTGTGTCATCTGCCCCTCAAACCCATCCAATGGAAACTATGCCATCACAGAGCAGGTCAAGGGTGGAGGCCGGAGTTAGTGATGATCCTGAGGTTTGTATATTGCTCCCTCCTTTTTGTTAGTAACACTACATTTGGTTTTCGCACAAACATTTATGAGGTTTGATCAAATAATGATTTGTAAAAAGTATATATTGATGAAGTTGTAGGTGGGTGATAAAAGTATCAACGTAATGGATAAAAAAAATAAAAAACTAGTAGTAATGTTGAATAGTGGGAGAAAAGATGGAGGGACTTCAGCTGTTGGGTGATATTGTAGAATTGGAACATGTATTCACATTAAAATTTCACACACTTGAAAGAGCGATAACGTATAGGTTTCTCTAATCGGTTGCAGTACAACAATGGATCAGTTTAGCACCATTGAATTGGAAGTGTTGAGCTGCATTCCATTTTGATCTGTGACACAGTGACAGGATGCACTTTTCATTTTAGCAAGCATGGTGAATGATTATTTTGTGATCTATATATTGCCGTAGAATAGAGTGCCTTTTTTTTAATTAAATCATTTTTGAAGTACTTTATTACTGCCCTAATAGAGAAGGCTGAGTAGAACATAACTGGTAGTACTGTACCATGTCAGTTTGTATCCAGAGGTACAAATTTGCACACTAAGATATTTTGTTCAAACACCTTTTTTTTTTTTTAATTCAAAATCTTGTTATCTTGCCCAAAAAGTGTCTTAAAGTTGATACAATCTCTACTATAAGTTTCTATGTAGTTCACCTTATGTATCATATTATGGTTTGGTTTCCTCTTTGGTCGATTAGTACTATAGAAAGAATTGTCCATTTGAGTCTTGCTTATCACATTCATTGTTAATTCTCTTTTGGTGTAGTGGGGTTGTCGTAAATGGCAAAACTAGTTCTTAATTTCTGCATTCCATAATTTTACTGTTGGGCAACTATCACCTTTGCTGTTTATCGTTTGTCAGATTGATCCTCGACTAGTTCAGAGGTTTGTAGATCAAAGTTCACCACAATAAATGTTTTGTTCTCTCTTGCAGGATATTATTGATATGCTCCGGGAGTACATGATCCGCAGATTTTTTGAATGATAGAAGAGGTTCTTCTGTATTACTTTATGCTATCTTCATGTGCATACTTCAGTTTTAACTTAAAACTATGCGTTTTGTTCTGGTAAAATCTAAGCAATGTTTGTTGTTGTCGGGCGTACAAAAGCCCTTGGTTTGATAGTTGATGAAGATTTGGTGAGATTATGATTTTGTTTATGGGAGTATACCGGGTTTATGGCCGGAATCTTTTGTGTATCCAAACTTAACATTATGGTGTGTGAACTTCCATCATCTTCCTGGTCTTGTGATGTTTTGGTGCGTAAATTCTGCAAATTAGTAGATTGACGCGTAGATGGGCTGGCTTCATTCGCTTTCTCATTAAACTGGAATTAGTGATTAATCATGTGCTGATGTGCTTGATATGGAGTATTTTTGTCAATGATTTGTTTATTTTGTTTGTGATTACATCTGCAATCACGGCGCCTAAACACGGGGAGTAAGTTGAAGATAAAGCAAGTCAATTTTCTTTGCTAGTAGTAGTATATTATTTTCAAGTTTTGTTAGTTCCTAGACAAATCGAGATATGATCATAATCAGGGGTGAATTCAAGATTTGAAGTTTGGGGCGGGAGGTGAAATTATATATATAGGATTAGTTTGAAGATTTGGAATGTCAAATTCTAAAAGATCTATGATATAACTTATAATATAAATATGAAAAAACATACTCCGTATACGTTTACATTCGCCCCCCATAGATGTCCACCGGCTCCTCTCCTGCCCTGCCCAGAAGAACACTATTTGAATTATGTTAAATAATCAAATGCGCACTCTTTTGAGAAGAAGCGTTAATTTGAAGTGAATTTGAGAAGTATCCAAATATCTGTAAAAACAAGGCATGTGGGTTGAGCGCGCAGGTTCACCATTTTGTACACATGGGCTCTCCACCGACACCTAACTTTTCTTTTACTATTAGTAGCTTCCTTTTCTTGCTACCCCTATCCTTTTATAAGCCAAGAATTGCAAAGTATAAACTTGACATAAATAGATTGGATAAGTTACGTGCATTAGCATACCATTCTTTGAAGGCAAAAGAAGCCATGGTGGATAGAGGTCCCAAAACTGCAAAGCTAGTTTAGATGGTTGAGTTTCATACGGTGGACTAACATCGTCACGACAAGGAAAGTCACTTCCACAAAAGCTAGTGATATTGGGGGAGGGGGGTTGGTGGTTAACAAATGTGCTTATTTCGATTCTAATGAGCGGAACATCTGAGCAAAAAACAGATGAGAGTTTTCAAGTTGATTATTACTTTTTTTTTTAAACATGAGTTGTAATATTCAGATCTCACATCAGACAAGAGTGAGATAAGTGGTACTAGTAAATCACCACTCTCACATTTTAATGATTTCAAAATGAAATTCGTGTAGTTTTCAGCATAAAACCGGAAAATATCATATGTATGTATGACGTGTGTCGGTCAGTAATAAGTAACTACATCTGCCCAACACGTTAGGTCTTTGCTAGTCCGCAAGGGGGCAAATACCGGTCACTAACATATCTAATATTTCTAACCATTATTGATATATCGACTTAAAACTCGACTCAACTTAGTTTTCTTTTTTAGAAAATAAGTAATTATATTAATGAAATGAAGGTACTACAAAAGTCCTTATAGCTTGTAATAATCAGTGGATATGAGTTTGACATGGCTTTACGTGCAGAACATTTTAACCAATTGGATGGTGAATTACAATTTTCAAACATAAAAGCTACTCACATGTCTCGTAACAAAAGAGTGAAAATTTAGGGCTTGTATCACATCCTACTAATTGCACATCATTGTTGTGGCCAACATTTCACTACTTCTGTGTCTAAAAAAAGAAAAAAGAAAAGTAAGTTGTACATATATTTCCTTTTTTTTTTTTACAATTTTCATATTTGGTCAACTGCATTCATATTTAATTGTACGTCAGTTCTAAATTATACGGAGACAATTATTTTGAAAAATATATAATTAAAGTTTATAAGTTAAAAATATAATATTTAAAAAAAAGTTATTTAGTTATAATATACTCGTGTGATGTTAAGTGTGAAATTAAGCGTAACGGAAAATGAACAAAAGGGAGATTGTAAGAAACAGATTAACTATTAATGAGAAACTGACAAGTGACAAGGAAGTAAAATGAAATGGTGTCCTTTCGTGGTGTGGTGTTAAGTGTGAAAATAAGCATACTAAACACGGAAACATGCATTTGATGAACTGGCGCTAGTTAAGTAAGATTACGCGTAATATAAATTTGGTAATTAAATTACTCATGAAAGTCTTTATTTATTGATTGGCAAATTGGAATTGCCGCTTCTTGCCTTGACCTGATAAGATTGATGCGTTTGAAAATTCAAACTCAAGTACTATCAAATAAAATATAAAATAAAATAATTACTCCGTTTCATTATAAAGTTACTAAGATCAATATTCATCGTCATGACTTTTGACCACGTATAACTTTTAAATTAAATTGTATCAATATAAATTAAAAGTTGATTATGAAAATATACTCCATTTAATTTCTTAATATAATTTTATTATAGTTTTCACTAATGCAATTTAGGAGTTATACGTGGTCAAAGTCCGCGATGAATATTCCCCTTAGTAAGTTTGTAATGAAACGGAGAAATTGAATTAAAATAATTTGACAGAGACAGGAGTCTCTTTCAGTTTGAGCAGCATCAGAAATGGCTTTAAATAGAGGATACAGGATATATCATGAAGTATTTATCATCTCCAAGTTCCCTCCCTCCCTCCCCCCTCCCCCCTCCTTTATCACACACACAACACACACTACTACTACTACAGTCCACAGGGCAAGTTAGCATCATCTGATCCCCATTCAATTTCAATTCCCCTCAATTGAGTATAAGAGTAACCACCCACATTTATTCATTTTCAAGTTCCAATTATCCTTAATTAATAATTCCCCAATCCAATTCATAGAAAAATGGCGCCGCTGAGAGTAGCGGTGTTTCTGGCATTGTTGGCCGTAGCAATGGCGGAGAGTCCCTACAGATTCTTCGAGTGGAATGTTACTTACGGCACCATTTACCCTCTCGGCGTTCCCCAACAGGTACGTTAACAATTAGTAGTAACAGTTAGTAGTTCAAATTATGAAGTCACAAAATGCTGGATCTGTTACTACTGCTAATTGTTGATCTGTCTCGATTATTCATTCATATACTCTACATTTTATGGTTTGTGTGAACAGGGTATATTGATAAACGGCCAATTTCCAGGACCGGAGATATACTCGGTCACCAATGACAACATCATCGTCAATGTCATTAACAGCTTGGACGAGCCTTTTCTCATTCACTGGTATCTCCTCTTTCTAATCATCATTTTTGTTTTATTTTACTACAGTACTCTCTTATTATTCAGATCTGGTCTTAGCTCTTAGTCGAAGTATACTTGGTACTAATATTAGGGTATACTAGCACTGATATTACTACTTTTTTTTTTTTAATCATATTATTAGTATTAATTTGTTTAACTTAACTACTCCACATAATAACTCTTAGAAGAAATGAATATTCTTCTTTTATTTTTACCTCCCACCACAATGCTGTTAACTTTGTTTAACTAAGATGATTACTTGAAGTTAAAGGTACCAATTCACACGAATCTCTCTTCACCATTACTGTGGATTTGGTATTGGATCTTGAATTTTGGTTGGTGTAAGAGTTTGAAAATTCATAATCATACTCTAATAAAGCCTCAAACACTACTAGCTATGCTGGATTATCATTGAATCATTTTTATTTATTTTAACCACTGCAAATTTTCGATATGTTTGTATCTGATTTAAATAGGGTACCACAGTTAAACAACCCTAAATTACTCATCTTCAAATCCAATCCAAACATAATGTTACCTTCGACTGGATACTTGCACAAAGTAGTTAAAACTTCAAGAGCTGTACATAGAGAGTCAAAATTAAGGGAACAGCGTATTGAATTTTGGAAAGGTACAGCTAGACAGTAGACACGTTATTGCAAGTTGTACAGCATACTACTATTTGACATTATTTACTATATATATATGGGGTTAGTGCAGGCACCCAATGCTAGCTAGCTATCCTGAATTTTACGTAACTATTCACACAGTCCCATAGATCCCACATACATCGAGGACGATTATTTCTATTACTGTGTTACTTAATTAAATGGTTAAATATTCCAATTTTAAAACCTCAACCAATCAACAACTCGCTTTTATTGCGTAATAATCAATAGTTACAGAACCAATGTCACTTTTCACTTGTATATTTAAGAAATGTATACTTGCAACTTCCTTGGATCTTTATATCTAGGGATGTGAGTACACAAAAATGATGCACTATATACATAATGCTACATATCGCTATACAGCTTATTTAAAATGCACCGAAATTTTCAAAGCTCACTATTTTTTTTCTTCTGAAAACGGCAAAATTTTATATAAGAGACAACATTTACAAGCCCCACTATATTGTGTAAAAGAGGCACATGGTTTATAGTACCTCATTATATGACAACCACAATTAAACCAGGCACATGGTCTCTTGGATTATCAGAGAGACATATTTAATTTGTCTGGATTTTTAAAGTTCGATCTTTTCTACAGTGTAAATCCATATCATAGCTACTCAGTCAGATGAGGTCCACATGAATCTCTAATTTATAAATATATAATAATTATAGTAAAAGATTAAAATGGGGAAAAACACAAACTAAACAAGTTGCATTTTCTTTTCTTTTGTTCTTTTAAAATTAGATTGCATAAAGCTGAATAATGCATGTTGTGCGTCTGTCTTTGATGCTTTCAGTCTTTTCCTTTATTCAAAAACATTGTCAGTGATACGATTCCCATTAATCATATTACACCTCTTTTCCACAAGTTTATAGTAATATTTTTGAATTATAGTGTTAGTTCCATAATATTCAAATATGACCTCTTGCTAGGCCAGGGGTTACTCCTGCATGCCAAGCAGATTATTTACTAGTATCAGGTGAAATTGTAAAATCTCGAGTGAAAGTAACTAAACCTCTCATGACTCCTATATATGGAAATTTTGAACTGTGAAGGTTAATATTGAGTGCTTGTTTCAAATGTCCATTTTCAAGTACTTCACTTTGGTCTGCAATGTGTCAACTTTTGTATCAATTGAACTTCTAAACGAGGCGACAATTTTGATAGTATTATGTTCGTTTTCTGCATATCTTACTCATACGCGTTAACTTGCTTATAGTTTGTTCATAAAAAGTTCAACGTACTAATCTTGCGATCTGAACAAACGCAGGAATGGAGTCCAAAACAGGAGGAACTCGTATGAGGATGGAGTTTATGGGACAACATGCCCAATTCCTCCAGGCCAGAACTTCACATACATTCTACAAATGAAAGATCAAATCGGAAGCTTCTTCTATTTCCCATCCTTGGGATTCCACAAGGCTGCTGGTGGTTTTGGTAGCATTAAGATCTTAAGTAGGCCTCTGATCCCAGTCCCTTTCGATAATCCTGCCGATGATTTCAGTGTCATGATTGGAGATTGGTACACGACCAACCACACTGTAAGTCTCATTCTTTTAATAACCACACTATTTCTTTGCTCTATTGTGTTTTGTTACATCCACTGATTATGTATAAAATACAGGTATTGAAGGGCATTTTGGATGGGGGCAATAAGTTACCTTTCCCAGATGGTATTCTGATCAATGGGCGTGGTCCTAACGCAACCTCTTTCACCGTTCAACAAGGTATAACTTCTGATCTTTTTGGAGTGTCATTAGCATTCAAGTAATTCTTAATCCCTGAGTTGAAATCGGAGTTCAAGTTTGTAACCTTAACTTGGTAATGTGTGTTTGAATCAGGAAAAACTTACCGTTTTAGGATATGCAATGTTGGATTGCAAAACTCGCTCAACTTCCGTATCCAAGGACACAAGATGAAAGTTGTAGAAGTGGAAGGAACACACACAATGCAAATAAGCTATTCTTCCCTCGACGTCCATGTTGGACAGTGCATGTCAGTTCTCGTAACAGCAGACCAGATCTCCCAGGACTACTACATAGTCGCCTCATCCCGCTTCACCACACCGATCCTCACCACGACTGGCTTTCTTCGTTATGCGGACTCAAGTCGTCCTGCCTCTGGGCCACTCCCTGGTGGACCAACCATTGAGATCGATTGGTCGCTCAACCAAGCTCGTTCCTTCAGGTACATTGATATATTCACAAAAACTCATCTTATTGCCTAGTGCAGTGTTTAATGGCTAGAATAAGTAAGCCTCGGCAAATAGTCATCGATGTATTAATATTTCTTGTGTTCCAGGACGAATCTGACTGCAAGTGGACCCAGACCGAACCCACAAGGTTCATACCATTATGGCATGATAAACACCACAAGAACAATCAGGCTTGCTAGCTCGGCTGGTCAAGTTAATGGAAAGCAGAGATACGCAATCAACAGTGTATCTTTCGTGCCTGGTGATACACCATTGAAAGTTGCAGATTTCTTTAAGATAGATGGAGTTTTCCGCATTGGGAGTATACCTGATGCCCCTACTGGTGGTGGGATTTACCAGGATACATCAGTGATGAATTCTGATTACAGGAATTTCATCGAAATTATCTTTGAAAATTCTGAAGATATTGTCGAGAGCTATCACATAGCCGGCTACTCTTTCTGGGTTGTAGGGTGAGCATTCTGTTACAGTTATCTCAAGCATATACAATGCAGTGGACTTTCCTTAACTCAGTACTAAACATTGTGATTATGATCTTATCAGAATGGATGGAGGGCAATGGACACCAGCTAGTAGGAACGAGTACAATCTCCGAGATGCTGTCACACGATCTACAGTTCAGGTAAAAGAGATGCTCTCGTTATACACCTGTGTTGCAATTACTTATAAAACAGGACTAATGTACTCAGGATGCCTTTTGCATTTCTGATTGTAGGTTTATCCAAACTCATGGACTGCGGTTTACATGGCACTGGACAATGTAGGGATGTGGAACGTGAGAACCGAGTACTGGGCTAGACAATATCTTGGACAACAGTTTTATCTGAGAGTTTACACCACATCCACCTCGTTGAGAGACGAATACCCTATCCCAAAGAATGCACTTCTTTGTGGCCGGGCAAGTGGTAGACGCACACGCCCCTCCTAAGCTGGCAAAGCTTGAATAAGGGGTACCACAGCTAGCCGGCGAGAATTTTCCCTGCACTTGAGGATTTGGAGATGAGATTTTCAGTAGCTCGGCTATGTATACAAACGACCATTAGGGTGCTCCCCTGATGAATTGCATTTGTTGGGGTGCTAATTCAGCACCTATGCCTCCAGTTGAACAGCTTGTAATTTATTAATAATTCTTATTCTAAGTTGATGACCTTAGCTCAAGGTCACATTCTTTAGTTTTTCACCTGGTCCTGTATCTTAACTAGTTTCTTCATTTAGTACAATAAAAGTAAGAATTGTTTGATTTTTTAATCAATTTCAATGTTTTTTCTAACTTTACTGCAAACATGAACACACCTTAGGAACACACAAGTACACTAGTAGACGTTACCATCACTCACATAAACTGTGATTAGAGTGGAGTTTTAAATCAATTCGGTATGATAAGTAACATAAGTTATCTTCTACTAATAAATTGTTAAGTAAACATGATATATGAAAGTCCGAATTTTGTAAATGTCCTAGGGCTCCAAATTGGTCTGTTAGATTATGAACTATTTTACTCTCCCAATAAATGAAACAATTTTCACAACAATCACTCCAAATAACTCAATTCTTAAGATTTGAAAACGAAATTAGAAACAAAGTAATATTCGGATGTTTGACTCCTAGGAAGTTTATCGGAGGTTCACAAATGCAAATGAGGGTAAATTACAATGAAAAGATATGAAATTTTGTCAGCCTTATCCTCCCAAGTCCTTCTAGTGCGATCGACAAGAAAATTTTCAGGGGTTGGAAGAATCCGCTAGGTATGATATTGTCCTTCCAGCCAGCTAGAAGCGAAGGGAGGATGGATCCCAGAATCATCACTCCCCTTTCCCCTGATTCTCTCTTTGCTGAGCCCAGTGGACCAATAAGCAGTCCTTTCGGGAATCGGAAGAAAGAAAGGGGACATCACACGGGTAAAGGATAAAAGTACACTGTAACTAGAAAATTTTCAAATGTACACTAGCGACTTAGTTAGTGAGGATAAAGTTGTATCACTATAGTATATGAAAGGACAAGAGTAACGGTGTGTTTGGCATCACCTCAGTAAGGCTCTTTTTTTTTTTTTGAAACCGTAAATCTATCTATTATACTCCTACTCCTATACTACTACTTTACCACCTTATAACTTCAAATACACCTATACCAACTTTATGTCTCCGCTGAGGTTCAAATCCACGACCTATCCTTGTTAATCCAGCACCTTACCATCAAACCACCTTATAACTCCTTCATCACCTCAGTAAGGTGATTGATTTGATAAATTATTATTTTTTTCACACCAAATTAAACTCGATAGAAACCCAAAGAGAGTATATACAAGATAAGAGGGGCATACCCCAATTGAAAGGCTATGTCCGAAAACTAATCCACAACATAATCCAACGTAAGATCAGTGAAATGCAACGACAACGGGAATACAAGAGGTTCTAGACACAGTCCATGACCTCAGTAAAGCCCAAGATGAGTTACAAACAGTGACTAGTAAAATACAGATTAGAAGCTCAACAAACTCATACTACTAACCCTTCAAACTGCAGAGATATTCCTACTTCATTCCGGCTCCAGGAAAATCATGTGACCGTACACCAGAGACATCTATGGTAATCTCATCTTTTTCCTCATAAGTGACAATGCTTTCCTCACTGATCAACTCTCTTCAGGGGGAAGAAGAAGGAGATTTGCATAGGAAAAGAAAATCAACCTGTTATGGCAGCGAGGCATCAGGTTGCCTACGAAAACCACACAATTTATACCCTCCATGCTAAGCTATTTAACCGGTCAGAAGAACTCAAAACAACCATCTCCACTAACTTACATTTTATTAGTATAAGTCAGAACTTTGAATTTCTTTATTGATTATTAAAAGCCGACCAAGAAAGTATACCCAGTTCGCCCTCTCCCATATTATTTTATCATTCTCATCTACATCATCCTTTATTTGGTATAAGCAACTTTTTATTAATTAAACCGACGTTGTTTTTGATGACCAGTTGATTTGTTACATTGTGACTCCACCCAACATAGTCGGGTCGTAAAAAAGCTCGTTAACTATCCTTGTCCCAGAACCATCACTAGGATGAATGAAGTAAGGTGAATCACCATCTTCAATGGGATTTTTTTCCCGACATTATGTCAAGATTGGAAAAGAGAAATCAATGTTTTTAAATTTCAACTGTGAGTTATGAAGAAAAAGTTGAAGACAAAATTCACCAAGAGAATCAACAAGGTACAAACTTATTCAACAAGAGAGTTGAAGAACGCGAAACATATGAGCTAGCTTAAAATAATACTTCCTCCATGTTTTTTACTTTCTAAGTGGTAAAAATTACCAATTTTAATGAATAATATTAAAAAATTGATTTGTATGAGTATTTAATTGTGAGAGGGTGATAAAGTATGATAGAGATGGAAAAAATTGTTATAAAGAAGGAGAGGGAAATAATAAAAAATTAGTAATTGGGTTGAAAATTTTTCCATATTTGGATTAGGAAGTTTGTAAGAGAACGCTCAAAATAGAAACCTAGGAAGTTATTAATGAAATGAAGGAAATAACAACTAAAAACATGTTAGACAATTTAAAACCATAACAATAATGCTTAAAATCATAGGGTACATACGTAATTCATGCCTGAAAAGTAAAAAATCACACACAACCACACACAAAAACACAGAAACATGCACGATTTGAAGGTAGATTTTGACGATATTTACCTGATTCATGTCGCATGACGTTATTTATGTGGAATTCGTTGGAAACGGAGTTGAATCGGTACATATCGGGAGAGAGAGAATACGCAGAAGCACACTCTACATGTTTTAGTGTGCGTGTTTATGTTTTATGATTTGAGCTTGTTTTTGTGGTCTAGGTATATATATATATATATATATATATATATATATATATATATATATATATATATATATATATATATATAAAAGCAATCGGTCCAGTTCAATCTCCCTAAAAACCGCATATCTAGTTCATTGACCGATTTATTACAGGAAAAGAGGACTTTCCAATGTAATTGTAAGAAGAAGGAGATAGAGTCAAATATATTTGGGATGTAAAAATATGTAAAATGAGAAAAAGAAGATGAAGTCAAATATATTTGAGATGTGTTTTTTTTTTTCCTTTTATATTTTAAATTTTACTTTAAATATATCACGGATGGGAAATATGTAAAAATTAAAAAGTGAAAGAAGGAGATGGTGAAATATAGTGATGTAATTTTCTTTTCTTTTATACTCCAAATTTTAAATTTAATATATTATGGCTGAAAGATTAGAAAAAACAAATGAAGTGAAATGTATTTTATTTGCTTTTATATTTTAAATTTTACTTTAATATAATAATTATGTTGTAAATAAAAAGGTTATAAGTGAACAGTGTGACCCAATAAAGAACGGTATATAGGCATAATCAAAATAAATCTTCATTATTACACAAGTATATTCTCTAAAAACACGGAAACATGCTGTTACTATAATCAAATTAAATTATGAAGTCTTTATTTATTGATTGGCAAATTGAAATTGTTGCTTGTTGCTTTGACTTGAATTTAAGTCCAATAGATTGATTTCAAGATTTCAACATCTGTAAATATTTAGTAAAACATGAGTCTCTTTTAGCAGAAACTACTGGCTTTAAATACAGGAGGATAGGATATCATTTCTAACTTCTCTCCATCCTTTATCACACAACACAACACACGGTACAGAACAGAGCCATACTAAATTCCTTTTGAATCCAATTCAATTCCGTCCCGCCTTAATATTCATGCAGAAATGGCACCGCTAAGAGTAGCGGTGGTGCTTGCATTGTTGGCCTTAGCAACAGCAGAGGATCCTTACAGATTCTTCGAGTGGAAAGTTACTTATGGCACCATAAACCCTCTCGGTGTTCCCCAACAGGTACCACGTTCCTGCCTTTAATTTCCTATGCTCTGTCATTAACACTACGTCAGTCATGAGGTGGTCTGGTATTAAGGGTGTTGGTAATTCGTATATTTATGGTTTGTGTGAATTGATTATTTATATGCAGGGTATATTGATAAACGGGCAATTTCCAGGACCGGAGATATACTCGGTAACCAATGACAACATCATCGTCAACGTCATTAACAGCTTGGACGAGCCTTTCCTCATTCACTGGTATGTACATTAATACATTTATGAGTATTTGCCCTATATGTTCTTCAGTTTTGTCTCCAGTGTGTAATGTGTTCGTTATCTTCAATTTTACTCGTAGTTTTCATGTTTGGTATCTGCATATCTTACTCATTGTTTGTTCATAAAAGTTCACCGTTCTCATCTTGTGATCTGAATATACGCAGGAGTGGAGTCCAAAACAGGAGGAACTCGTATGAGGATGGAGTTTACGGGACAACATGCCCAATTCCTCCAGGCCAGAACTTCACATACATTCTACAAATGAAGGATCAAATCGGAAGTTTCTTCTATTTCCCATCCTTGGGATTCCACAAGGCTGCTGGTGGTTTTGGTAGCATTAAGATCTTAAGTAGGCCTGGGATCCCAGTCCCTTTCGATAATCCTGCCGATGATTTCAGTGTCTTGATTGGAGATTGGTACAAGTCTAGCCACACTGTAAGTCTTAATTTCTAGTGGTCACCACAGTATTTCTTTGCTCTATTGTGTATTGTTACATTCCCTAATAATGCATGAAATCCAGGTATTGAAGGGCATTCTGGATGGGGGCAATGAGTTACCTTTCCCAGATGGCATTCTGATCAATGGCCGTGGACCTAACGCTAACGCCACCACTTTCACTGTTCAAAAAGGTATAACTTCTGATGTTTTTGGAGTGTCGTTAGACGTTATCATTCAAGTAGTTTTTAATCCCTGAGTTGAAACCGGAGTTCAAGTTTGTAACCTTAACTTGGGGTAATGTGTGTGTTTGGAACAGGAAAAACATACCGGTTTAGGGTATGCAATGTTGGATTGCAAAACTCGCTCAACTTCCGTATCCAAGGACACAACATGAAAGTAGCAGAAGTGGAAGGAATACACACAATGCAAATAAGCTATTCTTCCCTCGATGTCCATGTTGGACAGTGCTTGTCAGTCCTCGTAACAGCAGACCAGATATCCCGGGACTATTACATTGTCACCTCATCCCGTTTCACCACACCGGTCCTCACCACGACTGGCATTCTTCATTATGCGGACTCAAATCGTCCTGCCTCTGGACCACTCCCTGGTGGACCAACCACTGAAATTGATTGGTCGCTCAACCAGGCTCGTTCCTTCAGGTACATTGTTATAATCACAAAGACTGGATCTTATTGCCTTGTAGCATTTAACGGCTAGTATAAGCCTTAGCAAATACTTACCAATGTATTAACATTTCTTGCGTTTCAGGACGAATCTGACAGCAAGTGGACCCAGACCAAACCCACAAGGTTCATACCATTACGGCATGATAAACACCACAAGAACAATCAGACTTGCTAGCTCGGCTGGTCAAGTTAATGGAAAGCAGAGATACGCAATCAACAGTGTGTCTTTCGTACCTGCTGATACACCATTGAAACTTGCGGACTACTTCAAGATAGATGGAGTTTACCGCATCGGGAGTATACCTGACGCCCCTACTGGCGGAGAGATTCACCAGGATACATCAGTGATGAATTCTGACTACAGGACGTTCATCGAAATCATCTTTGAAAATTCTGAAGATATCGTTCAGAGCTATCACATAGCCGGCTACTCTTTCTGGGTTGTAGGGTGAGCGCGCATTTTGTTATACTCAAGTATATATAGAATGTATTGGACTTTCCTTAACTCAATACTAGCATTGTGATATAATTTTATCAGAATGGGTACAGGGCAATGGACATCAGCTAGTAAGAACGAGTACAATCTCCGAGATGCTGTGGCACGATCAACAGTTCAGGTAATAAGAGCAAAATTCTCATAACACACCTGCACTACAGTTAGGCTCTGTTCAGTTCAGACGAAAAGAACAGTTTCTTCTCACTTGTAAAACAGGACTAATGAACTTGGGATCCCTTATTCATTTGTGATTGTAGGTTTATCCAAAATCATGGACTGCGGTTTACATGGCACTGGACAATGTAGGGATGTGGAACGTGAGAAGCGAGTACTGGGCTAGACAGTATCTTGGACAACAGTTTTATCTGAGAGTTTACACCACATCCACCTCGTTGAGAGACGAATACCCCATCCCAAAGAATGCGCTTCTTTGTGGCAGGGCAAGCGGTAGACACACTCGCCCTCCTAAGCATTATGCAAAGCTAGAATAAGGGGTACCACAGCTAGGCCGTGGAGAATTTTCACAGCACTTAGGATTTGAAGATGAGTGTTTTCAGCAGCTCGATCGGTTATATATACAGACAAACATTAGGGTGTGTTCCCCTGAATGTGATGAATTTCATTTGTTGGGGGTGCTAGTTCAGGCTGTTCAGCACCTATGCCTCCCAATTAAACAGCTTGTAATAGTAGTAATTCTTATTCTAAAGTTGATGACCTTAGCTCAAGGTCACATCTTTAACCTGGTCTTTTATCTCAAACTATCCATTAAGTTTCAAACACGAGTACAATTTTCATTTTTTCTTTTCTTTTTAACAAAAGAGTTTAGAAGATAACTTAGCATACCGAAATTCCCCAATAGAAGTGTTGTTCAAGTTAATCGATTCGGTATGATATAACCAAACACGCCCTTATCGAAAAGTGAAGATCGTAAGACTAGATGTAATTAAAGAAAAAAAAATCTAATAGGAGAAGTAAATGTAATTGATCAGTACCTATCTGTAATAAAAAATTAACAGACTACCATATGTAATTGAATTGACCCATTAAAAATAAAAATAAAAATGGAAGGACAAGAAGATTCGGAACAAAACATTGACTTGCGTTCCATCCTAATCTTGAAGCCCCCATCATATTGATTATTGACAGTCGTCATTAAAGTCATAGACCTTAACGGCCCGCCCAACAATTGTTGGCCAAGGCAAATAAAGAAATAAATAAAATATAAATAAATCGGCCAATCTTCATCTCCTCACCGGCGGTACACCTAGTCTGGATTCTTCTTCTTCTTCTTCTCCATCCATGGCTGGAAAAAATACAGAGCTCGATCCTCAGCTTGTCATTTCTCACCAATTCCCTCAGGTAATCAATTCCTTCTTTTCCCTATGATATCTACTCTAATATTTACAACTAGTTCAATCTCATCATCTTATATTTTCATCTTGATCCTACCTACTATTTGGTCATTTCCTGCTGGAATCAGACGACATATACTTACAGTGAAAGGTTAGACTTGTTAATTATTATTAAATAAATAAATAAATATTCTCTCAATTTTACTGTATAATTGATAATTGATGAAAACACTGAGGAAATCTGAATTGATTTACTAATATTAGGGATGCTGCAATTTATGCACTTGGTATTGGGGCATGCTCAACTGACGCTGTAGATGATAAAGACCTCAAATATGTTTACCATCAAGATGGTCAGCAATCCATTCAGGTATTACTCGAGTATCACTGTCATTCATTGGTGTTGCTTTACATTCTTCAACTTCAGTATTTATTCTTTTTATTTTAATAATTTGAGCTGTAGAATATGTGGTTTCTTATGCTTCCAGTTATGGTATGCGATGTTCATATAGTATCAGTATCAGTATTCAGTATGTATGTGCAATATCATGTTACGTGTTCGAACCAATGTGTAATACCCCACATCCTACATCCCTTAAGCTTAAGAGTGAATGCTATAATATGGGTATATAAGTTAGACCACCACTCTCACATACTCTTACATGTTATGATACACACCATTTTTGGATTATACCAAAAGCAAATTAGTGACCTCGCCGGCCCATTAGTTGCCGGGTCATTACAAAATTTCAGTGTGTCTGCTTGCATTTTCTATTCTTGAAATGGAAAAACTGATAGGGCTGTTATTAGAAGTTAGTTGTTGAGTGTTAAAATTAGGGTCATGTAAATGTGTGTCTCTGGTTTAGATGTGAGTTCTGAAAGTTCAGTTATGCATGGTCTTAAGATCTTTGAAATCGGGAAAAATATACGCAGGTCTTGCCAACGTTTGCTGCTTTATTTCCTGGTGGACTTCAGGCGGAGATTGCAAAAATACCAAGTTTGGAGTGAGTACTTTTATACTTTCTTCTGCATAGTATGAATTATACTCTTTGGAGTAGCGGCTGACAATTGTGCCAAACAATGCATTCCCTGGCCTCAGTTTTGATCCGCGTCTTCTATTGCATGGACAACAGTACATAGAGATATACAAACCTCTTCCACCTAATGGTTCTGTAAGGTTCTTCAACATCCTGCTGTCGAGTTAGTTCTCTATCGTTCTGTTTATGTATCTTTTGCCACTGATTAATCATATTCTGATTTTTTATTTTTTATTTTTATTTTTTCCTTTTTCATGCAGCTAATAAACAAAGCGTCTGTTTCTGGGTTGCATGACAAAGGTCTCCCTTTACTGTCAATCTCTATTCCTGTTGAAAATAGTTTAGTTGTTGCATAATTTCTATTTTGGTAATATATTGGAAAAGAATGTGGATTCTTGTAGTCTAATTACGAGCTTGGGTTTGGTGTCAAAGGTGACGGTTCAAACCTCGTTGGAATTTGAAGCCACTCCAAAGGAGTGTGTGTGTGTCATAGAGTTTGCTTCATCAACAAAATAATGAGCAAAATAGAGGAAGTTCAAAGTTTGGGAGGGCTTCGTTCTTAGAAAAAAACAGGAACAACTAATTTAATTGGTCAATATGTATTGATATATGTAACATCGTCTTTGTTTTTATACATGTAGTAATATTAGCAGGCGGCTTTGCATTCACTTAAACTTCAGTTAAGCAGGAAATTGAGGAGTTTTTTCCTTTAAAAACATGGTGTTGTATCTCCCTGCAGGTAAGGCAACAGTTCTCGAGATTGAAACTTTAAGTTATGAGAAAGAGTCCGGTGCATTATTATGCATGAACAGGTGAGATGCTCGTCCTTCTTCCATTTCCTACACTTACATGCTGTTCTCTCTTCTGTTTCAACCCAGTTCCTGTACTTACTTTATTATCTTTGTATTGCCGTAAAGGATGTCTGTCTATTTGAGGGGTGCTGGCGGCTTCTCAAAATCATCCAAGCCTTATTCATATACCAATTATCCACCCAGTCAAACTTTGGCTTATAAAATTCCCAACAGTCAACCATTTGCTGTATTTGAAGAATGTACTCAACCACCTCAGGTATGTAAATTCTCATTTCGAGAATTTAGTTGAGATTGTTGGTCACAACACAAGTTAAGTATGAGAACTATTGATTGTGAAATTTCAGTTATATAGCACATATGATGTGGATGAACTATGGAGTAAATTTTATTATTATTTTTTTTTTAATGAAAGTTTTACCTCTGTAGTCCCTTCAACTACAATAATCTTGCTGCAGGCACTACTTTACAGGCTCTCTGGTGATTACAATCCATTGCACTCAGATCCTATGGTTGCTGAGATTGCAGGGTATTTCTTAATTCTTCCGACTTCTCTGTTATTTATTCAGTCTTAGATATCTCTCATCCTTCAAAGAAAACCTGTAAATTTCAGTCTGTGTTCTGTACCTAGTAAAATTATGCACTGCATTTCGTAGTCGGAAGTTACGAAGCGAAACCTTTTCTTTTTCCTCCTACTGGTTTCAGTATGTGCTAATTGTTTCCATCTCTTTGCCCTTTGTGTAGTTTCTCTCGCCCAATATTGCATGGTCTCTGCACGCTTGGCTTTGCAGTCAGAGCCATCATTAAAACCATCTGCCATGGACAGCAGAATATGATAAAGAGCATATCTGGGAGATTTCTGTTACATGTATATCCTGGTGAAACCTTGATAACAGAAATGTGGCTTGATGGCTTGAGGTGCGTTTGACAAATGTTCTCTCTTTACTTCTCGGCACTACACTTACCTACATAGCTTAACACTGCTTAATTTGCAGGGTGGTGTATCAGCTGAAGGTCAAAGAACGAAGTAAGGCTGTACTCTCTGGTGTAGTACATCTTAACCACATCAATTCGTCTCTGTGAGATCTCATACTTCAACATATGCTTGATTCTTGATTACAACATTACGTATCCTGTCAGCTTTGTTTCATGGAAATGATATGTTTGTGTCCATGTATATCAGTTCTCCTTCGCTGTTGTTTTAACTCGTTGAGTTCATTGTTTGTAATTGGCTTTGTTAGCCTCTAAAATGTTTTTCTTTCTTCTTGATACCTATTACCTAGCTCTGTTGTTTTCTATATTTATCAAATGAATAAAAGACTACCAAGTCTACCGTAGAAGAATATGAGAAATCTTAGTAGTTGCAAGATTTGATATCAGTGATGCAGAAGAATTTGGCATTCTGAAATGGTGGTCGGAGAGAGTTTGAACTTGGAAGTTTTCTAGTTTTGTCACTAGTTCCACATTGACCGTGGAGCAAGCGTATCTATATAGGATGTCAATTACATAAAGAATTGAATATCAAAAGAGCATGCAAAAAAGACCTAAAAAGTTCAATAGAACGGAAGGATTATGCCAAAAGAAACTACAAAGAGTATGATTATGAAACAACAAGAATTGTTATTCCAAATGCCAAAGTCCAAATTATGGGAATGTTTCAATTCATTCCAAGATGATGTTTTCTTTCTGGCTTTCTACTACTGCATTGCATTTGCAATGGCAGCAATGCACAACATACAGGAACTGCTACTACACCTCAAATCCATTTCAAAGTTTGCAACTCAGACGAAAATCATGCAACACGCACTTTCACCATGAAGCACGAGCAGCCTCAGCAAATTCACTCATCCTTTTCATCTTTCGCCATCAGATCATCAATTTCTGCATCTAGGCTTTTCATCAATGCCCCAACGCCATGCAGTTTCTCTGTAAGGCACCTCATCTTGTTCCCTGCATCAGCTCTTTCATGCTTCTTCAACTCAATGGCAGCTTTAGAATCGCGAGAAATGCTCAACAGCTTTTGTATCCGAGCACGCAGAAACCCCACTACCATGCCCAAGTACTCGAAAGCCTCGAGAGTTTTCTCCCAACATTCTAAATCATTGACAGATGTAGTAGGTCTAACTTGCCTGATGGCATCAGCAATGTTCACTGTTTCTGATATTACTCCACAAAATAGCTGAACGTTAAGGCCCTTGATCAAATGGCCATGCAGAAACATGTTCTGACTGCAGCAGAGCTCGTAATACTTGCTTCGTACATGTGCTGGGAATTCAGAATCAATAATTAGACCATGCACATGAATGGCGAAATCTTCAAACTTTTTAATGTCCTCGAAATGTAATTCAGATTCTGAGAATCTGATGCTTTCATGAACTTCAGGACCGGAGTTGACATTACTCTCTTCGAGGTTGTCTAAAGCTAGATGCAGTTTCGAGTGACCCCGTTCCTCTGCTTCCAAACACACCATACTTTCTTCAAGATCATTTTCCATGAAATCACAAGTACTACATGCAGTTAGTACGTTTCATTTTTCAAATACCATAAGATAGAACGACTGTTGTCTATTACCTTTTTCCATTCGGTTAGCTCCAGAAACCAAATTCATAAGGCAACTAGCTCCATCTGCTTGTGTTAATTGGCTAGCCCTGATAACATATACCTAATCATCCCACACAAAAATAAATGAATATAAAGAAAAAAGAAGCATAAATTGCGCAAACTAGTGCAAATGATTTGCAAAAGAATATAAAGCTCAAAGAAGAACCTTAAGCTTGAAAGGCTCAGTAAGTTGAAGTATCACGGCATCGTTTTCCATCAATCCCTGAGCATCCGAGAAAGCTTTCCACCCCGCGCTCAGTCCGTGCCTCTTCACCAAGTACTTGGTAACATATCCTTTGCCGTTTTCATCCACCAGAACTAGTGTGGAATCCTTATGAGGCATATGTAACTTGCAGAAATCCCTTGGCAAACCCAACGAAAATCCAACAGAGACCTGAGATCCGAGCATGAGCTTCACGCAACTAGGATGTTGTTGCGGCAAATTGCTTTGAATCTCTAGTGCTCGGTCCATAGCAGAGATCGAAGCACCAACAGAAATATGATGAGGTTCACTGGTTGTTTTTACCTCGGACTGGGAACTGTATATATCAAAATAATTTCAACAATAACTAAGAATAATTAACAACTAGTTGAATAATTTTCCATTAACAATCAGTATGATCAAACTCACTTTAGGTAAGGTACACTGGTGTTTTCTGGTTCATCATTGAGGCTCTTATCTGCATTTTGAGGCTCTTTCTGCTCATCATTCGCGCATAAGTCCATCACAAGGTTATCCGCATTTTCAGGTTGTTCCTGCACATTAATGTTGCACAAGTCAACATAAGCTTCTCCATCAACTAACCGGCCGTCATGTAATACCAAAATTAAAAAGAAGGTATGTAATGCCTACATGGGCTCTGTTATCTTTGAATAGAACTGATCTGAATTGAACTGAACTGAATGGATCTAAACTGAATTTATTTGTAGTACAAAATATTATTAAACAAATCTGAACTGAAATTAAAATAATCAATTATCATAGGAAAATAACAGAGCCTTAATATTTGAATTTGTAGTTCTCCGGTTCCTTTCTAGAAAACCATATCTCAAGAATAATACAGATCTTCATAAAGATTATTGGCACATATGGGGTAGCACAAGCAGCATGATAGGATGTCTGTTTTCAAACAGACAGTGCTCCCCCAGCTTGTTCACTAGGTCAAGCACACTAGGCTTTGTTCTCTTCGTCTGAACAGAACTGAACTGAACTAATTTGAACTGAATGGATCTGAACTGAACTTATTTGTAGTACAAAATACTATTATGCAAATCTGAAGTGAACTGAACTGAACTTAATGTATCTGAACTGAACTGAACTGATCTAAACTGAACTTAAATAATCAATTTTCAGGCGAAAAAAACAGAACCTTAGGAAAACTGGAAGCCTGCAGATCTGCCAAACTCCATATATAAAACTAGGCCTTAGACATTTTCTTTGGCTGTAAAATCTTTCGTTTATGGTTATACCACAAAATCAAAATGTAACACCCTATCACCTTCGTACATAATTAAACACATCTAGGTGTTAAACACGCGCGGAAGCATTTTAAAACAAGACTATTTTATAGGATCATATGCGGAAGTGTTTAAAATTAGACTAAACACATACTTCACATGCTTTGGGTATTCAATCCTCTCTTACATAACCAACGTGACCTATATAAAATGCAGATGATGAGCCCGTACCAAGGAGTGAAACTGGCCGGCCAAACTTTTATCCAAAACTTAACTTCTATCGGTTAAGCCCTTTTCTACAGGTCAACAAGTATCTTTGAAAGAATTACCCTTACTCATGGGAATCATTTCAACCTCTTTTGAAAGAATTACAATTATTCGTGGACTCACATCAACATCTTTTTGGTGGCCTTTGGCTCAGATATATCCTTCAAACTTGTCAAAGGCCGCCAATCAGCTCTGACACGATGAAATCGAACACGTGGATAGGTAATGGAAATACTCCATTGTCTGATCTCATACTTGACTAATCAACTCATTCATTCGAATAACAGAAAAGTGAACTCCTTCAATCTTCTAACAAAGGAAGCCAGAAATTAAGAGTATGATGCAAAAAGAGAAGAAGGAAGCAATTGAATTCTCACATTTTGGTCCATTTGTGAAAGCTGCATGGGCCTCTTGTTCACCAGATCTCTCTTATTTTCTGCCCAAGTATTCTTCCTCTTCCTCAGCTGTAGACATTCATCACACACTTTTAAAACTATTTCTTATCGTACAATATATTTCTACTACTACTACTACACAAAAAACAAAAAAAAAAAAAAAAAAAAAAAAAAAAACAAACAAACAAAATGAAACAAAAACAAAACAAAAAAAAACCTGACCTTTGAGTTGTTGGCGGAAGAAGAAGAAACAAGGTTCGTCTGGGATTCCAGGCTCTAAGAAGCAAATATTGTCATCTTGCGCTTTCTGCTGTACACTTTCACTTACAACAACAAAATAAGGAAGAATAATTTTAGCATGAACTGAAGTAGAATTCGACCGCTGATAACAAAATAAAATTAAAAAAATGAGATTTCAAGATTGTCATCATAGTTTGTTGTGGAAGGTGAAGCACTCATCGAACATTTTGAATTTTCTTTCATGGGTTAGAACTTAGAACAGTAAGGACGGCTCCAGTATAGGAGGCTCCAAAAAAAGCTAAAAGATCGTCTTTGTCCTTCAATCATTTTACCGTTGGATGTTCTTTGAAATATTTGGTATAATATAAGAAGTTTTGTTAACTACTGGAGTAGTCATTTTTAACAAGTGTTTTATCAATTTTCTTTTGTTTTTGTTTTTTTGAAGTCTAAAACTCTGTAGTATGCTATTAATATTTGTATATTGATAAAGAAGATGTACGTATAGAACCAATAAAGATATACTCATCATTTAGGCTATGTTCTCTTCGTCTTAAAAAGTCTGAACTAAACTTATTTGTTGTACAAAATACTATTAGCCAAATATGAACTGAATTGAACTAAATGGGTCTGAACTGAATTTATTTTCATCAATTTTCAGATGAAAATAACATAGTCTTACTTGCAATAGTTGAACCAACAATTTAGTTGCACTTACACTTTTATCGAATAATAATGGTTTCCAAGACACAAATTCCCTGACCCTACAAAAATGAAATATAATAGAAGTATTACTCATCAACAATTCATATTACAGAAACATAAAACAAGTTTTAGGCAAGGGTTAACAGTTGGCTATAAATTATCTAACTGTTGATCTCTCTTACAATTCGATAGTCATAGAGCATTACTGTTTAATACAAGTATTAGAGTCATTTCATATCAATTAGTTAACACAATAATTAAGATTTTAAGAAAAAGTCGTGGCTGACATCACCTCAACTAAAATAATTCATCGCTCATTCATCACATTCATATTTACTCCCACCAATAACAATTATTAAAATGTGTCACATTTTCAATTCCTGATTTCTTGATGTGTGCTTATTAAAAGTAAAATAAAATAACAACCTATAAAATAAAACCCAGCAGTTGATAGAATAAAATAATAACTAATAATTTAAATGAAAATTTACAATTCCAATTCAAAACTCTGATTTTGTCAAAACTAGTGTAGTACGCTCGAATCAATAACATCAAATTTAGCAACTGGTATCTTAAAAGTCACACCAGATAACAGTCAATTAAAAAACAAAAAGGACAGTTCATATTCAAAACACATACAATCCATATCCATCATAATTTTAAATAAGAATGAAAAAAAAGTAATTTCAACGGAATTGAACAAAAGGTAAAGAAGCATTTCGATGTTTTAGCTCACCTAGAGATGAAATAAAAATAATAGTCAGGCTGCTCTCCTTAAAGGAAATCATTCAAGCATGACTAAAGTAAGAATGCACAACAATAGGTTGAAATTCCAAAAGAAGAATAAAATCTATCAGCATGAAAAAAGGTGATTCCAATTGGGTTCAAGAAGATGGAGATTTCCACAAGATCTGGTGTGGGGAGTTTAGCATCAAGAAGGGATTAGGGATAAAAAAAAAAGTTTAGTCGGGGCATTTTGCGGCGAAGAACAAAGAACAAATAAAATGATGGCGACCACAAAATGTGGTGTCGTTGTTGTATTTATACAAAAGACTGGATTTACGATAAGGAGGCGGCTAGGGCAAGAATATAGGGACTACTTTCGGTGGTTATAACGAAATGAGTTGTCATTATATTTTAATAGAGTAAAGAAAAATATTTAGTTTTTCTAAATCGTGTTTTTGTAATGAAAAAATCAAATAAATTAATGTTTATCTAAAAATTTGGAATAGATTTAGATTGAGTCGCGAGGACACCTACAAGACAACATAAGAGCGTCACGGCAGCGTGAGACTCCAATAGAGCACGCCGATCGCATGGACTTCGACGCTCAACTACAGTGAATTCGTATATAGAGCAAAAGGTGCTTAAAGGTAGATAAATGGAATAAATTGTATATATATTCATCATGAGACGATCCTCAAAGGAGAGGATGTAGAATGAGCTTCTGCCTCTCTAGAGCCTCGAGCAATATTGACGTTGAGCTTGATTTAAGAACCACCTCAAGGCCGATCACATTACAAGAATCCTGAAAATAGCCATCAACTTTAGCAACGGATACTATCTGTGCTAATCTAGTCAAGAATCGTTTTAGCCACGGATAGGCTCGAATTGAGTCTAGAAGCTCAGTTCGTGTCTGTCCAGGCCCGAGTTCGTGAAGTTTAGCCAGGGATAGATTTTATCCGTGGCAACTTTAGCCATGGATAAATTATCCGTGGCTAAACTGGTTGACCGTTTTAAAAGCAAAACCAAAAACCAAAAAGAAATTAAAAAGGAAATAAAGAAAAAGGAAACTTAAACTATCCATCGTTACTATGAGTTACAAAAAAATAAATTAAAACAAAATGTTGGCCACGGATAGATACTATCTATTGCTAAGTCTCGAATAAGAGACCCGATCAGGTATCTTTTTCCACATTTCATTTTTCCCCAAATCTTAAACCCTAACCGCCCCTCCACCCACATCGTTTCCCTCTGCGCCACCACTCCGAATCGAGCACCACCTCACCACGACCACCACCTCACAACGACTATCGGCACTCCACCACTCCAACACCTCAATTCCACCGGCACGGTTCGAAGTGAAGTCCCACCACGAATTGAACACCTCCTCCCATCGGCACGGTTTCAACCTACCCACCGCGACACCGCCTCGAAGACCCTCATTCTCCACCACCTCGTATTCTCAACTTGCAGGTCAGATAATTCTTTAACCCTAGTTGGTTTTTTTTTTTTTTTTTTTTTTCTTAATTTGGTATAATTTATCAAATTGTTTATGGGATTTAGCTAATTTTGGATTAATTTTGTGGAATTGAGTTAAATTAATTTGTATTATTTATTCTGTTAATTTTAGATTAAATTAGTTTAATTGAATTCATTTGTATTAATTTTTAGTTAATTAAAATTAAATTTGAAAATTATGATAATTCTGGAAATTGATAAAATTGGATTAACTTGGATTAATTGCCTAAATTTTTGATTAATTAATCAGTTTATATTTAGTTGAAATAAGTTTATTGATTAAAATAAGTCACAAGATTTGTTATTACTGAAATGATTATTATTGAAGCAAAACAAGATTTGTTAATCCAAATGCTAAAGTCCAAACTATGAGAATGTTTCAATTAGGTGATGTTACTGCTACCTGCTTTGCGCATATTGTTTTCTTTTTGCCTTTCTACTACTGCCTTAAGCTTGCAGTGCGCAAGTACTACCACACCTCAATTCTATTTCAAATTTCGCAACTCACACAAAAATCACGCAACATGCACGTAAAAAACATACAAGATCAACCTCTACTACACCACAAATTCACATCAAATTAAACATCGCAACTCAAGACAAAATCGTGCAACATGCACGCAAAAAACATACAAGACAATTATCATGCAACACTCGCTTTCAGCACCATGTATACCTCATGTAAGAATCAACATACAAGACAATTATCATGCAACATTCTTACACATCTCATAAATTATTGAGGTGTGATTCCCAGTTTGAAGATCTAGATCGAGTGCAGTTTCGCCTTCCAACAAGTGCATGACAATTGGGCTTAGCAACAACGTATTGAACAAAATTTGGTCGAAAATGAACAAGGGGCGGCAAACTTTGGATCTTGAAAAAATGGTGTCTTTTGAAGAAACGGTCGGAGTGCCATGATTTTCTGAGAGCCCATGATCATGCTACTGAGAACAGTCTTAGCAGGAACGGTAGACATGATTTCGTGAAGAATACAGTTTGGACCAGAGTGGGTATCTGGCTCTGTTACGTTGTGCGCTCTTCTAGCTGGCCCAGTATGGACAACTTCAAAGGTTTCAAGACCATTTTTTTCGGTGTACGTGTCTGGATTTCTTGGGTGGAAATGATAGAATTGGGAAAGTATACATTTAGATTTAATTTTTTATTTTTTATTTTTTATTTTTGGACATGTTAGGGTAATTAGAATTTCCAGAATATGATAGTTTTTAATGGTGCATAATGAAAACTAGTGCCTTAAGCTAGTGCAAATGATATGCGAAAGAATATAATGCTCAAAGAAGTACCTTATAGTGCAAATGATTTATTAGTTACGTTATTGATTTTAATTTAGAATCAACTTAAAATTACAGAAATATATGGGTGTTTTGTAAATTGTATACTCAACTAAAGTATAAAAAACAACAATCGATTGAAGTATAACAAATCTACAATTTCAATTCTGAACTTTAATTTTATCGAAGCTAAGGTAGTGCACCACGCTCAAATCAGTAACATCAAATTAACAACTGATATTTTTAAAGGCACACTAGATAACGGGCAATAAAAAAAAAGTGATAGTCCATATTCAAAACACATAAAATCCATCTCCATCAAACATGTTCGATACATTCAGGTCAAATTTCATGAAATTGACTAAATTTGCTTTAAGATATTTTATATAAGAATAAAATTATAATATAAAAGTAACCCTAATAATAACTCCATGATCTATACTCCATGGGCACGTTTTCACCATAGCCGTTCTCTCAATCAACTTTAATTAGTCTTGATGATCTCGATTTTATCTGTAACGCACCGGCTACTAATATGTTGAAAGTTCAACCCTTCGGCGATGTTACTCCTCGATAAGTCAAGTCAGGGGTGTTTAACACCCCGGTAATTAGAATTTCCAGAATATGATAGTAACAATGGTGCATAAAGAAATATAAAGCTCAAACAAGTACCTTAAGCTAGTGCAAATTAGTGCAAATGATTTGCGAAAGAATATAAAGTCCAAACTAGTGCAAATGATTTGCGAAAGAATATAAATGTGTTTAATATTCGCCAAAAAAAATAAAACATAAATAATTTAAAAGAGCTGGCGGGAAATACCTAAAACGTTTAATAGAACAGAGGAATTATGCCGAAACAAAGAATCGGAGTATGAGTATTATTGAAACAACAAGAAGAATCGTTAATCCAAATGCCAAAGTCCAAACTACAAAATTTCGCAATGTTCAGTGAATACTCTGGCCTGCGAAGTCGAGTTACAATCATGTCGCGTGGGATTGGATTAATTTGGAGCATCCTTCGACTTTCAACACGCTGGCGATGGAGCCGAAGGTGAAGAAAGGCATTCTGGAGGACCTTGACAGGTTTGTGAGGAGGAAGGACTTCGAAGGTCATCGAGGATATAGACTGCAGCGTGGAGTTGCCTGATAGGAAAAGTACGAGCAGCAAGATGGAAATTCTTACAAAAGGGATCAACAGAATCTATTGTTAGTACATTTTATTCACATTTTCTTTAGATGTTTAAACTTGGGTTTATTTTGTGTCACAGATGTTATCTTAATTTCTGGCTTTCTACTACTGCTTAGCGATTGCAATGCGCAAGTGCTACTACACCTCAAATTCATTTCAAATTTCGCAACTCGGACAAAAATCATGCAACATATATGTGCGCACAACATATGTATATACAAGAACTGCTACTAGCTACACCACAAATCCACTTCAAAACTTCGCAACTCAAGACAATATAATTAATATGCAACACTGAGAAAGCTTTGGATCTTGAAAAATGGTCTTTTGAAGAAAGGGTCGTTCATAGCGGAGTGCCATGCATGCTACTGAGAACTGAGAAGAGTCTTAGCAGGAACGGTAGACATGATTTCGTGAAGAATACAGTTTGGAACAGAGTTGGTATCTGGCTCTGTTGTGTTCTTCTGGCCCAGTATGGACAGACAAACTTCAAAGGTTTCAAGGCCATTTTTTCTTGGTGAAACTGAATTTGCAAAAGCTAGTGAGTCTGGATTTCTTGGATGGAATGATAGAATTGGGAAAGTATTCATTTGTATTATAAGGTTTTGTGTTTTTTTTGGACATGTTAGGGTAATTAGAATTTCCACGATATGAAAGTAGTAATGGTGCATAAAGAAATATAAAGCTCAAACAAGTACCTTAAGCTAGTGCAAACTAGTGCAAATGATTTGATTTGCGAAAGAATATGAAGCTCAAAGAAGAAGTACCTTAAGCTTGAAAGGCTTAGTAAGTTGAAATATCACGGCATCGTCTTCCAGCAATCCCTGAGCAATCGAGAAACCTCTCCATCCCCCGCTCAGTCCATTTTTCTTCACCAAGTACTTGGTATCATATCCTTTGCCGTTTTCATCCACCAGAACTAGTGTGGAATTAATCCTTGTCAGGCATATGTAACTTGCAGAACTCCTTTGGCAAACCCAACCAAAATCCAACAGTGACCTGAGTTCGGAGCATGAGCTTCAACAAACTAGGATATTGTTGCGGCAAATTGCGTTGAGGCACCAACAGAAACATGGGGTTCATTGGTCGTTTTTACTCGGACTAGGTAGTGTATATATCAAAATAAGTTGAAGAAATAAGCTAGAATAGTTAAGAATTAGCTTATAAATAGGAAAATGTTCCATTAATTAACAATCAGTATGATCAAATTCAAACTCACTGTAGGTAAGAAGGTAAACTGGTGTACGTGTTTCTGGTTCATCATGTATAGTACACATTGCGCTCATGATAGGCGGCTATCATAGGCCTATCTACATTTTGAGGGCTCTTTGTGCGCATCATTTGCGCATAAGTCCATTACAAGGCTATTCGCATTTTGAGGCTCTTCCTGCACATTTATGAATATGATACAAAAGTCAGCTGTCAGCCTACTCCTCTCCATCTATTAGCAATAGCAGTAATAATTAAAAACCAACAAATCTTAACGTCATCTCAAATCGTTAAGATGTGTGCTTGTAATTAGAAAGAAAAATCTTTTCTAATTCAAATGAATCCAGCATTGGTATTTAGATCAATAGAACTAAAATAATAACAACCAATAAAATAAAGAAAACAGTCGATAGAATAAAAATAATACTACTTTCGTTCCAAATCAAACTTACTACGTTGACTTTTTTCAAACTTTGACCGTAAACTAGTTGTACATTACACAATCAAAAATAATAAAATTATATTATGAAAGAAAATCAAATATATTTTTCTAATAACTCTATTATATACTAATTGTAATATTGGAGTAGTAATTTACGGTCAAAATTCGGGGAAAAAGTCAACTTAGAAACTTTGATTTTGAAAGGAAGGAATAACAACTAATAAAATGAAAATTTACTCCAATTTTGTCAAAAGCTTTGCAGTACACTCAAATTAACAACACCAAATTAACAATTGGTATCTTAAAAAAGCACAATAAATAACAACAAATAAAAAAAGGACAATTCATATTCCAAACACATATATAAAATCCATTCCCAACATATTTTAAACTAAGAATAAAATTATTCATACAAAAATTTGAAAGATAAAACAATCTCAACGAAATGGAACGGAAAGTACAGAAGTGTCTCGATTTTTTAGCTCACCTAGATGAAATAAAAACAATAAGGAAATAAATCAAGTTTGATTATAGTAAGAATGCACATCCAAAAGAAGAATGAAATCAATGGGGTGGAAAGAGCTTCCAACTGGTTTCAGGAAGATAGAGATTTCCACAAGAACTGGGGATGGGGAGTTTAGGATCAAGAAGGGATTAGGGCTAAAAAAAAAAACATTTACTCGGGATGTTTGAGGCAAAGAACAAAGAAGAAATAAAATGGTGGCGGCCACAAAATGTGTTGTTGTTGTTATATTTATATATACAAGAGACTGGATTTAGGGTAGGGAGGCGGCTAGGGCAGAAAAATAGGGACTACTTTTGATGTTTAATTAAGAAATATAAAAGAATGATTGCGACACGAAATGAATTGTTATTATATTTAATAAAAGTAAAGAAACAAAATTCCGTTTTTCTAAATTGTGTTTTCGTGATGAGAAAATTAGAATAAATTAATTTTAATGCAAAGGATTGGAATGGAATTAGATTGAGTCGTGAGGACACCGAATAGAGACCTGCAAACCAACATAAGAGCGCATGAGAGCGTGAGCTCCAATAGGGCACGTCGATCGTATGAACTCCGACGCTCAATTCGGTGAATCAGTATAGCACAAAAAAATGCTAGAAGGTAGATAAATGGAATAAATTGTTTACATATTTATCATGGGATCCTCAAAGAAGAGGATGTGGTCCATGTGGCATGCGCTTATGTCTCTCTAGAGCCTTGAACACTGCTGATGTTGAGATTGAATGTTTAAGAACCCAACACATGGCTAGTGATCAGTAGCTTGAGCACGCCTGAGAAGATGAAGTGTTTCTAGAAGATAGGGTTAGAGAAAAGGAGATGCGAATTAATGTTGCAATTATCTTGTACTCCGTATAGAGCATGTGAGTACTTAGCATTGGATTATATGTTAGCTCTTTGTATAGCTTCCAATCGCTGATCAATTAGAAAAGATCTAGCCAGATCTCCTTTATGTCCAACAGTGGAGATTGAGAAGTCTCTTTGACGACATTGTTAGTCATAGACTCAGTCCATCTTCTAGAACGTTACTTAACAGTCCCAGTCCCATAATGCTCGAAAGCAAGGAGTTATAAGGTTGTTAAGGTTTAAAATATTTTATTTATTCATTTGGGCTCCAGATGGTGACAATTGTACGCACATGATTACGTCACACATGGTAAGTGAGTTCATGAGCTCTTAATGGACTTCATCCAATAGCACGGTGGTTGGGTGCATAGGCTTGTGGGCCTAGTTTTTGGGTTGGGTCACTTTTAGGCCAGATGCCAAATTTGACGTTTTGACCACGTTGACCTTCAGTAAGTCGAACTCATCTTCTAGAGCTAGTCTGGGCCGAGAGACGATGTTAGTCAGAGCCAGAACACTATTTCGTTCTATGTTGGTTCTGCTAGGTTGTGCTGTCCTGGTCTCGGACAAATGCAGTCAGGTCCAATCTTATCTCTACTGGTTTAGTATTTGCCTTGTAGTTGGTAATTCGCTATAGCCTATAGAACATTTCACGTTCTTGGGGCATATATTAACATCATCACGTTCGACTGTTCGAGTGATAGACTGATAGTGACGTTGACTTGTTTCATAAAAACAGAAAAAAAGAAAAAAAAAAACAAAAAGACAAAGAAAGTTAAAGCTACAGAAATTCGTCTGAGCTACGTAGTTAAAAACGAAAACGTTTTTAGCTTTGACACCGAGAAAGGTGATTTTTTTCTCGGATTCCTTGTCAATTTCTATTCTATGGAAATGAAAACTCTTCTAGATTAAATACTGATGATTATACACAATTAGAAAGATAGCCCAATTATTTCCACATGTTTTAAGTTACAAAAATTACACAACCACCTGCTCAATAGGTGTATCTGTCTTCCCTTATATTGTACAATTGCCGGACAACAATCACTCCCAAACCAAATGATACAAAAACACTGTGCATTAGGTGATCACCAACCCAAAAATGCACCTCAACGCCACTTATCCTTTTCCACCTTGTTGCTTCTTCTCCTCTAGCATGGCTGCCTCGTTCAACATGTCTGCGGCATCCTTGTGCATATCGAGCTTGGCTAGGGCAACCGCCTGCATATAGAATGCCGTTGACCAATCAGGGTGGATACATTGCGCTTGCATTGCATCTCGGAGGGCTGCATCTGGCTGGTCGCACATCAGATAGCAAAGGCTTCTTCGTGCGTGCACAGTCGGTGATATCATGGTGCCTACGTCTATGAACTGTACATAAATAAAATACAGTCTCAGAACAGACAATTGCTGCACTCGTAAATCTTTAGTTTCTGTTTTTTACGAGTTTAATGCATTGATGTGCCTGAGATGAGATATATGAGTTCTTCCTTCTTCAAGAGAAGGCAGAAGCATTAAGAATAAGTACCTGAGAGTAACAGTCTGTTGCAGTTTTAAAATCTTTATCACGGAATGCCAAGTCGCCTCTTTTCCTTGCGTCCAACATATCTCTCATTTGTTGAGTCCATTCTTGGAAAGACAACTGTAGCCATTCATGACCATGAGTCCAAATATATATATCAGCACATTAGGTATTACAAAATCAGGCTAACGGCTTACCTCATTGGTTCCCTCATCATCTTTGTAGTGCTGCATTACCAGAAATTGATGGATGGCAGTGAGATCCATACGTGAACATGCATCTCCCATGGGAGAGAGAGGGCGTGGTGGGGTAGATGGTGCTTCCTCACGCTTCGGAATCCCCAGCATCACATAAGATGGGACCTATTGCGAATTCGTTAATCAGATCAGGAGAAATATTAATGAATACTCGTATGAAGTAAACTACCATACACATACAGTCATTGCATAGAAAGCCACTCAATTACATTTACAAATCAGTATCATCATTCGCCGTGAAGTACAAATCTGGAAACTAAGCATCTTATCTTGAAGATCGGAGGACGTGAAGTAGATATTTTGGAAAATAAGCACCATATCAGCGGAAAAATTATTGAAGATTGGTGGACGTAAAACTTACTTCAGGTTTATTCTGCAATGGAGCAAGGGTAGAAACAAGGTCTTTGGTCTTTGGCCGCTCCCTGGGTTCATATTGTAAGCACTGTGAGGCAAGATCAAAAACTACAGTAGCCTCTTCTGTTGAGAAATTTCCCTCCAGATGGGAATCCATTAATAGAAGAATATTTCTGCCACGGATCATATCAAGTGCCTGACAGACAAACGTATAAAAAGGAAACATCAATCACATGTAACTTGGGACATAAATTCTACAGCAGTTAAACCAAGAATGTAGCGGTATAAATCATCACATTTTTTTCTCTACAACTCAACCTAGATAGACTGAATAATTCAAATTCTTTTAAACGCCAAAGTGGATACTGCATCTTCTAAATACTCAAATCTGTAGAGAGGAAAGGTGTTTTATCTCCGATATATTTACCACTAACAATGTGGACGGGCCAAATGGGAGCTGCCCAGATACAAAATTACATGACTCAAACTTGAAACTTTGACAAACTTGATTGTAAATAAGTCAGCATCAAACTCCAGGCTTTGTTTTTTTTTTTTTTTTTTTCCAATGATACATGTAAATTCATGAACAGATTAATGTAACAATAACACTATGACAAAGAAAAGTTCAAATATCACTAGTGCTTAGTTGGAAACTAGAGCAAGACGTCTCTCTGCAACTTCATGTAGAAAATAACACTATGGAGGATATTAACACTGAAAGGCTAATACTTGTCCACAACTGAGTGAGCCGTTTCAAAAATACCCAAAAAAGTAACAACTAAATATCAAACACAACTGAAACAGTTCTCAGCTCCTTATAAAGCAACAAACACACCTGGAAGATTATCAACACGGCAACAAAATCTTCTTGATAAGAAAATACTAGTAGCGAGTAGTAACATTAAACTACTTACATGACTTGGAGGAATATGCTTCCCGCTAAGAAGATCCAAAAGGACTGTTCCAAAGCTGAACATAACACTTTCCTGAGTGACCCTTCCTGTGGGAGATTTACATTACATGATAGTTAGCATTACGTTGTTCTCGAATAGTGGAAGTGTCAAAGCAAAAAAGAATATTTAACACGAGATATTCAAAGTCCAGACAACGTAAAGAAGAAAAAGAAAAACAAACAGGGAAATGAATAATGTGCACGTGTGAATATTCAAACTCAATGTGACTAACAAATATGATAAGTGATATTCATTCCTTCTAATTATGCAAGTGATATTTCGATGACACATTAGTTTCTAATGCTTTAGAAGAAGAATATGAAGTATTTTACTTTCTAGAATGGAAGGTCTGAATAAAGACATTGGATTGTATAGATTTACTTTCTAAGGCTTACAGTTTCGTTTTCCACACTAAAATTGATTTCCAAGTTCCAAATGTAGCATGACGAATAATTACTGACGAATTATATAGATAGTATATTAACTGTGGATATCGTTACAATAAAGAAGAAACCATTTATAAATATCATACAAACTTAATACATTACCATTTCTTAAATACTCAGGAGGTGTGTATGCAAGATTCGTGCTGTAACTTTTACCATCCCTGCTATTCTTCATCAATCCAAAACAGGAGAGCCGTGGATCACCATTCTGTCAAAACCAAATAAACCTCAAGTTGGTCAAGTCCATAGAACATAGAAGATCAGCTTAACAAATAACAAGTAGATAAATAAACCTCATCAAAGAGAACTCGGTAGGCATTTAGGTCATGGTAGAGTGGACGACCTTCAGTGGTGCAATAATCCAGTGCTTCAGCAATATATAGAGCAACTCTCAAGCGCATTGCCCATTCAGGGGTTTGATTCTCCCCTGCAATAAGCACATAAAATCAATAAAATCTTCAACATTGAGGTATAAACAACATGTGAACTACTGAGCGCGTGCACCCTTCACTAAACAATGTAATAGTACGACTTAGATCTGGCTACTAACGGGGAGAGACACGAGTGTGCATAAAAGGATGGATAACGCAATAGTATGTGTCATGCTGGTATATCAAAATATAATTCAAATACGTATGTGCCAAAGTATATTTCATCTTGTGCGTAAAGAAGAGACAGAGATACAGCTTGTGATTGAAGTCCGCAATTGCCCCAAGTTTTATACCATACTCTTATGCTGGTCTAAAGAAGTTATACATGCAGAGAAAGGGCTTGCTTATTCAACTTCCCCTAACTATTGAAATCTTTAAGCACTTGAAGGTTTACATGCAGAAATTTTACGTTGGTACGATCCTACAAGGAGTAAAATGCCCTAAAACTAAAAGGGGTTCCTTTTAAATTAGAAAAGACCATGATCACCACTAAATAATTAAAGAACGCAATGCCAGGCCTTTTTACATGACCTGAACTCTAGCAAACTTGCATCGATATAGTTACAAAGCCATTACTCAGTTTTTCTCAGACCTATATGTCTATGGGGCATTCATAAGACTCTAACAACCAGCGTAGGTAATGACTACTAAACCATTAACTTAATAATCTTCTCTCCATATATAGAACATCATACTATTTCCTAATATAGCTTAACTTTAAACTGCAAGCCTGAGAAACAACCATTTCTCAAGATGATTCAGCCACTCACAGAAACGGTACATTGCCAAGAAAACAATGCCCAAAACATAATTACATAACCAGAGATCCTAAAACTACACCAAAATCTCACTATTTAATTAGATGGCCTTTTATAGAAAGGCAAGGCTAAAATAGAAAGGTGCCATTATAATCAAGACACGTTATGACAATGCCTTGTACATACATGAACAAATTAACTCTACGCAATCCACGAAACAAGTAAGTAATACCCCAAACAAATGCAACAAGTATATCAAAGCAAATTTGTAAGCAATCAATGAAGCATAAAATGAGAAGTAAAATCACAAAGTACATACAGTGAAACAAGTGTTTGGCAAGAGTCTCATTGGGCATAAATTCAGCAACGAGCAACCTCTCATCCCCATCACAGCAATATCCAATCAGATTGGCCAGCCTCTTATGCCTCAGCTTCCCAACTTCCTTAGCTTCCTCCTTTACCAAATTAATTGTTAATTACCAAATTAGTCACACAAATTAACAAACAAGTACTAGTATTAATCAAAAAAAAAAAAATTCAGAAACCGTACAGCGAACTGTTTGGGATCAGGCCAGGCCATTTTGGTAAATTTCTTAACGGCGATCCGGCGGCGATTCTGTAAGCGGCCTTCGTAGACCACATTGGCGGCTTTCTCGCCGCTCTCGGAGACGATGTTCTCGGAGCTGAAGTTGCTGGTGGCGGACTTGAGCTCGGAGAGGGAGAACTCGGCGAATCCGGAGGAGCCGTTAGTGGCGGAGGAGCGGCGGTGGTGCTGGTGGTGGACAGGATCCTTAGGGTTCTCCGTGTTGCTCGGTGGGAGCTCCTTGGAGGAGAAGCAGCCCATGGCGAGTGATTGGAGTGAGTGAGTCACACGGACGAGTTGAGCTGAGTTGACTCACCACCGTACTAGTTAAGTACTTGTAGTTTAGTTTCTCCACACGATGGAAATATGGGTTTTTATATAGAAGATGATGGATGATGAGGTGTTGTCTTGTGTTACTTGTTTTAAAGAGACTGTTAAAAATCTAATAACTGTCCTTTCTAAAAGTATAATCTTTTCACTTTACTTTTGCTTACTTCCAATTATGCTCATAATAAGTTAATAACACATGCTCCTACTCAACTTGCTCACTTATCTACTCTACTCAGTACGTAGTAATTTGTCACTGTATATTTCATGTACGAATACTACAACCTGATTTATTGGTGAAACGGTCGAATAATCTTATATAGAAGTATTTAATAGATATTAACAGGGGAAAATATTATCAATTTTTAAGAATTTGTAATATTATATTATCTAAATAAAAAAAATTAGAATCAAACTTGTTTTTTCTTATAAGTAATATTATTAATTTTTAAGAATTTGTTGCCTCGTTCCGAACCTCTGAAATTAACCATATACTCCTATATGTAATTTGCCTCCTCCCCAAAACTCAAAATTATGGATTCGCTTCGAAACATAAACATTTAAATCAAATACATGGCAACATTTTTTTAAAGAAATCAATATTACTCGTACATAATAATTCAACAAAAGAAAATCTTACTAGTATAATTGACTATGGAGTCATGGAGGGGAGACTGGGAGAGTGATTGGATAAAACATCACAGTAATGAAAAGGTTTGAGGAAAAAGTTTGATTAAAAGTTAAAAACAACTTTTGAATTGCTAGAATAAAGAGAAAGAGAATGGTATCATAGTAATTAGATTTGACTTTATCTGTCTTTCATTTGGATCCTTAAAAAATAATTTTAAAAAAAATTAGAATGATGTGGAAAAATTTACTTTTATACCATTTTGTTTTCACTTTTTACAATTTGTTTGATGCCAAATTAATATTCAATTATAAAGAAAAAGTAGCTTAAATTTTATATTATGAAAATTAATATAATTACCCGTGAGACTCACGTCGAATATGTATATGTCGAATCTAATCACACCTTTCGAAACTCTAATTTAGAAAAATGTAATGTTTAAATATCATCTTGATTCCTTATGCTACTGTGGTGTGTCCCTCAACCTCCATTTGGCCCAATATTGACCTCTATTGAAACTTGTGATAGTTCCAATCGTGTTGCCTTGTGTTTTTTTTTATCTGGTTTTCTGTAGTCTCGTGTTTCCTGCTAATCAGAACACCGAATGTATTTTACATCAAAATGTCATATTGAAATTTACCGAACATACTAGGGTGGAATCAATAACTATCACAGAAAATACCAAGACTACATAACAAATATTTTGCCGCTTCAAAAAAAACATAACAAATATTTTGGCAGTTGCAAGGGAAACATTTTCTTTCTGAATTGTGATTCATATCAAGTTAATCCACTCCAATGTAAAAAAGTTATAAATACCACAAAACAAAGATATCAGTACAAATGGGCAAGGCCATTAAAGCAAGACTTGGTCGATCCCATGTTGCTGCTTTAATATGTGATTGAGTTCTCTCCATGATCAACTAAACAGCTCCATCACTCTTCAAAAGTACCAAAATTCTCCATGGGTCCCTTCTTGAAGGAAGGTGAACAGGAATATCCAAACAGCTTACCCAGAGCCAACTAAGAGACAATCTTTGCAAGGAATTTTCCAGGTATACTTCAAAGGGATTCTTGTGCTCATCTAGGGGCAGGGTTTCCGCCTCGTTGTTCATATCCGGGCCCACTTCCAGAATTAGGTGCTGTTGAAGCATAATTTGTATTTTTGGCAGAATTCTGCCCTTGAGGCCCAGCAGCACCTCTATTAGCTATCGTCTGCTCATAACGACCACCTTTCTGAACATCGTGAGTACCTCCTCCCCTTTGAGCGTCAATAACGGGACCTCTATGCATGTCATAACCAGGTGCTACTTGTCCAGCATAACCAGGCTTTCCTTGGGCATCATACCCACCACCACCGGGTCCTGCATTGGCACCAAAGCCAGTACCCATAGGTCCCCTCTGAGGATCATAGCCGGGGCCCATGTGTCCTCTCTGGGGATCATAGCCAGGGCCAGCGAATCCTCTCTGGGCATCGTAATTAGGTACTCTTTGAGCATCGTAACTTGCTCCTGGACGTCCTTTCTGGGAATCATAACCTGTTCCAACATGCGTTCCGTAACCAGTTCCAGTAGTTGGAGGGTAACCGGGTACTTTGGACGGGTCCGGTGGAGCACCTGGACCAGGAGGAGCAGAATGGGCTACCACATGAGGGGAATGGCCACCAGTGGCAGCTGAGACCCCAGTTCCAGTACCAGCAGCTCTGCCAGCAGGACCTCCTCCCAGATGTGGGGCTTGACCCTGATATACAGAATGAAGCAAGAAAACTTCACCGCCAGATCATTTCAGACACAAATACACAGGAACATACAGAGTGCAATGATTGGGAACGGATAATAGCATAAAACCCCATTTTTTTTCGTCTTATGATATTGAATGGTATTCCTTTCTAATTACAGTGTTCTCTGCAACAAAAACACAATAGTATTCTAGTAATAAAAATGACACGGGGACTTGGTGCATGTTTACACATAAAGGGGTTCAGACAGTTTCCACGGTGGAGAATATATAGCCACTCCACACTACATATTTGGTTTTCAGTGTTCCTTTTAGTTTAAGGGGATGGACCAAAACAAACACAGGATTGGGAGCAATGAATGATGACCGTGACACTGAATTCTTCTTTCTACCTTTTTTACTAAATTTGTAAGCTGCAGTAATAGCAGAGTAATGGTAAATACTGAATGAAAAGAAATAGAGATGCAGAAACTAGTACCATTTCAATTGAGAAATTCATCAAAGAATTGGATACAACAAAATGATATATACCTGTGGTCCAGGGTAGGCATTTTGAGCAGGGGCATAGTTCCCCATGGGGTAACCTTCTCCATATCCAGGATAACTGCTGTATGGACCTCCTGCACTTAAAAATGTGATACATAAGTGACAAACTTTAAAACAACACAAGGGAGGAGCATAGGAGAACTGAAGATAAATACAGAAGTGACTTTGACCTGTGCGTTGATCCAAGTTTGAAAGATTAGCTAATTCTGCCCTAAGCTTGTCCACCTCTCTCGACATTGCCATATAGTTCTTCTCCATCACCTGCAGTGACTCAAGGTGATCATTGTACATCTTCTTTTCATAGTCAAAGGTGGCCCTGCAAAAATAAGATACCAGAAACATAAATTGAATGTGATCAGATAAACACTGGTAGGTTTTAGTATGTTCAGACCTCCTAAAATAATTGCCTCCGATGAACTTAAGAATTCAGTTATATGTTGAGTTAGTTAGTTGAGTACCTTGAGAATGTGGTATGCCCCTCCGAATTAAGAAGAGATGATGACTTTAATAATACATTCAATTCATTAATAGAAAAATGAAGAAGATATGAAATTGTTTCAACATTTCAAGTTATTAAATAATTGGGTTCCATCAGCCAGGCCAGCCTCAGAGAGAAAAAGTAATGGAAAACAATCAGGATAACTAGATCAATTGTAGTGCATTTAAGGACCACATTTTACCCACAGGTATTTATTTTACATTTTTCTAGCATCAAAGAGGGTGAGTTTGTTGTGCATTCTCAAAGTGTTTCGACACAACAGATTAAAGGGCCAGTTACCTTGCGTGCTGACACTCCTGTCTCAAGCCATCAAGATCAGCCATTAGAGCAGGAATCTGTTGTGCATCAGAGTGAGCCATCTGAAGGTCATGGTTCAACTGTTGTACCTTGGAAATCAGGTCCTGCCTAGCAGCAACTAAGCTCTGAGCTTCAGCATGTGCCTGCTGCAAGTCCTTTTTTATGGCCTCTGCAGCTTTGAGTTCAGACTCCATCATTGACATTTTCTCCATGATACCTCTTGTCTGCTGTTCTTTTTCAGACTCCATTTCTGCAATGTGACCATTTATCGCCCTCAACTCATTACTGGCTGTAGCAAGGTCTTGTCTTAGAGTTCCATGGGTGGCAGCAAGCCTCTGATTTTCTTTCACGAGTTTTGATATCTCAACATGTTGAGCAGAAAGCTTCTGTTCCATAACTTCAGGTGGGGGCAACATATCAAAATGCGGAAAACCACCAGGTGGTAGATGAGCTGCTGAACCATAGGGATCATGATGCCCTACGGAAGAGCCAGACGGAGGATGACGAAAGTCTTGCGGGGGTAGACGGCCTTTGCTTGCCATTACTGGCATTAAACTGATTTTCAATAACGATCCCTTGAGCAGAGGCCTGCAGATAGAACGCGACGTCATTTAAACTTTTGCACAAACAAAAATGCACCCGATATAATCCAAAAAGCCACACGCTATAATCACAGCAACAGATACATATGAATCAAGCTCTTTAAGCATTCACGGAAGGAAAAGAAAGAGAGAAGATGTCATGAATATATACGGTACATGTTTTCTTTAAGCATATTTAATATTAGTTTCATTTAAGCATGAAATATCAAGTTAAGTAGGTCAGTATTTCAGTTCAATTAGGAAAGAACTTACTCCGCTTTTATTTGAAGTGGATTTTCTTTTATTTACAAATGGGAATTCAGATTCTCTTCTCCCATTTAGCCCATTACCGTCCTTCGGTATCTCCATCTCTCATTTTAGGAAAAAAAAAAATGAAAAAGAAAAGATCACCCTTGGAAATCATCAAATAAATTGGGTTTTCATTTCCCATTATCGTAATAATAACCTCTCCACAACCAAACGTTTTTCAGCAATAGGTAATAACAGCACAGACAAGGAAATTTTCTAACTCAATTAAGATACAAAGCCATAATGGAAACTAAGAAAGCAGGGGCAGCAATCTCTAAAACTAGAACTTAGAAGAATAGGTGAAACAAGGAAAGCTTTCTGGTTTGTTTCTAGATTAATGTATGACTAGGGAACCATGAAAAAATAGCAAACAGAAGAAAAACCAACACAAATATAGAAAATATCCCTATAAACACATTAGAAAAGTTCGAGCCAATTCATCGACAATATTATAAAATTTCTTTAAATTTAAGATGCTTAGTATCTACATATCCACCCTGCATCACAATATATAGTAATTACCATTAGTCCATTACAATACGTTTTCTTAGACTACTAGAGAAGGTAGTCAATGATCCTGTTTCAGTGAATTCAAACCAGATTCTACAAATAGATTGCTTGCGCTTACATATTTTCTACACACAGAGAAAAGGCGGGGGGTGATAAGACAACAGCAGAGCACCCCGATACATGCATTAAACAGGGATATCTCATATAGTATACAAGCTAGTACTGGAGTCAGCCTTGACACTTAACACATTTCGAATATCCAAGCTACAACTGAACGCATTACTTATGTAGTTCTAAAAGCACATCATGCAAGTAAGGAATCGAGGAAAGATATTTCTTCTTAGTCCTTGAACACCCCCACACATTCGAACATTGCAATTTATGCAAAACTCATCTTAGGTTCTTGGTCATTCTATAATCTTTATCAACGAAGCTGAGCAACTAGGCCATAACATAAATGTATAACGCTACCTCAAACTACAAACTCAGAACATGAGTTCCTGAGATATTAAATTCTTCATCATTCAGAATGAGAATATTACACCCCTCCCCCCGCTAAACAAACTATACATACAACTTAACTGTTCAACAGAAATTTCTAATCTAGTCTCATCTGTACAAATAAGAATATAGACTTGCTAAGCATTTCGTCCCTCTTCACTAAAGATTCATTCTAGGCACATACCAAAAAGAGAATGTACTATTCCCCTGATCCTCGTAGATAGAGATCATCCTCAATCATTCCAATTTATCAATCACCATATAGTCAGCTAAATTGACAAGCTAATTCATTAAACCCAAAACCACTCGTCTGGATGAAAGGACAATAACAAAATTCCTTGACAAAAATTGACAGAATTCTTACCCCCTTTGCTGAATCGGTGAAAGACAGATTGCTGAGACTGGAGAGAGAATCGTTATTTTCGTTCTTACAATCGGATTGATACAGCTTGCTTGGAGTGAAAGAGAGAATTTTAGCACAATCCTCAGTCTGGTCTGGATTGAACCAAAAAAAATTAGCCCTAATAATAAGATGACGAGGTTGTTTTTTATTATAATCGTTTTCTATTTCACAACTTTTTTCTTATCAACATTACATCAAACATCAAAGTAATGAAAGTATATTATTTCGAAAAAAAAGTAATGAAAGTATATATGGGAAACTTACTCCAAAGAAAATGTACAAATTTATGAACATTGATTAATGAAAGTATATATCAAAGTACATAAAGTGGCTTAGAAAATCATTTGAAAATAATTTAAGTTCAAAATCACCCTAAAAAAAGTCAATAAAATCAAGTTTTACATTTATTATTTATTATTGGACGGCATAGGAAGTATGTCTTTTTCATAAGACCATATATAATTATTTTAAATTAAGTATAGTACGACCATAAAATTTTGTGTTAAAAAATAAAAATATAAGAAGATAAATAAATAAATAAAAGAATAAAATCACGTCAATAATATTTGAACCCACCACCTTCAATAAAAACAATAATACAAATAATGGAGAAAAATCACGCCAACAAGATTTGAACCCTACATCTTTTAATTAAACAATGACATATGTACGCACCAGATTGAAATTGAATAAGTAAATCAACGGATTAAAATTGATTGATACGTCAATCAATGGGTAAATCAATGATGTTATTATAATACTTTAATAAATTTGCCATAGCATAAAAAAACTCTCAAACATACATGCCCTAAGGGAAATAAATAAATTTATTTAAAAATCAAATAAAAAACATTTAAACTAAAAACAATAACCTAACTAAAAAGATAAACTAAAATAAAAGTACTCAGATGGAAAAAACAAATAAACCTTCTTCTTCCCCAAAGCTTTGGTACCGGAAAAAATTTCAGTCCCAGAAACGGTGTACTCCACTGTTGATCGTGGAGCAAACTTTAAAGAGTACAGGTATGTAGTTTAGCTGGGACGATCTTAGTCCATGACAAACCTACATTCCCTTCTCAGACCATGACAATACATACTTGACGAATGAATTTACGAATTTGACTTGGACACCTTCATTCATAATTGTACTAACCAGAGGCACCAACAAATTACCATCTACACAAGTATCACCAGGTGCAACCAAGAAAAAGAAGAAAAAAAATAGGTTCCAAGACTTCAACCTGGCCAATATCCCTTCAGTCAAGACACATCAAGACATTTGAACTGTTGTTTATGATCTGAGGGCATCTTAGAGCTAAATTGTTTATGTTCTTAATAGGGTTGCTGAAAGTGAACGGAACGTTGAAGCTGGGGAAATGAACGAAAGCAAACAGGCAAGAAACTTTCAATTCTTTATCCCACAGGTTCTGGGAGCTTGTAAAGAACTCCCCCATTTAATGAAGCTATATTTTTAAAAAAAATCCATTTCTTGAACCTCTTTATATATATATATATATATATATATATATATATATATATATATATATATATATATATATAGATATATATATATGGTCCATTTTTTTTAGAGCCCTTGTTAGCGTACCTAATTACGAAATCAACCTTCTTAATTTTAGCAATTACATTTTAGACCAAAATGTTGACCAAATCACTGTTCCAATATTGGATTTTTAACTCGCCAAACACTCCTTATGCTTTAATAGAATAAAAAAGTTTAAGAAATTAAAAAATTTATATAAAATGATAAAATAAAAACAAATTAAATATTTTTTTAAATAAAATCTTTCTATCTAAAACTCTGGTACAAGATTTTTTCCGATAACGGAGCTCCGGCACAGAGTTCCTTAGCTCCGATGCGGAGCTAAGAGCTCTGATCGGAGCTGTCAACTCCGATATGGAACTATAACAGGTCCCAATCGGAGCTATTATAGCTCCGATCGGGAGTTGTCAGCTCCAGATCGGAGCTGTCAGCTCCCGATCGGAGCTAACAGCTCCGATGTGGAGCTGCTGTTAACTCCGATATGGAGCTTGCAGCTTTGATTTGGAGTTGCAAAAACTCCGACAAAGAGCTTTTGCAGCTCCAGATCGGAGCTGCAAAAGCTCCTGGTCGGAGCTTGCAGAGCTCCGATCTGGAGCGCTGCAAGCTCCGCTGGAGCTTGCTAAGCTATTCCGGTACCGGAGCATTGGGGAAGAAGGTAAAAAGGTTTTAAAAAAAAATTATCTTAGTTTTTTATTGATTAGGTTTTTGTTTTAATTTACATTTTTTTTTAATTTACTTTTTAGTAAATTTATTTATTTCTTAGGACATGTTTGGTTGAGAGTGTTTCAGGTGATGGCAAAGTTGTAAATAAGTGTTGGTCAACTCAAAAATCCCTCATTTTGGACTAAAATGTAATTCTGAAACTAAGGGGGTTGATTTTGAAAATCACCCTCATAATGGTCACTAATAAGGCTCTCTCTCTCTCTCTCTCTCTCTCATATATATATATATATATATAAAACAATTTCTTGAAGCTAAACACGGTTTGGAATTTCTGTAAGCGGTTTCATGAGATTTATCACTCTGTCACCTTCGTATAGCCCCCACAAAGAAATTTCACATAATTTTCAACCTTACATGTGCTTAAAATTAACTATCGATGGATCAACGACGGTTGTATTCTAACACATTTGCAAATATAGGCTCTTTACCACGTCCAAAGCCAGTTGAAGTGGAAGAAGAAAATTTCAACACTTGTGAGTCTATATTTGTTGATCATTACTCCTATCAATGCTCTTAAGAGTAGTTAACAAAACTCAAACTTGCACAAACCAATCATAATTTAGAGTGAAATGTTTCTTTTATATACTGTTATAGTTAGCCAAATGCTAGTCGTCGTGGTCTATCTAACGTGTATATTGTCTTCTCCGGTTTCCACACTAGAATCTTATCGCCTTTTTTTCCCTACATTTCTAACATGTTACAATTAATTATATACTAGTCGCGGGGTTTCTTTCAAGCTCTCTACAACTATTTACATATAAAATAAGTCATTCGGGCTACAGATAAAACAATTACTATGAAATCTTATAATTAATCAGATACTAGTCGTTGGGGCTTATTTACATATTACACGTTTAATTTTTTGAAATAAAAAATGCATCGAACAAAAAATTAAATAATACATGCATGAAGTTTAGCTGGGAAGATCTTAATCCATGAAAAACAGATTCTCATCCTCCTTTAAAATCATCACATCATCCCCCTTCAAATCATCACATACATCTATAACATCAAACGTATTCTCATCATCATCATTATCTTCCTTTAAATCAAAGTCCGACCCTAGAATCTTTTTGAAAAGTAATTAAATAGTTATCCGTGTTATTAAGCCCTCCATGAATATTTATTTTCAATTGATACCTACAAAGGCATTGATTATACAAAGATATAATCATACAGCCTTCTTTTGTAGGCCTAGAAGTATCCCAATGTTTAACCTTGGCTGATTTTAGAAATTCTAATTCATTCAAATTATCATAATCAACATCCCACCTCTCTGGGTTAGAGGCTAGCCACTCTGTTAGATTTATATCGTATGCCTCCAACACATAAATTATTTTCTCTATAGTTTCAGCTTCACCTCCCCACGCATTTAGCACTTACATTTATCTAAAATTGATTATAGGGTTAATTTACCTAATTCTAGATCACAAATCTGGATGGAGTACACGGGAGAAGTAAAAGTTTGATTTTTGGATATGAGAGAACTAACCAACTTTGATGGGTGTGGTGACAAAAAAAAATGGTGGAAGACCTTAAAACATTGTTTGAAAAATTTACCTATGATAATTTGATATATCTTGACCAAGGTTGCCTATGATGATTTGAGATATTTAACAAAGTTTTATTGCCACCAAATATAATTAATATTTAAAATTTATGTTTGAAAATCTATTATAATTTTATACATCGCGGTTTTGTTCCCTTCAGGTATTGGTCATGACGTCGTGGTGTTTAGAAGCAATATGGTTCGGACAGTTTTTAAATTCGACGCCAACTAAGATAGGGAACATGTTGCTTGAGAATTGAGTAAAAGTGTGTATATTTTTGTTGAATATGGGGGAACATGTTGATTGAGAGTTTTAGTGAAACGAATGAACTTTCAATTCGTTCGATGTATTGGTCGCTTGGGTCCAACATGTTGGAAACAAGCTTTTCCGTGATCGTATATGTCCATTTGTTGAAAGGTGATTAATGCACATTACTGTGTTGATCAATACATAAATGAGTTAGTCATTCAAATATAGTTGGAACCACTTTACTAAAATTCATGGGAAAAAGCAAATGAGGCTCGAAATGTGCAACCAAAGATGCAATTAGCATTGTTGGATGTGTAATTCATTTGTATTTAGTGTAAAGCACTTGAATTAGCGTTTCCGTGTTAATTTCACGATGATTTGAAAAATGATAAAAAAAAAAAAAAAAAAAAGTGCATAAGTCAATACTGTAGGTGTTGGCGGATCAAACTCCCAACCTGTTGGTTAATAGCCCAAGGTTGTTCAAGTAGACCAACACATCTCTTAGTGAAAGATGTGAGCAGATTGGAATATGTTTGTTTCTGTACGCGAGTTTTGTGACTTTTGGATATTGATTGCTTTTTCGAAAGTGTATGACTCTTAATGAATAGTTGCGTGACTATATTTATTGAAATCTTGCTAAAGGGTTTTGAACACATGAATTCTATGTTTTAGATATAAAGTTAAGCTTATTATTAGCTAAAGTAATTATGATATATATATATATTCGGCATGATATGCATTTATAAGAGATAAAAGAACTCCGTTATGGGTGCTTATAACCTTGAGTAAATTTTCAAAATAAATAAGATACCTTGGGAGCACCCATATGCTACAGACACCATGGGATGTACGGATCTCCATCGGTGTAGCCAAAAATAATAATTAAGTCGGGGATATATGTACGGATCTCCGCATGTGTTTTTGAAAAATAAAATGGCACAAGGTGCCACGTGATCATGAACTACTCCTAGTTATAGCAAGGCCCATAACAGATAAAGAATATGACTAAGCACGTGCATTTGATGTGCGATATCGATGTATCGATGTGTATATGATGAAATGTATGTGATGAAGAGTATATGGATAATGTGCGTACAAGATAAGTAACATGTAATGGCACAAAGAAGAAATGAGATAAAGATGAATGTGGATCGGTTGTATTGTAAGATAAGAAACATATGTGATGAAATATATGTTTTGTGATTGCCTAACCAATGGTTAAGTAACTTGTTATCAAGTACCTTCCAGTATGTTAAGTGACTTGTTACTTGATTATACTTATTGAGCCCGCAACTCATCCAATTGCGATGTTGTTTTTAATAGTTATCAAAGAAGAAGAAGAAGAAGACAAAGAAAAGAGCTTAACTTATAGAAGTTGAGTCTTGGATCAAAGGATTGGCCGGCTGGTTTCGCTACTTGGTACTGGCTCATCATCTGCATCTCATATAGGTTATACTGGTTATGTAAGAGAGGATCGATTCCTCTCCAAGCATATGAAGTATGTGCTTATAGTATAATTGTTAACGCTTCCGCAAATATTTCTAAATAAGAATTGTTTCCGCGGTACAGAAAGTGTGAAAAATATGTTTTCACTTGCATAAGTAAAGATCCTGAAAAGAGTCCATGGATTTAAAATACTTCCGCGCATCTTAACACCTAAGTACGTTTAATTACGTACAAAGGTGTTAGGGTGTTACAGTACTCATCATTTCTTGTTATTTGTCATGATTCTGAAGTTGTCTGATGAAAGTTTACTTTGTAAATATATTGTTATATTTCAGCATATGTTAATGTAAAAGTTTTATTTTGTACGAGTTTATTTCTATTATTGTTGTATGATATTAACAATTAACACCCTCTCTTGCTCCATCTTCCAAACTCTCACATTCTCGTATAAACACCAAAGCTCTAACACTCATCTTCACCACTCGGCTAAGAAAGCTTTGGCTAAGCCAACAAAATATCTGAATCCTTCATCTTCTAATTAAGATTAAAAAAAATGACATATGAACCATTATTAAAATTAAATAAGTAAGATGGACATATTAGGTTTAAAGTGAATAAATCTCATTGAGAAACAATTGTGTTGCTAAATCTTTTGTAATAAGAAATCATACAAATATACACGGGGGTGGACTTAGAAGCAGGCACTAAACTTAAAATTTCTAAAAGAATTTTTTGTATACATAATTTTTTCGATTTCCTAAATTTTGATTCTCAAACTCTCGAAATAATTAATAATTATGTATATATATAATCTCGCTCCCTTAGTTTCAATAATTGGGCCTGACCTTGACCGTAGATACGATTGAGAAATAATTTTATAGTTGAAATTCTTAAGAAAAACCCACTAATCGTTTGTAGATATGACAGTTGATAGCACTAGATTCCTCCACAACGAAGCTGCATGTCCATAAAAAAACTGAAGACGAAAAGGGATATATTCCAAAATTATTGATTGACCAAACCAACGAGTAAGATGGATTAAAATACAAGAAACATGTCAAATATATATAGTACACTTGCTTTAGAGTTTTGAAAAATTAAGCATGAAGCAAAAACCAGTTCATCATGATCCCTACAAAGAAAGCAGTTTCAGGACATGAAACGGTGTATGATGCTGGAGATTAGAGAATGATTGCTTAATTATAATCAGTTGTTTTATCCTGGTAAAGAACACCAGCTGGGTTGAACATTGTTTTATACGCATAGTCGATCGAATATATACAAGTGAAAGCTAACTGATCATCAATTATGTGATGGATGATGGAATTAACAAATGATTTATGATGGGCATGATCATCATGTTACTCTTTTTGTTTGCTGCTTGTGTTTTTTTGTTGATGTGGTCCTGATTTCTGACAATGTTCCAGTTAATAATGTTACTTAATTACTTGTACATGTTATTATTGGATCAATCGGTTAGTCCGCGTGCATTGCTGGATATGTTCGCTTTGTAATATCGATCTTTAATTTAGTTTGTTGGTTCCAATTGAATTAATTAAGGCATAAAGAAACAACCAGTGTAATTTATAAGTAACGCGTTAATCATAATTGTTGGTCAATAATTATGATGACATGAATCGCTGTTAACAGTAAACCGCTCGACTAGCAATGGAACTAGTATCTGGTATTGGGTTTAACAGTTTTCATGAAATGTGTACTAGGCTACTAGCTAGTTTTATAAAGTTCTGTCGTCTTTGTAGGCTAATACGGAGTAATACTAATAATTGACCGAATTAACGGTCGATATAATTTATCAATAATAATTGACCAAGAGTACTGATTACGATATAGTTGGAAAATCTATCTACTGCATATTAACCCACCGCGCGTCCTGCTACAATGGAACCGTTTTGACATTCTTTTATGTCGATTTTAACCGCAATTAGATATCTTATGCAATTAGTTATGCAATTTTAACAAGCATGGAGTTTTATAAGTAGATTAAATGGTGAGATTTGCTACCTCAAAGAAAAGAAACCAAAATTCACACATCAATTCCAGATATAGTGTTGGGAGTCTAACGGCTTTACACATTTTACAGATTAGTGGAAGCGTTGAGGAGGAAAATCGTGACCAACACAGTTACGTAGGGCCCCCCAAGTGTTACACCTCCCGTTCATAATAATCCCATGGTTGAGAGACAATATGTATATTTTGGTCTAGAATCGAAAGTGTCATGAAACTCTCTTTTATAACATTTTTGTGAATTCAAATGTAATACGATATGTTTTGAATGTCCGCCCTAACCTTTTTTTTTTAAACGGCAAATATTACACTATTTCTAAGTTTACACAAAACGTTACGTTACACCTATACCACCTTATGTCTCCTCCTAAACCCACCTTATCTCTCCGGCAAGGTTCGAACTCTTGCACCTCTAGCTCCTTCACCGCTCCGGCTCCATTCGATTACACCACCTTATAACTCCTAACGTAACTTTTAAAATGATGATGGCTTTTATGTAGTTAGACATTTATTCCTCTAGCAATAAGCCAATGATACAAGTAATTCACCTTATTAGAAAGAATTATATAGAACTTTCCACCCCAAATTTAAGTGAATTACGTTTATTTGCACCCGTTTAACCATTACAAATTATCACAATATTAGAAATTCAATGTTATATTATATGTTCTGATCATTGAAGCTCCGCTAGCTAGCTAGGAACATATCGACCTGCTAAGAATTTGGAATGTTCTAACTTATACTGCATGCACAGTTTTTGCAAATTAAGGGCAACACACTCTCGCAGAAAGAACTCATCCTCAAGCTTATTACAGAAATGGCGTATATGACTTGTTTAACATATTGAACCATATATAATAACACTCGTCTCTGCATGTATAATTAAAGAAAATTATTCACTCTGAAAAAATTGAAAGAATTAATTAAATAATCATCACTCTGTAATAATTCTCTATTTCATGTGTAGTATTTTTGTGTTTATAATAATTACTGTGTGAGTACATTAAGCAATGAAACTCGAGTGTTAATCAAACTCCTAAACACTTTCTCCCCGCAACTCTCAATCTCCACCATACAATCCTCCACATCATGCATTTTCTTGGGCAACATTTTGAAATCTTCATTCTTCAAGCCTTCCAACTTAATTTCCTGGAACTCTCGAATTGACCCCTCAACTACCAAACTTTTCGTTTTCCGCCCAAAACCCATAAACGTCGTCGTCCTCCTAAAAGCCAAAGAACCGGCCATCCCGCCAAAAACCGCATTTGAAACCAAAACGGTCACCTTAACGACGTCGTTCACAGCGTCGATTAGCTCAGCTTCATCATCAAACGACAATGAATTCAACTCGGATTTCCTCACCGAAGGCACGATGGAGACCAGCTTACCGATCTCCTTCCCTATCTTCCTCAAATTCTTACAATGGTAAGCGATTTTCGGTTCCTCTTTCCTCCTGACCGCGATTTGCGTGGCCGAATACTCCTCCTTCACACGTAGAACCATAGTCTGGAACATTCCATACACGTCTACGAAATGTAAAAACTCTTCTAGAAGCTTCTCGACTAGCGTAGAGTACTCACGGAGCGACTCGCGAGTCTGGGGAAGGAGAAGGAGGTCGTCGAGCGACTCATGGACGGACTTGAGCATTGTGAGCCCCTGGCAGAGGGAGCTCGAGGTTCGGGAGGCGGATTCGGAGACAGACCAGGCGAGTAAGTCGGAGATTTGGTCTTTGAGTTGGGAAATGGTGGGGTGAGAGCGGGTGGGGAGACTGGTGGATCTGACGTGGAGGGTCTTTTTCGGTTTCGGGGTTTTGTGGGAGGGAGGTTGGTCCGGGAAGGAGAGGGAGCGGCGGAAATTGGTTACCATTTTTGGTGTCATTGTTTGTTTTGTGGATTAAACTAGAGAGAGAGAGAGAGAGAGAGAGATAGAGAGATGTTATGTTGATTATGGTTGAATAATGTATGTTGTGTGAAGAAAGGAAGTTGGGTGAGTGGGTATTTATATTGAGGGTGGATTGGATTGATTAAGGCCAGTTGTGAGCTTTTTGGACACGGGATTAATTGGGAGCTAAGGGCTGGGCTAGGCTGGTAGACGAGTGAACGAGGCGGCTTGGAATGCATGGGCATGGCACACGAGGGGGTAAGGAGACCGGATCATATCCCAGCATTAATTACGGAGTTCTATGTATATTAACTGATGCAGGCAGCTCCATTACTCTATTATGCAACTGGTTGTTGTTGAGCTGGAATTAATTAATCAGAGCCACGGTAAACAAGAAAGATAGAGTTAGAGTAAATTACAATGTGGCCCCTTAAGTCTTGTTTCTTGACACTTTTGGCCCTCAACTTAATGAACTCTATACTTTTGGTTCTCTTTTCCGTATAATTCTCCGTATTAGGCTCTGTTCTCCTCGTCATTGATTATTTTAACTAGGGGTGGGCGCGGGTCGGGTTCGGGTGGAGTTCATGTTTTTTATCGGGTACCCGTCATGATCGGGTTTGGAATTTTAAGACCGTACCCGCCCCCACAAATGTACGGGTACCCGACAAGAGCGGGTTTACCCTCCCTCTAATCCTCTATTATTCATTTTCTCCATCTTTACTGTTTTACAAACTTATATACTATGGGAATTAGAATGATCAAAGAAATGACATAGAATTCTCTCGGGCAATATACCAATTGATTGGGATCTTGAACAATTTTGAATTTTGATTGATATCTGTAAGAGGAAATAAGAATCCATGGTTGCAATTAGCAAATGGAAATATGGATATACAATGATGTGCGAATAGATCATTGGTAGAGTGCAATGTAAAAACAAATTGGAAAAGTGAATCAATCTATAATCATTCATCAACATAACATTCTCACATAACATAACATACATGTATATTTATCTTTAAATTCAGAGTATTGTCAATTTGGGTACCCGTTCGGGTACACGGTGTTAAATATCAAGACCCGATACCCGACCCTTATACCCGTAAATTTTATCGGGTTTTTTTCCATCGGGTTTTAAAAATCTGAAAGTCACTACCCGTGAGGATAAAATTTTTCTTGGACATGAATCAGATGATGAATCGGGTGATGCTTCTTCCAGTGAGGACCTGACTGATAAATCTTTCAACGAGGACTGTATATATACTGGTCGCTTTTCTCACTAAAGGCGGGTGTCACATACGCTTTCTGCAGTTTCCTGGATGATTGTCCACGATGTATGGACACTAGAGAATGATTAATTATGGGGCTTTCCTCAAGTAGAATCCGGTCATCTGCCTTGCAAACATGCACTGGTTGTGAAGATCTCAATTGGGGTTGATTTTGTGAGGAAACCGATTCGTCCACAGTATATTAGTTCACCACTAAGTTCAGTTCATCCACCTTAGCATTAGTTTTCTTTGCAGCTAAAGGACCAAAAACACGGATGAAACGACACACGCGAACTCGAATGAGGACTGTATTTATTTTGTATAAAAGTAGAGGACGGTACCATATTTATCAAAAACCAAGATTAAGGGAAATGTGCAATTTACCCGATAGAGTTACGTTGGACATGATCTACGTGGGTTTACTTCATTTGGTCTTAACTAAAATTAACTACCTCCAGGCCAGCTAATATACTCACTTTGCAGAAACACTCTCACTAAAACAAAAACCAAAGTAAACAGCCTTTTGCTCGCCAAATTCAAGTATGTTAGTGGAGCATAATAAATTGATCGCTTTAACCATGCTCATATAATTTTTTTTTTAAACGGTGAAACAATTTTATTTATCATAGAATATAAGTAGTACTCAAAATAATTACAATCTTCAAATTCTTTATCTCAAACAAAGAACCGTTCCAAAAACCAAGAAGTCAAATTAACCCATAAATCTAATGGAACTATGCCAAAAGAATCGATGGCAAATTTAATAAGTTTAGATGAATTTATCTTATCTCTGTTCAAACGAAATAAAACATGTAATTGACTAAGTGAAATTCTAACAAAATTCATGTTTTATGAATATAACAAGAAAATTCATATCTGATATCTCCCTTATCCGGAGATGTGAAGCATTCATTCAATTAGCACTAATATTGTAATTGTTCCATTCCCATTAAATCTTTTCGTATTTTGTGTGTCCCGTTAGAAGATTCCTACACTTAAAAGAAAAATAATTATTATAGTTACACTTACCATTCTTATATATTTACTTTACAACTTTATCATTATAACAACAAAACTTTCCTCTTTAGTGGTAGGGTTGCTGGAGTAGCACATGAGAGGTTGAGGTTCAAACTCCGACAGAGTCATAAGATGGTATGGGTGTATTTAGAATTATAAGGTGATTTAGGATTAGTGTAGGAGTAGGAGAATAGTAGATTAGATTTGCCGTTAAAAAAAAAAACAATTATACAATAATATCCTACTGAGTATAATGTTTTCATTTTTTTATGTAAACAATACAATACTCACAATATTTTTCAATTTTTACTCAAATAATACTCTACTTACACTCATTTTCCCTAAAAAATATTCCAACACAAAAAAATGAAAAACTTCTCATAGAATAGAGATAGAATAGAGGGAATATCAATTTTTTATTTTGAAAAATCAATACTTTCATAATATTTGCTACTTTAATTAATCAGATAAGTCTGGAGTAGCACATGAGAGGTCGGGATTCGAATTATGACGGGGTAAAGTGAGTATTTGAAGTTATAATTAAGTTGGTAAAATAGTAAGATCATTCCTTATGGAGACTTTTTTGGGGCTGAATTGAGGCTTAAAGCCCCAATTAAGCCTAAAAATGTCTCCAATGGGGGCTATAAAGGGGCTACTAATTAGTAGCCCATGAAAATGGACATGGGCTACTAATTAGTATCCCCAATTTAAGCCCGAAATATGGGACCCACAAGGAAAAAATAACTACATTAGGAGGATTGATGTGGGTCCCACTAATAAAAAAGTTCAAATTAAACCCCCAAACCATTGGAGACTTCATTTGGAATGGGCTTTTTTGAGGATTATATGTTAAAATCCCCCTAATTAAGTCTAAACCATAAGGAATGCTCTAATATAGTACTTCCTCCGGAAACTTTATAGTTTCCCACTTTGTTTTGTTGATTTTTTTATGTTCGGTTTGACCTCAAATCAATCATAATTGATTACGAAAAATTAATTTTACAAGTTATATTATACAAATATAAGAAGTATTCTTTTATAATATAATTTTTAAAATTATTTTTTTCACAACGAGGTATGATTAATTTGAGGTCAAACCGGACATCGAAAAGTCAACAAAAATAAAGTGGGAAACTATTAAGTTTTCCGGAGGAAGTAGTAAAGTAGTTAGATTGTCGTTTAAAAAGATATTGATGAGTCTACACGCTACACTAATATATTGCTATAATTATACTATATTAGTATAGTCATGTGTTTTTTTTAGATTGTTTACGTTTCCTGTTTTGACAACTTTCTATCTCACAACTTTATTGGGGTCCTGCCACTAACTCAAACACTACACTCATCCTACCAACCTCCTAAAAAACCGTTCCAAAAGCAAACATAAACAATCTAAAAAAACAGATGAGTATTTTTTAAATGTTTTTACCATATAATTTAGGAGTACGTTATGATAAAAAAAAGAATTTAAAAAAATAAAATGAAAAACTTTAACCTGGTGTAAAAGAGTAAAAGAAGTCGTAATCGTGCATGATACGGTGTTAAACAGCCATTGGACAAATAAAAATGTGGTTGGTTGCAGTGGCACGTGACTGGACGTGTGGAAATACTGAAAGTGAAAGAGGAGAGGAGTTCACAGGTGTTTATGTTCGGTAGAGCCGAGACACACGTGTGGATGATTATCTGGCCCCGCTAATTAATGCTTTGGTTAAACGTGGTTTCCTTGTAATCTTGTTTCTGTGGTCTTTTTTTAGTCACTTAATGATGCCAGGTTCTCGATTAGTAACGTGACTAATTACTTTGAGAGTACTTGCCTTTGTTCTTTCCAATTACCAAGAATCAATATTACGTGGCGGCGTAATTACAGTTTGACGAGCCAACTGCCTTGAATATTCCATTATCGATTCAGGCACCTCGGTACCCATCATCCAACGAAAGACTGATATCCAACAACCTTAGTCTTTCTCCGGCACTTCATACTCAATCTGAGCCTTAAGTCTGTCACGTCATTATTCCACTCAATTTATACCCCAACACTCCATCAGTTACTCCTCTTCAACCCCTCTTTTTCTTTTCATTTTCTCATTTCTTTTAAAACTTCATTAATAACCTCATTTTTATTATTATTAATGAATTACAATTACATTATATCAATTTTAAAAATAACAATACTTTAAAATAAATACTATAATAAATACTATAACTGGAGTTTTTTTAAAAATTTTACTATTATTTTATTATTTTTTTAACCCGAACATATTACACTACGTACTCCTATTTTTCAGTTATTCTCTCTGGTTGGTTACCAGTTTATATCTCCATTTTGAAATTTAAATTCATGACCGTTCCTATACTACTTCACCACCACTTTACAATTCCCAACTAGCCCGACCTCTTGGCTAATTACTTGGAGCCATTTTCATTTTCAGTTACACCACATACATGAATCAAACCATTCTACCCGGCCTCTTGGCCAAAGATTTTAACTTCAGTATCAATTATAATGGAGCTTTTTATTCATATTGTATCCTATATTCACTACAATAAATCATATATTCACCAAAGGAAGTTGGGTTGGTTAATGGGAGATACATGGTTCGATCCCTAACAGATACATAATGCGGTTTAGGTGTGGAGATATAAGGAGGTATATGAATGTTGTGTAATGTTGACTGTTTCAAAAACTATCAAGACAATTTTATACCACTATTAATATAATGTTTTATACCATATTAATAGGTTTAATTGACTAGAATGAAGAAGTAATACTTATCTCTTTAATATATATGTAAAAACACATTTTTTTTACCATTTCAATATCCTTTTCCATCTCTCCGTCTCTTCACTCTTCAACCCTAGCTCCTCCTCAACAGTCGCCTCTCCATTTTCTCCTCTCCTGCTCCAATCTGGTGTTTTCTAACACCAGATCAGAGCAGATTTGTTGCCCCTTTCTCTTCGTTATTTAGGTTTCTCTCTTTTTTTGGTTTGATCTCATCTCTTCTTCATTACAACCTTGTTTCTCCTCTTCCATCCTGTCACCACCGTTTCAATGAAAGTATCAAGCAGATTGCTCGGGCCAAATTCAATGGCAGTTTCGATCTGTTGAGACTCCTTGGAGACCGGTAGCGGCCCTCAGCAGTGACATCTGCTTCTTCTCCAATTTTCGAGATGTCGTGTGTACTAGTCAATGGTAACGTTGCCCCCAATGGTTATGAGAAATCCTTCGTTGTTCCATAGGATGTGAAGATTTACCCATTTGCAGACGCGTTACGGGCATAGCACAAGATGGTTTGGGATTTTCAGTTTGGTTACGTAGTTTTGGTTGAGGTGACGAAGGTGTTTGAGACATGTGGTTGGATTGGTAAGTTGTTGTTCGGAGCTGGCTTTTACGCGCTCTGTTTCGATGTTGTAGTTGTGGTGAAGGTGACGACGGAGTTGGCTTTTAAGCATTTTTGTATGGGTGCTGGAAAGGTTTCTTGAGTGGTAATGGAGGGTTTGGGGTTGTTTCTCTATTGTTTGTTGTTGGTTTTATTAAGGTTTTGTTGCTAGTTGTTTTCCTTGCTCTGTGGTTTTTTTCGTTGGTGAGCATTACTCGTAGTTTTAACCGTGGTTGTGAAGTTGTCGGGTGTTTTCAAAAGGTTCAGGTGAAGAATGAAGTCTTAAGAAGTTCAGGTTCAATAGGTTTAGGTGGTGCAGGAGTTTTAGGTTGGGGTGATCCAGGTTCAGGCACAGTACCGTAGTGGAGGTTCAGGAGGTCAGTTTCCAGAGATCCAGGTTCAAGAGGTCCAAGAGGTTCAACAGGTCCATGAGGTTCAGGAGGTCCAGGTTTAGGTTCAATAGTTCTAGGTTCAGGAGGTTTCCTCGCCACTACGTGCTTCAGGTTAAGGATGTTCTAAGGTTCAAGAGGCTCTTCGTTTGTTGTTGGTTTAGGTTTTGGATGCAAAAACCGGTGTTAAACCACGGTTAAGCTGTTTGTTGGTTTTGTTCTCGTTGTATTTGTAGTTGTTCCGAGCATTTCTTATGCCCGTTGTGTTTTTATTAATAAAAAAAAATGGTTGTTTAAAAAAAAAAACTCTTTAATATATATGTATTATTTCTTAAACCACACTTAGTAACAATATAGGGAGTATTTACTTGTGTTTTAGGATACATTACGCACGTACGTAATTTTCATCAGGACGATTGCATATTAAATTTCAACTGTCTATGCTCAAGTTCTCAACACCGGGATATTTTATTTGATGATAATTACAACTAGTGTGAATATTCAAATGCTTCGATGAAGCTTTTTCATCGATATTTGTTGCTTTAACGCAGAAATCGAATACTTACATGATCCTATAGTAGCTGTAAAGGCAATAAACGAATCCACTTCAAGTTGCAGCAGAGATCTTAATTACTGACTTAATTCACAATAGTAGATTTGAAAATTTAACAAAAAGAGATGTACGTTTGCTCAGTATCAACTCTACTATAATTGCTTTCCGATCCTTGCTGGCGGCAGCTAGTTAATTTCAAGTATCAAGGAAGATATACAATATATACTCCTCTAGCTATCTTAATTTTCAGGAAGAATTAATCTCGAAATAATGTAGTACTATATAAATCAAATTAATTAACAATTCTGCTAGCTTCTTACACTAATTACTTGATGTTTCAGAATTTGATCATATCTGTATTCTGAATTTCTGAATTTTCATGATATCGCATGCACATGATGAAAAGATTTGCGAATCAGAATTGGACAATGAATTAAGGTTGCAATGCCTCCATCACGATCATTAATAATAATATAAATAATCATAATCATCTTATCGAATTGACTTTTGTTTGAAGTTATATGTACCATTACTACTATGTATTATTAGAAAATTATATTTTGGAAATTTGATATCTAAAACATAATAAGTTACATAACTACCATGCATGCACTGCTTAATTTGCTTTAATCCCTAAAACGTGTTGCAGTTACGTCTTAATCGTGCCAATACGCGTCAGGGATTGCTAGCTAGCTAGTTCAATGATATTAGTAGTATACATTTTTAGTTATTTTTTGGAAACGGTATATATTAATCATGCAGTTCAGTTAATTTGTTATCTTAATTACTTTTGTCATCGTGTTTATTAATACACGGTATAATAATTAACCAAAATAAGAATCTCTGATAATGATTTGCGAATATATACGATCTATAATTTCGAAACACACAAAGGTACTATGTACTTAAGTACTTCTATGACACTATTAGCTAGCCACGTCCATCATATCGAATCTCGTTATATTCCAATTTGTTAGTCATATTGTCAACTCTCACAAGTCAAACAACTATCGAGGTTTATATACATTATTAATTAATAAAAATTCTCTAGTTCTTATACTGTATCCACCAATGGTTTGGAACGAAGTTCCGGATTATGAACTCCCAGTTAAAATATGTCCTGACAAGTTTTCATCCGTCGAGTTCATCTTCAACCGTGTGTGAGCCGTTGGAGATGATTTAGCTCATCCCTGCCCACACACTGTTGGACCGGTGAACTGAAATAGAACCATTCTGTGATGAGCTCCATTTATTTCATTTAGCATTTTGTTCTATAATTTTTACTTTTATATTTATTTGTCTAAAGAGTAAAGTTTTAAAAGGATACAAAATGTTAAAAGAAAAGGTTGAATTTAAGAGTTGCTAATTTAAGTAGCGGAGGAGAAGGTGAAAAATAACTTATTATTTGGAGAGGAAAAAATAAAAACTAATTTAGAGAGGTGTTTCGAGCAAGTACTATAACAATAACTTTAAATGTAATGGTTAGTTTAGAGATGAGCTGCCCTTTCCAAATGGTGTGCCAAACAAGAATCTTAACCCATTTGTGTGCCTAGTTAGCATACATAATTAACTCTATAGTGTTCTAAATGTTTTGAGAAGTGTTAGCCAATGTATATGGGCCTCTAGTATTAGACAAACAAATACTCAAAATTACCACCACCATCTAAAGTAATATAATAATAGGATTGATTTACACACCAATATGTAAATTAATCTGGTGCGTACATGTATTATTATTTAATTAAAAAAATTAGAGTTTGAATATTATTGGCGTGATTTTTTCTCCATTATTTGTATTATTATTTTCTCCATTAATCTGGTGCTTGGTTCGAATCTTGTTGGCGTAATTTTTATATATTATTTGTATCATTATTTTAGTTGAAAAGTGTTGGGTTCGAATCTTATTGACGTAATTTTTATCTTTTTTATTTATTATCTTCTTATGTCTTTGTAACACTGTAGTAATAATTTTCCTCTACATTTGACTAAGAAAATTTGGTCAAGATGAACAGGGTCGTTCAGGTCCCTCACGTTAAGTCATAATTGCGGTCCACTGTCATTCTGAGTAATCCAATTGTGGAAACGGCCACTAAGCACATTACATTCTTGGCTCAGGGTCAAAATAGACGTACAAGTCCAAATTGAGCACCAGTCTCTCCATAACGATTCAGTTTCGACTAAAACTAGGGTAAAACTCATGCCGTCAGACTCCTTGATTCAGTTACGAGTCAGCCTCCAACTGATTCCTTGAAAAGTCATCCACAACTCGAGATAAGAGGAACGGCCGTCAAATCTCAGGATCACGTTCAACAGAGGTAAGACTCTTTTTAGATATCCTCTCTATATAAGAGAGGGCGACTGGAACGAAAAATGATCCAATGCTCATGTAATACCCAAATCGCTTAAAAGTGAGTGGAATAAAGGGTATATATGTTAGACCACCACTCTCACATGGTATGAGGCCTTTTGGGTGATTCTAAAAGCAAATCCGTGCGGGCTCAGGCCCAAAGTGGACAATATCATACTGTGGGGACGTGTGTGGGTCCGTCCAGGAGTAACCACGCCGGCCGTATTGGTCGGGTCGTTACAAATGGTATCAGAGCCTAGACCAACCCAAAGCCCGCACCGGGTGGACGGTTGGTAAAGGTTATTGTCAGTTTGTCACCTCCACCACTTAAGGCGCTCGACGAGGACGTCGAGGCTTTAAGGGGGGTAGTTTGTAATACCCCGCATCCCACATCGCTTAAGAGTGAGTGGAATAAAGGGTATATATGTTAGACCACCACTCTCACATGGTATGAGGCCTTTTGGGTGATTCCAAAATAAATCCGTGCGGGCTCAGGCCCAAAGCGGACAATATCATACTGTGGGGACGTGTGTGGGTCCGTCCAGGAGTAACCACGCCGACCGAATTGGTCGGGTCGTTACACTAACACACCTGTTCGTCCCACCACCTTCGAAGCTAACACAGGAAAAAGCAGAGAAGCTAAATATCCTCACAACTTTAACTATATCTATACAATAATCAAAAGAAAAGACAAAATCCACAAATAAAAAATTCATGGGTTCGAATCACATTTCCATCTCGCAACAGCCGACTGGATGGAGCTCATATCCCCCGTTAAGGTCTTCTAGCATCTATCTTTTAGTGCCAGTATCGTCCCTATGAAGTTCTCTTTCGTTTCTTAGCGGGGTAGCTTTATCAGCCAAGATGACATATATAATAGGGTAAAAGGTATGAAACAATAAGAAATGAAACTGACACTTTTTTTGAAAGCCTGTAAAATATCTGTGATCTGACTTTACTCAATGGATCTTGATGTTGCCTTAATCTAGCAGCAAAACAAGAAAATCAACAACAACAAAAACTGGTCTTTAATTTCATAGTCATTGGAAGTAGACACAATGCCAGGTTTACAACAAAGCATCACGATATTTACAAATGTATTGGCCAGGTATTTACAAAATCCTGAATCACAAATGCACAAACTCTCACTTATACTACCTATTGTCTCAATGTTTTGCAACTTTGCATCACAATCCTTACAAATACTGTCCAAGTTCACAATGTTGCACTTTGCATTCAGAACATATGATATCGCCACGAGAAGATAGTTTATTATCAAGATCCTTGACAACAGCAGGAGCAAGACCCTTACGATCTTTGACAACAACAACAGCAGGAGTAAGACCCTTATAACGATCCTTGACAACAACAACATCGGGACAAGACCTTTTGGTGAGCACTCTTCCTCAGCAGGGAAAACAGGTAAACCACCAGGTGGGGATGCCCAGAAGGGTGTCGACTTTGGTTCAAGCAAAGAAATGGGAAGCCAATATATATGGAAGTTGACCCCTCCAAGCTTTAGAAGATCACCTCCTCTATCTCAACCATGTTCAATCTGCCTACGGATTTTGAATTAAGCCAAAAACCCATTTTTTGGGGCAGAGAAGGTGCAAAACTTGGCGGTGATTGAGGGGGGAAATGACCCCCGGACTAAAAACTCCAGGCCCCCAAATTTGGTCACAAGTAGTCTACCATCCTCCACTGAAATCCAAAGCTTACTCACAACAAGAAAGCTCTTACTGATTATCTTACTAGCCTTGTCAAGTTCAGTTAGTACATCAAAGTAACTGTGGTAGGATGGGGCTCCAAGATATGAAATCATCCCCTCCTCATATGGGGTCATGCCTAACTCAAATATCTCAACTGAGTTTCCAAATAGACATTTTATAGACCAATTTAACTAATTAGTTTTACTCAAAAGGGAGCAATCAAATCTATTGCATTATTTAGTGATTGAATATGCATATGACATGAAGAGAGAAAAAAAGGAAAATATGTTGATTAGGGATCTGGAAAGTTCTCGCCTTGATTTTCGTTTTAAAATTGGAAAGAAACTAAAAATATCTCCCTAGTGACACCGAGTCAAAGTGCAAAGCAATCTTGATAAGACCAATTTAGTAATCCTGTATTTCAAACCGAGCGACTTGAAAGAGCCTACATGTTTTGTATTTACTTTTTATTGCGTCTATGTATTAACTCTTTTGGAATAGACGATGGAAGATTCTAGAGTAACAATTTCAGTCTTGTCTAATCTAGATACCAATGGAATGTAGTTCACATGGGAAGATTATATGCCATGACAAGACTGTATTGTATTGTCATTTTTTGATCAGGTGAGAAAAAAAAAACAAATAAAATCAGATGTTTATATAAGGATGATTGGTTTATAAGGATGATTTATTGAATAAAATAGGTGTTTTGGAATTTTGATTTTGTTGAAAAGTTGAGTCTTTTGGTTGAAAGTTAAAATTTTGGATCATGATTTTCGAAAGTGTGTTTGGTTTATTAAATTTTGATTTTAGTAGGGATGATGTATGAATATTATGATTTTGAGTTATGATTGATGTAAGAAATTGTGATTTTGGTATAGTAGTGAATTTTTTATTTTGGGCTCAAAATGAAATGTCAAAGCCAAATACATGAGTTTGAGGCGAGTTTGAAAGCAAGTTCGCCCTAATACTAACTAGTCATCCTACCGAACTTGTTGCTAAATGTGTAAGAAGAGATCTTTTAGTGATAGAAATACTGTAAAGAATGATTGAATGCTTGTATTGCTTGATAATCAAATGAAATTACAAAAGTCATAAATATACAAGTGCATGTCCTCAATGGACGGTGGAGATCGATCTAATCTAACAGTAGACCTTCCGGATAGATCTTCTACTTTAATCTTATCCTAAAAGTTTTGTAATATAATAAAATATACAAGAACATTGTATAAACTTATTTACATGATAGCCTTCCTTGGACATGTATTCCGCAAAACCGACCATCCGTGATATTGTCCCCACCTAAGTCACCATCCTTGGCTTGACCTTAAATTGATACTCGTTGATCTTATGCCTGACTTGTCAAAGATATTCCTCATGCTCCCGCCTACTCTCGGCATCGAGAAGTACCTCCATCGAACGAAGTACTCGGAATATGGTGGAACACCTCTCCGATGGATCATTGTGTGGGATATGATCTCTTCAACATCTTTGTCAAATATTCAAATGATATCACGACCATGTACTGCTGTTAGTTCCCGACTCATTTGTCCCCTGCTTGGGTCCTATTTTCTTCTTGTCTTCTGGTAGTGACATGGAACGGGTTCGTAGGCTTAAGAGACGAGGCCTTTGAAGAGAAGCAAGGAGGCCATGTCATTTTGTCTTATCCCATTCTACATTTCATATCCCAATTCCACACATCTACTACTTCAAACCTTTTTATTTTTGCCGCCCACTGGCCACTAGCTTACCACCGCCATGGATGCCATTGTTGATGCTTTGCACAAGCCTTCATTGGAGATTCGTGATGCCACAATCAAACACGTACAGTGAAGAAATTCAATATCTTGACCGTGAATCTCAAGCCATCACTCGTGAATGTACTGAGTCCCTCACTCGCGAGAATTAGGCCCTTATGCGCGTCAATTGGGAATCAACCCAAGCCACCAACGATCTCGTCCATGAGATCCATGACGGTATTCTCCGCGAACTCAACTCTAAGTCTCTAATGTAGCCACCAAGTCGCCAACTTAGAAAAATATGATAGTTAAATTAGCCCGCCCTAGGATCATGTTTAACTTGTGTCCAAAACTGAACCTACAATTAACATGTATGCTCAACATCCGACGGCCGACGCCGACAGGTAAGCTCTCTCTGAGTCTCCTCCCATCCTTTGTAGAGTTGTAATCCTTGTTTCATTATTGAAATCATTTTTAAAGTTGGTATAGAACGTTCAAGTCGATTATGCGTGAATAATCATCTTTTGTTGCGCGCGGACTGAGGATTCTTTACACGTTTCAAATCGAGCTATAAGTAGGGATGGCAATGGGCCGGGCTTTCAAAGGCCCGTCTACCCCGGGAAACCTAGCATTAAGCCCAACCCTGGTCCATGGCCCGGGCTTGGGCATATAGGACCAAGCCCGGGCCTGTCATGGGCCGGGCCTTAAGTTTTTAAATTTTTATTTTTTCTTCCGTTTATTTAGTAATAACAATGTTTTTTCTAATAATTTTTATGTATTAATATAAAATTAACTAATAAATTATATAAATATACTAAAAATATAGTATATAAAATGATTGTACATCACTTGAAAATTTTATAAGTATAGAACAGTATTCTAGACGTATAAAATACAACATCATTTAATATTACAAGTGTATATAAATTTAATAGTTATAAATATATTACAAGATGTTAGGCCCGTGCCCATGAGCCTAACAATAAGCCCAAGCCGAGTCCATAGGCTGCTCATGGCAGGGCCTGGGCCCGGTATACCGGGCCGAGTGATTTTATGTGAATTTTTTGTCTGTTTCTCAATTTTTTTAATTTTATCGAATTTTAGAATTTTATGTGAATTTCTTGTCCGTTTCTCAATTTTTTAAATTTTATCGAATTTTAGAATTTTATGTGAATTCTTGTCCGTTTCCTTGGTTTTAATAAGAATCTTCTTTCTCCTTTTTTTTTATGTGTTTATTTAGGCCTTTCTCATTCATTTAAAAAAATCATTTTTATTTTTATCTTACGATTTTTAAATTTGTCAGTCTTTTTTCTTTTTAAATTGTGCATGTTCAATCTTTTTTTAACTATCGATGTGGCGTGCTTTAATGCTTGTAAATCTTATCCACATTAATTTAAAGTTAAACTTATGCGTATTAATATAAAATATTATTTTGATATTTGACTGTATATCTGTAGTTAGAAACATATAAAAATAAATGTTTTTATTTTTATTTTTGTAGATTACTATATTGCATGTATAATGTTTTTAAAAAATTTCTTAAAAAAATCATATATGTAATTTAACCCACCTGGATTTTACTTCTGGCTTCGCCACTGCATGTATATAACTGTCATGAAACTCGAGAACTCCGTATCAAAATTTACCCAAAACCCCACCACCAAATAATTTTTACAGGTTGATTGCCTCCATATTTACTTTAATAGTCGGTTCACTCAAATTTTTTAAGACAGGTACAATTTTGACCGTGTATAGTCCAAAAACAAGCCTTTTAGATGCTATAAAATGATGATAACTCAACATATATAATTTATTAATTTAGTATCAATTCGAAAATATTTTGTCAATGTTAAATTAAATATGAATATCATCCCAAATATTTTGTCATTATTAAATTTAAATATGAATATCATCCCGTATCAATTTTCTCATTAATTTTAACGGATTTTTATAATTCCACGTGGCATAATTTGCGGTGGACACGTCCGTGCGAATATAACACGTGTAATAAGCCCTATGACGATGTCAAATTAATTTGAAAGAAGAAGAAGCTCTACTATAATAGTACTACTAAGTACTAACTAAAATGGATGAATATGCATAGCTGATCAGTTATCGAAAAAATTAAATCAATGGATGAAGAGAAGAAGCAAGGAAGAGAAGCAACTGGCGAACATAAACAGCAGCAGTCTACTATATCGCCGATGAAACCGGTCCAGAGAGAAGCTTATGGCGGTGGCTTATATGCATACGAGGAGGGCCAGCAGCAGAAAACAAAGCCACCAGCCAGCGCCACCCAGAGCGCAGATGGACCGGAACAAGCCACCATCAAGCCCAAAAATCAACCGCCTCCCTCCACTGGCGATCGTGACCTTGACATTACCGGCCAATCTTACATTCAGTAACTTTCGCAATATATGGCATAATATATATATATTTCGTAGACTCATACTAAAATATCTAGCTTGCTCTATTTGTAATTTCACTTATTTCAATATATAGTATACTTAGTCCCTCAGGTTTTCATTTATGATATAAGTTTTTCATTTATTTTGTTAAATTCGTTTGATTTCGAATTAATTTTAAAAGAAATAATCTTTGAATTCATATTATAAAATGACAGTTTTATATTTTTTATAATATAATTTTTTCATTTTCGATTAAGATTAATTTGGAGACTAAAAAATTCTAACAAACCATGTGAAACTTATAAGAAGAAAAACTACATGTTCTTCACTTTGTATTTCATGTGTATGGCCGGAGTATGGTACTAAAAATACAGAAAATTACATAAAAGAACCACTCTAGAGCACCTAATTGCTAAAACAACCACTTTAAAAAACATCTTACAAAAAAGGCCATTCTATTTTTTATGGTGTCCTAAAATACAAGTAGTCTTACAAAAAAGGCCATTTTATTTTTATGGTGCCCTAAAATACAAGTAGTCTTACAAAAAAGACCATTCTATTTTTATGGTGCCCTAAAATACAAGTAGTCTTACAAAGAAGGCCATTCTATTTTTTGGTGCCCTTGAATCTAATGAAACTAGTTTGCCGTTGAAACTAGCATTTGTGTTGCCGAAACTAATTAAACTAGCATCAATCTAATGAACTAACATTTTGTGTGGCACTCGTGATGCCGAAACTAATGAAACTAGCATTCGTGTTTGCCGAAACTAATAAAATTAGCACTTGTATTGAAACTAGCATTTTGTTGCTGAAACTAGCTTTAATTGTTGCTGAAACTAGCACTTATGATGCTGAAACTTAATGAAACTAGCATTTTGTCGTTGAAACTAGAAGTTGTGATGCTGACAATAACGCAAGTAGCTTTTTGACTTGCCAAAATTAATGAAACTAGCATTTTTTTTTGCCGAAACTGACATTTTTTTGCTGAAACTAGCACTCATGATGTTGAAACTAATAAAATTAACTTTTTGTTGTTGAAAACTAATAGTTGTGATGTTGAAACTAATGAAACTAGTATTTTTATTGATGAAACTAGCAATTATGATAGTGAAATTAATGAAAGTAGTATTTTTGTTGATGAAACTAGCACTTATGATGGTGAAATTAATGAAACTAGCAATTATGATGGTGAAACTAATGAAACTAGCATTTTTGTTGATGAAACTAGTATTTGTGTTGTTGAAACTAATAAAACTAACATTTTTGTAGTTGCATTAATAAAACTAACAATGGAGTGATGATGTAACTAGCATTTTTGTTAATGAAACTAGCATCAAACTATTGAAACTAACACTTGTAATGTTGAAAACTAATGAAACTAGCATTTTGTCGTTGAAACTAGCAGTTGTGATGCTGAAACTAATGAAACTAGCATTTGTGTTGATGAAACTAGCTTTTTTGTTGCTGAAACCAACAATTATGATGCTCAAATTATTGAAACTAGCATTTATTATGCTGAAAACTAATGAAACTAGCATTTTTGCTGTTGAAACTAGCACTTGTGATGCTGAAACTAATGAAACTAGCATTTGTGCTGATGAAACTAGCTTTTTTGTTGCGGAAACCAGCACTTATAATGTTCAAACTATTGAAAATATCATTTTTGTTGTTGAAACTAATGAATTTTTTTTTGTATGATGTTGAAACTAGCATTAACAGTTAGTTTCATATAGTTTCAGCTAGTTTATGAAACTAGCTTTTTGTCTGAAACTAGTTTATGAAACTAGATTTTATGTGTTGAAACTAATATGAAACTAGCATTTGTGTTGCTGAAACTAGCACACGTGATGCTAACACTAATGAAACTAGCATTTTGTGTTGATGAAACTAGCACTTGTGATGCTGAAACTAGCATTTGCGTTGCCGAAACTAATGAAACTAACATTTATGTTGCTGAAACTAGCATTTTGTTGCTGAAACTAATAAAACTAGCACTTGTATTGAAACTAGCATTTTGTTGCTGAAACTAGCTTTAATTGTTGCTGAAACTAGCACTGAAACTAGCAGAAAATGGAATGAAACTAGCAAGAAATGAAATGAAACTAGCAGAAATGGAATGAAACTAGGCGAAATCAAATGATCAACCACCGAAACTAGCATAGAACAAATGATCATGGACCGAAACTAGTCGAAATCAAAGTTTCAAGCACCGAAACTAGCATAGAACAAACGATCATGGACCGAAACTAGGTGAAATGGAAGTATCATGCACCGAAACTAGTCGAAATGAAAGGTTCGAGCACCGAAACTAGGCGAAATGAAAGTATCAAGCACCGAAACTAGCCGAAATCAAATTAACAACCGCTGAAACTATTTCGGAGTAGGTCGGATTTGGGGTCGGAATTATATGGGAAACGGGCGGATACTGGTTATGGTGGGAATAATAATAATAATAGTAATAATATTAGTGTTGGTGGATATGGTGGGAATGATGATGGTGGTTATGAGATTACTAGTAATGAAGGGGTTTATGCTTACAAAGGCAGCACTGAGCCGTATGGAGCTAGCGAGCATTTGGTAATTGACTTATTAAGATTGCTTTTTTTGTAATTAATGTTGGTTATTGATTTATTTATGTATTTTTCCCCTAAAAATATTCGGAAATTTACACAAACAAACACGTATACCTACGTTCATAATTATATGTACGTAGTTTCAATAGTTTTCAATTCATAAATTATAATAAATAATTAGGTGTTTATTATATAGAAAATTTGGGGTAGCAGACACACCCAGTCAGATGATGAACAGTGCATATTTCACCATATTAACTTAAAAAATTAATGCTAAATGATCCAAAAACAAGCATCAGTTCAATTCAAATGCGTACAAACAATAAATAATTCAGATTGTGAATGGGAATGACTTTTACAAACAATATTATAATTCAGATTCTGAATGGGAATGAGTTTCAATAAATAACTGTCTACAATCTCTTACCAGCAGCGTAACTTAAATCTCATGATACATGTGAAATAACAAAGTAGCAAAATTGACTAGTTTAAACTGACTAAGATCTCATCGTGTATGAGCACCCGCATGGAATACTGAAACCCATAGACTTGGAATTCTTTTTCCTCCTTCGTGTGCAAAGAAATAGATGTCAATTGCCCATTACATTGTTCATCCAATATATCACCTGGTGGTAGGCCGTATAGGGGTTCATCTATTATGAAAATATCATTCTTCCAAGGCAAGAAGTCCGAAGTAGTTGGCTTTGGACTTATTACAACCGTTTTGGTCCACGACTCCTTGATGTCGTATTCCTTCATCACCCACACGTCAATAGTTTCTCCCCCATAATACGAAATAAGAAGGCCAAGACACTCATGCAGGACAATGGGCGTCAATATGGTGGCAATGTCAAGTTTACATAAAGAATCAGGTAACTCCAACTGTCTGAAAACCTCAGAGTCCATATCCAATGAAAGTAGCATCATCCTGCAGTTAACATCTGAAAATGTGCGTCCAAGCCAGTGACAAGCACCGTTGACAAAGACTACATCTTTAATAAACTGAAAAGTAGGAATGAGTGGAGCATCATCAATTTGCTTCCAGGAGTCGGTTTTTGAGCTGTATACATGGACCATGATGGCAGAGGGTATGTAAGACCAACAATTCTGGCCCCAACGATGCCTTCCATCAAAAACATTATGCATGACAACAAACTTGAAATCATGACCACAAGAAGTAACGCCAAAGCCAACAGCTTTCAATAGTCCCATAGGACGACGACAGGAGGAGGACGAGGAAAAAGGTGGGAGAATCTTGAACTCACGCAATGCTGGATTGCACAAGATAAATTTCTTGGCATACATGATGAAGACAATGCCATTGCAGGAGCCAATAAGATTTACATTCCCAGGAATAGTGTCACATTGGGCTATATCTTTAAGAAAGGTTATTGATAAGGAATCTAGGACAAGTGTTCGAGGGGAATCTAAGTTGTGAAAGGAGAACAAGTCGTCCTTATTAGGATCAAACTCTGGGGGAGGCAAGAGACGCCTGACGAGCAACATGGTAGCTTTACTCCCCTGTTTGCGGCGGTGATTGTGTAGAAAAGCTCGAGTTTTGAAGAGAGCTGACCAATGCTTGGTGACGCACTTGAACCGAACTAGTGATTTGACAGGCAACCACTCCAAAATCTCAATCACCAAATCATCAGGCAATAACAAATTCAAATCATTCTTCTTCATATGTGACTCAGACAAAAAAAACGACGACGTTTCATCACACCGTCTCCTAAACCACCACCACCACGGTAGCACCTTTCTTTCTCCATCGGAAATAATAATAATAAATAACAATTGAACAATTAACTATACTCGGAATCGGATCGATTTGCTGCTGTGAAAGCTATGAATAATCAAAAGCCAAGAGCCTTTCCCTTATGCCAGGAAACTAACAATCGAATCAAATTGAAAGATTTAAAACCAACCTAACCTGTCCGAAGAATGACCCTCAGCTCCGATCCCACCACACACCGGTCATCAGGTACCTGAATCGATAAACTTCTGTTTTCTCCTACGTACCGATCGACTTCAGAGCCTATTCACCACAAACAGAGAAAAAGTCAATGTATATATACGTACATATGTACATATATGGAGTATATATATTTCTTACATATGTACATATGGAGTGTATATATATATATACACACATTGACTTCAGAGGAAAAGTCAATGTATATATACGTACATTTCTCACTCCATTCCTAATTTATCTTAAATACCTTTTCCTTTTTTTATATTAGTAGGATTTTCCATCCCTAATCCTTTCCTTTTCTAAACATACCCTTTTAATTAATATTGAAACAATATTCTTTAGAATTTTAAAACAATATACAGTACGTAAGTACTATGGGAGATGATACTCTCCAAAAAAATACTCAAGAAAATTCAATAAGAAAAACACAACTTTCATTGAAAACTGAACTCCCAACTAAGATCCAAAATCCAATTCCACTTCCAAAACCCTGTCAAAACACTAGGATAATATTTTCAATCGAGTTTGATGCAGCGTGGTGAAATCTCGAGTTGATGATGCTCATTCTATTGTCCAAATGTGTGTGCGCGCTCTGTATATATAGTGTATACGACATCAATCACTGATGTCATCCTAAAAATGCTATACTTTTATGATAGAAAAAAAAAAAATCAAGAAAAATTCTCTACAATCTGTTCTCTTAGCATGACTCTCTTTGCACCCTACAGTCACCTTGGCTTCAAGCCCAGTCTGCAAATATCAGCAGGCTGCGGCCCATCCCACACGGCAGTTCGTTTCCGCAATCTATCAAATCCATCAACACACTGATCCATGGTCAAGGCCCAAGTGTTCTTTCTCGCAGCGGCTAACCTCTTCCCGGCCACCTTATCGAATAACTTCTCCCAGCCATCCTCCCACTCCCCGTGTGCGTCGCAAAGTTCTAATGTGTTATTGGCCCACTCAGTCCAGCTCCATCCTTTGTATAGCACATTCATAATAGGCCCAACACAGGATCCACTACACACCGGCTTACAAGGCCTGCATTTAGCACCGCTAAGTGGGCCTCGACTGGATAGTGCGGCCACAGGCACTCCGAATCGGCTTGGAGGGTAGCCATATTTTCGATCCGATACGACGCAGAACGGTAAGCGTCTGGTGACGTATGTGACATTTTGGGTCGTGAACTGGGCCTTGAAAGCGGATTCCGAGTTGAGCTGTGTCAGCTTGGCTGCGTCGAGTTGAGGAATCAAGGAGAGTCTCGAGAGCGCAACAACTGAGGTGTTGTAGTCGCCTACTCCAAACCTATCGTTTAGGCCATTGTAAGATGAACCAGGTGGTACCAAGTACTTGCCCGGAACAAAGTCTTCCGGGGATAATGAGCTGGACCAGTATCCATCAACCCGACTGCGAATGATCCAGTCGTAAGTAAAGTTATTCTGTTGCTGATATGAATTTATCATGGTTAGGCATCCCTCTACCAGGTTAAAGTATTGCAACAAGCCCTGCAAAATAAGAGAAGGATTGATCAACAAAATGACTAATGTACCCTCAGGCAGATCACTAGTGATCAAAACATGTGTGATTAAAGAATGTCTGACTAATGTACCCTTAGGCAGATCACTAATGGCTAATGCACATGACATGGCTGACCTTGATCATTCAGATTTCAGTCCAATGAGATCAAGTATTAATGATATTATCATTTAATAAGATTAATACTAAATCATCAGACACCTACAACAATGTCTGATTAAAGAACACTAACATTAAGCATCCAGCGAATATTCGAGTTGTTACAACTACCAAAACGTACGGATTGAAATTCTTTATGTTACCTAACAGTAATTTCACCTTAGTGAGCAACCTGCAGCTGCAGCTATCACAAAATGTAGAAGAGGATTTCTCTTCTTCTTTTTCTTTTTTTTTTTTTAAAATATAATTTGTGATTTTCACGCATTGAATAAGAAGGGCAGATAAACTGTAAACTGGTTCCAATAACCAATAGAGTAAGTAAGAATGTAAGATTAACAAGAAACTTAATGCAGTTGGACCACAGCAGCTAAACTATAAAATTATGCAAAATTTATAGATTTCGATTTTCATGTAAAAGCAAAAGCTTTGCCAGCCAAAAAGTGCTTATAAATAAGCATGCCTCACCTATTTAATCACCTAACATGGAATGAGTGTGCCTTTCAAATTATGACACTGGCTGGCAAAAATGGAAAAATCATAACCCAATCTATCAGTTTATTAGGAACTCACAATTAATGCAAGCTGAATCAAATAAGTCCTGCCGCAGAAAAGGCCAAAGAAACATGTAACTGGAAGACGGCAATTGCACCAATGCGAAAAGAAAATCTATCGGACATCAAGTAGAAGCCAAAAGTGCATGAACCAACTAGAAACAAGGCATGCATCTGAAGAGGATACATCACACAAATAGAACTTCAAAATTATTCCTGCCGGTATGTTGGTTCATTATTGTTGACGTATTCTCCAAGAAAGAAACAAAAGGCTTTCAAGAACTAATTTGCATGACACACCTAAATCCAACGAGTTAAATTTCCTAAACATTGTTAGCCAATAAATTTGCTACTATATTCGATCAAGAAAAGAGAAAAACTAGTTAAGGATATATTAATTGAAGCTTGGAATGGAAATTTAGGATAATTGCTTCTGTAAAGAGTATACAGTTACTATATTTGCTCAAATATTTATTGATTATCCAAGACTTTTGGCTAGTTTTCTTTACTTTTAGACAGGGGAACTGAGTTGTTAAGGCAAGTAACCTGTCATCTATCAACAATCAAAAACCTACAATCCTATTCCTATCTGCAGGCCATAGATAACAAGTGATGATTAATACTGAGTTACCCAATTAATTAACCATTAATGAAGACCTAAAGTATGGCTGGAAAAATTCAAAGACTACAAGTACAACCATGTGGAATAAGTCTAACCTAATGCAACTAGAGGAAGACAATAAACTTCAACCCAATGTGTCAAAGTCTAAAAACCATGATGTAAATATTAGAAATTTGAAACCAAAACTGAGTAATCATTAATCAACACTAAAACATTACACTACTTCATCCTATGACATCATGTGCAATTTCAACAAATGCTGCTTAGAAAATAGGAGGAAAACTTCATTTTCTCCATTAAAGAACGAAAGAAACGAGAACCGTTCAACGACTGGTTAACTAACTAACCACCAGACACAGACAAACATACCTAAAACATGAACTTCTCCAATGTCTTCAAAGGAAAGAAAGACAAACACTTGAACCTCCCAGAATAACAATTAATGCAATTTTCTGCTTTTCCATTGCAAAAGTTGGTGAGCAATACAATCAATTAAACTAACCATTAACCAACATACTCTAGGTGGTATGCGTTTACTTTTGGAACGGTATTTTTTTATGAGGGTTGTACGAGTTTGATAATAAAAATTTGCCAAAGTAATACGTAAACAATCTAAAAAAACGAGTATTCAAAAAAGGCAACCTAACATTACCCTGTTTTCAAATAAACAGCAATACACCGAAATTGTATTTCCATAACTAAGGACTTAAATTGAAAGATCACCAACACAAAATTAATATAATTAATCAAACATAATAAGAGTACTAGTTAGTACCTGTACACCATTGGGCGAGTTGCTAGCGGTGAGAACACGCGCGGCCGCATCAGTAACCGGAATCTGCTTTGGTTCAAATATCTTAACCGCCGCAATTCTAGGCGCGTCATTCAGCAACACATACTTGTAAGCATTTGAGTCCAATGGGCTATGAACAAAGAGATCCGAATTATTGTAAACGTTGAGAATCCTGTCGATAATGGAGGGCCCAGTTAGCTCGAACCTCCGTGCCCCGCCCACCATACAGACCGCTATTCTGGCCTTTTGAAGATTCTCTGGTGGTGGTGGGTCTGAATTGGTGGCGGCGTCATCATGGGTTTGTAATATGGAGTTGAGATGGGCAAAATTGGAAACGTATGAGATTAATGATGCAGGGGTTGTGGAGGAAGAGATGGAGACGTAGGTGATGAGGGTGACCGACGTGAGGAGGAGGAGGAGGATCCGGTAGTCGAGATCCACGACCCGTTTTGGGAAATGGGTCAGGATCTTTGATGACGGATTGTTGTTATTATTGTTGTTGTTGTTCATCTTGCATTGGAATCAAATATTAAGTGTCAATCATGAAGGGCATGATCTGTCTGGGTTTTATAGGTTTTTGTGTGGATTTATGAGCTATAGTGAGGGGCATATAATATAAGTACAATGATAATGATGAGGTTACAACTAATTACAACAAGGTGGGAACAAAAGTTGTACGGATTTTTCAATGGTTTTTTTTTTAAATTTGGATTGGAATGGAATGGAAACGGTTTTTGGTTGGTTTGGTTTCAGGAATTTGTTTGGAGATTTTATATGAGAATTGTTGGGAGTAGTAGCATTATGCAGAAGGTTGGAATTTGTGTGGCTTCTTTTTGCAAAAGGAAAAAGGTTGAGTTTTGGTAGCTTTATTCTTAAATGATGAAAAGGAGGGTGAATATTTTTGTTTTGTGAACAAGAAGATGAATGGACGAGATGAAAGGGACGTGCTACGTGTTGGCATTTTATGTTAGTACCTGTCATAGATCTATCATGGATATTTTAAGTTTGATTTGTTCAACAGTAAAATGGAAGTTTATTTATGAATTTAGAATTCAAGTTTTCAAACTTTCTACGTAAAAGATGTCCACGTTAAAGAATTTTATAAACATTTGACGCTAGCATGTACTCCATTTATTAGACGTTAGTAACTTGATCACTGTGACATTCTCTAATAGAGAGATGAGATTTACACATGGAGTCCACTATCTATATTAGAGGGTGTTGCGGTGGTTAAATTAGACCCGACCAAATAGAACCGAGAATTGAGAACCGGACTGTATTGACGGTTTTGGTTTTAGAACCGTAATCGTTCCGTCTTGAACGGTTACGGTTACAGATCCATCATTTATGGAACCGTGAGGAACCGGACGGTTTCATGGTTCTAGGAACCGTAGGTTCAAGAACCGTGGAGCCGACTGGATACATGGTTAATTAGAGTTGTTAGACTCTATTAATTAGAGTTTAAATATCCTAACTTTACACAAATTAGTGTAAGTGATTAGATATAATTAGTATAATAATAATAAAAAAAGTATGAATAATAAGAAGATGTAATTACTAGGAGGAATTAGAGTTAAATTGTAACAACTATAATTAATCTCAGTAATTAAAGTTAGTACTCTTATTAGAGGAACAACTATAATTATATTAGAGTCTCTAAGGTAATTAGGGATGTTATTCTATTAACTAGAGTGAGAAAACTCTAATCACAACATCTGAAAAGAAAAACGAAAAAAGAAAAAGAAATTTTTTTATCCAAGAACCGGGAACGGTCAATTTTAGAACCATAACCGTCGGTTCAGGAACCGTGAACCTAACCGTCAATTACGGTTACGGTGGTTCTTCATATATTCATATATGGTGAAATGGAACCAGAAACCGCCGGTTCCATGAAACAGTCCATGCTAGGTTAAACCCCTAACATCTATAAAATGGATGTATTATCTGTGTCCCATTTTAAATTATTCATTTCTTAGTTAACAGTGTTCGACTTTATTCACAAATTGATCTTAAATTACAATGGTAAATTTTTAGCTAAATTATATCATGAGAATGTAGATTTTAAATTTTCATTATATATATAATCATTATTATAATTTACGAGTAATTTATAAATAAGTTGAATACGATTGATAAAATAAAAGAAGTTAAAATTGATAAAATATGGTGGTACAGAGAGATTACGATCAATCATTCTACCTACCACCCATTGTTGTAGTATACATCTAACTTTTACTTCCTCCGTTTCATTAAGAACTTCCTAAGGTAACTATTCATCGCGACCTTTGATCACGCGTAACTTTTAAATTAAACTGTATCAATATAAATTAAAATTTGATTATGCAAATATACTCTATTTAATTGCATAATATAATTTTATTATATTTTTCTTTACTGTAATTTAGGACTTATACATGGTCAAAGGTCGAGATGAATATTCCCCTTAGAAAGTTATTAATGAAATGGAGGTAGTAATAATTAATTATCCTAACGTTTGAGTATAAGGTAACTAATGTTTAAACTAACCGAAGTTCTTGGCATGAGGGGGGACGCGGACTATTTGGGACTTAAAAGGTTAGGTGCAGAAAAATTAATGAATTGTGACATATCAAGTCAACTTAACATATTAAATATATGCATCAAGTTGCATTTCAAGAGTTGAGATAAGTATAGAAATAATAAGAAAATAAGCTTATATTAGTTGCACGTTTAATTGGTTGAGACTTGCGAGTGCCACAAATATAATAAACCCTTTCCGGAATATACTCAAAAATGAAAATGGAGTCTGTCTTGGATGATTCAGGATATTGAGATCTGTGGGATGGTATTGTTGTTGCACATGTGCTGGCAAAATTTTATTTTTTATTCCTATCTCGCCAATTTAGGTACTCCAAATGTCATCGTTCAATTTAGTACTTCACAATAACACGATATCCAATTTAGTTACTACGGTCAACTGATTGGTCAAACCGGAAAACACAATTTTGACTTTAAAAAATAAAATGAAAATTAAATTGAGGACACTTGGCGTGATTCTATTGGTTCTCGTTCATTTTTTCGTTTAAAATTTTTTAATTATGTTTTAAAATTGTAAAAAAATATTAAAAAATATAAAATCATTTTAAAATTATTAATAAATATTAAAAAAATTTAAAAAATATTCTAAAAAAATATTTTAATAAAAAATAAAAAATAATATTAATATATAAAAAATGGGGAAAAAAAAACAAAATTCGAAAAAGAAAATAAAAAAATTGCAATTTTGTTTTTTTAAATTTAGAAAAATTACTAGAATACTTTTTTTTTTAAAACAAACTATATTTTTAATTTACCGAGTGTTGAAAATCTCAATTTCTCTTAAAATTTTACAAACTACACAAAGATAAAATATACAAGAAAAAGAATAACAATCACTAACTTCATTACATATTACTGCCAATGGTACACAAAGAAGAAGTTTAACATGCCAAAAGTCGAATTTTTTTTTTGAAACGGCAAAAGAAATTCAGTAATTGTAAAGAGAGCATAAGAAATATTAAATGTTTGCTTACAAAAAACTAATAAATCTAGAACAAGTCGGACCCAAAAAGTGGTCAAACGTGGTGATACAACACCAAACTCTACCTAATCAAAGTTTGGGACAAGGACAAAACAGTATAAAGGCGCTAATAAAGCTAAACAACCAGAAGGATCAATAAGGCTAGCCAACAAGTCCTTGCAATGAGCTTTCAAAACTTGACCGATATTTTTTTCCCTTTTTATATATTGAATATTTTAAAAAAATTAAATATTTTTATTTAAAATAATTTTTAAATATTTTTTCATTTTTTTTTCATTTTTTTAATATTTATTAATAATTTTAAAATATATTTATATTGTTTGATATTTTTTACAATTTTAAAACACAATAAAAAGTTTTTAAAACAAAAAATAAGTTAGAACCAATAGAAACACGCCACGTGTCCTGAATTTATTTCCATTTTTTTAAAGTCAAAATTGTGTTTTTCGATTTGACCATCGAAAATTTAACCGGAGTACCTAAATTGGACATGGTGTTATTGTGGAGTACCTAAATTGAACGGTGACATTTTGGAGTAACTAAATTGGCGAGGTACCATTCAGTTCAGGAGTACCAAAAATAAAATTTTGCCCATATGTGCACAAATGAAGGCACAAGTGAAGGGGTAGCAAAGGACAAAGTCTGAAGGCATAAGTGAAGGGGTAGCAAAGGACAAAGTCTCATATCTCATGTGACTTGTATGAAATCCATGTTACTTTATTTGGGAATGAAAAGATTGGCATGATGAGAATATTTAATTGAAAATAAAATAAAACTATACCAGTGTCAATCAACTTTGCTGTATATACTTCTGTAGAATGGGAGACTAGAGTACAACAATAACTAGACAAGTGCTGGAATTATTATACACCTTTCAGTTTTCACCAACAAAAAGTAAAAAAATAAAGAAAATGTCGAAGGCGCAGTAGACCTCTCGCGGAGGCTAACTCGTGAAAGAAATAGAAAAAAAAAAATATTTGCAAAAAGTCTAAATTCACCAAATTAAGTGAATTTATACTGCTAAACAAACTTGAAGTCAAGTTAGAATATGTTTGACACTCTATGAACAACTCAAGGCGAACTAGCCCTATAGGGTAAATGAATGTTTCGATTGATTTGATGAGGTAGAATATATTTGACACTCTATGAACAACCCAAGACGAACTAGCCCCACAAAAGTACGGTAAAAACGATATGCGCCTATCTCGCCCGACTCCAAGTGCCTGAACAGGAGAGGAGGTAGGACAAATGACATAATCATATACCCATGTCCCCTTGCCTTGCCTTGGCCATGAGTGACAACACGAGGCTGGGCCTCGCACCCTGGCTCTATCCAAGCCCAATTGAGAACAAACATGACGATTTGAGATACCCATGGCACACTGCCGACCTGCTCGGGACCCACTAAAGTGACACTCTCCGACAGTGCCCAAGTCCCCCCACCCCGACCTATGGGGCCGAGACCTAGAGTATTGGGTCGTCCGGGCCTCCAGGCAACTAAGAGTGCAATTAATATCCAGATGCACTTTGGTAAAGTCTAATTGGGGCTGTGACAGTTGAAAAAGTCCAGAGAAACAGCAATTCCACCGAATGCAAGAAACATTGGGCATCAGACGCATCTCACACACATAAGCCATGAACCAACTAGAAACTAGACATGCAAAAGGTTTTCAGAATTAAAAATTGTTTTTAAGATGTAACCTGTTTATAGGTTCCTTGTAAAGATATTGTAAACCAAAAAAAAAGGTAAAAGGCCTTCAATTTCAAAAACTTATTATATCAAGAACAGAATAAATCAGGCATGCCTAAGGCTTAAACGCGGGCAGATCACACGCAGTTTAGTCACTTCAACTACTTGTAATCAAACTACGAAGCACTCAATCCAATTACAAGAATACAAGTAGTCCTGCTGCTAATGTCAAGACCGACCAAACTAATCAACCGATAACTATAAATTACTGTGCGTACTCCGTTTCTGATAAGCACCGAGTAGCTAACAGCCTAACACAACCAATCAATACTGATCAAATAAATAATTAATCTAACTGACATGCTTTCATTCAAGCAAAAATCTGGAGGGGAACGATCAGAATCATCATATTTCCTATATATAAGGAACCTAAACTGGTAAAGAAATAGAAAAACATGTGAATTACTCAATAAAAGCAGAAGCAATTAATAAAAGTAAAACGGGGGGGGGGGGGGGGGGGGGGGGGCGCGGGGGGAGTTTCAGCACGAAACAGAAGCTGCTAAAGGCTTGAGGATCATTATGTCACATCGCCCTACTAATTCCTTTTAAGAAGATATACAGGACAGCCCAATGATTAGAGAACCAAAACTAAACCAAATATCCTTGAGCAAAGCGCTAAATAATATCTGGAATGATATCCAAAGAATGAATATAATCAACAATCAACTGAGCAACATTCTGTTACACGGAGACTACTTGCTGATTATAAATAAAGAAAATTAAAGGAGTGACTCAGGTGGCTCTTCTGACGGTGGCCCTGACTCAGGTGGTTCTTTTGATGGTGGTCCTGACTCAGGTCGCTTTTCCGGTAGTGGGGTGGATGATCCAAAATCAAGAATGGGAAAGACTCCAGGAGGTCTTTCTCGAGGTTGAATTGATAGTAGCTGTATAGAATCACCGACAACATCCGCCCATCCGTAATGTGGATCCGCCCTTCAATTAGATATTAAAATTGTGAATATGTAAGTTAATGCCAAAAATGTTATCAAATAATGCAGTTAAATTCAGCAAGATAGGTTCTACTTACTCATAGTATGTCTCCTCATCTACAACAATATCCCAGCTTTCTCCTGTTGTACTTTTCCCATACTTGTGCACTTTCCTGTCATAGAAAGAAGGATCATCAAATTATACTTCAAGAAATAACACGGTAAATTTTTCATTGGATTCCAAACTAGAAGACAGTTTGATTCACAGATATCAGGTAATACGTGTTGCACTGGAAAAATTGTCAACCAACAAACAGCATTTGATTCAATCATATATCACCTACCCATTTCCGAAGTGCTCCTCTCCCCATGTCCTTGACCATCCTGATTTTTTCCAAGAAAATTAATGATTAGTTGCATACCTTACAGATGATGCTATGTCGCATCTGAGTAGACCTATCAATTTTAGAGAAATACTGGTTCGTTGTTTTGCAATAATACAATGATCAAAGAAGTCTAAGTAACAAATCATCCATTTTGGATGATAAATCACCAATTTACAGGGTGTCTCAGCTAACCAACTAAACTACAAAAGCCGATATACAAAATCAGCAGTTACAATGGAATTGAAATGAAAAACCTATGACCGAAGCTAGAACGCATATATAGTTGGCATAGTTCAGCATTCTTCACGTGGTCCTCTTGGTGTTACCAAGTCATTAAAAAAATCAAGTTCTTCTGACATGGCAAACTTAAAAAGTTGAGAATTTGATATGGTTGAGCATATGGAAGACCTAAGCAAAATGGTATTTATTTAGATTGTATATTGTCCTACAACATAGAACTGATTTCTTACTTTCACCACCCGGAGATACATGCCATGTCTCTCCTTGGCGAGAACCAATGCCAGCAAAGAACTTTTCTTCCCACTTGTCTCCCCATTTGGTTCCAAGTTCAGTTTCAGCCCATTTATCAGTCCTGAGATAGTAACAGAAACCGTCATCCATGGATTAAAATCTCTGTTTTGTGATATGTTTCAAAATTCTTGTAAAAATGAATCGTTTCAGGAATACATTACTGAGTGTTTCAGAATTAAACTTGCAAAGTTAACTCAGGAAAAAGTTTAGAAAGTCTCTAGATTACATGTTCATATCATCTCGATGAGCTTAAAAACCAAGACATTTCACGATTTTTCAATCTTTTTCGCCAAGATTTAAACCATGTTGTTATCAGGGTAAAGTAGGTCTCAGATTACAGCACATGTTTAAAGTCGGTAACCAAAATGAACTTTCCTACAGAGTTCCCAGCAATGATGCTGTCATGCTGCTATGGATAACTAGGCAATTAATTTTGCATGAGAATTCTAACTTTTGGTGCAAACTATAAAGAGGGTACCCACTACAAAGACACAGAACCTGAAGATGGAGAAACAAGGGAAATACCATTTTAGGACTGAGCCTCTTCCGTCATAATGCTCTCCCCACTTCTCCCACCAAGATTGTTCATTCAATCTGCCGTACTTGTGTGCTCCTTTCTCGGTCCAGCCTTTGGCATCGTATTTTTCCCACCTGAAAGAAAGAAAAGTTTAAGCCAAGAACAGAAGCAACTTTTGTTGTTTATAAACACACAGGATCTATGCTTACCAGTTTTCATACCACCCAGCATTTTCTGTGCCCGACTTTGCTTGTTTCTGCGCACTACGTTCTATCCTAGCCAGATTACTGCAGTTGCAAGTAAATTTGTAAATATAACTATGCTGCCTGACATTGTACTGTAACAAGCTAAAACGTTCACAGTTTCTACAGGCAAAATGAGTTCAAAGCAAAGACCTCCATTCATCTTGGTGAAGAACTTCTCGCCATGTTTCCCACCAAGAATCTCCTTCAGCATTTCTTCCTGATTTTTCAACACCTGCAGCAAGTGGAGGATTCAGAGAAGACCAATCACAAAAAACTGAGCATACCACCTGCATAGGATCCATAAAAAGAGTGCATGGAAAAGAAAGATATGAAAGCCTAAAAGGAGGACTGAGTTGGTACCTAGCTCTTTGTATCCAGTCCAATCACTTTTCTCCCACCACTGTCAAGGAGATCAACAAATCCAATTAAATGTATCCACCTGGGATGATACTTATACAGGTTATAAAAACAAATCAATATAATTCAGTACTCCAATCAATATACAATTGTGAGCAAGAAAGACTTTAGACGTAGCATTCTCAGTCAATCCTATAAATTGGCAACTTATGTAGAAAAGGAGTTCCTCAAAGTGCTCACATCGCAGTAAAGAAATAAAGGAAAAAAAAGTGACTGCCAATAAATGTTCAGTTGAAGTAAAAACAGCAGATGTATATCTGCGTATTATCACCAATATCTAAAAGCCACTTTTAAGAAATTTTTCTACCCAAAGTAACAGATTAGTCTTATCACTCCTCTGGCTTAACCTTTAGATTCTAAACAGAAGCAGGCAAGAAAAAACAGTCATGGAGTGTCAAAGAAGCCAATCAATAAAAAAATTAAATAAAAAAAAAAAAGAGGACAAAGCGCTTTTAGCTGCCTTCGTTACTAAAAACCTAACTCAACCCTAATTCTAGCAGCAATAGGAATATCTAGGAGACATGTCCAAATTAAAATAATTACCTAATAAGTCGACCAATAGTAAAAGATGAAATAATTTCCCCTCCCAACCAATAAGATTGACACATTTTATTAGATGGATGCATTTCAACATGACTTACAGACACCAATAGGAATCAAATGATATGACAGAAAACATGGGACTTTTATTATCTACTATATATGGTATATCAACACACACACAGAAATGAACCTGGCATTTAGGTTTGTGTTTGGTAGCCTCTTGCTACTGTTTTTGGCACATTTTGGGGGAATAATGTTGTGTTTGGTAGGTTTTTTGGTTGCCCGCTTCAGTGTTTCCAGGCAGAGATGTGTGTGGCTCATATTTTAGCAATGTGGAATGGGATTTATAAATCTGGTACTAAATCATTCCACCTCTGGAACTGGAATGAAATCATTCAAGTTTTGTGTCCAAAGTCCAGCTCAGATGTTAACATGACTTGCTATTATTGCACTTCCTCATTTTAACCCCAACTAGGGAAACATAAATACTTCCAAAAGCCCCAAAAATTTCATTTCCCCTCCAACTCTTGCCTTCCGAACGAGAAATGCATGCACAACATTGGATAAATAGCAAAATCAACACGTGTTGACACCTGAGATGTACTTTGGACACAAAAGTTGGATGATTTCACTCCATCACAAGAGGCAGAATGACTTCCTACCAGATTTCTAAATCCCTTTCCACATGGCTCAAATATGAGCCACACATGTCCCTGCCCGGAAAAATTGAAGCAGGCAGCAAAGCAGCCAAAAAAACCTACCAAACGGTCCAGACACAACATCATTTCCCCCAAAATGTGCCAAAAACGATAGCAATAGGCTACCAAGCAGCTCCTTAAAGGGATATTTATCTTTTAAAGGTGAAGATGGGCTCTCATGGCATGCATACCCCCTGTGATTGTCCCATTTCTTAACCCTATTCTTCTATAACTCTGAGGACGGACACTGAACAAAAGTAGCAACATATATAAAACTTTGAAGAAAAAAGATTCTGTTTATCTTTATCTCAATGTAATCTACCTTTATAAGAGTTTCACCTGAATAATTAACTGAGGCTTCATTGTCTAAGAAGTACATATTTCAGGTGAATTATCTTTGAGTGTATCATTTCACATATCTGTATCTGTCATACAATGGATACGTTTCAGCTTAGCATAACGATTGTTGAGAAATCAAACAAAAAGAATAGATTGTTATGAGTTGCTTATCTTTCAAATGTCTCTACCTGACTGACATTAACTTCAGTATCACAGGACTGAGATTAACATAGAATGGGCACTAACAATAATCTTAACCCTTAGATGGTGATGAATAATTGAATATAATGATTAACTAATTTCATGAATAATGGAAAAGAGTACTGAACAGGCAAGACGATAGCAACTTTGTTCCTTGGTCAACATTACACATAATGCACACATAATCAAATTGGCAAGCCTTGTCAAAATAATTATTTAAAAAAATAATAATAGGTATATACCGTTTCTTTCCACTCCGATGTGCTATCATTAGTCTGACCTCCCATTCTTGCCCATCTACAACGGTAACCATTATCTCCAACATCTTCACCACTTTCACGGTACCATGTACTACCATCCTCATTGGTGCCAGATTCATTTGAAGCTTCACTTAACAAACTGATTCCCCAATCTTTCTCATTTGCAATCCCGGTATCTACGGAGTAGAACACAACAAGCGGTTATAGCTCTTATATTTCAGATATCTTATGCATCACAGTGACCAAAATGCATCACCTCGTTTAGGGGGAGAGTCTCGGGACTGTGGGCCTGTGTTTCTAGGGGTGCATCTTGAAAAGAACTTTTCCGGTTTAGAAACAAATCTTGACCTGCAAATCATACACAGAACTGTTAAGCCGTTCAATCATCATCATGCTGTCCAATACGTTTAATTCTGTTTTCATAATATAATCTCTGAATGAAGACAATAGTTGCTTCGCAAGATGCACTTCCTCTATAATTAATTGACTGCTAACCATTTTACATTTCTTCATGTAGAGGTATATTCATCTCAAGTAAGAAACTACACATATCTAAGCAACATCAGCAACTCTTTGGTAGCTTACAAATGAAGCCTTAATACTATCATGTGTGTTCCCCTTTTCTAAAGTCACTGGAACAAAAATTGCCATGTAAAAACCTGAATCCTCATATTAACATCAGGAAGAAATAAAATCACCATCATCTTCTTTACTTACATGTCTAGTAAAAATGCTTACGTTTCTCGGCTAAATTCAGAGTCTGATGATAATGAAAAATCCAGAGCAATTTCACATCGTAGGTGTCTCAATTCCCCAATAGGGACACTATTACACTATTTAACAATCAATTCCATTCGGAGCAGATGAAAACGACGGCAATTTCCAACAAACTATTACATTCACACTCATAAAATTAAAATTAAACAAAAAACAAATAAGAAAAAAAAAAAAAAAAACTCACTGAGAAGCGAAGGGCAAGGAAGGTCCACGATAATTGGGGTTCATCTCGTCGCATTTCTCGGCGCTCTCGGAAGAGCAAATGGTGAGGCGGCGGTGGGTCTTCCTGCGAGTGTCGAGAATGACCGGCGCATTGTCACGGACGAGGTCAGGTCTGGACAATAACCTAACGGTGAAGGGGGTGGTGAAACCCCGAGCTGCCGCCATTGGCGCGTATTTATTTATTGTTATTAACGAAATGAAATGGCTAGACGAACGCCATATGGAAGATGCGGAAAACCCTAGGTAAGCTATACTACTACTGGAGAGGATAATTTAGGGGTTTAGGTGAAGGAGAGAAGAGAGAATGTGTTAGCGTTGCAGAAGCAGCAGCACTGTGATTTAGCGGGTAGGTAGGTGAGTGAGTGAGTGTGTTGAACGAGGCGAGTAAAACCAGGAGAAGAAGGAACGAACAACACACTGGTTTTGATCCAACTGTGACCAACAATCTATATTGCTCCAAAATGTACTTCACTAGTATAATAATAACACTATATTCTTCTTCTTCTTCTATTTCAGTACCAAGTACATACCATGGAATTATAAAATATAAATTACTAGTACAGTATTATTTAGGAGTATACACACACATATATATATATAAACAAAAAGTTACTCCCTCGGTTTTAAAAATTGACTATGATATAGATATAAAAGTTCAATTCATTTCAATTCTATTTATATTAACTAATAATAAAAAGTTAAAGGATTAAATATATGGGGCATTAAAATAATATTGGATGAGAGGTGGGATTTGTTATGTTATGTATGGCTTATGATATGGAGTCAGTGTCATATGATATGGTGATATGGTGCTGTGGAAGGCAGCAAATTACAGGTGATAAATAATTTAATTTAAAAAATTAAAGAAAGGCACACACACGTGACCTCAACTCGCCTCGCAATGGCTGCCGCATTGGCTGAATTTATCTACCCACTAGATTTGCGGCACGTCATATGTGTTGACCCCACTCATTGTGGAGGTAGTAATAAAATTGTGTGTCACCGAAATTCCACATTTTATAGTCTATGTTTAGTCAACTTTTTACCTTTTGTGGAGTCACTTATCAGCTAACTCCGCGAATTAATTGAAAAAAATAAAACACTTTAGTAAAATGAACACCGAACTCTCCAAATTGGATTGAACGGAAGATATATCCAGGACTAGGACCAGCAAGCTGGCCCAAAATTTAATGAGCTGTGTTGGCTAAGTTGCGTTGTGTTGTCTGCTCAACCAAATCCTGCATTAATTTAAGGATCGGTGATCAATGAATGAAAGGAGATGTTGTGGGTATGAACTCCGACAAATACATAAGGAATTAACAAAATGTTTAGATGTTTAGATCTATGCCTGTCAATTTAGACTTTTAGGTGAGGTATGGATTTGGTGTGGTAGGCTTCCCATTTATTTACCACCCACCTATTTACACCCATTTACAAATGAATATAAATAGGTAGGTTGTAAATGGGTGAGGTAAACCTCATAACCCATTTATAATATTTTTTTCCATCTTCTTTGTGTCTAACTGATGATGAAGCTGAAAAGATAAATCACTTAGAGTCACTGGGGTTATTCAGAATTATAATTCTGTCTTTATATTGAAAAAAGAAGATGACTTTGTTATCAAAGCTTTTCAATACCGCAAATGTTTCTTCATCTGGGATTTTGCTTCTTTGCTCTCTCAGGTCTCCATCTTTGATCTCCATTACTATTCTATTTTTTTTCCAACAACAGGCCACACAGCACAACAACATTTTCCTATTGTTTAAAGTCAAATACTGTCTTTGGCATATTATCAAACACTTGGAGTGCCTCTAACAAAACACAATTCTCCAACACAAATTTGCACAAAGATGCAAAGAATTTGAGCGAGATAGAGAGAAGAGGATGTAAGATGAGATAGAAAGCGAGCGAGCGAGTTGTTTCTCAGAAGAAGAAAGCTTACGTTTTCTTTTTTTTTCCCTTCCCGTAAACTAAGGCCTATTAGTTGCCTAAATACCTATTAATAAAAACTATTATACTTAGGGTGTAAATAGGTATCATTCATTTAGACCCATATATTAAATGGATGGGTTTAGATAGGCTTTTTCTATTTAGGTTTAGGTAGTTAAATGGGTTTTGACCTATTATGACAGGCCTATTTAGATCTAACATCATTTTAAAGGCAGGCACCAAACCCATCCATAATACATGCATCCCACTTCGATTATTATGAGCGCATAAAATAGAGTCAATTGCATATGGCACCCATGTTAGTGATTTTAAGTACATCTAGCCCCTCCTTAGTCTGGAGTTTGCATTCACTACCCTTGTTAGATGATATTAATTACATTTGAATCGACGAACTTGACTCTTCGCGAACTTATTTATTGAAAGTAGTTTTTTACCCTTAGTCAACTATCACATTTTTGGGTTGACCAAACAATTTGAACTTCTGTTTATTACATTTTTAACCCAAATATTTTTATTTTTACAAAATTAACACAATATATTTGAAAACGAATCCACATTACAATATTTCAAGATGGTCTAAAAAAATTATTTAAAAACAAACCCCTACAAAAAATATATTTCAATATAAGTCCAAAATTATTTAAACAAAAAAAAAAAAAATTAGATCGGAGCTGATTTGGAGCTGCAAACAGCTCCGAATCGGAGTTGCAGTTTTATCCGGTACCGGAGATCGGAGATGAAGGAGACCGGAGATTGGAGATGAAGAAGATGATGAAAAAAAAAAGTAAAAAAAGAAGAAATGAAATGGAGTTAAGGCCGCGTTTGGTTCTCAAGCAATTAATAATGTCTTATTCCTTTGTCAACAAAAAAATGGGGCGTGGACCTAGATGTAATTTTGTGACTAAGATAGATGCAAAGTGAGGTCCATAAAATAAAATGTACACTAATCTTTGTTCTCTTTGTCTATAGATCGAACTAAATTGAATGTATTTGTACTTTAAGAAACAATTAAACATTAAATTTATTTGTATTATAAAAAACAACTAAACACATTTAAACTGAACTAGTTCAATTAAACTGATATAAATTTAATGAGTTTTGAGAAAGGAAAAAAAGAAAAAAAGAATCTAAGTAAATTACACTTCCAACTGGGACATGGTTTGAACCATTGGTGTTCTGTAACTAATTTCAAATATCTCAATCTGTTTTACTTAGTTATCTTGACACAAACTACTGTAATGTAATAGTATAAATTATTAATGTCAATATATATTGCTCACCCATTAACAATATTAAAAGAAGATATGCTTTTTTTTAAAAAAATTTACTTAATTATTTTTTAAGGTTTTGGGCAGCCACGGGACAAGGCGGGTCGTTAGGGTTTTTCTCGGGAGACATTGTTTTTTTCGTGAAAAATATAAATAAGTTCAATTCAAATCAGTTTAGTTCGGGAAAATCGTTCGAACATAGGCATAGCAATACTACAATACAAGAAGATCGGACTAGAAAATATCGGATTAGAAAATGAGAAAAAAAATTAGGCGGTGAGGATGACAATATGACAAGGAAAACTGAAGCGAGAGCGGAGAGGAAAGCTAGTATATATTTTTAACATAATACCAACAAAGTCCGATAATAGAAAAAAAAAGTGTATGCGGATCTAGTAAGCAAAGAGTACGGTGAAGATCGCGAGCCATGCAATCCGTGCAAATTGGTGGTTCTCCGCGCTCCGAGTGGTGGTGCCGCCCATGGGCCACCTAACTCCAAATGTCCCACAGAAACAGATTCTGATCATCTTTTCTGTGACGTGACATGATGTGATGACTAAGCAACTTACATGGATAAGTTGCAAATATAGTAAATGACGTGTTGTTCTTGGTCTGAAAGCATGACACATGGCAATGGATCAAACAATGAACTGTGAAGCCGTGAACACATATGGGATCAAATGATCTCTGCCAAGAGACTAGGAAACCAAGACGACATCATAACAAGTCATCAATATCATCTGATTCTGGGGTCTATTTTACTTACGCAGTAGGAAGAAAAGAAGCATTTGGATAAGATTTGTGGTTAATGTCCATTTTCAATATCTTATCCATTTCATTTCACCAACATATCTACTTTTGTTCCTCAACCTTGGCTACTTTAATTTTTTCTTCGTGTTAGTTGTGATGGACATGTTTTGGCTCCTTCACCACAACACAGAGGAATTGAGCCACACAAGTAGTCATTTGGTAGACCTTAAATCTAAGCCACCAACATCAAAACAATCTCATCATTCATTTCCAATATCCATATTCCCTTATGTGGCAGATTTTGCAAATAGATTTTGTTCCTCCTCACAAAACAAATGTGCATCCGGAAAGACAGTGATGTTTTTCTTTTCAACATACAAGGAACTAGGATAATATGTGAAATATACTATCCAAATAATGGAGCATTGGAGCCTTGCTCACTATTTTTGTTCCTTTTCGTTTTCAAAATAAATATTCGACCCGAAAACAGAATGTGATTAGTTGACTAGTAAAGAAGATTAATAGGAAATGAAAAAACGTATATTCGGGATCGCTTAGTAGTTCAAGCTACAGCATGCTAGGTTGAGAACACATCGCATATTGAATTAGCATACTGGAGTATGAAATATGAACTATGAAGCATGCTTGAACTAGAGTATGTTGGATTGAGATTTGAGATGCTAACACACTACTTCAATTTAGATTATGTGATGTATGATCATTTAGTATGAAAAATAGTACTATCAAGTATCATTTGCAGCACAGGTTTTTAAAATCTTCATAGATTAGATCTATGCAACAGTTTTTCACCTGGAAGTAATAGAAGTACAATGCATACATTTTGCACGAATATATTCAGACCAAACCTTGATAAATTGAATGCAATACATTTTGTTCCATGAGCTCCAAGTTCATGATAGCCAATTCAACTTGAAAAAAATCCAAGATGTAAAACTACCTAATGTACATGCCAGAGTAGCTGAAATATAAAGAATAAGTTTCACCAGAAGGAAATTCAAGTGTAGCATAATGGTCCTACCAAATGCGACCACCCAGATACATGGAATACATTCTTCAGTTAGTCCGGAACTTCATGGTGATGTGATTAGACGTCTCTGCTAGATATGGTCACCAAAATATGCACGCAAGTATCTGAAATCGGAACAAAATGTCAAAGCAGAGAATAACTAACACCATCAGAATATGACTGAAGCTGGGTTCAGAAAGAGCACCCGTACGTTCTTCTGTTTCATTTTCTTGAAAGATGAGGTTTAATTGATTCCACAACCACCTGCACGTGGATAATGAAGAAATGACTTATAATACAAACACTATGAAGGGACTGAAATTGGCATATTTCTGTGTCAATAGTTGCATATTAGACGTAGCAGGAACATGATAAGTAAATGTTATGGATGCAGTGGAGAGAGAATATATTAATGCACGTCCATGATGGCATGAGCGAGGAATCTTACCCTCCCATCATAAGACAATGATGCAAACATCGTTGGCTCTCGAGAACTCCAAGTAAGACCTACATCAAGGTGAACACAATCAAACTTTTGCAATACCGACTACAGCTGCAAGGGAGACAGAGATGTTGCATCAGAATTACCATAAACACTGTCATCATAATCGCTGTATGAATTGAGCAGTGGCTCCCCCTTTCGAATTTGTGCTTGTACAGGTCTGCAGTTACATGAATGTAGTTTCTATCAGTATTAAACATTGACATTACAGAACCATGTGATAACTATCTAGAAGGATGCAAAACCTGTCCGATGGATTATCATCCGTGCTTGGGGATGCCCACCACAGATTCACCGCCGAGTCTGTCCCTGCACTCTATAAAAGCTTCACGTCATCAGCAAATATTGATCCAAAAAAAAAAAAAACCACTAGAGCTTTTAAGGTTATACATCCATGATTCAAAGTACTATGAGAGTTTTATTTTTGTCATCAACTGAGCGGAAGCAGTAGAAATGTCTTTACTACTGTCTCGACAAAATGTGAAGATCTTGTAGAGAGAGGGAGAGGAGATGGATTGAAAGAGTACCAGAATAAGTCCATCATACTCAGGATTGCATTTCACAGTCCATGTCCTAACAAGATTAACTGTGTGTGTCAGTGGTGAAATAATCAGGCTTAATAGCAAAACTATTAAATCCGACATGATGCGTACAATAACTTAACGCAATTAATATCCACAAATGATGTGCAAAACGGATTATCACAAAGTAAAATAAAATGGTAATCCAAAGATGCAGAACCATGAAACTAAGGAACACAATAAAAAGAAAACATCTTTTGTCCCCTGTGTATGCATAAAAACAGCCACTCAACATAACAACTGAGGAACATTACCAGTGTGAATGCCCTGGAAGTTCAATTACCGGATACTTCAGCTTTCTAAGGTCCCATACATGTATGCCAGACTCATCTTCAGCAGTTACCTGAGAAATGACCATAATAAGGTCACTAAGTACATATAAAACATAGAAAATTTAAAAGGTATGAAAATGCCAAAATCTATATTAGGCCAAGGTAGAGGCTGTTCTATCTAACATGCTATAACTGGTACACTAGTTGATTCAGAAAGAGTAGTTGAGCATGCTTGTTGTTTATACTTCTCTTCAATAGTGACTCAGCAATAGAAAATTCAAACCAGGAGCTTACAAATAGAAAAAGAAGAAAATAGTAGAACCATACAAGTAATTGAATATATTAGTACTAGCTTTATTAACAATGCATGTTGATCTAGGATTTCAAGTTTAGAAATGACTCAATGAGCAAGTGAAACTAGTAAAGCCATACTTACAAGTGTGTACCTCCTTTTTATGTTATAATCTACATTACGCACATGAGCCTGCTCAATTGAATCAGTCTTCCTGCAAGCACGTAAATTATGGTTTTATGCTCGTACTTGAATTGACCATATCATTCTATAGATAAATAATAAGCAAAATGAAAACTGACTGACTGGTAAACATTTCACGAGTATGTATGGCAAGGTGGTAAGATATGCTCTCTTGCAACCTCTACTCTAATCAAAAGATAACTAAGGCTTCTGAAAAAACTTGCATAGACCGGGTAGGATTTTGTTGACATAAACAGGGTTCAACATCTGATTTTATTACTCAAAAGCAATTCGAACAGACTCTCCCAATTATAAGAGAAGCTCTACTGAGACTGAATGGTTGGCTAAAAGATTTACTAAATGAATTCATGAGTAATAATGCTTTTTTTTCCTTGCAATTATTGGTTAACAAGTAATACCAGATGACTAAGATTACAAAGTTGGCTCAAATAAAAATGTTCATACTTCATCGTCCTCAGATCCCAAAGTTGAACTGACGATTCACTTGTTAAACACACACTGTTGAAATCATGAGGATCCCATGCTCCCCCCGTTAATGAGTGAAGCATGCCAGCTGATTCTTTTGATTGCACCTATGTGTACAAGAACAGGATAAGAATTAACCTCAGCAATAACAAACGCCAAGAGATTTTGATATTAAATTCATGACATGCTGATCACATAAGGATGGAACATGACAACTTATACATAAGAAATAATGTGACAATAGTTCACTTCTACAAAAAGTCAATAGCATAACAGAGTAAAATATTATGCAAAGATTCATACAGTTTGCGTCTTTGGAAATATTTTTGAGACACCATCTCATTGTGAAAAGAATCATCATTATAAAAGAGTGAGCATATACTTAAAGCACTATCCTCTTCCAACTTTCACGATAAATTAAAACTGTATGACATAAAACTCCAACAGGTTCAGAGACAAGGAATAGTACAAGGGTAGTGACAGAATACAAATTCAGTGAATTGTAAGGTGCATCCATTTTTATGTTTGTATTGAAGAAATGTAATCAGGAGGAAGCAAGCTAGTGATTCCTTTGTGACCTTACCTGAGCAGCCTTCTTTGAAGTATCTAAACCCCAAAAGAATAAATTTTGCTCGTCAATACTAATCAACTTGTCATGCCGTCCTGTAGGCCACCATAGTACACTACAAAGAGCAGGAACTATTGTTCAATATGCAAGCAAACCACTATTAATTTACAAAGGAAACAACTTCACTTGAATTAAAAACTGCTTCTCCTGGTAAAATTATGACAATATTGATCTTAACAATGCTAAGTGAAGTCACCTATTTTCCAAACAATAGCGAACTCCCTGTCTGATGATAGGACTGTATAGAGAAACTTCCCCTTATTTCAGTTCGTTATTTTTTTATTGGATAAAAATGATTTCTAGTAGTATAGTCTCTTCAGTTCCAGAAGTTGGGTTATATTTAACGAAGTAATGCAGAAAACAATTGTGCATAATGGAGTTCTATTGCATCACACAAGAATCTTACTATCTTTCTTTTATTTTATCTTTAATAAAAGTAAAAAAAGTAGAATGTAATTTTTTGATAAAGAGATTCTTACTGTTTCAATAACAGATAATTAGAAGTCTGAAGTTCCCCCAATCATATTATTTAAAATCTCGAGAGCACAAGAAGCAAAGTAGCAAACAACCACACTAACCTACTATGAAAAGTAAGTTCTTTCTGAAAGAAAACTGACTCTAGAGAACTTGATAACAATAAAAAGTTACTACTATATAATACTGATACATGAGGGTAAACTAAATTAGCCACAAGAAACAAATGAGCTAAAACGAGATGAGAAACTGGAAAAGGAAGTTTAGAATTCATGTAATATAAACCAAAAAGAAATTGGTAACGCAGAGCCCAAAAACAAAACTGTCAGACCAGAATGACTATTAATAACTCCATTTGCTTTTTTTGTTTTTTTGTTTTTTGTTTTTCCATTTGCTTTAATTTAGCTGTTTCAAATTTCAATCATGAAAATATATCATGACGTTCATGTATATTTGTATAACATAGTCATTTCCTTCTCAGTTCACCTACCCACCCACTGAAACCATGTCCCAACTAAAATCAATCATAAAGCTTATCCATTAAAGATATTTACCATTTAATCTTGTGAGTATGAGCATCCAGGGAAGCAATACTTTCCAGTTGAGGAGAACTCAGTTGGCCATATAGCTCAGGGATTTGCCACACTGTTGCTCCATATGTTTCGCCTTAAACAGAATAACAAAAATATAAGTTTCCAGTTGAATGCTGCAGATAAGAACTAATATTCTCTTATATTAACAACAAGAAAGAACCTGCCTCTCCTGGATTCAGACCACATATTGTGGCATACACGAATAGACTACTGGCCTAAAGAATCCCAATCAATGATCTTAGCAAGAATGTTAATCAACTTTAACATGATGATTTGAGTTTTTGTTGTCTCACTTGTTTATAGACTTTTTCTATATCAAGGTCTCGTGGAGCCAAGTACATGATAAACTCCAATCATTCAATATCACTCTACATATTATACCAGTAGCCAGTAGGCAACCTTTAAAACCTAAATAATAAAAAGTACGCATTGCCAACTAAATGAATCAAGTCACCAAGCTCACTTATACATCTTCAGTAAGATTTAGCTCAAACTTAATGATATGGAGACATTGTACGAGATAAACTACAATCCCTTGATGATAGTTCAACATAATTTAGCAGTAAGTAACCTTTAAACTAAAGAATAAAAATGTAGGCAATCCAAGAACGAGATAAACTCCAATCAGGCAAAATATACTTGTAGATTATTTACCAGTAGGTAACCTTTAAGACCTAAAGAAGGAAATTATAGGCATTGCAACTAAATGAATGAATGAAACTTATACACATCTTCACTTCAGCAAGTCGTAGCTCAAATTTCATGATCACTTTTGCCGGAAACAAACAAATTGCAAACAATTACCAGAAGAGAAAACGGTAGAGAATATCCTCTGATCAAAAGGACACGACACTAGATCCCAGATTTCATTAGGATGGGAAAACAAGCCTTCACAGACCAACTCCGTACCGCCGTTAGTAAGCCTAATCAAATGAACCTGAAAATTTACAAAATCACATCTGATCAGAACAGCATCATCACACTGGAACAAATTTGAGGTGATTGAAACGAGAATCAACCTCATTTTCCTCTTTGAGGCTGAGAGTTCCAGTAAGGAAACTGGTATGATCCGTATCCGCTTTCACATCCGAAATGCATCTCGCCTGGTTTGACAAAAGCTCCAATTCAGTTTCTGATGTAATTAGGGTTTATGTAAATCGCACGATTAGTGGAGAGGAGAGAAGGCTGACCTGATACTTGAGACCATAGCCGATGCCACTGGATCCACCTTGCATCGTATCCAATGTTAATCGGCAGTGGATGATGGAGCTATTTTATCTTTCTCCTCCAGTAGTTAGATGATCATAATCAACTGACAGTCAGCTGTGTTAAAAGTTGTTGGGTTTTGAATGGAAAATTCTGCTTACACTTTCAGTTTTCACTATTGGGAAATGCTGCTTACATTACAGCAGTAAAAACTAAAAATGTCGAAACTAGCTAAAAAGGAATCGCTATTCTAGATAAATTATGGATGCAATTTTTTTTTTACTTTTTATTTTTGGAAAAAGGAAAGTTAATTGCATTAACTACTAAACATACTGTCTTTAGGTACATATCTGATACGCACATGTCTAAAATCATCATCTAAATACTTGTTTAACCATAAGGGAGCAGATTCTAATATACCAAGTATTACATTGGCCAAAAGTGTTACTACTTAATTCATTTGCCAACGTGTTTTGTTTTCTGCCCGTACACAAAATCCACTTGTACTTCCTTGAGCCTTTTGATGTCATCTCTGATTTCATCCGGCAAAATTTGGTGTTGCGGTCCTGGCTGCTGATTTCTCCCTATTAAGGCAAGAGACAACCGTTTTAGAGTTAATTTGTATAATAAAAAAATTCAGCAGTAAAATGATCACTGCGTCTCAAAAATTCTGCAGCAGCCATTACAAATTGTCCGGCCGAGAATCGAACAATAGCACCTGCACTTGTCCATCCGTTTTTAATTCATAATGTAGATAACTAGCTATCATCAACAATTTATATACGGTTAACTTTTTAATTAAGTAGAAGTGATTTCGATGTTGATAGTTCATAGTTCTTCTTCAACTCGATTTGATCCCTCTTTTTGAAACTTCCGTCTAAACTCGCAATCCTATGAGTAAGCATATTGTTAAAATTTCTATCTGAGAGAGCATAGTAGAATGATTACCATGCTCTCTTAGAAGATTAAAATGGATAACACAAAACTTGTATCTTGAAAAATCCATTAGAATTACTAGGATTATACCCCGAAGACATGCATGATCAAGTCCTTGTATCATTATTAATTCACACCAACTTTTTCTATTATTTTAGAATAGTAGTTAAATTTTTGTTTCGAGAGCCACAACGTGTTCAAATTCCATAACCAGGAATCATACGGTGAGTTGTAATATTTGTCTGTTTTTTTAAAAAAAAAATCATTCAGTGAGTGATCTGATCTTCCCACTTCACAATCCTGTGTTTCTTCTTTTTGGAGCCAACTTTAGTCCCTGAAAAGTTTGCTCTCAACCGATGAAAGCTGACTCATGCGGCACAGCCTCTTGCATGAAGGTAAATGGCATGGCAGAAGCTGACAGTAAAGATAAATTTACCTCCGTTGGATGAGATTGTCGTGTACATTCTGGCTTGATAGACCTGAGTTGAAGTATTTCATTTTACTGTACTTGAACACACTTAAACACCTACAGATAACCCCAAACAGTAGGCCAAGTCGATATTCAAACCCAATCTCTACCTGATAGCCATAATATATAACAATTACATCTTCTGGGATATAGGCTACACAATCACAAAAAGAGTTCCAACTCGCACACATAATCTATTCTCATGCATGAGAAGATGAACAGAAGCTGAGTTTTTAATTCAAAAGCAGAAAAGAGACAGCATACACCATCAGGTATGATTGAAGATGTAGACAGTATAAGACCGAGTTAGCCATTCAAGTTTATATATCAGACAACACAATTTACAATATCCACCAAAAACATCCAGTTTCATCCATAGTTAGCCATGGATCCACGATCTTTGCAAGAACACTGCACAACTCTGTGCCTGCTTAGATCACAAAATTATCCAAGTTTATATCATGCCAGAAATCAGACCAGCAGTATATAAACGGGTCATACCAATGGTCTGATTATATGTCCCCCACAGATTTGGGCCTAACTGTTAGATACAGAGGCTGTGCAAGCTTCCCTTATCTTTGGGTACCTTCATGTGTTGCTCTTCTACGATGGTGTTTTTACAACTTGAGGGGGTGTTTCTACAACCTCAGGAACACGGTCAAAGTTAATCTTCTTGGAGTGCAAGGATACTCGCATGATGATGACTCTTGTATTTTCCAGATAAAAATAATTCTGCTGTCAGAAGAAAAAATAGCAGATCTTGGATAAACCTTTGCTTCCAGCAGGTCGTTGAAGATAAATTATAGTCATCAGCAAATGTGTTCTGGCGTAGAGTGTAAGTCAGTCAGAAAGCAGTTCTTCCAACTCAGTTTCTTCAGATAATGACGTGTCATAGTCCGCGCTTGTTCCATTGTACGAAGTGTTACCCTGCTGACTTGTTTGATCATCTTCATCTTCAGGATCATCTTCATCATTGGGGTTCTCATCTTCAGCAATTGAATCCTTCTTGGGAACAGAATCCGTCTTATCTTTTGCACTGGAATCTTCACAAATGCATGTAGATGGATTCTCGTGAAAAGCTCCCCTGCCAGGCCTCAACTCCTTCGGCGCCCCCATAAACCCCTTCTGATATGTACGAGCTTTTGAGGCGAATTCTTCCCAGGTCATGTTTTCTCGATTCATGAATAACCTGTATAGTTTTTTAGCATTTGGACGGATAGTAGGTTTGTGTCCAAAGTATCTCCTGCACAAAAGAAGGATTAAAGTTGTTTAGAGGTGCATTTAGGCTGTTGAAACTAGCAACATTTTGCGACATTTCAGGTAACGTTTCTAAGTACCTACACAAAAGTCTCAAAAGTGCAATTTGTTTTCATTTATGTTATAATGAAAAAGGAACTTTCTAGGCTTTTTATGGGAGTGTCAGCAAACTGAAGTCTATGAATCAAGGGCAATATCAGCATAAATTCCAAAAGAAATTATAAGAGACGTCCAGATACCAGAAGACAGAGCAAGGAAAGACATACCTTCGGCCTGCTAAAATCTTTGCCATGTTTCCGTTGTTATTTGTGACAAATACATCACTTTCATCACATACCATGAAATCTAAAGCAGCCATCCGAGAGGAAAATTCAGAAAAAGGTTCTAATTCCTCCTTGCTGGCTATGGTATCTTTTGAATAGAAGTTGGGAAAAAGAGCTTTAAGGGGGGCCAATGTCTCTTCTCCTCCATATACATCCCCAGAAGCTACATAAATATGGGTCTCTCTGTCATAACCAAGTGCTCTTAACAGAAGACCCACTTCTTCAGGTGTAAGAGGACACCTTCCTTGCCTTCTGCCCTTGTCTGGATTGCTTATCTGCAAATAAATAAAAATAAGACTTGAATGTCCTCTGTATTTCATGTTAAACGAAAGCTGCACATTGAAATGGAATATGCCACTTTGACAAGTCATGAAAATGTTCATATAATCATCATCCATATATATATGTATATGAAAATGCTGGTTTGTGTGCATGGCAATCAACATAAAAATTAAACACGTCCACGTTTTTCTTTTCAACAGAATGGTGTATGTTCTGGACTGGCCATACCAACGCCATAAATAGAGCACTTAATTGTAGAGCAGTAATAAACAATCACGGAACATATGTTGCCTTCAACTATGTCTTTCTGTGCCCACATAATTATTATGACATTCATAATTGTAGCTTATATGCACTTACATGTAAAGTTTTCCACCTACGTCGAATTTTACCCAACTCCTGTCTCTCTTTGTCTCCACCACCATAATAGCATCCTGAGAATGCAAGCATATCAGCCTCGAACCTGTACAAGATAACACCACCATAATGAGTTATTTCAATCCATATCTAATAATATATTAAACATATCAGAACGCAACATAAATAAAGTATAGGTGTACCCTTTAAATGGCACAAGTACAGAAAAAGCCAAATTTAATACAAAAAGTAGAGAAAATCAATAGGTTACATAATTGGCAACAAAAGTGTTGCAGCAAAGAGAATAGTAACACAGAAGACAGAACAATAAAAAATGCACAGGTTCAGTTAGATGACGACCTAAACTGATCTCTTTTAGGTGTTCTACAGTGTATCAGCAACCGGGGGGGGGGGGGGGGAGAGAGATCCGTAAGACAGAAGAAAAAACATTTTAACTACCTTAGATGTAGAGCAATATAATGCTGGCTCTTCTTCCTCATTCTCTGCACCAGATTTCGACCCATTTCAAGTATGGGATTCGTGAACTTCAGCGCGTGATAGTTGACTCTACACCTAAGCCTCTGCAAATCTGGGTCCAACCTATTTGCCAGTCTATAGTCGAACTTGGTCAATTGAATAGCCTGTGAGAACGAGATATGTCATTATAACCACACAGCAAAGGAATCGTTTCAAAAGTAATTTTGCACACATAATTAGGGATCAGTTCAACTGTAGTAACTCAATGTGAGTTTCAACGTCCATCTCAAACATATTTGAGTCATGAAAGGAGCATGCATCATAATAGAACTAGTTTATCCCTTTCAAGCCAACTCACAGTAAAAAGAATATAAATAGCACCAAGTTTATCCAACTAAAACAAAACTCAGAAAATACGCAGTTCAAACATATAGCTCTGGGTACACAAGTCTGTCAAATTAATGCCCCTTAGAAGTTACACTGAAATCCAATGAACTGTAGGACATAGGACCCAGCCGTTGAGAGTAAAATTATGTACAATTCAGTTCCTTGAAAAATTCAACATCTTAAACTTTCACAGCATCTTGGGCATTCCAATTAGAAACAAAAAAGTTATGGACCAGTCTATGTACGCTGGCCGCAACAAATTCCATCTTCATATAGATCATCTTATCGCTCCAACATAAAATTTGCACATAAAGCACTCGACCATGAAATAGGATGGAAAGGCAAGAACTCTATACCATCCAAAACTCAGCCAAGGTACATCCAAACAAAAATGTTCAGGTGTATGTTTAAGCAATGCATTGACTTACGTGCTTTTTTGATAGTACAGGTACTAAACGATTGATATAGCACCGCTCGTTGCACTTTCTTGGAACACGCATTCTATGTGGAATCCACACCTGTCCTCTTCTTGGTGGGAGATCTTTCACGATTTTGACATCTTTTTCCAGATATGATATAAACCAATCAACATCAAAGATCTCCGAGAAATTGCTACAAATAAAGCACATTGAGGATCAGAAAAATAAAAAGCACTCAAAGTGTAAAAGTCTTGCATATTCGCATTTTATAAGACCTACCTGGCATCCTTCCAGAAAGACATCTTGTCCAGCTTTGGGACGACGAGGGTCGCATTCAATATCCGAGCAGCAACAACAGCATCCGTTATCTACAAATAACATGAATAGATTCAATTCCCAGTGGTGGGATCCAAAATCAGGGCTTACACTATAAAAAAAATAAGAACAAAGCATCACTGGTAATTTCATTGAGGCGGGGGCGGACACAAATCATTTCTGTCAAGGTTTATGTAATTTTAATCTAATAATAATACTCCACCAATCATGCTGATTTATCTAACTCAAAACCAAATGGAAGATAGAGGATGAATAGAGCTACTTTGATTTCAGCCACTATCATAAGTTCATTACACATGCATATGTAATGTAATCTCCATGTATTATTTTGGACGGCAATATTAATGCAATTACCAAGTTCTCCAATGCAAAGAACATTTGTTTACATTTTTAGTTGCCCTAAGTTAGCTATTTGCATCACAGGAAAGCGCCCAATATAAAACCACTCTACCAAATTGGTAAATATTCATACCCCAGTTCTTTGCTGGTTTAAACCTCCACTGGTCGCAATCGCCAAGTATCGATTAGAACGAGTAATGTCAGCAGCTTCTGCAATGCATAACAGGCCAAATATGAAAATCTCTTAGAAACACAACAAAACAAATGATAAACTTCAATAAATAGCTGTGAAACTAGTGTACAGACTTGGATATTTGCTGCTGGCATTGCTACATCCAGAATAAAACTCTGCATTCTTCGAGCTCCAGAGATCACGGCCTCGCAGCCATCCATCGTCCTAGATCTCATTTGCCAACAAATACCCCATTCAGCACATAACTCAGATCCAATCTAACACTACACTACCATATTTCCAAAAAAAAAAAACCAATCAAACAAATAGAAACCCTCACCGGAACACGAAAACCAGTAGCAGGTCGATTCCCAATGCCACGAATCTGAGTATTCATCTAGGTCACCAATCACCAAAAAAATAAAAAATCATCAACAAATCAATCGATAAAAACAAAAAGCATAGCAACAACAACAGCTGGTGAGGACTCACCGTGGCATGGTGGCGGAGATGATCGATTTCGCGCGGCGAAGGGGCGAGGAAACAGATGAGAACGAAGAGGAATAGGATGGAAGCGGAGATGGCGGAAATGAGAGGGAAGAGGCGGTGGCGGTAGTGGTGTCGCCGCCGATGGAGGGCCATAGGCGGCGTAAGGGGAATCGGAGGTGTAATATTGGGGGTTTTGATGATTCCGTTTAGAAGAATCCAGGAGGAGAAATGGAGGGAACATTAATCATCATGGATTTTCATTTTTGGATTTCATCAGGGAAGCCAAGCCAACAATCTGGAGGTTTACGCTTTGGACTGTACTATGAAAGCGACAGCTGATTCAGGTACTCAATGTTGAATTAATGGAAAGTTGGGGGTTAAATGTTGGATTTAAATAAATTCAGTGGTGTGGGAATGAGAGAGTTTTTAGGGATTGGGGAAAAAGATTCTTTACTTTATGGGTAAGGTTAATGTTGTGTCAGTGTTTTGGAACTCCGTGTGGGGGAATAATGGATGATGATGAGGAATGAATGGAAATCATTACTGTATGTAGGTAAGAAACGGAGATGAAAATTTACTTGAAAAGGAAAAAGGTTTAATTCTGAGGAATTTTTGTGGTGTTTGGATTTCATTCAGATTTGAGAGTAGGGAAAAAAAAAAGCCTCAGATATTCATTCCCTGTCAATTTCTATCTCATGTTTTATTAATTTTCGACTCATTTAAAAATAAACATTGAAATTTCTCTCCTTCACCCTCTCTTTAAACATTGAAAATACTACTATCATTCTCATTTCTTTTAAATCATATTCTTTATTTCACTTTAATATTAATTTATTATACTCATATCATAATAATTTTAAAATTTATAATAAATCTTGAAAATTAAAAGTTACTATAAGTTATTGTTCTGTAGTAGAAGTACTAATCATACGGATAATTGAGAAAAAATCACACTCGAACCATACACTATCTACTTGAAAAAATGATCTATATACGCACCTTATTGCGATTGAAATATTGAGATAAAAGTTTAATTGAATTCGACCAAACCAGTACAACCACTCTCTGAAGCCAGGTTTGTTATATAACTAGATGAAGACAGGCAGGGATATCGATATTTCAGATGAAAGTAGTAGCGGAAAGACTAATTAGACATCTCAGAATGTAAATCGGAGTAAACTGATGTTATGCTCTTGTCTATTAGACTATCAGCCATAACTAGTCTGGTTAACAAAGCTATGTATAATGTTTTGTGTATGACAAAGCTGTGTGCAATAAACAGAACGAAAAGAATTTTTTTTGTTACAACAGAGTACTTGGAGAGACGGTATGAGATTCTTGATTCATCCCCCTCCTCAAGCAATCTCATACCCAAGTACAACAGTAGTTTCTCCTTCATCTTCGTGAAATCTTTGACCCTCCCGTTTGGAACAAGATTCCGCTGGCAGATGTAAATTCTACCCATACCATAAAAATGAAACTCTATGGGCCCGAACTCATGCCGGACTCACACTTGTCCTTCTACCCAATAAGTATTGCGGGTCCAAATCTATCTAGTACACCCGACCAAGTTTATTACAACAAACATCATCTATATTGCAAGATCATCAAAACTGGGAGCTTTGTACAGAACACAAACTCACCTACCCTCTACAAAACTTGCCTACCCTATTAAGCTGCACTTGCATGAGTTAGTGATAGCCGTTGAGCCCAAGGACTATTATTTGGTGCCCATGATACAGTACATCCCATCATTGAACACCACCTCAAGTTTAGCATAGCCGTACAAAGGGTAGGAGATGTTCTAAAAATTTTAATTATCTGAGACTCCGCTTCATCATTCTCAGTGAAAATTAGACTTTCATACTTCATCCTGGCCTCTATGAGAATATCATTATCTTTAGAAATCATTCTCAAACTCAAAACCTGCAATGCTTCCAGGGCCGTAGTATTAAATCCATAGTTTGCGTATGCGGAGAAAACGCATTCGCAGGTTGACGTATCAGGCTTGATCTCATCCTGGTGCATCTGCTCGACAAGCAGCTCCACCAAATCAATTCTTCCCTGGAGTTCAAATTTAGCAACAAGTGTCAATCAACCAAAATTGCAAATTGCAAGCAGAATAATAGAACTTGAGGACTGAACAGTCCGCAGCTAAAGTTTTATAGCAAAAGTACTAGTAAAGAGAGAACAAAGTCTAGGGCATGATGTCATTTTTTTGACAAAACTGCTCTTTACCCGGATGTAAGTGATAAAACTACAGAAATTATCATAACAGTAATGGAATTTATTGCAATAATAGAGACCTTGAATTTTGGTTACTCCTCAACATGGATTACTTATTTTATGTTACCATGTACATTACCTTTTCACCAGCTTGCTTAATAATGGTGTTATAAAACAGCACGTCAGGTCGAATCCCTTCTGAGCGAGCCAGCTCAAGCAGTTTAAGTGCTTCGTCAAAGTCTTCGAATCCCAGAAGGATCTATAAAATAATGCAACATATTGTACAATATATCAGCCACAAAGCTTGCTTGTATAAAAGCAGTGGTCCCAAAAAATTACACGTAATAAAGTACCTTGGTGAGAGCAGTATAAGTCATTCTTACGGGACAGAAGCCACTGCGAATCATCATGGAAACGACGGCGCAAGCAGATTTATAACATCTGATAACACCACAGCAATTGATCATGATATTATAAGTGACTGTATCTGGTCTGAATCCATGTGAAATCATTCTCTTGAATATCTCAATAGCTGCAGGAGTCTAAAAAGAAAGAGAAAACATTATGAATTCTCGGACACATGAGGATGTAAGGTAAAATGAGCTGAGAACACAAAAGACCAGGGAACACTTACTTCTTTAGCCTCCACAAGTGAATCCAGAACAATGCTGTATAATATTATCCAACTTTTAGTGTCTGCATTGATGAACAGGTCCTCCGCAACATTCAGACATCTTATCAGTTCACTTGTCATTCCCTCCATTCCAAGTGCTTTCAGCTGGCAAAGAGCAAGGAATAAATAACCCTTTGATACTAGCCGCAAATAGATTATGTTTTCACTATGTAAGTTATCCTAACAAAAGCAGCTCGACGATGATGCAAGTTAGTATGCAACAATTAAAAGCTAACTTTTAAATGTCTTGGGTGAGATCTCTTTGTATTACACCATGCCGAATGCACAACTTATTCTGCCAGATGAACTAATAGCTAATGCTGACTAGTGACTACTTCTCCACTGCAAACAAAAGGTGAAATAAAACAATGTTTACTTTGACCAGTGTTTTCTAAACAGGGGCGCCATGACAGGCATTTTATTTTTCTTCGTTGCAGAGCATAAACCCAATGAAGTTATGTATTATTCATAGAATACTCCAGAGTCCATCCCATCTTAAGTTTCCATACTTATACTGTTGACATTCTTTTTTCCATCTGATTTAGGATTAGTTTGAGGTCGAACAGTCCATAAAATAAGCCAACAGGTCTAAGTAGGTAGTAGTAGTACACATGATCAGGTAAAAAATATGATCAATGTAAAAAGATTTATAGTTGGTTGATAACATAACATCTAAAGCTACAGAGAGAGAGAGAGAGAAGAGAGAGAAGATGCAAGTCTAGGAACGAAATTGGTTAGACCAAGGATCAAGAAGATGAAAAGAAAATTCTAAAACCCTTACATCCAAGGGAAAGAACTCGGATGATTTTCTTGATCTGTCTCGCAAATGGTTTACTACTACTCTCTTTCATCCAATCCACGACATCAGTACACAATATGTGTGCTTCTACCAAGCATAACCACTTTTTGTTTTTTAAAGATAATTATTAATGGGGGGAAATACACAGGGAGTGTATTACAACAACACAGACAGACAAGAAACATGACTGCTGTGGTCGGGCAAAGGGTTACTTGCAGCCCCATTAAAGCTGCAAAGTAACAGCCCAAAAACATATTAGCTCTTTCAATAAAGTTAACATCATCCGCAAGCAGTAAGCCCTACTCAGACCAAAACAATCTCTTTGTGAGGGAGACTTTTGGCAAGTAATTTCTCAAACAACACAATATTTTATGTTTACTTGACACAATCAAGGCAAAAGACACATGATACTAGGACATGTAGGAGCAATTATTCATGCCAATTTCAGTTTCCACACAAGAAGTTTTAAAATTATTTTACAGCCTCGGTATATCACTAATGACACTGCTTGCAATGTCGAACAGGCACCCCCCCCCCCCACACACACACAAAAAAAAAAAAAATACAACTTAGCTAATCTGACCAGGATTCAAAATTCCCCATTTGATACCACAGTCCCTCTGACAGGCCTTGCAAAGAGGTCCACAAAAAAAAAAAAGGTAATAGTTCACATGATAAACTTCTAATTGCTCTATAAGCTTCATATGAGAGTGTTACCAGTCGCCATAAAAAGACTGGTGCATATACTGTCTATTTTATGTTCCATTCGATATCCAATTAGTGTAAGAAAAGAAAGGGCAGGCTGTTGATAGATGGGCGAGTGTCAGAGTGTGGTCGTAAATTTTACACCAATGGGGTATGGAATGGACATAAAGAAGTGTTCTTTGCAAGAAGGGATGCACAGGTGCCCAGGCATGCAACCAGGTCCTGAGAGATTTTTCTAAACAGCCATGTTTTTACAATACTGCTTTTGATGCCAGGTTTTATAACAAAAAGAAAGAAAGAAACAAAAAGATGGTTGCATGTTAATGCTTTCAACTTACTCCTTATTTGTAAAAGCATTTGAAATCAACGTATATATCACTCACCAAGTTCTGCATCGATACATGACTGTGTTGGATACCATGCCTCACCATATCCATTTCGATGGCATGTATCCTTGTTGCAGCTTCAGCTTGTGATAATCTATTGGCGTCTTCATACGGTGCATTAACAGTGCCAAATAATTTAAACAGCATTTCATATGTCCTGATATCAGCCGTAACATTCAAACGCTTCATTTTAGCCAATACCCGCATGGCACGTTCAAGATGATCCTGGAACATCATGAAAGTACATGGATCATCATTGGTAAGATTTAGTCTATGCATAGACAATCTTAATAGTAAAGTAAACCATAATAAGAAATATCAGGCAAATTAAGTGAAATACATGTGACTAAATAAGAATACTAATTTTGGAAATGCTGAACATTCGTTTCTGTAAGTAGGAAATTCTCCAGTTCATGTGTGACTAATTGATTATAACAAGGATAGATGATACTACACACATCATTCGTTTCTCGCAAGCTGGTGTCACTGATATATGGGTACCTTTTAAATTAGTAATATGATTATAGGAGTACCTTTCAAATAATTAATCCAACCACCATACCTCATTGTATATACAAAATGGGCAACTCACCAGAGTATCACATGCTTTCAATAAAGCATTATAAGGATAAGCACGTGAGCATTCATGCATTTGATGGAGAAAATCTTCAGCTAAATCCAATTTTAAAGCCTTACTGCAGCTAACTGATGCAATTGCAAGGGTAGAGTCGTGGGGTTTCAGATTTTTACGTTGCATGACTTCAAGCTGCATCACAAATATTTTTTAAAAAAAATGTAACAAAATCTTTACAGGTAAGTGCTTGTAAAGAATATAGAGTGTATACTACCACTTCCACGACATACTCGAACCCTCTCACAGAGGCCAATGCTTGTACATAGCAATCATATGTACTGGATGATGGCTCCAAGCCGAGATTTTGCATCTGACAAAACAATATCAGCATTTTACTTAGTCTATGCATTCAAACAACTGTCAGATTATTATTTTCCCTTTTCTTTATCGCTACAACCCACAAACATATTGTAAGGAATTGCACAAACCAGGATTCAAAATGAACTTGAAGTACCTGGAAAATTAATTGCTCCGCTAGTGAAATATTTTGCATGCAAGCGCATGTATGTATCACGTCATTGAAGGACCACCGCAAATATTTCATCATATCATTGGTGATAGGCTTAGGAGATAAGCTTAAACCACTATCCCCAACTTCTTTAGCCTCCAAACCAAGGTTAAACCCACCCGTACTTGAGTTCTCCTCTGTGTAACATTCATGAAGTGAACTTGTAGGTATATTGCTATTTTCATGGTCATGGATATCCCGTGTCAACAAATCACGGTAAGGTATCGGAATATCCAATCCTGAGAGATGTAGCTTTCCTTCAGCAGTTCTGACAAAGTGAACATTACCCTGGGAACTTACAGCCACCATTTTCTGCAAGGCTATATTAGCACTTTCCAAATCTTTTAATGATGTGAAGGCCCATATAAACTTCCGAAGAATTACAATGCTGACAGGGTAGATGTTAATACATTCCTTCCAGATTTCATGGACTGCTGAAAGGTCCTGGCACAAAACTGCAAGCTGAAGATAGAAAATGAGAGAGTGCATTTTGGTACAGTTGGGAAACTAGAAATTGTATCTACCCGGACAAAAAATTGAATAAAGACAAATGTTAGCGACTTAGCTCTAGTCAGAAATTTACTTCACGGTGATCCATAACTTTGGCAAAAAATTTGGTCAAGACTCAGGTTGTCTTGGGATGGCCTAAATTTGGTCTCACATGAAAGAGTCACATTCATTTTTTAACAATATGCTGGGATAGGGAGCCCATTATTATCCTATGTTTCAAAAGATAAAGGCAAATGGTAGGGTGACATGGTTTGCACTATGAGTTTATATATTTGATCACTTTATTAATCAGATTTTCCAGATGAAGTCATCTAAAAAAAAAAAAGAACTACTGAAAATTATATCATTTCAAGATTTAAATGAACATCTACTTTGATATGCTTCCAGATACAAAGCAATTCACCACACTCAAAAAATAAGTCTCATTTTATCTCTTCTGAAATCAGAAGTATTCCTATTCAAAATAAAAATAAATTAATATAGTATACAATGGTTTTTAATTTTTTAATTTGAAACCCTTTTTAGATATCGATATTACATTTAGGTCCCTACTGTTTCAATTACTACGTTAAAGGAAAAGAAATGGATTACGAAATAGTAATAATTACACGAAAGGACAAAATTCAACCTTCATCATTTTTCCTACCCTTTTATTTTTCTTTTCCTTTTCAATTTTATGATTCATTTTATTGTGATAAACCCCAAATTAAAACATTCGAATTCTATAACACAATCCCCAAAATTTTAAAATTCATATTTCCTACCTATTTCTTCCTTAATTTAAAACAAAATAAAACTAAAAAATCGGACATAATGGAGCTTCCATGGAGAATATATTTAAATAGTATTTGCTTTTTCACAAAATAAAGAAACTGTAAATTGCATACCTTCAGAAGAAGAGCATAAACAATCTCATTTTTGCCCAGCGCTTGGTCTTCCATCAAACGCAAGCAATCATTAGCATAATGATAGTCATTCTTTTGAATAGAAGCTTGCAGGAAAATGGTGCACAAACGTAGCGTCAGGGTTCCAGCTGAATTTTCCTTCAAAGTGCTCAATATACTGAATGCCTGATCAAGTAGAACCGAGCGGAGATATAAAAAACAATGCCAAAAAATAGTAAAAGGGAAACTTTCCATTGAGGGAAACAAGGTCCAATATGCACTTATGAATTAATACATATGTAAGCATTACTTTCCAAGCAACAAGAGTGACTTGTTAGATCATGCAAGATCATAGTGTTGTAATTAGATAACAAAGTAATTCAGCATTTAGAACTGATATATGATTATATTGATAGTTGTATATAACAGAGAACACATGAAAATGTTAAGAGTGGTGCACAATGTTACAACAGTTGTAATCCTACATAAATATTGCTCCCCTGTTTCCTTAATGTATGAAGCTTTAGCAAGTGTGTAATTTTGCAAAATGCTTGAGGTATTAGCTATTTTTAACTACAGTGGATGAATTGCATTTTTTGTCCTTTAACTAGACATCGTGTGTGGAAAAAAGAAATTGTAAATATGGTCCTAAAATTGAGAATTACTGAAACTTCACGTGCAGATATTGCCCTTGGATGACTAGGAATTGCTGGATTATGGTGTTTCTGCAGGAAATTTCTCATCCAGGCATGCCATTATGAAGTAAAAATCTCCAAATTTTGTGAACCCCTACCCTAAATTTCCAGATTAAATAAAAAGACAAATTGAATTTAAAAAATGTGTAAATTCATTCAACACCATTAAACCTAACCCTAAACCAAAATCACAAATTCAAAATATAAAATCATTTTTATATAAAAAGGATTTCAAGCACTGCATAACAGAGCCTCCATTCTCACCAACAGAACACAACTGATGATTATAAACAGGGCAACTGGAATAAAGACATAGATCAGTACATCTGACAATGTAAGTGAAGCAGAACATAGCTGATTATATGATTAAAAACAGGGCAATTGGAATAAAGACAGATCAGTACGTCTGACAATGCAAGTGAACAGAATCCCCAAAATGAACACCACGAAGAACACTCTGAATGTGAGCTGCTTCTGCCATGGCGGAAGCTCCTTGCTCTCGTAGATATTCTGCATCAATGCACTCTTCTCGTCCTCAATGCTGTCAATTTTCTTCGTGATGCTCGGTGAGCGATCCATAATAGATTGTTGCTTGTTGTTCGATTAGTTAAAGCAATGGGTTACTCCTATTATTGTTTATTGATAGGTCAAATTTGGTGTTTGGAAGTTTTAGTGTAACTATGTAAGTATATATAGTGCGTTTATGGAGTGTAATTAATTAATTTTTGTGGAACAAGTTTAAAGCTTTGTTCCATGTACATGGAAGCTAACCTTCAATGCAATTTTTCTCTTTACTCTTAAAAAAAAAAAAGGATGAAAAATATATATCTCCAAGTAACCATCCATCTAAGCCAATAAGATATAAATATGAAATGACATACGGTCCTTTGGACCAAATTTTAAAGAAGAATAAAAAATCGGTAGGACCAAATTCGAACACGACCTCAACTTGGAGGAACAAAATCTTTTCCATTCTTACCATACTTATCCCCTTGTTGACAAATGTTTTTATACTTTTTAACTAACTCCAATAATTAATAGGAGTGTGAATAGCACAAGGATAATGTCAACTTTCTATTGATTTCGGAAGAATCTACTTTTGCAATTTTGAATTGAGACTCAAGGCTGGATTAAATACTTGAATTGACTCAAACAGGGAGATCATCATGTTCATTTAGCATATTGTATATCTTCCATCCATAATCTATACCGAAACGGGACTGGTGAAAGCAGAGTAGTAAAAAGCTCCAGTGCTCAATAACATTTTCCCCGTGGACGTGTTACTCCCATGATCATGTAATTACATGGGCTTGTTGCCTTTCTCCCCATATAGTTAGACCACAAGAATTTGTATAATTCACCTAATTCTTCTATTATATTCCGTACTTCATATCTAGCTCACCGTACTATCCAACTCCAACTTCATTTCTAGGTAACAGATCCTCACTAGTGTCAACACATAATAACAAAATTACCAGACATTTCCGAACATTCAAACTTGGCGGTGAGAGATGAAGAGTCATCAGACTAATGCAACAATAAAACAGAACGGAGATTGCAAGAGAATACCTCTTTTAGGTAACCACCTTTACAGAGAGCTTGAATTACATAATGACACCCACCGCTAGGTGCTATTTCCATTTCTCTCATCAGGTTCCATATTTCCATCCCAAACTGCATTCGGTACAACATAGATAATAATTATTTCAGAAAATTGTTAACTACTGGATATTTACATTCATTCAAACAATGGATGGCTCAAACTCTACTCCTTCAGTTAGATTTAGCAAATATATGCTTTTTTTCGCGTAATCAGAGAAGAGAAATGATAAAATTTAGTCAGAGTTCAACAAGTTCGACCAGAAATATCTATACTAAAGTGAAAAAGGAACCTACAAAAAGGCAAGTGGCCGAACATTACCAATGGATCAGGTTTACTAGCACAGTAGCTCAGAATCGAAACAAAATCTTGAGACTCCAAGTGTTCCCCCCTTTTAGAAACAAGCTCCGAAAGCAGGCTGAACGCTTGACTTCTCTCTCCTGAGCATAAGGCTGTGATAATTTCATTTTGGATCACTCTATTCGTCGGTGCTGTAGTCTGATATCCTTCAATGCCAAACATCCTCAAAATAAACTTTCCCAGATTTTACATGTCAAACAGTCCAAGTGTATTGTGCAGAAAAATTCTCAAAAAAAAAAAAAAAAAAAAAAAAGAAGAAAGAAAGAAAAATAATACTCTCCATCCCATTAGAAACGTCCAAAGTAGACACTCTTTATACATAATAAAGTACTCGTAATAAACTATACAGTGTCCTCACCAATGGATGTCCCATACAAACGCCATGCTCCAACAAACTTGAGTGTGTTCCTCTGCCCCTGTTAAAGATTCTTTAAAAGTTATACAGATTGTTTATTGAGTAGCACATCTATCATACAGACTTCATAATGAAAAAACATCAGTCATGTAAAAAGAGAATCTTGAGTTCCCAGTAAATGCAGAAAAAACTATCAGCAGTCAAAATCCCAATACTGCATCCGTTTGTTTAAGACCATCATCCCCTTGGCCAGCCTTGTTACAGGGACAGTTGGCCAGATTATATACTTATATAGAATCCAGGATTAATGTTCTGGCCAGCATATGGATGTCTGTCTCTTAACATTTTTATTTAGGCCTCAACCCCTTAAATAGGGCTGGATGTGGGGGACTCCCACCCACTGCCAAAATGCATTTTTCGGTGGTATTAAATAAATATAAGGAACCTCTAGTGTTCCCGTTTTAAAAATTATGACATTGCATGGCCCCCTCCCCCACCCCCTGTGATCTATCTCTCTCAAGTTTTAACCCCAGCTCAACTACTGACCTTACAATGACTCTTGAAGCATTGAAGGTTTACCAAATTCAATTTTGAATCCATGTGATTGTGTGTTCTATTACTCAACAATGTTTATTTCAATGAACCGAAATCCCACATCGAAGTACTAGAAGCAGAATCTTCACTCTATTTTCAACATTCGTTGATTTCAAAGTTAGAATTACATAACAGGCTCCGATTCCTTTGATAGTTCTCCCGCACCGAATCAGTTGGAAAAGCTCAGAATTCTAAATCCACAACTAATGAGATTGCAGAAAGATAAGCAAAAGAAACATACAGTTTTTGGTGCTATCCATTCCCAGGCCGGAAATTTTATTGACTTCAGGCATACTGCAAACCTTATCAATCATAATAAAAGCAGTACATGAGAATATGCTTGGGTAAAAATAAGAGTTAGAATACATGTGCATGAAAAAATGTTAAACTTAAATCTACTTACAAAGGTCTCGTCATACTTTGTGACAGTCTTGGATAAAAAGGCTCCTGCTGTTCAGTGTCAGAAGAAAATTTTGTTACAAAGCTAATCTAAAACAGACAAATTGAACCACAGACAATTTACACGAGCATTCAGACTACATCTACACTAATAATTTGCTGCAGGCCACCATACGAAGTCAATGATTTCTGAACGGATGGGTTTAGGCCCAGTGCAGAACTGGCTACTAAAAATACTCCAAGCATGATAAAGTTAAAACAATGGAAATCACTTGTATATGAATAAGTCATATACCCATCAATCAAGAAAGGTACAGCAGGATAGTTCCGATTTGCATATCATGATGCTACTTTGACTAATGCAATATATCAGTGTATTGTAATAGTTCAGTTCCAGTTTGCATATCTTGATATTAGCAACATTCCGTAAAAACACCTCCAGAGAACCATGATTTAGGACTAATGCTTCTACTTTCTCTTAATTGTATCGAAAACGCCTATGAATGTCTTTCTTTAAGTACATTTACCTACATTGTGCATTATTTAAGAGGAGAAATTACAATTTACAAGCCTCTAAGTAAATCTCAACTGATGTACTAGTGAATGTCTAGGTTCTAAGCCTTCTACAACTGTTGGAAGATCCAAGAGTGAAGCTGGGAAGCGGTCATTGCCGATAACAAACGTCCCAGTCCTTCCATCCTCGGAAGGACAAGTCCAATGCCTTGTCTTCAGAAGAAGATGCAGATTCATTTTTAAGAGCTGCTCAATTCTCTCAGCAACAGAAGGTGGCACCCGGAGTACAAATTGCTCTTCCATATCTAGGCTTTATTACCCCCCTCAATTCACTTTTAATACTAGACCGGAATAAGTGGTGGTCGCTTTTAAACTTGTACTCCTGCTTTTCTGTTTCACAGTGCAGGAAGCATGAGTTGATTAACTAAACTCTCAATTTTGATGCGCATATAATCCATTTAATACAATTTTATGACCAACACTTGGATAAACTAAGCAAGAACACTCTTATAGAACACAATATTCTAAATTAAAATGTTCACCTTAACCTGGAGACTTTAAGCTGCAAGAGATACAATGTGCAAGTAAACTCAGAGCCAACTCATGCTTGTGTAAAAATAAAAAAATAAAAAATATCTAGATTCTCGAAATAATATATACCAAGTATTTTCAACCTGGCGCAATGTTGCAGTATTTCAGAATTCTAGCACATAATCTAAAGAGCTAGACAGATTTTCCTGTGTAAATCTTAGGCGAGAGACAATCAGAATCGTAGAGAATTACATCCCCAAATAATAATTGAGTAAGAAATTCTGAACTTAGCATTCAACGTAGGAAATCCAAATAGGAAGCAAAAATTGTGATAAATTAAACTCAAATTTCAGTAAATTTATAAGTTTAGAGCCCAGAACTATAAAATCTGACCTTTCTCCTTCTCGTTTGGAAATCAGATGACAAACAGGTCCGTCCGTCGCCTCCGAATTCCAGTAAGAATCTGTTAGAGCAAATTGATGTTCTTCAGAAACCAGATGGAGCGTGTTTCAGGTTTGATTTACTAGGGTTTTAAGCTATTCATGGGAGAAAGGATTGGAGCCGGAGATCGATTGGGATGAATTTTTACCTAATTTTGCAATCTGCAGATATTATAAAGGGATATATGTAGTGTAATTTGCTGAATGTACCCAAAACTTAAGCTTAATGACTGGATGGCACAATTCTGCAGGAGTTATACGCTATCACTCTGTTTCTTCTATTTCTTTAAGGAGTAAAAAGGAGTAGGAAATGTCCAACATTTCCTTGTTTGGTTCCTAAATGTAAGTAGGAAATCTAATTCAAACCACATTTTATTTTTCTTGTTTGGTTTACCTAAAACTAATGGTTGAATGTTTGTTTTTTCACAAATACCCCTCCGTGTTTTAATTAAACGGTGTTGTTTTGGGTGGTGGTCTAATGCAGATTCTGCAATTAAGGTTCACATTTTTATTTTTTTATTTTTTTTAGAAGAAAGATCATATATTAATATATATTAATGAAATCAACAAAACAAGATTACAAATCCGGGTTCTCAAATGGCAAAGGTTATGGATCAAGCTTAGCTTTATGTGCCCATTGACCTGGTAAGCCCTCAAAAGCAACAGCAGTCGCATACTCTCCTGTATCGTCTGGCCAGAAAGTCCAGGAGAGGTGGTAGCTTGCCCAACAAAGTTCCTAAAGCTGTCCCACGATTCATCCACACTGCTCGGATCTTGCTCCCATGCTCTCTGGAGCTCTTCAATATACACACTACTCGTCCCATCCAAAAAGCTATCAGTCAACCTAGACAGCGGAACATGACGAGGTACAGGCGTTGATTGCTCCATCGACCTAAATATCGAAGAATGAATCTGTCGTGTCTGGCCAGCAACAACCCGTGTCCGTATCACATAGGAACCACTCTGCGACAAAGACCGCCTAACTACGAGCTTAGCCACATTCGAACCCGCTCTAAACCACGTCATTGCAACTACCAGATCAGAGAAACCAACACTACAATGCCCAGAATCACACTCTCACGCTTTAGCAAATCCAATCAAGCTATATATCACTAACCATTTCATCTTCAAAACAACCTGATCAAAAAAATGCAAAAACGGTCAACACACTAAATAGAAACAGCAAAACACGAACAACAAGCAAAAACAAAATGGATCGAAATTGTGACAGCTTAACGGTAGTAGATTAACAACTGATAAAAACCTTATACTAAAATGACAATACGAACAACAAATCGAACTCATCTATTTCAACATCGAGAAATTGAGAAATTGAGATCAGATTTTTGGATCAGTCAACAAATATGAAACAGTACCATAGCATAATATCTCAGCAATAATACATCAGATTCAGGGTAAAACAAAATCGAAGCTCATCTGGAAATTATTGATACCTGAGGAGGAGGAGGAGGAGAAGAGGGCAAAATCAGTGTATCCCAGTTTTTGCTAATGGTCTAGAGCTACTCACATTAACTTGACTCATTCAACAACAAACGAAATCTCATAATTGACATAGCATGAAAGAGTAGCTTAAAACGCAATGATGTCAATTGTTACCTATTTAAGAGCTCATGAGTATCTCAATAAACACAACTTATTCCAGTTAGTGCTACGATGTTAGGAATGCAGGTAGGGAAGCTAAGAACCAGGAAACAACCATAAAAATGCAACAGTATGGATGCAGAATAGTGTTAGGTAGTGTGAACAGCTTTCCATGAATCTATTTATTAGTTCCAACCTATATCAGAAAACGTGTTTTTTTGGGCAGATATTGTTCATACTACGGGGAAGGGAGTTGAATGTGTATTAAGGCAGGGATGTGTTAGCCCAAAAAGAAGCTGAAAACAACCTTCCTGAAAGAGTTAACCAAAAGAAACATGTTGTGGGATAGATTTGTAACAACCCAACAATAACTAACCAATGGATCCAAAAACAAAAGGAGGAAGAACTCAAAACTTGGAATATGAATCTCACATGGTCAACAGAGGAAAGAAAAAAAAACAGCATGTCTCATATCTCGAAGCTACGAACACTTGTAGTAAAAAATTAATTAAAGGAACAAGTAAACTAAGTAGCTAGGCTTCAACAAAGTGTCAACAATATACTAGTAGCAGATCAAATAATATACTGAAAATTACTCATGTTTCTTGACCCTAAGACTTGAAATCAAAGCAGCATATATGTATATATATCAAGTGAATATAGCAGGTGTGCATAAGGCATATGCAGATAACAGAAACTTCCTTCCAGTTTTCAACAGGTTATGGAGCATTCACCTTTCCACTGAAAATCTTGAGCAACCTCACATCCCTCACGTACTTTGAAATTTCTCTAACAAAATCGAGGAAAACGGTAGGGCTTGATTGAACTCGTCTATGAGCAGGAACCTTTGGCGTTAACAAAGATGGCTAGCGTAAAGATTCAACCTCTAAACAACGTTTTAACTTCTAAAACTCCTCAGGTTAAGAGTTTGGATTGGTAGAGGACTCCCAGTTAGCTAAACCCTTTAAAGATATTTAAAGACCTGGTACTAAACAGTAAAGTTAAGATAAATACTGGAAAGTAGAGTTTAGCACATAACAAATTAATAGTTAAAACATACTTTAGCACATAATTCACCTAAACAAGTCAGAGTGCACGTACTAGCATATAAGACACTACTGAGTATATGGTAGCTAGTAGTAACAGCAGTGCTAGTAGTAGTAATAACTATAAACCTTCAACAACAGAGCAAGCCAAGCTTAATTTTCTTTCTCAAAAATAGCAATATCATCACCATTATTACCGTGGGTCCTGCCACTAAACAAACACACTACACTCATTCTATAAACCTCATAAAATTTTGATCCAAAATCAAACGTATAGAATGCAAAAAAACGGATGAGTACTATACAAATCAAGGGATCAAAAGATTAACACTTTGTTAGCAGCGGCTGGCGTCGCTCGTCGCCATTCATCGACCTCTGTTCCCGTAGCGTCTCTCTGTTTTTTTTAATTGCAAATGTACGTGTGAGTGTGTGACCTGTGAGGTTGTGAACGGAGATGTGGACTATTTTACTTGGATTGGATTGGCTCATTTATATACTAAATATATTAGTAATATATATAAATGTTAAATGTATTCTACTCGTCCTCGTATCCTACTTTTTTTAGTTTTGACTTTTTCACATATTCGTATCGGACACGTATCCGTCCCCGTACTTCTTAGGGTGTTGTAGTTCGGTTAACCAGGACCCAGAGGTCTTGACATGCCAAGATAATAAATTTTTTTTAAAAATTCCGGAATTCGAGATACCTGGAAAAAAGTTTGGTTATTTGAATTTTTATTTCACGTATTCTTTTATATAGGTAATGGTATTTACTTTATTTGGTAAAATTTGCATATAATGGTTTGTCAAAAAAAAAGAAAATTATTTACTTTTAATTTAAAAATAATTATATTTAATTTTAATATTTATTACATCATTCAAGTCAACCTTTCGAGTTAATCCAGGTTAACCCGGATTGTCTCATCCAAGGTGATTATCCAGTTCAACCCAAGTCGGATTTCATAACATAGGCTGGAGTAGAATTCTAATATGGACTTGCGTGCTCATTTACTTCTTATTTGGGCCAATAATAGGCTTCACACTAATAATCACGTACATCAACATTGTCATGATATACTTATGAGTCATTATGTGAAAACTATTATGACAAACTATCAAGTATTCGCATCTATAATCACTCTTAATATGTCATTCTATACGACTTGTTATACAAGTCAAAGTGAAATAAATTCAACTTGGACGGTTCCATATATGGAATCGACAACGGTTCCCTGGTTTAGAACCGCCAGTTCCATTTCACCATATATATAAGAACCCATAATCGTAACCGGTTGCTGGTTCATGGTTCCTAAACCGACAGTTGCGGTTTCTACAACTGGGAACTGACGGTTCTTTGACAATTTTTTATTGCTTTTCTTTTTTAATGTTAAAATTAGAGTTGTCACACTCTAATTAATAGAACAAATCTCTAATTACCCTAGAGCCTCTAATATAACTAGAGTTGTTGCTCTACTTGGAGCAATATCTCTAATTATTATAAATTGCTAAGAGTAATTTGAGTCGTAACACCTTTAAGTCTAAGTACATGAATGCTTCCAGTTAGGATTTTCAAACCCTAATTAATTAAACAACTCTAATTAGCTACGTAACCAGACGGTTATAATTGTCCAAGTCGGTTATGGTTTTAGAACCGTGAATCAGCGGTTTCGATTCTAGAACCGGAACCATCTATACGGTTCGGTTTACAGTTCAATTTGCAATTTTCGGTTCCTTTTCGTCGGGTCTAGCCCGGCTTATGCGGCATACTATAATTCACCGGTTGAGTATAAATGTAAACAATAACTACTTGATGTGGCATACTATAATTCACCGGTTGATTAATTATAGTATGCCGCATATGATGCCTAACATGTGAAAGTCACCTCACTATATTTAATCCATGTACCTTCTTATTGCTACTTCAACATAACTACTCAATACTTATCCACCAATTTAGTTGTGGGCGGGAAAGGCTCAAGCCCAACCTAGTAGCCGAACCAATACGACTACCTAAATGTCAAAAATGTATTTGGTCCCATGGATTGTTTCTTTGTGTTGTAAAATTTATAAAAGGATGTAGATAAAATAGAAAAACTCTGACTATTTGTGGGGTGGACGCAAATGGAGAATAGAAAAAAAAATGAATGGAAACTGATGATTAATGAAGTACTAATCAAGTATCTATCCAAAATAAAATATTTCTGAATCTGTCCTTACGCACGGCCTATCCTTTTTTATTTTTTAATTAAAGGCGCGCGCGACCTATCCTTACTGAATGAAATTGCGTTAACCGGGAAGGAATACAATTACAAAGCACATGTTTTGATGACCTTGACATTACTAGTGACGCCCTACTGTAGAGTGAAAGAAATCAGCAGGTAAGTACTTGAGTTACTTTTTGAACTTTAAGTTTTGTCCTTTTTTTTTTTTTTTTTTTTAAAATTTATTTCCACTCATTTTTCAAAGATGGACTTGTTAAGCAACTGGGACAAGCTGAGAAATTAAAGTCATCATGCAAGAGTCTTTTTGTCAAATTAAGTCACTTTTGGAAAACTAATTAATCTTCATTTCTTCATGTCTAGTGCGCTTCAGAGTTCAGAGTTCAGAGCACTACTTATAAGCATCCACTCAAATGCGTCGACATAATCTTATCCATCGAATATGTAATCGTTAATAAATAAAATATCACACCATTTCAGCATAAAGGTTCAAAGCATCTTGAAATTTTATCACCCACCAACTTAAAATCAAAAGGCACATGCCATAATCTATATACTTAAATAAAAAGTATCACACCTTCAAAAGTGTTTTACTTATCCACCCAAGAATCCTACTGGCTCGACGGATTTAAAAACATAGCTAAAACGCTCAAGTTATTCAGTGAATGTATCCATTATGCTTTTAACTGAAAATTACTTGAAGCATATAATTATCACATGATTCATATCATAATTAAAAAAATAAAAAATCACATGATTCATATCTTATCATATAGTATATCACATCAAATTTAAGTTAAGTATATAATACGGGGTAAGAAATTAAACCGTTTTTAGTTATAACCTTACTACTACTATACTATATTATGTATCAGTCGCACTAATTTATTTTTCTTTATCATAGTAGAGTCAGAAATTAAAAGTGGCATGGTAGTTTATATTATATCACAAGTCTTATAGGTAATTTAGTTAATTTGGCTAACTAAATACACTGACAGAAAAAATCAAGGGTGGTAGAATGTAACATTTTTAGAAATCTACTTATTGTAATAAAATAAAATTGATAAATTTGGGGAGGTGGTCAGCCCTCTCTCCCCCGCTGCATTAAAGTAATATAATAAGTCGGTTGATTTACCCAATTGATTAACCTACCAATCAATTTTAATCCGTTGATCTTGCTTAGTTAATTAAAAGATGTAGAGTTCGAATTCTGTTGGCATGATTTTTCTCCATTATTTTTATTATTATTTTTATTGAAAGTGTTCGGTTCGAATCTTGTTGGTGTGATGTTTCTCTATTATTTGTATCATTATTTTAGTTGAAGGTGTTGGGTTCGAATCTTATTGACATAACCAATTTTTCGAACTCCGATTACACAAGATCCGGTGAGGGGCCTATCTAGCTATATTATATCGTTTCCCATATTCTCTTCTTAAATTTTTATTTTTTAACATAAAGTTGTATGACGTATTATACTTAATTTTAAAAATAACCATGATATGTTCTTATAAAAAAAAGACATACTTCCTCCGTCCAATAATAAACGTAACACTTGATTTTGTTGACTTTTTCGATGGTCATTTTGACCTTAAATTATTCTTAAATCATACGATAAAAATAACTAAAAATATCATATTATGAAACTAGAATGTTTATATAAAGCACTTGACAATATATTCAACTGATGAAGAATACCAATTAACATGCAAAAAAGATGCATTGCATATTTTGAAATTGGATGTTTCCAAAGTCTAGAGATGTATCTGATGGTTTTTAACTCATCCGAATAATACTTTTCGTATGTCTAATATAGTTCAATTCAAAATTATTAATTGCATAACTACAAAAACTATATACATTTATAGCACACCATTTATATTAAGTTTAATTACTCAATTAATTATTTTTTATTACGTTTGAAGTCATTATGTGAAGATTATATATTTACTCCATTTATTTCAATATATTATTTAATAAAACAATAATGTTTTACAAGATTACGCTACGCATGTGACGTGGATACCATATTACACGTCAAGTAAAGTCAATCAATAATAACGGGCAAGAAATTAACCGTGTTTTTTATTTTAGTTATAATCGTTATTGTAACTACGAATATTTATATTCTATATCAGTTTCACTAGGACTTAAAGAGCAATAAACTAAATAAAGTTATAGGTAAAGATGTTACATTCTAACTAGTGGCCACTATAAGCCTTTACAAAAAGAAATTAATCGGAACATTTGTATTTGTATATTTAAAAACATATTTTATGATATGATATATACTCCATTAAGACCAACATCGAACCCTACTTTAAGGAGTAATAATCGATCTCTTGTTATATGCATCAAGTAGCTACTTTTGAAATTTGGTTGAACCGTACCACGATGAAAATAAACTAATTAACTCTGAGCAATTTGCAAATTTTAATTTCTTTGCTAATTCAACACAAAGTTGATATGTTTCACCTAACATGGTGATCTATCCTAATAAGACTAAATGAGACTAAAGCAAACACTACTACACTAGTTACACTAGTCCTTCTGTTTTTCTTTTTTTTTTTTTTCACCAAACAATTCTTTGAATTTTTGGCTCTAACTCACTTTCTTGTTTACCATCTCATGATTATGATTGACAGTTAAGATGTTGATCGATCTATTAGATCCTGAATGCATATACTTTTATCGATTAATAAAAGTTTGCCTTATAATACTTGTAATCTTGAACCCATACGCATCCACCCCAAGTGATTAAGAGGATATTAGATATCCTCTTATGGATTTGATCAGACTCGATTGCTTTGCATCCGGATCTTATCAAACATACCTTATAGTATTATAGGAAGTATAAGATAGTTTTATGGGTCTTATAGCCTATTTCTGTTTTTTTTGTTTTTTGTTTTTTTTACTTTTCCCTTTACTTTTATTCCTTTCTTTCTTCTCCATTTTCTCTCACATTTTTGACTTCGTATTACACAAAATGGTACGAGAATTTAAGTTGGAATGGGAAGACAATCTCGAGTACAGTGAGTACCATTAGTACAGGACTGTTGATACTGCCAGATCACTTATGTTACTGCCAGAGCTAAGTTTATTTACGTTTGGTAAGTTATCAATCAAATGATATCATGCTTCTCATTACTTAAAATAATACCATACAATCTCTAAAATAACAATGAAGGGTCTTTAGACTCTTTACTTTACAGTTTACATCTATAAAACAAATAGCGTAACCTTCATTCTATAGCAGGGTATATTATATATAAACGGCCTTTTTATAAATTTTACTTATGTAACACTCCCATTTGTGTCACTTTCTTTTTTTTTTCTTTTCTTTTTTTTGAGAAAATCTGGATTATAAATCTGTGTCACACTCAAGTCTTAACAAAAGTTAAACACTTTATTGTATGAATCTTTATAATCCATTTTAATTTAATTGATCATAAATTATGTCAAATTGTAAAGAAAATAGTATATTATGAAAGAATAATTATTATAATTTTATAATATAATTTATAAAATTATTTTCCCCTACTAATTTAGAATTAATATCTAATATAAAATAAGAATAAAAACAATGTGTGTAATTAATTAACTTGTTAAGGATGCAACAGAGTTAATTAAATTTAATGCCAACATAAATCACATTCGTTTAACCTTGACTAAATACTATTATTACTTAGCTTGAAGAGACTTATATATTTTTTTAAAATTGTAACAATGAGAGTTTCTTATTAAATTATAAAAAAAAATCAGGGTGAAACATAGTAATTGAGAAGTAAATAACATTTTCAAAATTCTAGGGGGTAGAATATAAAAATTTACTTACAAGTTGCCTTGCAAGTGCAAATTACGATGAAAATTCGTACATGTCGGTTGGGAGAGTATTAATTAAATGATGCAAGATTACCGTATTTATTTTTCCTTGATAGTGTTAATTAAGGAATGATAATTGTAACAGAATTTAGTTAGTGAACTTGCCTGAAATATTGATAAATTGCTCTGGCAGTAACAAAACTGCTCTGGCAATATCAACACCCTTAGTACAGTAGTTATTTCAGATATTTTAGTGTAATCTTTTATTTCAAGTATTTTAATTTACACCTAAAAAATATTTTAATTTAGAATCAATTAAATTGTAATAGTTTTAAAATAAGTGTTGAATTTTGCATTCTAAAATAATATTTTTTTTATTACCAAGCATTGTAGTTTTCAGATTTATATTTCATGTTTATTTTGATTAAGAAAATTTATAATAATATGCAGTATAAGAACTAGTGTAGTTTAAAAGAGACGAGAAAAGAAAATTGTAGTTTAAAAAAAAAAAAAACGAAAAGAAAATGTAAATTTGATGGGTCTGAACCGGAGGAGTGTAGATTATGGTAGAACCTAATGGTTAATGAATTAATTTAAAATATTGATCAGAATCTGGTGAGTCTAATATGGTAGATCTAAACATATATACTAGATAGTCTTAGCCACCCTTTTGGGTTATTCATACTTTTTTATTATTGTCTTAGAGCACTAGTAATGGTTGGCTGACAACAAAGCTAGTTCAGTTGGTAAGCCACTTCACCTCCAACCAATATGTCAGGGTTTCGAGTCAGCACGGGGGTAAATGAGGAACCATTATTGATCCTCGCTTTGCCGCTTCGAAAAAAATTAGCAATGGTTGACTTCAATCTTGGGGCTTATAATGAAATAAGCCCCAAATAATCCTCTTCCATTTTGATTTTACAATGGTTTGGTTATTTCAGGTTTTTTTCGTGGGCTCCACATGACACATACACACTAACCACATAATTCATTTTATTTTTAAATTCACTTTCTACATTGTTTATTAATATTAGGGTTTATTTGGGGGCTACATAGGGGCTACATTTGGGCTACATAAATGTAGCCCCTAAAAAGCTCCTTTAGAGCACTAACAATAGTGGCTACAAACTTGGGGCTTAAGCCCCAAATAAGCCCCTTCCATTTTTTGCTACAATAATTTGAGTTTATTAGGGATTTCTTTGGGTTCCACATGACACATACATTTCACATGCACCACACAATTAATGAAAAAGAAAGAAAAAGACATAAAAAAAAAAAATTATTTGGGGGCTTCAAATATGTAGCCCTCAAACATGGGCTTCATAAATGAAGTCCCATATAAGCCCTAGGGAAAAATACATATATAAACACTATACAACATTAATTGCAAAACAGTTAAAAAAACAATTACAAAAAGTTCGCTACAGTAGATCCGAATTTAAAAAACTCGCTATAGTAGATTTAATAAATATTTTGAAATCCGGAAGCTAGTTTCAGCCACCGAAACTAGCTGAAACTAGCTAAAAATGATTGTAAAAAGTTGAAACTATCTGTTAATTTTATATTTTTCCTAAAATTAACCTTTAAAATTAGTTTTTAATTTTATAAAATGATTAAATTAACTCTAAAACTTATTTATGCTAAACTAAAAAATTAAAAAAATATGGAAACTATAATTATAAAAATATAAATCATTATTTTAACTGAAAAAATAGTTTCAGATTAGTTTCAACACATAAAAGCTAGTTTCAAAAGCTAGTATTAGACAAAAACCTAGTTTCAAACAAAACTAGTTTCATAAACTGGCTGAAACTAGTTGAAACTAACTATTAATACTAGTTTCAGCATGATAAAATGTTATTTTCATTAGTTTCAACAACAAAAATGATATTTTCATTAGTTTCAGTATCATAAGTATCATAAGTATCATAAGTGCTAGTTTCAGCAACAAAAATGCTAGTTTCAACAACACAAATGCTAGTTTCATCAGTTTCAGCAACACAAATGCTAGTTTCAAACAACTAAATGCTAGTTTCAACGACTAATGCTATTTTCATTAGTTTAAGCATCATAAGTGCTAGTTTCAGCCAAAAATATGCTAGTTTCATTAGTTTCGGCAAACACGAATGCTAATTTCATTTGTTTCGGCATCGCAACTGAACACAAAAATGCTATTTTCATTAGATTCAACAACACAGATGCTAGTTTCATTAGTTTTCAGCAACACAAATGTTAGTTTCATTAGTTTCTGTATATAAATATTAATTTGTTAGAAAAAAATAGTTAAATATAATTAGTTAGTAATTAATTAACACTAATGGATGTCAAAAACACCTTCAAAATCCATTTGAGCCAGAAAAATGGAGTCCATATTCAATTTAGTGAGATTTTGGAGAGTACTTGATTAGATTTTAGGGCACCAAAAAATAGAATGACCTTTTTTTTTTGTAAGAGGTTTTTAAAGTGGTTGTTTTACCAATTATGTGTTATAGAATGATTGTTTATGTAATTTTCTGTAAGCCCTATTGTAGCTTATTTGGGGCTTAAGACTCAAATAAAACAATTATTGCTAGTGATTTTAGTAAAATAAAACAAAATAGGAAAGTGGGATAGCTTGGCGAGGTTCTATCGGAACACGGTGTACTGTAGACAGAAAATTAGGCTTCACCTAATAGTTGAATTTGGTACATGGTGGTTCGACAATACTCGATCCTCTTAATTAGTCTTAACCATTATTAATCACTACTAGTCTACTACTCGGTTTATAGATTCTTGTTACAACCTAACTTTCTACAAATGTAAGACTCTTACGAAAATTACGTACTCCCATTTTAAATTTGAGTCGTAGTAGCTAGTAGTACCATAAATCTAAGGCCTATTGCAGACAGATTAATGCAAAATGTTAAACACCGTGGTTGATTTTTGACTGGGTATCTAAGTCAGCTTTCTAAATGTCTTGCATGGACAAGGCCAATTGTCTCATATCATACCCTTAAAAATCTTGTAATTACGTTTAAATCCTTACCATTTGAACAGTTATATATGAGTTGAAGTTGAGTTGGCCATGGCTAATTAAACAATTTTACCATTTGAACTTAATTTCTATATTATATCAATCTTTAGAATTTCATTTGGTTCATTAAACAATTTCTTGTATATTACAACTTACATGGACTTAATTGCAATTGTTAAAATATCAGGGTTCAGTTTGAGAAACAGTTGTTTAGTAGGGATATTAAATGCAATTAAACTTCATCTTTTATGACAAGTTGATTTTTTAAAAAATTTATTTATTTATTATTATTATTATTATTATTATTATTATTATTTATTTATTTATTTTGTGATACCGAGTTGATTTTTTTTTAAGCGCCAAAAATTTTTTTTATTAATAAAGGACCACCAACGATGCTCCATGAAGGAAGTGGTATATAAAATATAAATTATCGAGTTTTGAATGTCCATAGTCTTCTTGAGCGAATTTGGAACTTTGAAAGTTTATAAAAGGTGCCGACGTGATAAACTCTTATAGAGTTATAGTCTTATTATTATTATTATTCTTTTTTTTTTGGAGAACAGAGCTATAGTCTTATCTATAAGCATTTTCCGTGCTATTCTCTAACGTTTGTTTTACATAATAATTCTAAAAGGAAAGGATTAAATTAATCAATTCTTGTTAATTAGTTGGAATCCTTCCGTCTCATTAGCTTGTATTTTTTCCATTTCCATTTATCCCATAAACTCTGTTTATTTGTTACAACCTCATAACGAAAATTAATTTTTATCCAAACAAACGTAAAGAAACCAACGAAACCCTCTGCATTGATCAGCATCATGACTAAATACTAATACTCCACTCCACTCCACTCCTAGTCGCTTTAGAACTTTACGTGTTATCAACTTCCAATGTACTACTTCACCTACTATCTCTTCAACTTTGGTATACCTTTGTCTATATATAAAGCTCATTCTAACATTTGCTAGTACCATCAACTTTTCTAAACCTTAAAGCACAAAACACATAAAATTTCTTAGCAAGCAAATGAAAATGGAAAGAGAAATCATTTCAAAAGAATACATCAAGCCTTCTTCACCAACACCAATCCACCTTCGAACCCACAAGCTCTCTTTGTTTGATCAAATCGTTCCACCAATTTACGTTCCCTTGGTACAATACTTTTCATGTCCCAAAAATGCTGCCTCGCAGAACGCCGATTTCATGTCCCAGTCGATACAGGTCCTGAAACGTTCCCTATCTGACACGTTAACAGGTTATTATCCCTTAGCCGGGCGAGTCAAGGATGAGTTATCTGTTGACTGCAACGACGAAGGGGTCCTGTTTGTAACTTCGCGGATCAAAGGAAACCTGACGGACTTCTTGAAGGAACTTGACCCTGTTAAGTGCCGGGACCACATCGCATGTGAGCTTAGCTGGGCTGAACCGGGGCCCGGGTCCTACGTGGCCACTGTCCAGGTTAACTGTTTTGATTGTGGTGCAATTGCCATCGGGTCACTTTTCTTGCATAAAGTGACTGATGGTGCAACAATTGGCTCGTTCATGAAGGTTTGGGCTAACAATGCCCAAAATACGCTAGAAGCATCAGAAGGCCCTGATTATGCATCTCAATCTCTATTCCCGCAGAATGAAGCAATGCAAAGGGAAAAATACTTATTCTCTGCCATGAGACAGTATTTCAAATTTGGCAAGACTGTGATGAGGCGTTACGTGTTTGATTCCGCCTCTATATCGAAACTTAGGGCTGGATTGTCATCTGGAGGGCTCAAATTTCGTCCTTCACGAGTCGAGGCCGTATCTGCACTTCTCTGGAAGTGCTTCATGATCGCGTCATCTGAGAATAAGAAGGTATCCCTAGTGACACATGGAGTGAACATGAGGCGAAAATCGGACCCCACCTTACCCGATCATGCATTCGGGAACTTTGTATGGTTGGTTCCCGCGTCAAGCGAAAACGAAACCGATGTTGATGTTAAGGACTTGGTATGTAAGGTAAGGAACGCTATAACTAAAGTCGATAGCAAATTCGTTGCGAAAATGCAGGGCGGGGAAGGGTTCTCGGGTTATCTAGAGAACCTTGAGGAATCCTGGAATGGGTTCCCTGAGAACGCTGAATACTTGGCTATCTCAAGTTGGTGTAACTTTGGTCTTTACGACATCGATTTTGGCTGGGGGCGGCCAATCTGGATAACTAAGTGCGATGCGGGACATGAGACGGACTGGCCGTTCATCAATGTTGCTTGGCTGATGGACACACGAGAACGAGATGGGATCGAAGCATGGGTGACCGTGAACCATGAATACGTTCAAGCACTTGACGACATCGAGGAGCTTAAGGCTCTAGCTTCAGTCGACCCTAGTCCGTTAGATTACGCGGGATCTAGTGATATCGAAGAGATCTCGACTGTTGATTCGATCAAACCTAGTACGTTGGCCGCGCCGCGGTCAATTAACCACTCGGGAGTTCTGATTAATGGTGTTTCATGATCATCAATTAAAACATTCCCGCTAAGCGGCTCAGTCATCCATGTCACTAATATCTATCTGGTACTCAATTTAGATATGACATTTTCCTCTCTAAATTAGCATTTACATTTGCAGTTAATTTAATCTTTATCAAATAATAAAATATCTATCAAATTACCCTTCATTTCCCCTCTAAATCTAAATGATCAGTTATAGTATGCGATTCACCTTTTACTATTCTACTTAAATTAACAACTCTCAGTGTCAAATGATAATTCTGTGAGAAACGGTATGATGAATTCTGCATATGTTGGGTGATGCACCTTTATTTAAGAATAAATAAAATCGCATTGTCAATTATTGAGTAAAGCATACGCGCGAGTATTTTAATTCTGAGGTTGAAAAGTCCTACCAACAATGTCATGATACGTATGATATGATGATTAAGCTTGAAATGTAGTCAAGATGGCCCGGCCATAGGAATTCGTCATTTGTCTAATTATTTGGATAAGGAATTAATCAATTAGTTTAATAAAAGTGGGAAGGTGAGCGATCGGGCACTACAAAAAAAGGGGTTTTCACAAAATAAAGTACCTATTCTTTTTTGTTTATTAACTACAAAAACCGAATGATTAAATTCAATTACACGGTTTAATTGGTTGATGAAAATGGAAAATGACATGGATCACAATTAGTTATTTAAGATACTGGAACTTTAAGAATAGAGTATAGAGTCCTATTTTCTCAAATAAAAGCATACAAAACTGTATCAGTAAATCTCGTGAAAGTCATAACTTTTATAAAAAAAAAAAATCAATTATTAGTATAAAGTAGGAAAGTATGCCCAATGCGTAGGTAATAAAAATATTTACTCATATTCAACAAAAATTCACACTTGGAACTTGAAAGTTTTGTTATATAAGTGCATGGTTGATTTTAATGAAGTTGGATGGCCCAAACTCCAAATCTAAGGAAAGTTTATTTGGTAATCATTTTTACAATTTGGTATTTATACAGTTTTCAATGGTTTTTTTTCGTTGTTGAATTGTTGAATGACACCTAATTCAGACTTTGATGTCGAGTGGTCCTCCAACATATGCATACCGTTTGTAGCCATGCAGTATTTTAGTTAATGATGTCAAAGCCATTGAGTAAAGTGCTCCACCCACGTGTTATGTCACTTGCGCTCATACGATATTTTTGTTAATAATTCGTATTACCTCAATAATCCCCAAAAGTCTTGATCTTAAAATACCTAAGGGTTGATATTTTAAAGACATTAGAATCCAAAGTCCCACATGGAAATTGATTTTAAATTCTCTAACCTAAGGAAAGCAACCAAACATGGTACTATAATTTGAGGGATTTGATCCAAATTTCCTCCCACTTAAACTACCATGCGGCGAACTTGCACTAATCCTCCACGCCGGATAAAATTTTATAGTCCCTCGTCCCAGAAAACATTACACATTCACTATTCACAAAAGTATTTTCAATCACTATTCAAAAAAGTATTTTTAAATATTAAAAAAAAAAAGAGATAATATTGAATATATTATCTGATAATTTTTATGGGATGAAATTGAACTAAATAATAAAAACAAATTAATCTATTTGAGGTAAAGGAACTCCAGGTTGCGGAGTTACTCGGAAGACGGTAGTAGTACATACAACTATATAATAGTAGAAACCAGATAAAATTTTGTGAAATTAAGGGTAAGTGTTTTAACGATTAACTTAACAACGAACTGCACAACACTTGGTGATAAAGCATGTACTAAAACTTCAATTATCTTTAGTCACAACATTGCTTAAATCATTTTCCGTATCTATAAGGATTCATCGTACAAAGGTAACTCTCTCATGCCACCGCAACAAAAGCAATTTCAAAAGATGTACATGAATCCTTCAAAATTTTAGTTCCTCATAACCTCTATATATAGTTATACTATTATATATGTCACGGCGGTCCTTGCAGAGAGCAAAGTAGACGCACTGCGACAATAGATCTGAACCTGAGCTTCATTCCCACTTCGAAGTGATGAAACGCTTCTTCACAATTCAAAGGAGCAGTTGACTCTTTGTCTTCGCTCTTGGGTCAAGCTTAAGCTTCTTGTAGCGGAAACCATCGCTGGGGCCACTTAGGGTATGCACGCTTAAACAAACTCATACACACTGTGTCGTTCTGCTGAAGTCCTCCATTAAGTATGCATTTCATTACCCCTGACAAGCAAATGACCAAATGTGAAAAGATCAGATCAGTGAATAATTTTGATTTTCGATGTATCAAGTAAAGGATCACAATGTATCTACAGAACCAGGTATGAAGAACGTTTAGCAGCCAAGTCTAAACAGCTGACAGCCAAATCTAGATGGATTCTACTGATAACCAAACAAACAGCTCTAGAAAACATTGGCCAATTGGAAGAAAGAACATACTAAAACACATGGTACATTATTTCCGTTCTAGCGGTCGAAACTTGGTAGAATAAATGATGCAAGCTTATCTCAGTTTCTTACTACTATAAAAAGGCAGCACATAAATAACTGCCCAGTTAATATCTCAGTTTCTTACTACTATAAAAAGGCAGCACATAAATAACTGCCCAGTTAATGTAGGCAAACAAAGTTGTGGCCACTGGCCTATTTGCAATAAAATAAGGCCATTAATAAACAGGATATGCTCGTGAAACATACAACCCAAATAAGTTTTATGCTAAAAATTACGCAGGTGAAGTAGTTACCGTGTGTGCCAACAGGCTCCTTAATTCGCCCTCTGCGACCACATTTTGTCCACACTTCAACAGGCTGCAACAAAAAGACATCAGCTACACGGAGCAAACAATATGCACTGTTCTAAAGATTCAATAAAATACCATCAAATCTGAGTAATTTAAACTCAATTTAGATTTCTAACCTTGAACCATCTCACATCCTCTGGGTTATGGAACATATATCGCACGGTAGCTTTCAATTTAGATACTCGCTGTGGATAGCTGCAAAACCAGTCACACCACATTGTGAGCTGACATACCAGTGAGATGAGGTTTTCCGATGACAAGGATATAACAAGCACTGTTGGCAAATGTTTGGTTTTATAAAGGTCAAAGCAATAGGGTAAAACTTTTAGGAGGGCCTCAGTTTATAACAGTTAATCAAAGACGTGAGTTGGTTCAGAAAATTTAATCACAAACTTCACCAGAGGCTCTTCAGTCCTTTTACCATCAATTAAAAAAATGATGGCACTAAAAGGAAATTTGAACGTAAAGTGAGAATACAATTTTATTTTTTTTAACAAATATTTAAAAAGTGAATATGGACTAGTCCTTTCTTTCTAATGAAAAATATTTAAAAGAGCAGGCAGCCATAAGTTGATACAATCAAGATATAGACAGTACAATTTCATGCGCACAACAATAACATCAAATCTTAACAATGGTAGATTATATCATGGGGCAGATGCCTCGTTAGAGGTTTGTGACCAATAAATACTCAGCAGATTACTTTTTTTTGCTTAAAATTAAGGAAGCTTCGTAAATGACCCGATAGTAATGACACAAGCAATCACTAAATCATGACAAAGTGACAACTGAACCCGAAGCAGAATAAAGTATAGAAAAGTTATAGATACGATAGGTATCGCAAGAGCATTGAAAGAAGGGATTACGAATTGATGATAAGATTCTTACCCAGTTAAGATGATTTTCTTCAAAATAATTCTGTCGGGGTCTACACTCTTCAATGAGCCAACAGCGGCAATGACAGCGGGGCTATCTTCACCTAGGCTCTTGAAGGCAATCAAGGGAAGAGGAGGGAACGAGATTGGAGCATAAACTGAAGCTATTGAAAACCGCCCTGGATGAAGAAATCTCTCCATCTTGTGCAAGTTAGCATTGATGCTATCAGAAGAGTAAATTGGCCTGCATTTTCAAATTCAAAGTTATCAATAAGATTTGAGATATGGATACAAGCATGTAATCGATTTTGATTGTAAGGCGAAGACAACTTACCTTGATACAAACTGGCGGAAGCCGACATGAAACAGGAGCTCTTCCTTCGCCTTTATTGGAGCAGTATAAGTATCATGTTTTCTGATGCTGGAGCTCAGAAGATTGACTTGAGTCAGATATCATGATTCAGAATAAAAGGAATGGCAGAATCCTAAATTATAAAGATAATAGTCATCAAGTACCTGAAGTGGAGGACAGATACTTTAGACTCGTGCTGCAAAAGACCAGAGGCAATTAATGGTGCGGTCTTCGTCATGGATAACTTGGAAGCAACACCTTCTGGTACTTCTTTGATATAAAGCCTTACGTATGAGCCCACTGACGCAGTCACCTCTAAATCTTGCTCCATATCAAGCGCTTTTGCAATAACATGCTTTTTTGTTCTCGGGAAATTATCAAATGCAAAGATCCTACCATACTCGGCAGGCAGAGATTCCTGCAACAATATATATATGTTCAATAAGTTTCAAAGCTAATAATAATAACGACAATGAGTAATTATTTATTATTGTAACTATTATTATTGTTACTATTACTCGGGATATTTCAGTGCATTTAACAGAACATACTTTGGGGTCCCATGATGAGGTTCTGAATGACTTTACACCTCTGTACTTGGCAAACCGTTTTCGAGCCGCAATGTCTAATGGCGTATCCACTTCATCAGGAAATTCTGGATCACACAATTAGCTGAAGGTGAGAAAAGAAACAATAATCTACAATCTAAATAGGACAAACAAGGCACGTACAAGTTGCTCTAATGCAAAAAATAACTATATTGGAGGACAATGAGATAAGAAACATGAAAAGCTAACGGCAGCGACGAGCATAATATTCTAGCCTATATCATTTAATCCAACCCACCTTAAAGAGCATCTTTAACGGAACATCACGAGAATAGTAAGTGCCACATATTTTGAACTGTTTGGATGCCATAATCATCCTAAAACGTGAAATAAATAGAACAAGAGCATATTCAAGAGGTACCTTCATCATCAGCATGTGCTTCTTTGATTTTACGAATTTGTTCCTCTATCTGCTCGTTGGTTAGATTTTCACCATCCTGAAATCAACAAGCATTCCAAGATGCAATCTCAGAACACAATATAAGACACAGAAGACAGAAGGAAAACAACCAAAAATAATAAACTAAGACTAACCATCATGACTGAATTTGTTTCAGTTTCATCATCAGAATCTCGTAAATTTAGAGAACCCTGATCTTCATCAAACTCAAATCCGTTGCCAAGTTTCTCGTCAGGGTCCGTTTCACCATCATCCATCATCATATCATCTTCATCCTCTTCTTCAGAATCAGAATTGTCAATGTCGGAATCATCCACAATCCATGCGGCCTAAAGAATTTAAGAGCAATATATACAATTCTCATTACAAAGCCAAATCACAATCCAACATTGCCGTTTGGATGGGCCTCTATATCTACAGAAAAACACGGTCCTCACCTGGTACTCAGAAATACCCTTAGGAACCTTTTTTTTCTTCATCTTTTTCTCATGTTTATTATCTGCTTCAGCCATTTCTGCTTCTGTAGGCCATGTCTGCAATAATGGAGAAAGATACCATCTCAATAGGTGGCAGTAACTCACAGCAAATCTTAGAAAATCCTAACTTAACTAGAGCAAACGGGAATGGGCTCATAAATCATGAGGTGGGACTCATTAAGCATCAGAAAATTTACAAATACCTGTTCTCCTGCCAATGGATCAGGGACATTTTCAATGGCCAAATGCTCTTGCTTCAGTGGATCAGGGGTAAGAGACCTCCGGACCTGCAATTTAAGAGTGGATAGAAAATCACAAGAGAACTTTGGATAAACACTATACAAAAATAAGTGCGCCTTGTGTCAGAAAGAGTATTTAAATGTCAGGAGACTTGACCACCTAAAATGTGGCCATCAGGCATGTTTATCATTTACAAATCCAAAACACTGATGTCGTAAATAAAACCGTATAAGATTGGACTACAATTGACACTTCCCTCAGAAGATCAATAATAGACAGTTTACATTTTCCCTACTGTACAAATGGTTAGGATAAGGTAAGATGCAATAGTACCTCAGAATTATCCTCAGAATCCATTAAATCCACTCTTTTCTTAACATTCAGTTCACAAGGGTCCCTAAGAACTTCGATTTTGGCCATTTGGAAGTCGCCCGCACCAGTAACATGCACCTAACACAGAAATATTTAGATGATGGCATGCTGTATAAATTAATAATTGCAAACTTAATGCGATAGACAGGATGTTACCAGCTGATTCACAGAGAGGCCACGGACACGTACATAGCCAGTCAGCACAAGAGTACATTTACCTAAACTGTTCTCATCAGCAACTACATCAGCCTGCAATAAACCAATCCCCAATAAGTCATCAATGGTAACCGAACTTCATTCACATGGTAACTCAAGAAGCAATCTCTCAGTTTGAATCATATATCAGAACACAAATAGCAGAAGCCATTCATAGGATACCCAAACCCACACCATACCAGATAGTTATGAGCAAGCAGCCAACATACACCTCTGCTATGGAGAAAAGTCATTTGACAAGACCAGGTCAATACTCAATAATGTTCTCAACATACGGAATAGTTGCATGCTGACAAGATGAGTGCACAGAATGCACTTGGAAGGGTAAAGGATGGGGTCAGAAAAGATGTCTCAGGTGCTTCTGTAAAAGGTTAGAGCAAGTATGTGTTCTAGACATGCTTCGCCAAAAAATAAGGTGGCAGTGATGAAGTACCAGAGTGGCGTAAGGATAATAACAATAAAAATATGACATTGAATGCAATCGCCAGAAGGTTTACACCAAACGACATTATACAGTTATCCATAGTTTAAATAAAAGTTGAACTACATGAGAATCTGATTATAAGTTCCCTTAGATAATTTTTATCATATGGCCAAACGCAAAACAAATTCAGCATATTGAATGACAGTATAATCTAATATAGTAGAAGTTGAAATATGGAAATAAAAACTGCAGAGCACGGGACTGTATTGAATGTTATGTACCTTTTGACCCATGACATAAGAACGCTCATTTCTCCAGTGAGGTGCAGTAAGCCTTTGCTCCATAAAAAGCCTCATGAACTATGACCAAGATGCAGGGAAAAATACACACAAACGTCAAACTACAAAAGACAAATATTATACAAACAAGTATCTAGTCTGACTCATATTGGAAGTGTAAAATGTCTGTTTAAAAGAACGTATTTAACCTTATCGAGTTCGTCCTTGTCATCAGCCGGATGAAATTTGCAATCCTTAGGAAATTCAGAAGAAAGCACAGATTCGCACATCTTCTTAAGCGCTTGTTTTCTTTTCATGTCAGCTGGTAGGTCCTGAACATATAAATTAGAGTTTACTAAAGCACAAACACGTTAAGATAAATAGAAGAATATGCATCGCCAAAAAAAAGAAAAAATAAAAAAACATAAAATCCTTACACGAATGAGAACTGTGGTGCTTGGTAAACCAAGTATTCTGAAAGCAGACAAGCATTGAGATCCAAATGAATCAATGAAATAACTGGAATCATTTTCTTCACACAACGAGTTTGGAGATGCCACAAAAGCAATCAAATCAGCAACCTACAAAAAGCTTAGGTCAGCACTCGGCAGTACAAAAAGTGGAGGAATGCAGTGCTGTATACAAGTATATAACCAGTAATCCAAAAGTAAGCAGAAAACAGATGAATAATTAAAATTACCTTCGCCATTTCCACGCAGGTCAATAGATCACCATGAGGTGCTTTCAAGACCTACCACAGAAAATTTGAAAAATTATAGAAAATTATCTCAAACAAGGAGATAATAAAACTGAACTCAATTAATGTTATCAAAAGGATTTTAGCCACCACATCGTTTCTGGAAATATATGCCAAATTAGATCGAATGGGTTCTCCTTTTATCATATCAAGATGGAACCTTTTCCAATTTCAATTCCATAGAGATATCAAATCAAGGAATGTAAAAATGTTCAACATAAAGACAGAAGCTATACATATGTGGGCATACCGTAGCTCTCATTTTGTACTTGGGTGCAGCAACAGCAGGAAAAACTGATCCATTTCCCTCAGCAGACAACAATGATAAGATGTCTTCTTCTAGTGAGTTGATGTTCACAGAAGATGAAAGGCCAAATAGCATCTATGATTTTCATATACATGAGGCAAAAAGTAATTCCATCAGTAATCCTCTTTATACTTATTTGGCTTCTTGGAACTAACAGACACAAAATAAGCACTCACAATAACACGTGGAGGACTTGTGGGTCCTGACAATAACCTCCTCTGTTTCAACACTTCTGCCTTTTTCTGATCCCTCATCTGAAAAAAAAACGAGGCAGCAAAATATCCTAAATTTATTAACGTAAGGAGCCAAGAATGATACGAACCAAGCATCATTTCAAAGAGAGAATTCCCTGTTTCTTCAAGAGCAGCCTATCCTAAATTCTGGATACTATCAGACCTGACAGATTAGTTTTTTTGTTTTTTTAAAACCAAGTATGAATTATTCTAGAATAGTTCAGAGTAAAGCTCCAAGTCCATACCAATACTTGAAACCCAAAATAACACAATCAAGAACTTTCTTGCTTAATTCCGTAAAAGCTTTTCTAAGACCCCAACTTCTTAATCCAGTTAGGATATGCTAAATAGAATAAAATAAAGAGAATGCGAAGTAGAAATAATAGAACGTAACACACCATAGAATCACATCTTACATTTCTTCTTTACTGATGTTTGATAATAGCAAGAAATATAAGTCAACAAGTCCATTTTGCGTGCATATCATACTTTATAGCCATGACAATCACATCACTAGCAATTCTATTCAGGTTCCATTTAGATTACTGACATGGACTAAACTCTTCAGTTTCAAACAAAACCAAGTGACAAAACCAATACCATTTTCTCACGTTGATGCCGAGCAGCTTTAGCTCCTTTGATAACATCACGTTTCGACATCTTGAATTTGTCTGAGATAAATAAACAACAACAACAACAAATCAAATTTTCCATCAGGAGAAATACACCAATAGCAAACCATACACTATACAAACCAATAAGCGTATATATTGACATATATTAAATATAGAAGCAATACACAATATGTTTTAGGTACAACAAAAACAGCAAGCTACAAATTACTTTTCAATCTCAGAAGAAAGAGAGAACGACCTTTTGAGGAGACCTTATGGACATTGCGAGCCGATTTCGATGCATACTTAGTTTTGTGTGGCTTATTCACCTGAACCCTAGAGCCAGCCATGTTGGCTCCAAATGCCAATTCAACTTTCCGGCGTCCAACTTCCGGCCGATGATGCTGCGGCTTCAGTCAATTTGAATGCTGATGATAGAAAACAGTTAATTGAGCTACAGAGATTGATTTTCAGAGAGAGAATGGGCATAAATTGAGGTGCTTCAGTGAAGAAGAGCTTACAGAGCTCACGGCTGGGGAGAGAAGGGACTCTGTAAATTAGGGTTGCATGTTATAGGGGTTAATTTCACAAATTGGAGGCGGCGCGCTATGAGGACTTAGCAAACGATTATTCGCGAACTAGGTGCCATCAGTATTAATGCGGCGAAGAAAAACAATTTACAAACCGATAAGGTAGGTGACTAAAGAATAAAGTCTAAGACTCTAGAGGTATCATTCCAATGCTTTAATATTGTTGGAATGCCGTGTCTTGTTCTGAATTCTTAGTTCTTAGTTTTGGATTTTGAAAATTGGCGTACCTTAGATCTAGTCATTACGTAATTCAAGATTGTTTGTTTCACTATGGGGTTGTTGCTTATTATGGCTAGGTGTTTGATTTTCCTTTAGAGATTGGAAGGTTTTTCAGATTGTTTGGATGAGTTACAAGTTCTTGCCATGTGTTATGAATCTTCTTCATCATAATGGAGCTCTATGCTATTTATAACCAAGGTTGGGAAGGAACCTGCTTCATTTCCTGCATATATTGAGTCAAAACCCTTCATTAATGTGTTAATTAATTACCGAAATATAAGGAAAATGGGCGAGTGGGCCTCTTGGGCGAGCTGCAGACTCTCTGGAAGAGCTCTTGGCGTGTTGAATGAGTTCCAAGCAGGTAGAAGGTCGAACAAGCCTCCCCAGGTGGTTGGAAGGTCAAGTAAGCGTTCTTCATATAATCGTATCATGTTCCTTGTTGGAATAAGAGATCTATTAATTATTTGAAATTAAGCCTACTAGTACACATTCTTCTCATGCTTCTAGTCTATGACGGACCAATGTTAGGAAATAACCCAAAGATAAGGTAATTGAATATATATTCTCAGCCTTCTTTCATATATATAGACCCAGTCGAGCCATTGAGGGCATTTCTATAAAGAGTATTTTCCCCGCCATCAACCATACTTGGCTAGATTCTTAGTTGTTAACTCTCTCCAGTGGCTCTATGGAAGGGATCGTTCTGCCACCCATCATGAATACAAAATTGAAATTATTGCTCTGGACCCCTAAATGAAGTGATAAAATAGTGTCCTATAACTTTCAACTGTATCATCATCCATAACTTTTTTTTTTTACTTCTACACTTTACATTTTAGGTAAAAACGTCATAGGTTTATGTGTTGGTGAGGAAGGAAATAAATTGTTGTAGTTTTTAAAAGTTTACATTAATTATAAATCTAATTCGTTTTGTGAATTACTAATATTTAAAGTCTAAATTAAAACATTTCGTAAAATGGTCCAACGAATTTTTATTTTTTTAGGGTAAAATAACTTGTATTCAACTCAAAGGAATATCAAAGTACATCCGGGTTCTCGAAAGACAAAACTGAAGAGCCAAAACTATTGTCTACCACATCATGGGCTAAAAGATGAGCCAACTTATTGCACGATCGTCTCACAAAACAAAAAGAAAACGAATTAAAAACAAAAACTAAAGGTTTGGGCCTTTTGGCTTCCTCAATAATCGTCCCTGCAGCTGAATAACAAAAAGAAAGGCTCTACAAATCTTGGATCACCCGCAAACAGTCTCCTTCAAAGACTACCTCCTGTAAATGCAACTCTCTAGCAAAACGGATAGCTTGCAACGCAACTAGTGCTTCAGCGGATTTTGGGGCAGTATTTTTATTTATTAACAACACTCTCGCTTTGTTTTTTTTCCCTTTCTTCGTTCTATTTGGTACGCTTTTTATTCTTCTCCCGATTCCTTCCTGTAGTTCGCGGACATAGGTGTATAATTTTTTTTTCAATCATTTTATAATAATGATGAAACTAGCAGTCGAGTAGAGAAATTAGGGCTAGGCACCGGGAGGGCTTTCAGGGACTGGATTCTAAAGCTAGAGGAAATGGGAAGGTTTGTCCATCAGGCTCTCATAATGGAAGACCTTAATTAATGAATGTCAGACATTGGGATTACTCTGTCTCCAGGGCCCATTGAAACGAGTTGTCGTAAGAAAGACGTCAAGTCAAAACTGTCTGGCCTAATGATTCACTTTCATAAGTTGGCCTGTCCTGAAAGAAAGCCTTGACTAATCCTGTACCTCTGTTGCATCGACCATATATATTAAATATGCACATTTATTTTTGTTATTGTATTGTAATATTTTTGAAGTCTATGTTCTTTTCATCTGAAAATTGATGAAAATAAATTCAGTTCAGATGCATTAAGTTCAGTTCAGTTCAGATTTGGCCAATAGTACTTTGTACTACAAATAAGTTCAGTTCAGACTTTTCCAGACGAATAGAACAAAGCCGAAATGGATTTTAGATACTTTAAGTTAATGTTTTTGATTATTTGGTTATTATTGCTTGTAGTTTTATTCTATATTATATTTTCAAACAGAAACGAAAAGTTAAATATTATAGGTGGTTAAACTAAATTTATAAATGGTTCAAATTTCTCAATTTTAAAATATATCGATGGGGGTACATTTTTACCAAACAAACATTGTGTTTTTTTTTTTGTTTTTCAATAGAATAAATTGTCAATAAAGATAATTATTAGGGTAATCATCCAAATATTAATGGAAAAATTAACGGTGTTTCAAATTTAAAGGAAAATCGAACTGCGATATAATGGGGTAATCATCCAAATGATATAATGGGGTAATCATCCAAATGTTAATGGAAAAGTTAACTGCGTTAGTCAAATTGTTAGTCAAATTTACGGAAAACTGAACTACGGGGCGAGTTGCAGCTTTGAAATACAGGGGATAAATTATAAATGGCATATACGGGTGTGTGTGTAAATTGCCAAAAATTCTCATAAATACACTTGCAGTGCAGTATTCTCCCTCTAAACCGAGCTTGTGTTCTCCCTGAACACTGCTACCATAAGCAGTTACATATGTACATGTAAGAGTATAAGAGAAGGGACTAATACTCCAACACAATGATGTAATATCAGTACAAAATAATACACAATCGGACACCAAAATCTACCCCCACTGATCTACTGCTCGTGGCAGGATAAATAATGAAGGAATAAAAAGCCTAACTTGTGAACTAAACTAAAACCAGAGTGATCAGAAAGAAGTGGAAGGACAAATAGGTCTTGTGCTTTTCGAAATCCTTGAACAGAACATGAACATCAAGAGCACAGAAGACAACATGAACAACCGGAAATATGTTCTAATTTCCTGCATTCCAAGATCAAACACCTCTATCTTCTTCCCGTATCTACTTTTCCTCTGCATCAGATAGCCATTTAGATAGTCATCTATTGATACCCAATTATCAAAACCGGATGCCACTACCTTTGATTGAAGTTCGTCAATCTGCTGGACTCCTATATTGAACAATCTAACGAATGCAGCTGACCAATCATTAAGAACTCTCTGCAATCCAGAAGATCACTACATGAGTGAGGGAGGAAGAAATGGTAACATATCTTAGTGACTGCTTGTGCACCCATGATGTTTTAAAACTTACCCCTAAGTTTCAGAGGGCATAAACATAAGGGCCACATTTTATAAAACTATTCCTAATAATTTTAAAAGGTTTTATTGTGCCGTAAACACCACAAATCCACAATATCATTTAAACTTTTAAGAAGTTGGCGTACATTGAAGGAGATGATGTCAACGGGATTGAACATTTTAAAACAGTCTCTCGAGGAGGCTTTAAAATCTCCATAAATCTGCAAGAAATGATAGCGTACAATGAGATTAGGTGAAGAACATCATGAAGTAAATAGTAATTGCAGATGAGTTAGGCATTCACTAACCTCAAATGTAAAAGCCATTGGCACCCGTGCAACATCAAACATATAATCAGTTGCAGTCCCATGGGCAAGATACCTGGAAATAAGAAAGGATTGTGAATAACCAAAAAAAGGGTGCAAGTATTAGTAATGTTTTCATGCTAGTTCAGTCTGCTAATGGCATGAGCATAAAAACTCGGGCTAATGGCAGCAATATATGCATGCATTCTAAAGAATGATACTTTTTGTAAGATTTGCGCTTATTATCTGTCATTATCTTTCGGTACATGATCATTTCATATTTTACTTACTAGAGATCACCCAGAAACGCATTGTAAAACTATGATCAAATCACAAATTAAAGAAAGTGCTAAAAGATATCTTTCAAGCAATACATACCCGACAGAACCTCCGCCAGATCCAATTAAGCAACGGTCATCGAGGTGAACATGATTCAACTCTTCAAGCATTGATCTCATTTTCTGAGATGGTATTCCATCTGGTGTCGTATTTTTATGATCGTATGGCATAAAAAGAGCCTATGTAATAAGAGAAAACTTACTCAACATCGTTTGGTTTAACAAAGCCTTCTTCATGATAAGGTTAATCCAGTGGCTGGCTGAAAGAGCCACTCAATTAATTAACAGAACCTATGCTTACCTCCATCCCAGAGTGCACATTAACCCATATATGCGGTTCAAACGACAAGGTCAATGTTCTCATAATCTGAGTCTCAGGTTCACTAAAAGGAGCATACCCAGGATTTTCCTCATAAGGATCATAATCCTGAATTCACAAAGACATGTCCATAGAAGTCACCAGGGGGTACTTATTAATTGAATACATCAAGGAAAAACATTGGGGGGGGGGGGGGATCTTTAATGCTAAGAAACTGCCAGCTAACCTTCTCCTTTTTGCCCCAATCTACACTCCAGTTCCGATTGAGATCAACTCCCCTTCCTGCAATAAACTCAACCGTAAGCAGGCTAAATTCCTCATGTACGGATTCCAGTAGTTCAAAATTTAAGTGGCAAAATAAACCAACAGACCGTTTCTTCTCTCACAAAGCTCTCCACCTTCAACACGTTTGCGGCCATTGAAATTTTCCATTGGTACAATCTGTCCAACAGAGGTGTATTTGGAATTATCATTAGTTCTGAAAGCTAAAGTTGGCAAATTGACATACAGATATATTACTCAAAATTCATCTTGCCATCATAATATTTGATAGAACAATTCATCAAGAAAAACAAATAAAATATCCCCATAGTCTTTGAATAAAGTTATAAATCACTGAATCATACATCTATTCATAAAGTATTAAGGAAATGACTAGTGTATAGATAGTACCTTTATAACAAGTCTATCAAGTGTCTTATTTAATGAAGTGCGATCCATATTGGGCAAGAACTCCTCTTCGCTTAAAATGGAAAGGAGCCTCAATGCTAGCTCTGTTGTAATGAGCTCTCTACCATGCTGTCCAAAAGTCTGGAACACAAGGAACCATCTGTCAAAAACACAATCAATAATCAATCTGAGAATTGAAAGAAACTAATCCTATTCAGTAATTGACCTTTTGGGGCGAAAAACACGTTCCTCCACATGCTTTATTGCAAAATTTTACTTTGACAAACACTACCAAAGCTAACAGCAAGTAAATATTTCCCCACAAGTTACAACCAAAGTCAGGGCACAGTTACTTACAAGCAGGATCCTAAGTTTTCCTCTGTCTGCTACCTGTGTCCTATTCTGGCAATACGTTACAACAGTCACCTCCGCCTTATATCCTTTATTTTTAGTTGAAATCTCATCAATCTGTTCAAAAGAAAGGCACCGAGAGTTCACATCAAGAATCAGAACATTTAGTAGTGCAAGCGACAATCACAACACCTACCGTGAATCTATCTTGGTGGCGATGGACCAATGACCTGATTTCGTCCAATAGAGCTCCGCTGTAAAGAGATTGTGACATTCATAAGGTCCTACATTCTTCCCAACGCGTATACAATCATCTGTTGTTCTAAATGTTCATTACTCCATACTCCATAGTAAACAGATTCATGTCCAATTCGTTAACCTAAGCCTAATCAAACATATCTCTGATGGCATGTGAAAATTACGCAGCATAGCATGAATTCAAAATCAATTGCTTCCACAGGTAGATTCTATTGTTGTAACTTAAGCAAAATAGAGTACTAATTGAAAATTGATTAAACAGGAGCAAATAGAGATCAAAATACAGCACTAATTAAGCTTCCACAAACTTAATTACTAAATGAAAATTGATTAATCAGAGATTAAAAAAGGTAAGGAAAGTTACCTGGTGTGATAGAGATCGGTGTTGATGGGAGTGATAGGAGGAAGCGAAGTGCGATTAGATTCACCATCTCCATTGACAAACAGAAACGAAAATGAAGCAAAAAAAGTCAGAAGCGCGACGGAAATGATATTCCGGCGACGGAGAAATCCCATTTAAAACAACAGGCAATTCGATTCTGCAGCGAAATCAATCATAGGCAGCAGCAGCATCCCATCGTTTTAATCTGCAGAGTAATCGAAGTAGGACGACGAAGAAGACGATGAAGGTTAATTTGGAGCGAGAGATGACGACGACGATGTTGCCGACTTGAGAGTATCTGCTTTTTGCAATTCAACGGTTATGGATCTGATTATCTTTTTTGCTGGATTGGTTTTGTAATGTTACAGTATTTTAATTTTGATTTTATTTTTTAATTTTGATTTCTGGCAGTGTTATTTCCTCTGTTAAGTTTGTTGTTTACCTTGTCGTTGCTTTGGTGCGTATTGGATCGGGCGGCTAAATCTGTCTGTCTCCGGACCCACGTTGGACGGACCACACCATTTGCCTTGTGGGACTTATTGACCATCCATTTGGGTCTTTTGGGACGAGTTTCATTCGTTCACGGTTGTACAGTGTTGTGTTGTGGGTTGAGTGGACCCATATAGCTATTAATTCAAACCGGTTCATGTGGACTGAGACGAACTTTAATTGGTTGTGTAATCCAATTGATAAAAAAGTGATTTTCACAACTGATCGTATTCTCCTCTATAATAAGCTAATAGCACTGCGACAGAGATCCAATTTGCTTCAATTATGCAGATCAAATAGCTCGAAATAGAGACGATTTCTTTTTAATGTGCTTGAATGGTTTCGGGTGAAGATGTTTCTAGTTTCTAATAAATAGTGCAAAGATTTTGATGCGTATGATGGATAGAAATGAATTGAATACAGTGGTCGATAGGATAGCCAAGTTTAGCGAATGAGGAAGAGCATTTCAATCTTTTCGATTAAAAAATAACCTTACATTATTTTTAAACGGCATTGATATATCAACACAATGAGAAAGAACAAGAAGGAAATGGAAAATTCTAAGCATCAAAGGGCTTGGATTAGGGAAGCGAATGCCCAAAATTATTTGATTATTTTGTAGCATAAGCATATATATCTTCATCATCCAAAGTCAACCCAAGCTTCTGCCCCATTACCAATGATCACTTATTTAAGAGGAAATACAGACTCCATTTACTACTCGTCACATATTTGTATCCAGAGGGCTAGGATTTAGAGAAGCAAATACTCTAAATTCTTCATTGTTCTCTAGCACAAGCATTTGTTCTTCATCCAAAGTCACCCAAGCTTCAATCCCATTACCACATCTTGTGTCAATAAGAATCACAAGGTTCATGAAAGATGGACCACTTGCATCAATGCTGCTAACCCACATAGGCTTTCCCCACCCGAAATCTACTTCATAGAATCCCAACCTGCACCAACTACTGAACCCATAATGATCCACCCCCTGAGAGCCTAGTTCCTCGATCTCTTTAAGACACTTGTGCATCACAATCGACCCCTTGTCTCCTCGCAGTTTCTTCACATAGTCACCATCTATTTTCGAAATGCTGTTCCTCACCTTATGTGCCAAGCAGTGAAATCCAATGCTTTGAGCTTCCAGCTCGGTTATCCTTGCGGTGGCTATCCAAATGAGGTTTCCTACTGAACTCTCTGCGAAATTTGGAGTTGCCCTCTTGCGCAAATTCACTGCATGCGTAACCATCGAAGGTTTTGGGAACATGACACTGCTTGAAATGATTGAACTGCACATTTCCATATGAACGCCGAGACTGCCTCCACACGAGTGGGACCCACCCCCGCCTTATCTTTGAGATTCACGATAGCCAATCCGTCAAACAAGAACCTCTTAGTAACAAATTTGCCTTTCTTGAACAATGAGCCCCACATCGCGACTGAGTCATCTCTAAGCCTTAAATCGTTGGCTGGAAACAGAGAATATGCAGAGAAATCAGGTGAAACGGGCAAGTTTTCTTTGCATGGGGAAGCAGAACTGGCCCAAGATTTCATGAACGTGCCTAAGGCTGCCCCATCAAGAATCCGATGAGAGATGCATACCCCTATGGCAATTCCACCACATTCAAATAGAGTAACTTGTATATTAGTCACACCAGGACTAATAGCTTCCATTCCACAAGGAAGAAATTTGGCAACCTGCTTAAGATCAGGGTTGGCAAGAAAATCGCTTAGGCGGTAGTTATTATCAATCTTTGCGGTTGTGAAACGAGCACCTTCATCATCACAAACGATAGTAAGGTCGTCTTTTAATGTGCCTGCAAGAGGGTAAAACTGCGTTAAGGTTTCGGATAAGGATCTTTTGAACACAACCAGTCTTTCCAGGACATGAGAGGAGCCATCATTGTTCGGATAGAAGAAGACAATAGGAGCATAGGCAACTTGAATGAACTGGTCTAAAGTGCTTAATTTGAAGGTTTTGAGGTGATCTGGAGTAGGAATAGATGGCTTGATTATCTCCATGGAAATGATCTTGACATCCATGATGTTCTTTTAATCCTTCTTGGAAGATGATGGGACAATGTAAAGCAAGTGAAGTTATGCTAATTGTAGGCTTGAAATTAAGTATAAATCTTGTGATCAAGTACTTAAAAGATGCTCTTAATCTTGTGGAGTACTACTAATTAATCTTGTCTTTAAGTGAAAAGGAATTTCAACTAGTTGGTATAGGAGCCAGATTTGAATTAAAGGCATATATGCTTTGGGGAATATTATTGACTTGCATTTTGCATCACTAATTGTGCAGGCGCATGATTCAATTTTCCAGCCTTATTAATTAAAAAAATAGAACATCAGTATCAGCAACTTAAGTCCTGACTCCTGATTATGATGCCTGTAAAGGAACAGGCATTGATAAATGTACGCAACCCTGTACTTAGACCATCTCCAACACTCATACCCTCTCTCTCCTGCCACGTCAGCATTCCACTAACATTTTAATCTTTTTTATTCTCTCAAACCCACTCAAACTCTCTTCATCTCCAACAATAAAACTACCAAATCTAATTTTCTTTTTCTTTTCTCCTATCTTTTTAAACCACTTTATACATTTTCTCATTTCTTTTATAAACTCATCATTATTTTACCCATTTCATTTTTAATAATTAGAAAATAATAATAAAAATTACAATAATAATTGGAAAAAAATACAATACTTAATAAATAATGTTACACTACTTGAAAAATAAAATAACGATATTTTAAATTCTACGGAGACATAAATTAAATAGCCTACTACATGAAAATAGCTAAATTGTGTTTGTATTTTTTTTATAAGTTGTATTGTGTATTTCTTTCTTTTTCAAGTTTTATTTTATTATAATTATTAGTAAAGTTGCTACTATTTACTTGTTTAAATTAAAGCAAAGTAAACTCCAAAAAAAAAATAAAAATAAATAAACATAAGAATAATGAAGAATGAAATTAAAGGAAAGAAGAAGGAAAGAAAAAAAAAAAAAAAAAAAGGAAAGTCAAAAGAAAAAAGGAAATGAGATACAAAGAAGAAAGAAAAGAAAAAAAAAATTAAAAAAAATTAAAAAAAAAGATAAATGGTGCCCAGACTGGTCTGGGCAACCCAGACCAGTCTGGGAAAATATGGCCAGACTGGCCAATCAGCTCCTGCTGGAGCTGATGGCCAGTCTGGCCATCAGCTGGTCAGACCATCTCCAGCCCCTGCTGGAGATGGTCTTAGTCTAGTTTCTTATTAGAACGATGTGATGGAAGGTATATAGGATATAATAATACTACAGAACGGCTTAAGAGTTAAGACTAGAACACAGGCAACAAAACGGTGACAAGCCCAAATATGTTTATCTTCTCTGCTTCTAAAAGAAAGGATCTCCGGAAGTGAAACTCAACGACAAGATATGAGTGGCGAGTATTACAAGTCAAGATTCTCCAATGCACTGATAAAACCATGTACACAGGTGTCAAATTACATATATACTAGAATATTTAGAAAGTCCGGGTGCTAAATTTTGAAAAATAAAAAACATTACCTATAAAAAAATTCTCTTTTAATTTTCTGGTTCCGCTCCTGTATATACGGTCCCAATTATTGGTTAAATGAGATGACAAGTGGACAACTTCATCCATCCCCTGAAGCTACAGTCTTGAGCCACATATATCTTCCTACACTCAGCTAAAGGACATTTAAGAGTCTCTACATATATATTATACTAGCTTACTTGAAGAATTCCAACTCATATAAATATTAAATATCATATGTATAGCTCAAGGGCCACAAATAAATCAGCAATGCATGCATGGCGCGTTAGTGATGGTGTGGAGATTGTAGATGCATGCAGCTGCACCACCATTAATAAAAAGAAGGGAACTTTACAGATCCTGGCAAATGGTGCGCAAGGACCCAATATTTATAAGATTAATTAACCATTCGATTTAGCAAATCTACTACTAGAGTTATAGACTTATAGTATGTGGTTCTTCCAATTTCGTAGCAGCAATATCGCATGTGGAAGGTATTTTTCGATCAGATTTGAATGCAAAATTATATGAAACCTTTTGAAGTTTAGGAAGTATAGCAACATTAATTAGATCAGAGTATTGGTAAATGTAGTTTTGACAATATTTATTTAATTTGAATCTGGTTAAATCTCTCAATGAAATAATGAAACACATCATACATACATTACCAGTAGTATAATGAATTTCATGAACTAGGGATAGTGATTTTGCAGTTTGGTGTAGATGTATATATTATCGATGTGCAGAACGCATACATATAGCTTTTGCGCGCCAGATCATACTCTGCATGCGCTTCAGATCCTGGCAAATGATGCGCCTAAGACCCAATATTTATAAGATTAATTAATCATTACTATTAGTTGAGTAGTGTTTTGGATTAACTAAAATACATGACTAAAACAGAACAGGTAGAGGGCTGAAAATGAAGACCTTCAATATCAATTCCTTCTGGCAAAATCATCTTGGGGCCACTTACAAAGGAAAAGCACCCCTGGACCTGTCACTGAGCATTTTTACATCTCAAGGAATTGAACAAATTCCCACCCTACATGACTACATCTCTTACGCATGCAAGATATGGCTATTCCTGATCTCAACCTGTCAATTGCACTCATACAACTGTGATCCCTCGGAAGCACCTGGACAGTGTCCGAACAGCAACCGCACATCAAGACGGCCAGAAATACGGATCATCAAGCTACTGAGGACAACAATACCATGGATATTGTCGACTTATTGAGCGAGAAGCAACGTTGCTTCTCACTCTGGAAAACTTATTCATGAAGAATCCACCAAGCTAGCTGAATATGCCTCTAGGCTCTAGCTCTGGGAATTCGGCTTTCCCAGGCATCCCCTGCAGAGGGAAAACTGTGAGTGACATAAAGTGCTGAGAAGAGAAAAGGAGCCTAAATTACTCCAGCCAAACATCTGCGGGAAAGAAACAAGCATTCTAGCAATTGTACGTGTTCCATTGCAGCAAACATTACACAAATTAATATCCACAAATTGTACGTGTTCCATTGCAGCAAACATTACACAAATTAATATCCCCATCGCGGCTCATACGAACCAAACTTGCTGGCTACCAGTCAACACGACCTTGATCATGATAAAGCTTGACTTGGTCTTGGTTTTAGTTTCGATCAACTCACGCACATTTTGAAAAAAAAGCATGAATGCGTGTGACCAAGTCATGAGCACAGAAGTAGCCATATATATTTAATTATATGTGTGTTCATAATTTCCCGATTGAAAGCATATACAATTTAACAATTATTTATACATTCCTGTTAGTTATATTTTGTATTTACAAAATTAAGTACTTATCAGAATTGAAAAAAGGATTGTATTGAGTATAAGGAATCTTCTCAGAATTGAACTCCTTCGAAATCATCAACTTCTCCAAGTAAGAACTACATTTTTCCTTCTTCTCTAAGTTTATTCCTTGTTGAGTTATTCATTACCTAAGTTTTCTTTCTTTTACTTCAATTCTTTCTTTATAATGACAAATCCTTATAGTATAAATTTTTGCACAAGATAAACAGTCCCAAGTAATCAATTTCTGCACTGGATAAACTTTCACAACTGCAGAACTAATTAATTGTTAATAAAAGGTAAAATAATAAAAATGACTAAATGTACGTTGTTTGCATAATATAGGTGTTGAATAAACTTATCAGGCAACACATGACTCAACTCCTAAAATTCTCACACTTACTTACACACATATACACGCATATCGTATTACAAAATACTACTTCCTCCGTCCCCCCAATAGCTTCCCTTTTGACATTTAGTCAACAAAATAAGCTTTGTACTACTTTTAGATTAAATAATGCTAGTGGGTTGGATAAATGCATTTTTAAATTGAATAGTGTCCGCTGTCATTAGGAATTAACTTTTCCCACTGAATTTCAATGCTCGAGCCAAATCTTTCCCACCAAATATTTAAAACCATTTCAAAAGTAACTTCAAATTTCAAACTTACAGAATATCCAGAATATACAATAGATAGTACTTACAGGCATTTAAAACTAGGTTGATAAGATAACTAATAATGATGACTTATTTCAGGGGACATACGGACTCCATTCACTAGTTAGTTATTTGTATCGAGAGGGATTGGATTTAGAGAAGCAAATGCTCTAAATTCTTGATTATTCTCTAGAACAAGCATTTGTTCCTCATCCAAAGTCACCCAAGCTTCAATCCCATTACCACATCTCGTATCATTAAGAATCACAAGGTTCATGAAAAATGGACCACTTGCATCAATGCTGCTAACCCACATAGGCTTTCCCCACCCGAAATTGACATCATAGAATCCCAACCTGCACCAACTACTGAAACCGTAGTGATCCACCCTTTGAGAGCCTAGTTCCTCGATCTCTTTGAGACACTTGTGCATCACATTCGGCCCCTGGCCTCCTCGCAGTTTCTTTACATAGTCACCATCTACTTTCGAAATAGAGTTCCTCACCTTATTTGCTAGGCACTGAAATCCAATGTTATGAACTTCTGCCTCAGTTATTCTTGTGGTGGCTATCCAAATGAGGTTTCCAAGAGAACTCTCTGCGAAATTTGGAGTTGCCCTCTTGCGCAAGTTCACTAAATGCGTAACCAGAGAAGGTTTTCGGGAACATGACACTGCTTGACGTGATTGAACTGCACATTTCCATATGAACGCTGAGACAGCCTCCACACGAGTGGGACCGACACCCGCCTTATCTTTGAGATTTGCAGTAGCCAATCCATCAAACAAGAATCTCTTGGTAACAAACTGGCCTTTCTTGAATAATGAACCCCACATCGCAACTGAGTCATCTCTAAGCCTTACATCGTTGGCTGGAAACAGAGAAGATGCAGAGAAATCAGGATAAACGCACGAGTTTTCTTTGCATGGAGATGCAAAACTGGCCCAAGATTTCATGAACGTGCCTAAGGCCGCCCCGTCAAGAATCCGATGAGAGATGCATACCCCTATGGCAATTCCACCACATTCAAATAGAGTAACTTGAATATTAGTCACAACAGGACTAATAGCTTCCAGTCCACAAGGAAGAAACTTGGCAACCAGCTTAAGATCAGGGTTGGCAAGAAAATCGCTTAGGCAGTAGTTATTATCGGCCTTTGCAGTTGTGAAACAAGCACCTTCATCATCACAAATGATAGTAAGGTCATCTTTTAGTGTGCCTGCAAGAGGGTAAAACCGCGTCAAGGTTTCGGATAAGGATCTTTTGAGCACAGCCAATATTTCCAGGACATGAGAGGAACCATAGTTGTTCGGATAGTAGAAGACAATGGGAGCATATGCAGCAGGAATCAACTGGTCTAAAGTGCATAGTTTGAAGGTTTTGAGGTGATCTGGAGTAGGAGTAGATGGCTTGATCATCTCCATGGAAATGATTTTGACATCCATGATGTTCTTTTAATCTTTCTTGGAAGATGATGGGATAATGTAAAGTGAGTGAAGTTATGCTAATTGTGTGCATAAAATGGTCATGTACTTAAAGATGCTCTAAATCTTGTGGAGTAGTACTATTTTAGCAATGACTTGTCTTTATGTGAGGAGGAATTTCGCCTAGTTTGGTGTAGGAGCCAGATATGAATCTAAATCTTGTGTAGTAGTACTATTTTAGCTATGACTTGTCCAAGGCACAGATGCTTTGGACAATATTGACTTGCAGGCGCATGATTCCATTTTGCACCTTATCAATATCAATAAACATAACATCAGCAACTAGTTCTGATTATGATGCCTATAAAGGAAACATTGACAAGTGCAGGCAACTCTGTACTTGGTCTAGGAATAACTATTGGTTTATTAGAACAATGCAATGCTATGTATACTTACCCGTATCACAAAACTTACTCAATTTATATTTTTTAATATTCTTCAAAACTTTACTAATTTATTAAATTAATATTTTATACACTATAATACAAACAATATTTTATACACTATACAACTTCGATACTATATTTTTTAATATATCATCTCCTTACATGCTAGATAGCTTGTGACGTACTAACCTTAACCATTCGTCCTATTTCATTCTTTAGTGTCTTTTATGGCGAGATATAGTTTCTCCAAGGTACTATAGTTGACACTCTTAAGTTGGCTGATGCAGAATGAGAGTCCTTTTGACCTTAACTCACTAAAGTTGAATCATCTTAGTTCGTACTGTACTATGACACGTAAAACTATGGATTAGACATCTTTTCAATATCATCAACCTTCATACTATACCTTAAATTGTATATAGATCCTATGCGATCTGCGCTTCAGATGCTGGCAAATGGTGCGCAACGATCCAATATTTATAAGATTAGTTAACCCATCGATTTATCTCTTTACTAATAAAATAATCAACTACTGGTGTTGTAGATTAACGTACAAGACTAATTAATTAACCATTTCATTTAGCTTTAATTAACCATTTCATTTGTCAACATGTCAATTGCTAATCCTACCTAGCAATTTGCAAAAGCCAGGTAGGTCCGGGTTTGTTGACTTACGTTGTGTAACAGAAGAGTAGCTAGCTGACTCGTTCTTATCTGTGAGATTGTGGAGTAATAGTCGAATTTCAGTTCCTTTTAAATAGTTAGATATGGATTTAGTTCCGTTTGATTTCCATATTTGTAGTTAATTAAGTGGCTATTTCTAGTTAATTAAGTGGCTACTTGACTCCAATTTAAGTGACTCTTTCTTTGTTCATAAAAAAGCTTCACGGAAGTGAGAAAAAAACAAAAAATTATGGAAATGGCATGTAATGGTGAAAATCACAAGAAGCATGCAGTGTGCATACCATTTCCCATACAAGGCCACATAAACCCCATGATGAAACTAGCTTGCCTTCTACACTATAAAGGCTTCCATATAACCTTTGTGCACACTGAGACCAACTACAACCGTCTCCTCGAATCCCGAGGCACCGCTGCCTTGGAAGGCCTACCAGACTTCAAGTTCGTTGCCATCCCGGCAGGCCGACAACCGGCCCCGGGGAACGGAGCCACTGGCGCTAAAGTCTCTGTTCATGATGACATTGCATCGGTGGGGAAATCCATCCGTGAGAATGGTTTACACGCGGTTAACGAGCTCATTTCGAAGTTGAACCAGGGCAGTACTCCGCCAGTAACTTGCGTGTTTGCAGATATGGCAATGTCATTTGCCGTTGATGCCGCGGAGGGGAATGGTGTGCCTTGTGTCATGGTTCAAACTGCCAGTGCTTGCAGCAGTAGCTGTGTTTTACTTGTTAGCCAACTCTTGGAAAAAGGCCTTCTACCTCTCAAAGGTATATATTTTTTATTTTTTTTAAACGGCAAATATAACTACCCTACCGCCTCTGGTAGCTTTCGAATTCCCGGTACTCTTACCATCTACCCTAATGTCTATGTCTGGTTTCGAACCCCCAGTACTCTTACCATCATACCACCTTTCATTGGGATAAATTCCACCATTTTCATTTATCATAAGCAAATTACAGAAGGATATCTGAAGTTACAAAAGTTAATAAATAAAAATTTATTTTGTTGCAGATGAGGCATGTTTCACAAATGGATATTTGGACACAGTAGTGGACTGGGTTCCAGGAATGATTCCTCTGCGCCTTAAAGATTTTCCGAACTTTCTCCTCACTGCAGACCCAAATTATCCCTTCCTAAAGATGTTGTTAGGCGAAAATGCTCTAATTTCAAAGGCATCAGCGACGATCATAAACACGGTCGACGAACTGGAACACGGTGCCCTTACCGCCCACAGGTCTCTATCAAGCAACATCCATCCACTCTATGCTATAGGAGCATTCCATCGCTTGTGCGATAAGCTGATTCCAGAGAACAACAATCTCAAATGGATGACCTCGAGCCTGTGGCAACTAGACCATGAGTGCCTCGAATGGTTGAACTCCAAGCCTCAGAACTCAATAATCTACGTAAATTTTGGAAGCACTACGGAGCTTACGCAAAGCCAGGTAAGTGAGTTTGCATGGGGACTGGCAGATAGCAACAAAAACTTCTTGTTGGTAATTAGGCCTGATTTAGTCAGGGGAGAAAAGTCACCCCTTCCGCCTGAGTTCTGGGAAGAACTAGGCGGAAGAGGCCACGTAGCAGGATGGTGCCCTCAAGAAGAGGTGCTGGCCCATCCTTCAGTTGGAGGATTCCTGACGCACTGTGGTTGGAATTCGATTATGGAAAGCATATGCAGTGGGGTGCCCATGCTTTGTTGGCCATTTTTTGCTGATCAGCGTGTAAATTGCAAGTATGTATGTGATGAGTGGGGGATTGGAATGGAGATTAGTAACGATGTGAAAAGAGAGGAAGTCGGGAATCTGGTTCGCGAACTTCTGGACGGGGAGAATGGGAAGTCAATGAAGAAAACAGCTATGGAGTGGAGGGACAAAGCAGTACAAGCTGTTTCTGATGGTGGTTCTTCACATTCAAATTTTGAGAAACTAATCGATCAAATTTCATCTGTCAGGCTCAAGTCTTAAGCCAGTTTTTGGAGTAATAATAATCTTAGTCTTGGCCAGTTTTTTTTTTTTTTTTAATTTATATATTTATTATTTAGACGTTTGAGCCTTGGTACATTTTAATGAGTTATTTCAAGTTTTCCTGGAACTGTGCTAGTTTTGCGGTTTTGTTGGTGAACTTCGCTTACAGCAAAGGTTAAAGTTATGGGTCTTGTTGGCTAAGTGTACTATATAAACGCAGCTTCGCTGCAGAGTTTGCATTGTCTCCACAATGCAAGATTTTGGATGCAAAAAAGAAAAGAACTAACAGGTGTGTAACTCAGCATAAGATTATAAGAATGGCTAACAGATCAGGTACTTGAACAAATCACTATGTGTATAGATTGATATAGACTTTGATCATCTTGCACAAATACAAATTGGCAACCTAATATAAACATGGAAGCTCAAGTGCACATGATTAATCTAGGTCTACAATTCCAAAATTGGAGAGGAGGATTTTAACTTGAGCCACAAAATCTGATCCTGTCGCATACTCTGTAAGCATTCCCACAGCAAAACCAAACATTGCCCATCTGTCGAAAAATATTTCATTAAAATTACGACAGGGAAGCAGGTAGCAACTCAACAACACCGCGGGGGGGGGGGGGGGGGGGGTAAACACTAAAACTGTTAAGAGTGCATATGTCACAGTTTTACAGCTAGATATGTTTGAGAAAAGAGCATATGAAGAAGCTCGTTGACTATACTTAACCTCCACATTGTGATTTTCTGTTTGGATGTGTTTCTTATCTTAGCTGAGTTTTGTCAAAAATTTGAAGTGATAATGCTGCCTGACTAGTGGAGTTCATGTCAAAGGAACAAATGAGGCACGCTAATATTGTCAGCATGTTATCAGTGAACCTGTAGCATGCTAATAAGTAAACCTACTTGCACATATAATATGTTAATTAACATTTTTCCTCGCCCTGAACTCATACACCTTTTACTAGTAATTCCACAAGCTTGTCATCAACAGTATGTTCGTTTCCATTTTGATGTCAAGAAGTCCAATTAGGATAAATCAAACCAGTTAAATAGAATCTCAGCCAAAAGTACTGCAGGAATGTCATGTAGTTCATAATTCCTAGACATATAGTATCAAGTACTCAGCTTGGACAGTCCCAAATCCCAATCCGAGAGGCTAACTAAACCATTACAAAGGACAATTTGCTAATTTAGTGAGTCACAAATCACAATGAGTTCATTCACGTAACCACTTTCAATCCGATTGACTCAGGTTTATGGAATATGCAGACCAACAATCTCTACCCATTACTATTAAGATTTGATAAGTTTATTACTCTTGACTAAAGCTTAACAAGTTAAAGCCAACTATACTAACAGACTCTAATCTTACGGCAAAAAGATTGTTTACCTGATATGCATTCTGGTCATCCTAAGAAAAAGCCCTTCCATTCAATAATCAGACTAGAGCAATTATAATGTTCACAGTTTTATGAAGCTTTTTATCCCTCAAAGCTCAAATATGTGTCAAAAACACAGCAAATGCAATTAGGAATAGGAACATCTCCAAGTGTCAATAACAGAATGCATTTGGGTACACGACACAAACTCAACAAGTGAACTAGACGAATAATTTATTAAAAAGTATATTTGAAAACTCCTGTAATACTAAGCTTCAAGATTTTAGCATACTAGCATGTACAATATATAGTGAAGTTTATACTAACACCTAGGTAAGAGTTAGGTTCTATTTTTTTCACCTTAAATCCAGTTCCGATCACTCAAGTTCAGATTTGATTAGTTGAAATTTATACTTCAAATAATAATTTCAGTTCATTCAGCCGTTCAAGCTCAGCTTAGATAGTACACTTCAGTCCAGTTCAGAGGTTTTCTAGGCAAATCAAACAAAGACCTAATCATCAAGAATTTCAGTCTTGACAGCCTAAATAATAGCTCAAATGCTCAATTAGTGTAGCAAAATAGCCCAGATAAGTGCAATAATTAAATCATAATGAAGTCAATGAAAACCATAATGGTAATGGAAAAGGGATAGATAGATTGATAGTAATACCTTCCATTGGAGATCTCATTTTTGGGAACAAAACCAAAGGCAGGACCTTTATCAGCAGCTTCCTCAAGCTTCTTCTTCTTGAAATATTCTTGGAGCTCTTTGGCCATTTGCCTCTGAAACTCCATGGTAATCACACCCTTATCAACTACAGCTGCTGCGGCCGGTGGCTTGGGCGGCGGTGGAGGGGTGGCTGGCTGTGGCGGAGTTGGTGGAACAGGCTTTATGATAGCAGGAGCTGATGGCCTCCTCAAAGGACCATCAGCTTGAGAGCACCTTATGATGAACTTGAAATTTGAGGAAGAAGAAACTGAAGATGATGAGGTAGGGTTTGGGAGTCTGAGGCAGGGGAATGAAGGTGATGATGCCACTGACATTATGTCTAATTTTTTAGTTTTGCCACAGGGGATTTGGGGATTGATGAAAATTGAAAGAGAAAACAGAGATGATGATGAAGGAGAGGAAAAGAGATTGTGGATTAGTGATGGTTTGAGAGTGGAGCATTTGTGGATGTCATGCAGCCAAGTTTCTGCTCAACGCTTTCTTTGGAGCCTTGTACTATGGAGTACGAAGTAAGTAAATAATAAAATCTTTCTGGAATTTTCAATTCACTGAGATGAAACTTTCCGACTTTGTAAGTTTTCATATTTAACTTGTTTAGGGGACTGGAAAAGAAAAAGTAGTAAAGTGAGTAACTTGTTTAGGGACTGGAAAAATTACATTTTAACTTTAAATGAAAGGGCACACGAAAGTTAAGCATTACAATACACTTTTGCTCTTGTTAAAGTAAGAACTACACTCCTAGTAAGAAAGAACAGAGGTCATCATTTTGTTTTTACATCTTTATCTGGCAGTGTTGTTTAATCCGGCATAATTTAGCATCACCATTCACCAAGAACAGAAATTTTATACAATCCTGAAAACTGAAAAGATTATAATACTACTTCATATTAACAACTAAGAAGTACAAAAATTATAATGCCCCGAGAATTAATCGATCGAGACCCAACCCTTGGACTCGCCTCGACGTGTGTGGGTGTGGCCTAGTCCATGATTAACCCCACCGGCCTAGAGGATTGGGTCTCCATCGATTAGTGTTCGGATTGTAACAAAAATACTCATCCACCCCTAGTCAAAGCTGAAACAACCAACTGCTTTGACATAACAAACTAATAGCAAAGGAGGCTAAGCACTGTCATTCAACAATAAAGAATATGAACTTGGAGAAACAGAAAATGGCCCTGGCTCCAAAATTGGGAAGAACCTAGAATATAGACAAACTGCATTTCCCGATGGTGCATCTTCCCTTCTCACCCGAAAACAGAACTAAGGGTATGCCAGGAATTTTCTTCTCTGGTCATCAAACAGAGCAGTTTAACAATTTAGCTAGAAGATGTGCGCCTGGCCAAGCAACACTTACATTATCCTGCACGAACAAGTCTTTTTGGTTGTATCATCAAATTCGTCTTCTGAATCCTCACTGCAGCAGAAAGCGGAAAACTTTTCATGAAAATAGTAAATAGAAATTGCATGTTGATGCACAAGCTGGATCCTATAAGTGGAAACATCAATCACCTATGACTAACTACACTTGTACATCAAATAATATAACACCACTAATAGAAATCATCACGTCATATAACATCATATCATCATGTATGGTTTTAACTTGTAAATTGTTAACTACGCCACCAAACAATATAATGTAACCGTATATTAGCGGGCATCACATGATCAGTATTTATGAAAAAGACATTCAATATTTATGGGGCAGTATGTTAAATAGATAAAACAAGACGAATCATGGAAGAATCTTGAAAAGCCCATAGACAAAGACGTCTACTTGATTTTCAACATGTAAAGTTTAAGAATCAGAATCATTTGCTCCATACCTCATCTCAAACTCCCGAATCTCAGAAAGCTCTCCCCCAATTGTATCTGTCCACTGCACTCTCCTCTGCGTTTGACAAGTAATTTCATTCCCGTTTTCCGGCACTGCTCCATCCTCATCACTCTTTACTTCATGGACACTGCCACTGCCATTGATGTCATGTCGAGAAGTATTTGCAGATTTCTTCAAGCTACTCTTAAGACTACTACTTATTGCTGAACTGCTATTTAGTTCATGGACACCACCATTGCCGTTGCCATTGACATCATCTCGAGGACTATCTGCAGATCTCTTCAAGCTACTCTTAAGACTAATTATATTGGAAATGACACTATCACCATTAACATCATCAACCGAACGTGTATTTTCTTGGTCTTGAGGAAGTTCCACTTCCACATTTCGAGTCGGCGGGCTCTCATCTCCAGCAGCATCACGACCAAAGCACACAAAGCAGGCACAGCGCCGGACAAGAGGAGGACTCGTCTTCCCAGGATCCAGCTGAATATCAGGCTTCGTCTCTTGATCCACCGGTGAATATTGATTCCAGGGTATTACTCTCATAGGTTTCTTGTTATCTTTGTGACCCAATAAAAGAAGAGTCAGGCCCTTACTATATCCCGAAGCTGAAGCAGAGAAAAACCCCCCTCCTTCTACTGCGAATAACATCAGTGCTTCTCATCTGAATACCACCCGACTTCTCCCCCCTATCAGCTGCATTCGCACACCACAACATTACACCATAATCAATCCACCACTATTCACTAATAATCACTATTTTGAATTCAAATCACCCATCATCAACCTAGTTGGCTAAGTATTCAATAAGGCCATTCTCCACACAACTTTAAAATGCCACTACATTGACTAATAGTACAAACCTATACAATGTAACACAATTAGCAACACACTTAAATGTTAAACACGCGGGGAAGCAATTAGATTAATCAATCTTACGAACATTCAAATGCTAATTCTCGTTAATATTAGATTTAATGCCAAACCATCATAAACAAAAATATGAAAGATTCACCTAGAGATTCCATTTTTCTATTAAAGAAGAATCACATGGTGTGCAAACAAAATGAGCTAAGAATCAGAATAACAAACTTATAAAACACACAGAAGTGATTAGCTGTAGCAAATACACGAATTGGGTGTCTAATCTTTCACTAGTGGGCATGAATATAGAGGTAAAGAAACGTACAGATCTGATTTAGATCTCCTTGGACAATTCACCGAGAGTTATGGATGGATTGAATCTCCGATGTATGGTACGGCTAATGTAGATACAGTGAATCGGTTCCAAATTGATCGATTTGAACAAGGAATGGGAGGCTGTTAAAACTTACAAGTATATATGGTTTTGGTGTTGCTGGGAAGAAGAAGAAGAGAGTTAGCGAAGGAAGTGACAGGGACACAATGGCGCATGATAGGGATGTTAATATTCCTTTCACATTTGGACATGGATTTGGTAGGTTTTTTTATTCTGGATGAACAAGATGCAAAGGTGTAAATACTAAATATGGGTTCCCACGGGTCGGGTTTGTCCGAATTTTGGTTTATAGGGTTTGGGACCTTGGGTATTGGGTATCCGATTTCGGGTACACACTAATATCCAAATATTTCGGGCACCCAAACAATTTTGGATATTTGTTGTCGGGCAATGGGTACTCGGATTTTTGGGAGGTAATTCTCATCCAATTTACCCTCCAAGCCGTGTAGTCCGATTTTCGTATCCAGTTTTATACTCACCCTGTTGATGTAGGCTTTCATACTAGATTTAGCGCTAGGTTTGAGCAGTGGAGTTGTGTGTATTGTGTAGTTCGTAAAGATTGGGTATAAAACTGATTCAGGTACTCGTTGTGTTATAAAGATACCTAAACCCAAACTATTCGGGTATAAAACTGGGTAATTCGACCTTAAAGTTATTCATAGACATATTTACATCCATGTACTCTTTAAGATGGTACATGAACAACCATGACCTTTATGTTTCAGAAATTACTATGAAAGACAATTTTCTAATTTGGTGTTGACTTCTATTAAAAAGACTAAAATACGTCTTTATTTATTGAGTAAAATATTTATTGAAAAATACTCGTACAAATTTATCTTATTAATTATACAATAATCACTTCTTCTTCTCCTCCTTCTCCTACTACTCCTTCGATTCTTTTACTCTTTTATTTTGGAGTTCCAATCGGAACTCTTTTTTTCTTCTCTTTTCTTTTTTTCTTTTTATTCTTTTTAGTTTTTGAAAACAAGGAAAAAATAGATGATTAAAATTTTGGGATTCATTTATTAAAATTTGAAAGTTTAGGGGGTTAATTGTGATTAAATGAAATATATAATAATTGAAAAGAAAAGGAAAAATATAAGGGCAAAGTTGAAATATCAGTACTCTCTCATGTGATAGTTAACTTTTGTCCTTCGTTGTATATAAAGTTTATGAACATGTAAAAGTTTGTCCTTCAACGTAATATTTGAAACATTAAGATCAAGATATTATTAGAGTATCTTGAAAGGTACTCCGACGCAAATCATCCATATTCATAATACATGACCCGATCGGGTTCGGGTAATTCTGGTCGGGTTGGTATCTGAAAACCCGGCCTGTTTGCCCCAGCCCTAGCACTGTCCACCCCAATACTCGTTTAAAACAGAGAAAGCTGAACAAGAATTGAAATGATTCAATAATGTTACAACTTACAAGTTAGTAGTACAAGATTGCTATCCAAAACCTCAATCACTCCTAAAATTACAAAAAAAAAAAAAAAAACAGAAGTTTAAGTCTACATGCGCCAACAGAAGCAACCAGACTCCGGAGGATACCCTTTCACAATAACCTCCTACGGATACTGCTCGTCATCTTCAAGTGCATTGTAAATCAACCTGTGCACAGAATAATCAATATTAATGCTGTACTTATTAATAACGTAACGTTTCAGTCATGTGTAATGGATCTGAAGGCATGTTTTACTCACCAGAACAAAGACATGAAGATGAGAAGTATGATATAGCCAAGCTTGATAAGCCTTTGTTTCTTTTCCCAACTAAGCTGGTTAAAGATCTCGGTTACATCCACGAGGTGTTGTCTTCTCATGTACCTGTGTCCAAACATATAGCTACTCAAAAGCAATTCATACACAACCATAATCTTAAACAAGTCCGACTGACTATACTAACTGACAAGGCTGACAATACATGAAAACTCAAGTTCGACGGAGTACATAACCAACAAAGTACAAACAAATTTCAATCAATATGCATCTCCTTTGTGGAAAAGACAGTTTATATGTACAGATATGTTTGTGCATATTCCTAAGGGTAACTGAAGCAGAGAACAAATATCCCAAATCTTGATATGAAAAAGGATTCAATGCACCATTTAGATCAGTCCTCAAACAAACAGGAATCAATTTTCTGACCGACCAGAACGCACAGAAGTAACAAAACCTAATTGAGCCAAACCAACGTAATGAAACTAATTAAGATAGGATGAAGCACCCGTATCAAGTTCAAGGGGATATACATTTGAGAGCTTTCTGGACATGCACAATGCCTTTATAATAAAACGTTCCTGCTAGTTACCCTCAACTCTTGTTTATGTGTTGCACTGTTTACCATCCCTACAGTGATAATAAAGTAAATTTCTTATAAAAGAATCTTCGAGCAAAAAGGTTTTAAGCAGATGTTATATCTCCAGGCAGAGGATGAGTATTTCAGAGAAATATAAATGCAAACTTCTTTTTCACGGTCTTCGATGGTAAACTTCCATGCAACTCAAGATTCATATTTTACTTGCGTGACAATATCATAATGATCCTATCACATCTCCTGTTTACAAAATCTAACCAATAGGCTGAGAACGTTCAATGGATTGGAGCATGTTTTGTGGAAAACAAAAGAGGCCAATGTATATTTATAATGCAGCAAGTTTATTAGCTCATATCCTACTCGAAACAGTGCAATCAGACACCATTAACTTGAGATTGCAATAACAAGTTTGAAGGAAGAAAGGTTCTGGTGTTAGGCAGGAATGATGTCATTTTACAAGCAAAGAAGCAATCACCAATCAAGAATCCAGATATATATCAACAGTTCTCTCGAACTATCGTTCTATACATACTTGAATACGAATCACCAATACTTGACGAGCTTAGGGCATCTTCATAGTTTAAAGAAAATCTCTATTCCTATTAAAATCAAAATATTTTTCATCTGTGCAAAAAGAATTGTGATATTTAAAAAGTTTTGGTAGTTAATAAAACTTTTAGAGGCATAAATGCAACCATAAATCAATATATCAAAGAGGATCAACAACACACATAAGCATCAAGGGGAAGTTTAAGAACTAGAGTCAGAGTTCTTACAATCGCACGTTGTAGTAAAGGTATGGGGCGGATAGAATTGCCATCACCCAGTGCCCCGTTAAAAGGAAAAGCAAGCATATGACTCCTTGTGTGATGAATTCAGGCATTACAACTGCGTTTATTCGAGATGCAGAGTCATACGGGTTGATATAATCGAACTCTAGATCAGCGAAGCACATTAGCTGCATAACATGAAAGAATATGGCATCACATACCTATGAAATTTACATGACAAAAAACCATTTACAAACTCCCAGAAGAATAAAAGATACTGTAACATGTTGTTACAAAATACTCTAACATGCTCTAGTACTCAAGATCATAAGCTGGAATCTCTGATCTAACATACATCATTTCTCGCCTTACAAACTGGTGACCAAGACAGGAGTCCACAACAACTTGAACTCTATGCCAGTTCAGTCAAGTGAATATCTGACCATTTTCAGCATTAAAAAATGTCAACAAAAAATCAGGCAATTAAAGTGCTCTACTACACCTTAAGTCCAAATTCAACACCATTAACATACAATACCCATGTTCTTTATGAGCTGTGGAATTCAAATCTTCATAGTATTAGCCAAAGTGTAGCATGTCTAGTAACTAGCTCCCTTATTTCTAAAGGAGAAAGTTAAACAGTACATTCAAACTAACATTTCTATGTCCCTTACAAACTAGATTAATCGTTTATTGAGTCATTCATCAATTCCATCAAGTAGATGAAAGATACATGAGCTGACACAATGCCTTGCTCCAAAAATCAACCGGGATATCAGTAGCAACGGTATGTATCTATATAAAACAAACACATACAGGCTAGCATACCAATCATGAACACCATTTACCTCAAATTGAACTTTGTGCTTCCAAAAAATATGCATAAAAATCTGAACTTTCCAGCAACCAAATATAGTTACAGTCGAAATGGAACATTACACACCAAACTTCATAACAATTACCCAAGAAGAAAACAATTAGGCCTCTATACAATCAAATCAACACAAAATCTCCAAAGATTTATCATTTATCTACACCCAGCCTTAAAGATTAAAACTTTGCGTCAGGAAAGCATAAAGGCGAGATGGGAAAACGTAATTAGGGTTGAGGGAAAGTAAAAAAGACCTGGAAAACGACCATGACCAGAAGAGCAACATTCAAGAAGAAGAAGAGAAGCCATGTGAAAACGCCTCCCATATCCTCTTCTTCTTCTACTTATTATTCCTCAAAGTATACAGAACTTTTTCGTCAGGTGTAATCGGAGCTGGTTGCCAAGATCGATCGGTAAAGAAAGAGGGAGAAATGGCAGGTGGGTGGTTACGCTACGCCGCCCTGGTCGCGGTAATTGAAGTAGGAAGACGATCGGAGTTGATTGAAAGCAAACGGGACGATGAAGAAGAAGAATTTGTGTACCTTGTTCTTCTTCTTCTGCTGCTGCTTGTAGCTGGCTCGGAATCTTGTGGATTTTGAGTTTTGATCTCTTTGCAAATATTTCTCTCTCTTTCTAGTTTCAGTTATTTTACTGTGATCTAATCACTAAATCACCATTTGTTTTTACCAATTCCTATTTTATCCAAGTGGGGACTCTTTAAAATTGATGAATTCTAATCCAAACCGAGTGAAAAATCATTCTAATCCAAGAACGGGAGGAACTTCGATCATCCTTATTAAATATTGTACCCGGAAAACACGGATCCTTTCGAACGGATTCGGATCAATTCATTTAGGATAAAATCGGATGAGTTTAAAAGTTATTTTGAACTGAGATTGGATCGGGTAGCTAGGAAGTTATTCGGATCATAAAATTTCTTATCATTTTGAATCGAGTCCGTTCGAATCGGATCAATCTGGATCCAGTGGTGATTCAACATTTGAGTGCAAACTTATTTTTATTATGAAAATTTATAAATTATTACAATTTCAAAATTTGAATTATATATTAGTTATAGATGAAATTAGTTATATTTTCCTTACAAATTTAATTCGATTGAATTCGGATCGGATACATTTCGGATCAAATTTATTCGGATGAGTTTGGATCAAATTGATTCGTGGTGATTTTGGATCGGATAAATTCGAATCGGATTTCAGATCAAAGTTCGGATAGTTGACCAAAATATTTCGGGTGAGACTTCGTATTGCGGTTCGGATTCGGATAGAGTTTATAACTCCAAAATGAGTAAAAAATAATGAAAATTAAGAAGTTTTATTAATCAAAACAACATATACTACGACATGTTACAAAACCTATTCAAACGTGTTTTCAAAAGGAAGTTTAAGCACTTTTTAAACTATTTGAGATATATTGAAGTTATAACATTTCCTGCGGCCGTAACAGTTTTATTAGAGCAAATCAAAATCTTGCTCTGCGAGCATAGCTCTACCAACCGTGAATATTACTTGACATTGATGATTGAACACCTAAAAGTGGCGGAAGTTTTGAGGAAACTAAAATCCCGTCTCAGTTGTTATATGATCTATGGTGATCATGTGAGACTTGTATTTTCAGCTACTAGTATTTTCAATTGGTGAAATTTCAGCCTCCATTTTCAGCTCCTATTGGAGCTAACTCAGACGCCTGTTGGCAGGCGTCTCGGATGCAGCTGAGAATTCTCGGTTGCATCTGAGTCCTATTAATAGTATATTTTATTATTTATTTTTTTGTTTTTTACTTTTGTTTTGATTTGCCGAGATTCAATGCTGAGAGCTTTCTTTTTCATGGTTGACACTACTAGAGGCTATTGTGGAATCGTGGAAGTGGAATTAATTCACTTTGATTAATTAATTAATAGTTTTGTCCCATTTTTGGTAGTTTAATTTTTGGATTAGTATTATAAAATATGTAGTAGTAGTAGGTAGTTTAATTTGATAGTTTAATTTTTCATTTTATTATCAAATATTGTATTTTTATTTTCAGGTATTGTAATTTTTTCGATTTTAAGTATTGTAATTTTCTCATTATCAACTATTGTAAATTTTATTTTATAATATTGTCATTTTACAAAAACGTAATCATTTTATTTTAATTAACCAAAGACATTTAAAATAATATGACATTTGAAGATTTAAAAGAAATGGAAAATTAATAATGTGAACTAAAAGAAATGATAAAATAAAAGATAAATTTGGGTTTGATAGAGTTTTATTGTTGAAGTTGAAGAGTTTGAAATGAGTTTGAGTTAGTGATGTGGAGGAGCTGAAAATTTTAAGACGTCTGCCGGAGATGGTGTCAGTTCCAAATATTGAAGTGTTATCCTTTTCTTTTACATCAAGACTTTGTAACTGTTTATCCCATTCTTTAGCTAATAATGTTCATCTTGATGAGGATGGTGAGTCATGACTGAGTCTAATCTGTAATCTCCTCCCTGATATCATTGTGCAAAGGCTAGTTGCATGATTATATAAGCAACCATATATCATTAAGTCATGTATAACAAACTAGTTTTTCCATTTCTAAATATATATGGCGCCGAAAGTCTCCTAATTTTTCAAATTACTTCGAGACCTCACTTAGGCTATCTCCTCCAACAGTAGGATTAACTTGAATTAAACTAGGAAAATCTAATTTTGTAAAAACAAACTTTATTCAATGAAACAAGAAATACAGAGTTTGGCTATGTGGGCATTGGGCAAACCATTACACATAATTAGGTACATAAATAAAACAATTAAAGATAATTGCGGCCGGTACAATGCCCAGGAATTCGATGTTGTGCCATTGTGGTTCCATCATTGTTTCAAGAGAGCAGAACTTCCATGAGTAGATGTGATTGGTCTTAATACTCTTGTTGAGCCAGACATCACCGGGGGAATGCTCTGCTCGTTTCTGAACAAGTTAGATGGATCAACATTCGTCGTAACACGAACCAATCGATAGAAGTTGTTCTTGAAATACTTGAAACCCCAAACGCTTGATTCTCCGTAGCTTGTATCCCCTTGATTATTTTTCCCGATATCAAGATCTCTGTAATTGAAGTATGCTCTTCTTGGAGATTTGGACACATAAGGAGCCATGTAACTATAAAGCCTCCGTATCCAGTTTATGTGCTTTTCAGATTCCGCACTTACATTCTCGTTCCAACCCACAATGTAATGGATCATGTATATGTTCCCTTCCCTGTGTGGGAACGGAGTTGCTGATTCTGGAATCGTGTTCAGTATGCCTCCATATGGACTAAATGTCAAACTCGCCTTGTTTTCTTCTTCTTGATGCAAAAGTTCCCATATTCCCTGGAGACCCCGTTCAGGAATAGGCATTGTCACATAGTCGGACTTACCTTTAGCGTATCCTGTAATTGGTTGATCTCTGCTTAGTAGAAATTCGAGGGACGTGTAGTCGCTATGATCTCCCAAGAAGGCTGCAGCTAGCCTCGATCCAACTCATTTCAGTGCAGTCTCCTTCCACCAAATCCAACTCCGGAAACTTTTCTTGCATGAGTGGTAAGAGATCAGTAGCTCGCCCAAGGTATAAGGCGACAAATGAGGCTAGTATGATCCTGTTCCCGCTCTTAGGAGATGTCATACTTGTCATGAAGAGCCTAATCAAAAGATCGTTGTCAATTTTACTCGAAACGTACTGCCATTTATGTATTAGTTGAGTTGCCTTCTCCTCTGATGTTCTTGAAACGTTAAAAATAGAAACCGTTTTGGGTACGACAACTAGGTTCACCTTGAAAGAGAGAACAAAATCCCGAAACTAGTGCCTCCCCCACCTCTAATTGCCCAAAATAGATCCTCACCCATGGAGCTCCTGTCGAAAATCCGGCCATTTGCATCAATAACTTTTGCATCGATGATATGATCAATGGATAGGCTATGCTTACGAGCAATCATGCCGTATCCACCTCCGCTGAAGTGTCCCCTGACTCCTACAGTTGGGCACGTACCTGTACCGCAAGTGCATAATGTAGTATTAATAGGGAGAATGGCAACTTTTGTCCACAACTATGGTGTTTGTGACTCGCAGTCCACACTTTGCATTTGTTGTGATTTTTTTAGTCCAAAATAGTTTGCAGTTGGCAAAATTACTCCAATTCTATACTACACTTGTTTGAACAAAAATCCATGGATTAATTACAAATGATCCTCCTAATGGTTTATTATCAATTAGTGATACATGGTAACTTTATTACAAGATAGTGGTTAAATAGTTATTGCTTATACTAACCTTACTAGATTTTAGCAACTAATCTAATAACTAATAATATAATACTAATTTTCACTTTATATCTTTATTAAAAAAAAAAAGCATCATTCTTTCCCTTCTTTACCAAATTTAGTCTCCACGTGAATTTCTGAAATTGATAAATATGAAATTGATTTAAACTTGGACGAAAATTACTTAAGCATCCTAAAGAGTTAGACAATCAAATTCAGATGCTTCTTTCTATCAATTATCCAAGAAACGGATGTTTGTTAGAGCTGAGCAAGGATTCACAAACATATGTTGGCAGCACGTGGAAGCATCCAATACAAAAAGCATTGGGACTTTTCAGGGAAGCATCTCCTGTTTATTCAACTTTTTAATCTCGTGTTTTAAATTTAGGAAAGTTTTTTCGATCCCGCCTTGATTTGTTAGCAGCGCTAACCAGATTGAGTTTCCTTCAATCCCAAATAGAGGCATGAAGAGCAGGCTCCATGTGGGGCCTGCTGCTCGCTTCGAACATGCATCTCCCTTTGTTTAATGTTATATATTTATTTATCTTTATTTTTCGAGCTCAAGCATTTGCCAAATTCCACAATATCCGGCATTTAGTTTCAGAAGTAATGAAAGATTTGTGAATTACTCTTTCCCGTAGATTTTGGACTCTTCATGCTTGCTCATTTTGATGGACATGTTATTTTTGTTATCAAATTGTGATCTTTTCCAGTAGCTGCTTGCTGAGTCATATGACTTTGTTGCTTGAGATATTACGTATAGATTTTGATACTTGGTTTGTGTTACTTGGATTATAGATTTTGATACTTGTTAGGCTAATGGTGCTTTTAGCTTATGTTGGGGCTTGTTATACATTTAAGTGAGGTTATTACAATGATGCTTGAGATTCACTGTATTGATTGAGATACTAGAGTGAAACCATGTTGCATGGATCATGATGATACATGTTGCAGGGTACATTTGACATGGTGCTTTTAATTACTTGGTGATGTTTGTGATACTATAGGTTGGAACATGGATCTAAAATGCATGGTAGATATTTTTGCATATTTTCTGGCTGAATGCTTATTCATTTGCGGGGTGGAATGTTGAGTTTTTATTGTATTGCAAGGAAAGTAAGCAACTAAAAACGAGGAAGAAGTGAGACAAATATAATAAAGAGACCACATAGAGAAATAGAAGAACATTATTTTGAATGTAAAAATTACAAGCAGAATAATAATGTTCATGATCAGAACATCATTGCTACTTGTAGAATGAGTTTAAGAATTAAGAATATCAAACAATGCTTGACATTGATATTGGAAAAGTAAAAATGAAATCTGAGAAGGGATAGAAGTCCAAATGAGAAGATTAACATCAACTAATAAACACAGTCGATGTAGTGAATGATGTGAAAAAAAAAAAAAAAACACCGACTTGACATGATAAATGATACTATTTCACAAAAGATATGATAAATGATAATAAGGAAGTGGGAAGTTTTTGTAGGTGGTGCTTGTACGTGAGAGAAGGGGGATTTATTTGAGAAAATATAGGAGTCTTAGTTTACAAATTTTATACTAAAATGGGAAAAATCATTGATTGGTAAACAAGTATTCACTAATTTGTAATAAAAAAATTAGGTCACACTAATTTGACATAAAAAATTGAAAGTGTCACTAATTTATACATTAGGTGGCACAATTTTGCGGGTTTGGATATAATTAGTCCAATTCTATAATTGGTGGAATCCAAATAAAATTGTAAAATGACTCTACATATTCAAAATTATTCCAAATTACCACATGATACTTTATAAAATTTAACTTAATTATAATCCTTATGTTTTTGAAAATTCTCAATTTAAATTCAAATAGTGATCAAGAAACTCATTAAATTTCAAATGAGTAAAAATATAGACTATTAACTTTATAATAATTAAAATAAGGGAAAATACATAATCCTCCCCTTTGCAGCGTCACTTTTCATATTTCTCTTCTTAATTCAACAATTACATCTAGCCCCAATTGCGTTGACCAAACTACACGCCCTTATGAAAATTGTGCTCCCCAAACACGCCCTTAGTTCTTTTTGCAAATTTCAGGATTTTTTTTTCTTTTTTCTTTTATCCTTTTTCTTATTGTTTTGTCATTTTCTTTTTCTTTCTTTTTTTTTTATTTCTATTTTTTTTCTCTTCCTCTTCTTTAAAAATTCCGGTACCAAATTTTTTCGACAGCTCCAATCGAGGATGCAAAACAGCTCTCATCGATTGAAGCTCCAATTGGAGCTGCAAGACAGCTTATCTGACTAGTTTTTTGGGTTATTCGAAGTTAGGGTACCAAAAATGCAATTTATATTCATACATACTAGTGTAACAAAAGCCAAAAGGTGAACTTTTTATTTTTAGTAGTGATATGTCACTTAATTACGTATACCACCCTACTAAATACACGTTTTACATCTATCGCCTAATAGATCAAACTATTACGTTCAAGTCCAAACTCTGAAAAACTGTGTTATTCACTAAATCGGCCAAACAAGGACTTAGTTGAATATTGCATTTAAGCTCTTGTTCTTTTCTTGTTTTCTTGTTTACTTTTACTTTTTTTTTTTTTTTTAAGTGACAGTTCGAAATCGGAGCTGTTTACGGCTCCAATCTGGAGCTGTTTAACACCTCCACCGCAGCTCCGGTTGGAGCTTTATTTTTATTTTTTTTTACTTTTTCTTAAGTTTTTTTTTTTTTCCGTTTATTTTGAAATATAAAATTTGTTTAGGGTTACTTTGCAATAAAATTTGAGACATTTGAAATTTTAAAAAGTTATGTGTATTATGTAGAATCATTTAGTGTGAATTTGGTATATTTGAAAATATTTAAGGCAAATGTGTAATATATCAAAATTGAAGCTATTTTGTCCAAGTCAAAATTAAATATTTTTTGCACTCAATGTAATTAAACTCATCTATCAGGTAGTATGATGTAACACTTCGATCTATTAGGATCCAAATGTAATAACGAAATCTAACCGGGGTCTAGAAGTAGAAGTAATGGTATATACTATAGTTTATACCTGCAGGGAAAGCAAGAGTTTTGCTTGTTCGGGCGATAGTGTAGTATAGTTCTCCAAGTGTGGCACCAGTCTGAACCCAGGCTGTGTTGTGTTGGGTGTCTATTGATATTGATCGAAGGTTTCTCATGTCTATCATGACGAAAGGGCCTAATGCCGAAGCATATGAAAGTCCCTCATAGTCATGTCCACCACTTCGGACTCTGATCTCCACGCCTAGTTTGTTGGAGCAATAAACAGCCGTCTGGATCTCAGATTCATCATGTGGGATGAGAATCAGCAGAGGTTTCACCCTGGAGGATGATGCTCCCGGTAAGGTTTCATAGATTGAATTGTAGGAAGCATTATTTGGAATGTAAATATCATCAAATATGCTGCTACTTGAGCTACTGAATTGGACAAGGCATTCAAGAAAACCACTGTTGTAATCATCAGAAGAAGCTCTGATCAAGACTACAAGGTTGGTTATAACTAGAAAAAACACTATTAATGTAGTAATAGTAGTAAAATACTTCATCATTATCTTATAATTGTACTGGCTATTATCAAACTTGTCATATATAGAGGGCTAGCTGAATGATTTTTCATCTACTTGCAGATATTTTCTTGGTCACCGATGATCACTATACGAGAAAATAAAACATGTGAAAAAGAAGAAAAATGCAAGAATAAATACTTCAACTGCCACTTGGACTTGCTCAACCTCTTAAATGAATACTTCAATTCAAATTTCTGGACCAAGTTTTGTTTTTTTAGTTTTATTTTTTAAATATCCAAATATCCAAAATATTGTATTAATAAAGCCAGGGGCGGAACAAGGGGGCCGGCCGGGTCCTCCGACCCCCCAAACAAATTTTTTAAAGAAGAATTTATGATTTTTCAAAATTTTAAAGGTAATTTTTTCGATTTTTCAATTTTTGTCCCCCTCCCCCCGAACCTTGAAAAAATGATGTGTATGTAAGTTCGCCCCACCCCAAACTATAATTCCTAGTTCCATTAAAGCAGGAGGAGTTTTTATAAGGTTCATGTCGAACATAAATGGAGATGGTCCCAGTATGCTTTGTCATGTCTCGGCTAAGTTTTCAATTTGATTTTATACTACTTTAATTAATATAATTTACAGTGGAAAGGGAGCTTGTACTGGTGAAGGAGAGATGTAGCGTTCGATCCCCGACGGAGACATAAGGCGGTTTAGGTATGGAGATATAAGGTGGTATATATATATATATATATATATATATATATATATATATATATATATATATATATATATATATATATATATATATATATATATATATATATATATATATATATATAAACCAAAGTGTTTTATTTTCTTTCCAACACAATGAAAAGAATAATTATTCAACAACATACATTCACATGTGTGAATCAAATCAAGTTGTTCCACTTCTCCTTTCAACACATTAAAAGGAACTTGACAACTTTCCTTTGCCACATTTTTCACACTTGGATGTGATCTCTATGTGCAATGATATTGAACATTTCAAGTTAATCATTATACTCAAAATATTTAACATGTCCAAATCTTCCATTTCCAAAAGCATAAAGCAATTAGAAATTCATAGCTTTTACATTAGCTTTGTTGCTAACATCATCACATTGATTTTGAACATGCATTTAGCAAAATAATCTTGGCCAACATAGTTATCATTAATGGTCAAAGTGCCCTTTAAGAGACTCAAAGAAAAATACATATGTCATACTTGATTAGGAGAGAATAAATTCTTCATAATCTTATAGACACACAATACTTTGTAAAAACCAACTTTAGCCAAGATGTCATTTCAAAATCTTGATGCCATAAAAATCTCAATTCTCTATGCACAAAGTTTTTCCAACAACCTCAATTTCGTCCAATTGAGAAAACATAGTTTTGTCAAAATACAAATGTCTAGTAGCACTAGTTCCAATGAACCACCTCTTGGTGTTCAACATCAAAAGGTTCACCTTATGTAAAAAATACATAGGTTTCACAATCTCATGGCCTTTGCCAATCCAATGTTAAACTCACACTCAAGAACTACACAAGCATCTATGGTGAGATAACACATGAGACCCAACATGGTCGAATGTTCATCATTTGTTAAACTCATCCACAAGAGCTACAAAAGCTTCTATGATGAGATAACTCACAAGATCCAACATGATCAAGTGCCCATAATTTGTTTTGAATTCACAAGTCATCTTGATGTATGAAACACATTCTCACATGGTATAATAATCAACATAACCATATTGTCACTTCTCATTTGGAACTCACAAGAATACTTTAACAAGAATTCCACAACATGAACAAAAGTTCAACAAAACTTTTCCAAATAGTGACAACAACAAAAGCTAAAATGTAATCTCATGCCTTGTAATTCCAAAAGAATTTTGCAACAACAAACAACAATCAACAAAACAATACCAAAATCCATTTACATGGCAATTACAACATGCATACTAGTTAATCTAAGTTTTACAAGAAACTTCATCTACTAGATTACATTTTATAAAAACTTTTAAACGCCCTAAGATTGGAGCTCGTTTATGGGAATGTCTGTCTAGAGCGTGTTCCCCCCTCACCAAATGAATCATGCTAAGCACCAATCAAAACATACCATCAAGACTTGTAAATAAAAACTCAAACAAATAACCAAAACAAGAAATACTTACTTGACATCCATTCAATATTTTTTTTCCCCAACCTTTGTGTTTGCCTATTGAGATTAGAGTATTCATGACAATGATCCTTGCACCATGGATCAAACGAACCTTCTCAATCTCCATATTGATCCTTGCACTATGGATCAAATCAATCTTCCATAAATCATTCCGAGAATACTCCAAGTGTATATCGACAATGATTCTTTTGTCATTTCCTATCAAAGAAAACAAGCAAGTTAGTATTTTCGAATCAACAGGGATTAATCCACTCAAATCCAAGGATAAGAGAAGATTAACATTATTTTGCTTTAAGATTGTTGAACATAATGAATCAAAAATACATATAATTAGCTTGTACAAAATAGGAAATGCAAAGAAATAACGAAATAAAAAGAACTCTCTTCCTGTTTCACAAAACACATTTGCATGAAGATTGAATTCGAGGCCTGCACGGACGCAGTCTCCATAAAGCAAAATACGCTCTCTCACTACGGTGCTTGAGACGTTGAGCGGCTGCTTCCCAAGATACAACGAATTCCGAGATCACTTAGCCACACAAGCTAGCAATCTCCAGCGAACGAAAACTAATGCCTGGATTATGCACAAGGGGAGAAGAAGAGAATAGAATAGGGAGGGTTTTTCTCTTCTTCTATTTCTTTGGATATCTTTCTTACATGTCTTACATCTCATATATCTTGTATATGTTCTATATCTTTACATGTAAGTGAGACCTCTTTATATATGTGAGCATGGAGTATGTAACTCCCAAGTCCTTAAGTGCCTTTCATGTCATCTCATAAGTGTCCATCAATATAAAATATTTGGAGCATTATGGATGACAACAAATGTCATGTAAATGACAACAAATGTCATGTTAAATATTTGTAACTCCCATGAGTTACAAAAGCTAACATGGGTCAACATCCTTCTAGAAGGTCTTGAGAGGTTGAACCAGCAAAAACTCGGTTTGGTTCACATTCCATGTTCGAGGGTCGCGATCCACTCGTACACAAGTCCTCTAGAACCAATTTGATCAGGATTGTACTCAACTCATCTAGCTACACCACTTGGACACCAAGTAGTAACTAGTAGATTATAAACTAGAGACTTCACTTTATCTCAAGCAATGTGGGACACACCCACACAACCTTCTTACTTGAAGCACTTATTTCTCACTAACCCAAAGTTCATTATGGGTATCTAATATATCCATTCGAAGCTCATACGAAGTAGCTTTCGGATATATATTACTTTATCTTAATTACTCAATAATTAAGAAATGGTCTCCAAATAAATAAACCACAAAAGGTATTATTTATTTATCATTTTTCTTCCTATTTTCCAACATGTTTAACTCCCCGGATCTTGGTCTCTTGCTAGTAGAATGGACATAATAAACAAGAGGGGGGTCAAGTAGCGTTTCGGTCATAACGATTAGGGGATTTGCTTTTGCCTATTATTCTTTTTAGGCTCGGTTGGTTGGGTGTTGAGGTTTGTACTTGTTGTGCATCTCTTATGCACATATCTTATAAACTCGTTGCTGTTTGGTTAATATATATTCATTTGGCCGTTTAAAAAAACAAAAACAAAAATTGTTTCATGGTGAAGAATTTGGAGCCAGCCAGATGGGTTTTTTGGCTTTGGAAAAGGAATGATAAGTTGATGTCATTTACACTGTTTGGGTTTGATTATTATATTTTATATTTATAATAGTATTTCAAACACTATTAATTTGTCAGCAAAATTTTGAAACTGATTAATAATTTGGATTCAACCCGTGACCTTTTTGGGTTGAGCTGTCTCAACTTGCTATTCGCCTATAAACGTTTGGCCAGTGATATTGCCAAAGCAATAAACTTCCTGCCAGAGCAGTCCCTAATTATTTCTCTAATTAATGATTTATTAATCTAATAACATGGAAATGTAAGAGGCAAGTATATCTGTTCTCACGTGAATATAGGAGGAAACCATCAAATTCTATCATTTCCAAGATTAATATCATCTTTCCCTACCAAATCAACCACAAACAATGGAAAGATTCACCTACTAACAGAAGAATCAAGCTCTATTCAGCTGTGCATCATATATCTCGCACAACACTACGAGCTGACAGATCTAGCTGGGGTCTTATTTTCTCTTCATTTCATACGGTGGCTTAGGAGTGTGGATGTTGACTAAGTTTAGACGATATTAGGTGCATTTTGTCCAAGTTTTCTTATCTTCATGTGATTCATGTCATGTGCCTCATAGTTATTATGTTGTTCAGCCTTGAGATCGAGTTGAGTGTGCTTTGATGCGTCCTGTTTATGTTTCTTATACTCATGCTTAGTCAAGAATAAAAAAGCATGAATTTTGTCAAAGAACAATATGGTTAATTGGTTTCCTGAGTACCTAAACAAACCTTTTGCTATGTTCCATTGGCGTTTATGGTTGATTTGGTAGGGAAAGACGAGATTAATTTTGGAACAATAGAATTTGAGAATTCCTCCTTCGTTCACGTAAGAGCAGGTATATATGCATCTTACATTTCCATGTTTATTAGATTAAATAAATCATTAATTAGAGAATTAAATAGGCATTGCTCTGGCAGGATGTATATTGCTTTGGCAATATCATCGGCCCAAACATTTACATCAATTACTTTTATAATATAAGTTTTTTAATTATTTTTCAGTATAATTTAAAAATAATAATAACTTAAATCGAACTTATAAAAATTAATAAGATGGAATAGAAACCTTGAACATAGAGGAATTATCTTGTTTCTTTTGCCATACTTACAAATGCAACTATACAAGTCACGAAAAATTATGACAGCTCTACATATAACATCAATCAACTTTGCTGCCATGTCTCGAACATAAAAAGAAGTTCCTAGATCCCAGTTCCACCAACTTTTCGTCTGGCTTCAAACCTGCACATTAATACTTAATTACGTTCATGGATATATGATGATATCATGATACTATAATGAAGCTATAATAAGGGGTTCTGGAAGAAGCTAGCGTATTCCCGAACTTTCCCATGTAATCCTAATTTCTATATATATAAACTGTAATTAGAATGAGATCGATCAAGAGACTCACTTTCAAAGCTGAATTGTGAATAATGAAGCTCGTAACACGCGGGGTCGCCAGTCTCCAACAATGGTCGACGCTTCTCCTTGACGTAAACACAAATCGCGGCCTGAACCAGCTCCCTCACGGTGTTTTCCGGTGACATCAACACCTGAACTGTCCCCAAACTGTTTTCGATCTTCACATTTACCAACAGTTTCGTCAACTGGGATTTAACCGACGAAGAAGAATCCATATCTATACTAGCTAAGTACTTTATTAAATAAATCTTCTCTAGCTATATGTATTGTATATATGGAGATATAGTGTGATTGTGTGAAGAGGAATTGTCGGTTATATGTAAGCACCTCATATGCCGCATGAAATGAAACTAGCTAACTGGACCATAACTTTATGATCATCAGAGTTTCAATACTATACACATTGTGTACAAGTACAATGCAAGAGTTCAGCATAGGAAGGTTCTAGGAAATTGATGCTGTTTTGTCTTTCTCCTTTTAAACAGAAAATGACATAATAAATCAAGAGTCTCTTATATTTATCTCTACACAAATTTATTTTCTTTGGTTAAAAGAAAAGAAATTAAGAAAAAGAATCTCTACTTGTAAGTATTAATCTAGAATCAGAGCAAAGGATGTCGTGGACAAGTGATTAGACATAATCATATTGTGGGTATGGATAGCAAAGTTTGATTCTTCAAACTTAAAACATTAGTGTTACGTTTAAGATTCAAGGATAAATATTACTATTGTGCATAAAGATCTAATTATTATGTTTATGAAGTAATTTTAGTATTTGATACTGATTTACATTTGAAATATGAAGTTGTTAGTATTGATTTCAACCGTTAAGAACATCGTTTTCATACTTTTTCATTAATTACGAATAATCGCACTCAATCGCCAATTACTATATAATGATACTATTAGTACACAGAGAGAGTATATTATAGCACCACATAGCGAACACCTATTTTTAGACGGAGAAAGTAAAACCCATAAAAGTAAAGACTCCACACACTGACACAAGTGCAAAACATTTTAAAAACAAATTAAGTATATAATTTTAAAGACCTCCAGCCGGCAACGACAATTGCGAAAAAAAAACCCGAAAAGAGTGTTTGGTCCAACATCTAATAGCCAGAGTTCGAACAAGACTTATGCGTTCCCCTGAATGAACGCATTCACAATCTGAGTGCCTGGCCCTAACACCAACCTTTCCCAAGCTTCTTCCGCCTCATCACCACTTTTCAGATATACCTCAGTAGCGTCAAGATGATGCACCTTCCACATTAGCAACTCCTTGAGCCACATAATATTTTGAAGTTGATAAAGTCCTAGTTTAATGGTGTTACACTTAATTTCATCAATTGCTCTCTCTAGGAGCTTGGCCTTAGCATATTCACTAGCAATTGACTCATTCTTGTAATAGTAGTGCATCTCGGGCACCCCGATGGATCGTCTAACTCCCCGGGTGTAATTGCCCGTTGGGTCAAAAAACTCCCTGCCCTCTTCCACTAGACCTTTTGCGACCATGGTATCAACCCTTTTCGCCATGGAAACTTGTAAAACAGGCATCGACACGTCAACACACATAAAACAACATTCGTACATGTCATGAAATTTAACATGATCATTTGCTAAAGATTTTATCCAGTAATTAGACCCTCCGGCAATGATAGGTAGCTTACCCCTCTGCATTATATCGTCACTAGCACGAGATGCATGGAACACGAAATCTCGAGTCTTGAATTCTTCTTCAGGATCTACAATCCCCAAGAGATGATGTGGGATACCGCGTTGTTCCTCAAGAGTGGCCTTGTTGGTTACAATGTCAAGACCTTTATATACTTGCATGCAGTCGGAATTGATGACCTCGCCATTGAAACGACTTGCTAAGTCTATTGCTAAGCGGGATTTTCCTGTTGCGGTAGTACCAAGAACGAATATCACCTTGTTCTTATAGCATTGATCAAATGGTAAGGTACTCACTTGAGACGGTCCTGGTTTGAAGGGGGAGGATAAGATGTTCATCATCATCTTAACTTTCGAAACCTGTTTCAATAAAAAATGTTCAAGAAATTCGATTTACATTTTGGTTTATGAATTTACGATAGCTAATAGTATAAATCTTGAGATACATTACAGATTTAGTTTTCTAAAATGAAATTAAAAAAAAAAATTACAAAATTAGAAAATATGAACCCCAAGTTAGATCCAAGTCCTTGTGAAATGGACCGTGCTCCATTCCACATCCAAAGTCTTCATGTGAATATTCCATGGATTTGGATATATGGGACTGATCCACTTGACAACCCTCCAACCAGCCTGACAATTTGGGGCCGGTTCATGGGACTTCGACATGATTTGGATCGGATCCGATGCAAAAATATTTTACGTGATCGGATTCGATCCGATCTGGATTTGATTGAGTGTGGTCCGGGTTGGATCGAGCTTGATCCGGATGGACCTGGCACCAAAGGCCATATATTAGAATTGACATTTTTTTCCAAGATAGGACCCGGACTGGTTTGGATCCAATCCGACCCAAAATGGAAGGGATCCGCCATGCACTGGACCAATCCTTACGGATGCAATCTAGAGGTGGACCGATACGATCCGGAGCTATTGCTGCACTTACTACCAACAACAATCTCAATAGGTAAGATCTTGGCACTACACCTCTCTATGACATCTGACACATACAATAATGGTTGAATTTAGACCGAATCTATTATATAGACCCAACCCAATGTGATATGTTATCGGAGAAGCTCCTTCGCATTATATGACTCATGGTTTGATTCAAGATATTATCATGACTTGTTAACGCTCTGAAATTCTCATTTATGGATCCATATAATGTTCAATTTTATGATAGGAAAAATGTCTCCTGCTTGGGCCCTGCTACTTCAAAACAAAAACATTTAGAAAACTCTCATAAAAACAATGGAAAATCTTAGATCATCAACGCAACTACTTATCATATACTTATAAAAATAAAAACTTGCAAACGCATACAATATATAAACTCGTGTATACGTGACAAATGTAATTTTTTGTGGCTTTCAATTAAGTTTCGATCCATACCTGAAATTCACGACATGAGAAGGACTGGACCAGGCACTACTTAGTGGTGAATAGTTATGGCTCATGGTTAGCCATTTTATATTGCTCAAATGACAAACCCATATATTTAACTTTTTGTAATATTGGACTAAATGATAAAAACAATGGAAAGAAAAGGATAAATTCACTTTAATATCATTTACCAAAAAGTTAGTAGAAGTAAAAACTTTAACAACAACAACCTGTAAATTCATGACCAAGTCTGACTAGATTACCCAAATATAATTACTAATCCATCATCTATCCATTAAGATGGATTATAATTATACTTTTATATTATAATTTAGTTAATTACCTTTTTTTTTAAATTTGGAAATAATATAATGTTAAATCAAACCTACAAAAAAGTTAATAATATGAAATGAAATCCTTACTCATGGGTGGAGGATGTATGGTCCAAAAAAAAAAAATTAGTTACTTAATATAATAATAATAATAATAGTAATAATAATAATAATAATAATAATAATAATAATAATAATAATAATAATATAATAATAATAATAATAATAATAATAATAATAATAATATAAAAAACTATGGCTTACTATATCATTAAATTAAATAACTGCATTTGAAAATTGACTGATTACTTATTGTTCTTCAATTGACAATAAGGTGTAAAATTATTTATAAAACTTTCTCAGTCTTTTACCCCTCCAAGAAGCATAAGGATGCATATTTAAAATGACATGGGTAGCACGTTTAATATGAATGACAATAAATACATCGATCCAATAGTGCAAAGTTTAGCGAAACATGAAGTACCCGTTAATGTTTAATTTGAATTTCAATGTCAAGCCGTCAAGCCGCATTCAAAACTTTGATAATGTCAAAACAAATTCAAAGTATCAAACAACAAGTTCAATAGTTTTTAACGTGACATGGATTACAATTTATGAGATTCGACTACAAATAAACCAAATGACGGGTCAACATGATGAAAAGGCATCGAGTGAATATCAACGTACTGTATATTGAAAACGACAAAAATAACTTTAAATTATCGACAATTTAATTTGTTGTACGTTGAGCATCACTAATCACTTGTAATACACTAATACTTTATGAGAATATGAGTATATTAGTATTATAAGTAATCATCGATCTAATAGTGAAAATTAAGAATTTATATTTCAAACGGGTTCAAATCGCATTTGAAACTTTCAAATGAACAAAGCAAAATCGAGGTGTGAAACAAGCCTGGTATGAATGTTTTTAAAGCAATGTAGATTCGAGTACAAATAAAACAAAAGGCGAATCAATACGATAAAAGTCATCAAAATAAATATATCGACATGTCGTGAATGTAGTTTGTAAAATAGTATTTGTCAGATTGACTACGAATAAACCAAATTACAGTCATGGTAAAAATCATCAAAATAAATTAAATACGTTGTGAATCAACACGATAAGATTCATCAAAATATGTCATGAATGTAGATTATTATTTATCGGGTCAACTACTAATAAACCAATTGACGAGTCAACGTGATAAAAATCATCAAAATAAATACTTTGTGAATGTTTTAAGGTGATGCAGATTAGAACTTTTTGGATTCAAGCGCGAATAATACAAATGACGGGTCAACCCAACCCGATAATAAAAGTCATCAAAACTCGTGCACCAAAACCAATCGACGTGTCCCTTTCCGAGACCACAACCGTTAACCGTCTCATTTCCCTCCATTTCTTCTCCCACCTTTCTTTTCCCACAAACAAACCCATAAATTAATTTCCAAAAGTAACACCAATTAATCAAAACGATGTCGTCGTCTACGTCAATCCCCGCCGTACAGCCGGGTCGGATCCGAATCCTGAAACAGGGACCGGGTCAGAAGAACCCGAACGGTCCGGTGGTGTACTGGATGTTCAGGGATCAACGGGTGAAGGACAATTGGGCTTTGATCCACGCCGTCCATGAGGCGAACAAATTGAATGTGCCTGTTGCAATTGCTTTCAATTTGTTCCATCAGTTCAAGGGCGCTAAAGCTCGGCAATTAGGGTTCATGCTCAGAGGCCTTAAGAGCTTGCATTCGAATCTTCAATCCACTCTCAACATCCCCTTTTACTTGTTCCAGGTCACTTCATTTCCCCCAAGTTATGTAAAATTAAATCATTTTATTTTTTCTTTTTCTTTTTATTGAACTGAATTAGTTGGCCTTCTCTAATGCTTATGAGTTGTTTGTGTTATGCATTTATGCGTCATAGAAAATAAGTTAGCAGTAGAAGATGTAGAATTTGAGTTGCATAGTTTGAATTTTTATTTATTTTATTTATTTTTAATTTATATTGATATCCGCTTTTGCGACTAATCCAGCCGAGCAACGTGGAAAATGTTTGATTGATGAGTGATTTTGTTCATTTAATTGATAGGGTGAGGCTGTGGAGACAATTCCAACTTTTCTTAAAGAATGTGGGGCTTCGCTTTTGGTGACAGACTTCTCGCCACTGAGGGAGGTTCGGCAGTGGAAAGAAGAAATCTGCAAGAGGGTGAATGAATCAGTGTCGGTTCATGAAGTTGATGCGCATAATATAGTGCCTGTGTGGGTGGCATCGGAGAAACTGGAATACGGGGCTAGGACGATAAGGGGCAAGATAAACAAAAAACTTCCCGAGTATTTGATTGACTTTCCTGAACTCATGCCTCCTAGACAAACATGGGTTTTCTCCAGTAATAGTGTGGACTGGGATAAAATCATTACAGATGTTGTAAGGTGCCATTTAATTCCTGCTTGAAGAATTCAATAAGTTTTATGTGACTGCTTGAGCTTAATTTTGTGCTTGAACTACTTAATCAGGGAAGGTGCAGAAGTTCCGGAACTCGAATGGTGTGAGCCTGGTGAGCAGGCCGCATTGGAAGTACTGAAAGGGGATAAAAATGGGTTTTTGACAGCAAGATTGAAGAGATACTGTACTGACAGGAACAATCCATTGAAACCCAAAGCATTGTCTGGACTATCTCCTTATTTGCACTTTGGACAGATATCTGCTCAACGATGTGCCTTGGAGGCACGTGATGTTCGCAAGCTTTATCCTCAGGTGTGTGACTTCAGAAGTCTATCTGGACTATAAATATACTTTCGTAAATTCTGTGGCTTAATTGTTGATATGCATAATGAAACAACTCAATTGTGTTTTGTTCCCATGATTTGGTGATGGAACCTAAATGGCAGTTGTGATTGTTGTTCTGAAGGCAGTGGATGCATTCTTGGAGGAATTGATAGTCCGCAGAGAACTTGCTGACAATTTCTGTTTCTACCAGCCTTATTATGATTCATTAGAAGGTGCTTGGGATTGGGCACGTAAGACTTTGATGGACCATGCCTCTGACAAGCGGGAGCACCTATACACGTGTGTGATTTTCTCTTTGGGGCAATGTCTCATTTATTTATTTATTTGTTTATATCTATGAAAGTTTTTGTGATTTTATTCCTGTAGGAAGGAGCAACTGGAAGGGGCACGAACGGCAGATCTTGTAAGCATCAACTGAAAACATGAACATTTGCTCTCAGTTATATCTCCCGTGTCATAAATCGTTCTAGAACCTTTAAAACTCCACTTAGATGTCACAAGATAATGATTTGCATCTGTGAGTATGTACTTAATGCATCATGCTCTGACTTTGTATGTCACATCTTTTTCCTTTCAGCTCTGGAATGCATCTCAATTGGAACTGGTCCATCATGGAAAAGTCCATGGTTTTATGAGGCAAGTTTTTCCTGCTGTATGGTTCTCGCGTTTATGCTGTTAACATTATGCTCATTCTGGGGATTCCTAATTCTGAACTTCAAATACATGGATGCATGCAGGATGTATTGGGCCAAAAAGATTCTTGAATGGACAAGTACTCCAGAGGAAGCTCTTGCAATATCAATTTATCTAAATGATAAGGTGTACATTTGTTTGGGTGCAATTTATCAAAACTTACATATGAACCAACTTTAATCTTTTCGTTGTACTGTGTGCAGTATCATATAGACGGCAGGGATCCAAATGGCTATGTTGGGTGTATGTGGTCTATATGTGGAATACACGATCAGGTAAGATTGGAGAAGTTCCCATCTGGTAGTATTTGTCATATATGCATGCAGCATCAATTTTCCCTTTAGACATCCCTATGCATTACTTTTGTTGTTCTAAAACCTCGTGTCTATTTACAACTCTTGAAATGGGCTTATAAGATGCCTTGGTGGGGGTCATGCAGGGCTGGCGAGAGCGACCTGTTTTTGGAAAAATACGGTATATGAATTATGCTGGGTGCAAGAAGAAGTTCGATGTGGATGGATATATTGCTTACGTTAAGAGGCTTGTAGGTGAATGCAAGAAGAGGAAAGCAGAAGCTTTGCTTGACAAAAAAGCGAAAGAGCTCCGCTGTTGAGCAGTGTGGCTACGTATTTTGGAGTTGGGTTATTAACATACTACAATACACCTTTTTTTGCTGCTCTTTACGGTGTGTTTTGCTAATGCTATAAGCTGCTTCTTGGCTTCTGATCCTATTATCCTGTAACCTTTTCTAAGAGTACGTTAATGATAGTGTAAAAGATAACTTGTAAACTAATTGAACTTATTTGTTTATTTGATTACAATAGACGGGGGCATGGCCCCCCAAAAAAATTTATATGCAGTATTTATGATTTTTCAAGTTTTTTATAGGTAATATATATGATGTTTCAAGTTTTGGCCCCCGAACTTTAAAAAAATCATGTGTATATAATTTGGCCCCCTTAAACTTCAAATCCTGGTTCCGCGTAACGTTTGCTTGCTTATCATCACCTACGTCATCCGTAAAATTACCTGAACTACCTTACAAATCATGTAGTTTGTGAGCTAATTTTCAGATCCTAAATGAAATCAACATCAGAAATAGCTCTTCAGATCCTAAATGAAATCAACATCAGAAATAGCTCATTAGTCATTACATTGCCTACTTCAAACTGATATATCATAGTGATAGTTTTGGTTGACAATTATGCTATACATAAACCTCATAAGAAGGAAAGGTGAGTCTATTATACAACTACAATTCAGTTCATGTTTTTAAGTTGTAACCACTACTAGAAATATATGATTACTAAAGTAAATGGTTATCACTTATCATATCAATCAGCTATCTTACTGAGTCAGTGACGTGAAAGAGTACTTACCATCATCAAATTATTAACTTTTTCTAAAGAGTTAGGTTATGGCGTATGCAATCATTTATTTACTGCATTTAATCTCTTCTAAAAGTTCTACCAGAGAAGAAGAGAAACGTAACGTGTAAGATTTCTTGGCATCGGGTCAGTTCAAGACGTTAATACTATTGTATACTAACGTCCAGTTATTTCCGACTCAAAATCGTTCAATTCAGTTCACTTGAAATTTGTTTAATTGTCTTTTATATTATAAATATTATAAAATAAGTTCAGAATTACTTTGTTGTTGTTTATACTAAAAAAATAATTCAATTCAATTCAAATCAGTTCAAGTCGGTCCAAAACTAACAAGTTCAACTGGTACACAAATTTAGATTTAATTTATAAGATAAGTGAAATTATGTGTTGATTTTCAATAAATTATGTTAATTGAATCTGTAATTGTGGTAGTTTATTTAAAAAGTTATTTCATGTAAATTAGAATAAATTAGTTTACTTCATATCCAAAATAAATCATGTGATCGTGATAACTTATAATTCGTGTTACACACAATCAAAATAAGCTAGTATTGTTATAATTCCATGCGAGATTCACTTGTTTCAAAGAAATTGCAGTGCATTTCTTCCTTTATACACAAAACAATTTTGTAATTATGTAATTTAATTAAATTGTTGCTGGCTAACAACTAACAAGGCAAACAAAATGGAGTAGTATTTTTATCACTAAAGTAAGTTGTAAACGTGTGGATTTTATTTCCATTTACAATTAAAATTCTATAAAATATCCACTTCTTTGTTCAAAAGCAAGTTACAAAATAAATTTTACATTGCATTTTTCCATTTTTTTTTCGAAGGCAAATTTTTAAATTTAAATTGAGATTTCAGTCCCTGATTTGAAAATGAAGATCACCTTGTAAATGCAGTCAACAAATTACTAGTTTTACCTGTTTAGAAATGGAATACCGTGTGCTCGGATTCTAATAAATAGGAGTGGTATATTTTGACAAAAAAAGGATAAGAATTATTATTAGTGCATTTTTGCATCCGAATACTTCATGACTTGTTCATTTCCAATCAGGTCGTTAATGATTCAAGAATTACTTTTGAGTCCTAAAATAGTATATTGTGCTATCCTTTACCTTCTAATATGCCCAGCCTCGAGTTTGGAGGGGGTTATGTAAGTGGATTTTGGATTATGGTGGGAGTTGAGTTTTTTTTTTTTTTTTTTATGAAAATTGAGTTTTTTTTGAAATTGTAATGTAAATTAATCTTTCGGCTCAAAACTCTTTGTTAAAGTTGGAGTAAATTAAAACTATTAGGTGTTGAAACCCAAAAATCATATTCAAAACTCTCTGACAAGTGACGACAAAATATATCACAAAACAACATCGTTTTATAGCCATCCTGAACACTAGTCGATCGAGGCCTAACCTTTAAACCGACACGGTTATTCCTTGGGTTCTCTCGGGGTGATATGTTAAACCCATAAACTCGCGTGTGTTCTTCCCCGCACCCTTTAGATTTCCAGAGAAAAAAAAGAAGTACTTTATCAGTATGAATGTAGTTTTTTAATCTGCTTGAATCGCTAGAAAATTAATCCATGAATTAAACTGGATAATTGTGAACTGGACTTAACCAAAACTGACTAATCTGAATTGAAGTGAATGAGCCTGATTCGAACTTATTTGAAATATAACTTTCAAATAAATAATTTAAACTAAACTGAACTTAATAAATTTGAAACACAAATGAATTGAACTTTACTAAATTTGAACCGAACTTAGCGATATACTTCAATATAATATTTGGAACAATAGGTATCCAAATACGAAATACACAATAATTAAAGGGTTTCTCGATCAAATAAAAGAAACTTTCCATTTCATCATCGGAGTTTTCGAGTAACAAATTTCACCACCGTGTGACAGCACACCACCACCACCTTCACCCTCTTCTTCCTTATATAAAAAGCCCTTTCCATTTTCTCTCCCAAACAGACACCATTTCCATTCACTTCTCTCACCTCAATACATCATCATCACAACATATATTAATCAATATATATTCTTCTCCTCTCCATCAATCATCATCATCCAAATAAACACCCACAAAACCCACTTGAGCAAAACACAAAAAAACCAGAGTCAGGTTTTACAACTCTCCGGCGAGATGACGCAGATGAAGCCGATGCTGTCTCACCTGGACCCGATCCTCCCATCCACTCCCGGAAAGCTCAAAACGACGGCGTCCGCATACTACCGTTTCCGTTTCCACCCCCGGTTCACCCTCTGGTCCTTCTTCTTCCTCTTCTTCATCATCCTCTTCTGCTTCTGCTCCCCTCCTTCCTCCTCTCCCTCCGTCAAGCGCCGCACTCTCACCGATTTCCCGGAGCGCGTCCGTCTCGGCCCGAATTGGGAATCAAAAGCCCTAAAATCGGCAAAACCTAATTCGCCGTCGCACCACACCGTTCTCGTCACCGGAGCCGCCGGCTTCGTCGGTTCGCACGTCTCACTCGCTCTTAAACGCCGCGGAGACGGAGTCGTCGGGCTGGATAACTTCAATTCGTACTATGAGTTCGGGCTGAAAAAAGCCCGAAGAAATTTACTAGAGCGTGAAGGCGTGTTTATTGTGAAAGGCGACTTGAACGACGCCAAGTTGCTCCGGAAGCTGTTCGAAATGATCCGGTTCACGCACGTGATGCACTTGGCTGCTCAAGCTGGGGTTAGGTACGCAATGCAGAACCCTGGGTCTTACATTCACAGCAATGTTAATGGTTTTGTTACGTTACTGGAAGCTTGTAAAAATGCAAACCCTCAGCCTAGTGTAGTTTGGGCCTCGTCTAGCTCGGTTTACGGGCTGAATTCGAAAGTCCCGTTTTCGGAGAATGACGTGACTGATCAGCCTGCTAGCTTGTATGCAGCTACTAAGAAAGCTGGTGAGGAGATTGCACATGCTTATAATCATATTTATGGGCTTTCGATAACCGGGCTGAGGTTTTTCACTGTTTACGGGCCGTGGGGCAGGCCTGATATGGCTTATTACTTTTTTACCAAGGATATTTTGAGAGGGAAGGAGATTAAGATATTTGAAGGGGCTGATCATGGGAGTGTTGCTAGGGACTTTACTTACATTGATGATGTGGTGAAGGGTTGTGTTGCGGCTTTGGATACGGCGAAGAGGAGCACCGGGAGTGGGGGAGAGAAGCGAGGTGACGCGCAGTTGAGGATGTATAATCTGGGGAATACGAACCCTGTGCCGGTGGGGAAGCTGGTGAGTATATTGGAGAAGTTGTTGAAGGTGAAGGCACGGAAGAGAATTTTGCCGCTGCCTATGAATGGGGATGTGCCGTTCACTCATGCGAATATTAGCTTGGCGAGTAGGGAGCTGGGGTATAAGCCTACGACGGACTTGGAGACGGGGTTGAAGAGTTTTGTCAAGTGGTATGTTGGTTATTATGAGTCGAAGAAGAAGAGTGCTTGGTGATTATTAATATTACTATTCAAGTGTAGGTAAATTATGTTTGTGTTTTCATGTTACTTTCTTTCGTTTGGAGATCTTGTGGTGATATGTTCGGTTTTATGGTGGTATGAAATCTTGTTATAGCGATGATGAGGGTTATGTATCTCTAGCATATGCGATTTTCTGTTGATGTTTTATTATGGACATAGTAGATAATATATGAACTGCTTCTATTGGCAGCAACATTCAACATTGTTTGTTTTATGGCTATTCTTATTGTACTGTTTGTGTTATGGAACTTCCCTCTAGTTCTTGTCGAATGTGGACGTAAATCCACCGGAAGAAGCCTATGTTCTCTTCGTGTGAACATAAGTGAACTTGGTAGTTTTATCAAACAAATAGAACATAGAGTAGCCTAACCTAGAGTAGCCTAACCTACCTAACTGGTTGATGGATGATTGTAAGAATTCAAAATGAACTCTGTTGTTTTCTTCTTGTAATTCTAACTCCATCAAGACGAGACAAATCTGATTAAGTTCATTTTCTTTGTCCACAGAAGCCATGGAAAATCATTACTGGTATTGTCCCTTTCAATTCTCTAAATAAACGTGAATGCGGTTTTGGCAGCTTCCGTGTATCAACATCTATCTGCTAAAGCAAGACTAACATGCATTAGATGTTCTTTTTCTTTTATTCCAAAAATCAATTTCACCTGGGTTTTTACTTTTTAGCCGTTGGTGCACCAGATTGGCATGACCTTGTTTCTCTCTCTCAGCTCGAAGGGTGAGGTTCTGGAAATTATTAAGCAATGTATCGGATGAAAATAATTCATCTATCTACTTGTTGACGTGAGTAAATCATTCCCGACGAAGGGAAGAAAAAAAAAAACAAAGACCATCCATCTTTACTTGTGGATCTTACACAGCTCCTGTGAAATAAATGAACTCGATAGCACAACATATTTCTGGCAGGCCTACAATGGACAAACTGCGTAACCGACATGTGCCTACTTATACAAACCAGTAGATACAAAAGTGTGACAATTACTAATATTAACTGAGATAAACAAAATGCAGTTTCATCGGAGTATTTTAATCTTCTATCTCTGCCATAGCTACAATGCGCAAGAATTGTTTGCTTTGTGAAATCCCCCCCTACCAGGGCTGCCCTTTTCCACCAATTCTCCTAGCTAATTCAAAGTCTTTTTTCACTGAACAGCACAACACACAAAACAAAGTATTATAATTAAGTTCACAGTATTAGGAATTAGGAATAACAACACTGCAGTAGGACATTGTCAACACACATAACAAAGTATTTAAATTAGGTTCACAGTATTAGGAATTAGGAATAACAACACTGCAGTAGGACATTGTCATGTAACACAGAACATAAAACCAAGAAGCACTGGTGAAAAATGATTGCATGCAAGTGTAGAATGAAGTGTGTGCATTGACGATGACAAACAGAACTTACTTAATGTTACACGCTTTGCATGAATTGCACAGAGCAATCCCTCTTCAAACAATTCAACAATGTAGGTCTCAGCAGCCTACAAAAGAAAGGGAACAAGAAGGGTAAAACCAATTGCCAAGTCTTATCTTTCGTCGCTTGGAAAAATCTTGTGCAATTCCGCACTTAAATATTTTTATTATATCCGTCTACCGAAATCTATCATTATGCAGAAAATCCACTGTATATATACTTGCTATCAAGTACATATGTCAAAACTGAAATTGGTTGGCATCATCATTACCGCACAAGATGTGAAATAAAACTAATACTATGAGACAACTTGGTGGTTGACAACATTTACCGTGAAGAGAAAACGATGCAATTAGAGTGAGACAGAAGAAGCTTAATTCTGGAAGTATATGTTTATGCAAAAAGTTGCAAGTAGAATCAAACATAATCCGGAAATAGCTCCTGAAGGCAAGTTGGAAGAAAACCAGCATTGTATCTGGTTATGAAAGAATAAATCTTATGCATTATGATTGATCTCAGGAATAACTTGGGTAACTTTATCGCCAGAGTTAGAAATTAATAACCAAAAATAGGTCATAGATATAGTATATATAACTAGCATGAAGAAGTTTACTCGAGAAATATAACCCAGGGACAAGATTGAAATAGAATATAGAAGGGAAATAGGAGTAAACATATACTAATATTAAGGAATGCCTCTTCTATGCTTTGGCTTGGCTAGGTAAACATTGTCTTTGCCAAATGATAAATGCACTGTATTTCATGATTTTATTTTGTCTAACAATTGATTGGTGATACACAGGAAGAATCACATTAAGAAAACTCCAAGTAAAGGTTATTATGAAGAAAAGATAAATACACAACTGGGGCTCAACAGGCCTTGATAAAGTTGCAAAGGAAAGGCTCAGAGATTTATAAGAAGACAAGGAAAATGGAATACTTCAAGAGAAACAATACCTCCTGTAGAGCCACCAGGGCTTTAGCTTCCCACCGAGTGACTTCTTCTGAATAAAACTGGGACAATTCCTTGACCTGTTATAAGAAAAAAGCATTTTAAGTTTGTCTAGACGACAAGAACAGCATACGGGAAATTTGCTTGTCGAATAAGGTGAAAGTCCAAATTTCAATCAGCTGAGTTATCAAAAAGTAAAATAAACAAAGGGTAAAAAGGAGCAAACACAGACCATACTAGGACTTGAGGTGAATCATAAAACAAATGCAGTGAGCTTAGCCAACAAAAATTCCCTGGTTTCCAAGCATCATTATTTATTTAAAAAAGAAAGAAAAGAAAAAAAAAAAGAAAACTCATTGTAGCTGCAGGTAAGAATAAATAAAACAAGTCTACCAGCAGAAAAAAATTTACATCAATAATCATCATTCTGTCTCAAGAAAAAAAATCCATTTTCACTCTAAATTCTGTAGAAGGAAAGAACACGCTCACTTTCACAAATACAAATAAATGCAGCATATAATTCCTTAAGTGCTTCAATACCAATTAAGAAAGCAGCTCAGTGTTGCCTAGTACTCATTTTTATCGAATCCTAATGCAGCATAAGGGATCTGATACTCAAACTATTAAATCAAAAACAAAGAAAACACCTATATGGCTATATAAAAGTATTAATTAGTCTTATGACTTTGTAAAATTCTTTATGCCTAAATCTAGTGGAGTAATGTAACATATGCTTAACCAGTTAACTACTACACTTGTGCAGTAAACACTACTTACTAGTACACCTATATCTGCTTGTGATGCTCCATTGTACTGAAGGGTTAAAAATGAATCAATTCCTAACCTCAGAACAAACTTGAGCTTTTAAAATGAGATGGAAATGCTCATAATGCACATATATTCAGTCAGTTAAAGTATAGAAATCAACCATTACCATTTCATTGATTTGTGCACTAGATTAAAAATAAATCTCAACAAGTGAAAATTACACCTCATGCCTCAGAACATTCACTCATGAAAATGTACTAGATTAAGGAACTCAAACACTTACTACTCTCACGAAAGGAGCACCGGGAATCAGAAGCTTAGTCGACTTTTGATACTTGCGAATCTCTCGCAAAGCCACGGTTCCTTGCCTGAACCTCCTCCTTCTCCTCCCTCCACCTTCATCAGCAGCTGTAATTCCAAAAAAAAAAAAAATAGTCATTCAACCGCCACATTTCAAATTAACCCAGCCCAGTACTAAAAGACAGATCGAAACTGTTCGATAACAAACTGAGGAGCAAGGAAACTCACCGGGAGCCGAGGTGGATGCCTTTTTTACAGGCGATGCTTCTGCTTTTGGTTCTGCTCGGATTTAGGACAAAAATGACTAGTTTAGGGTTTGAGCAAATTAAGCCAAAAGGAGCAAAAATTGTTCGAGTAAAAGTACTAACCGGTGGATTTTCGGCTTTGACGCTTTGCTGGCTGCTTCTTCCTGGCCATTGTGTAAGAGTAGTGTGAATTCTGTGGTTTTTTTTAGGAGAATTGTGTTTTTACTCAAGTTTGAAACTAGAGTAAAATGAAATGAACTATTGGTGTCTGGTTTGCTTTCTGGGATGAAATAAATTAGAAATGTATCCGTTAGAGAGAAGAGGGAGAGGTATGTATCTGTACGATACGAAAACCAGAGGTGGAATGGAAAAATCAAAAACTGCAACAGCCACGTTCGCAAATCGCAACCTTAATTTTCTGAGTGAGGGTTAAGCTTTACAACTTTCCGGACCTTAATTTCCGAGGGTACGGTTAATTAATTGATTTACAACTTTCCGGTAAAATTACATATCGAGTACTAGAAATGCTACCGGGAAGACAATTACATAGTTTTCTTTTTTTAAATCAGACAATTACATAGTTTAATGATTTTTTTCATGAGTTAGAGATTAAAAAAGGATAACACCATGATATAATAGGTTCGTTAATTCTCGAGAGAGGTTAGTGAATAACTAGTGAATCTTGATTGTCTGCAACCGAATAAAATTATGATTAGCCGGAGAATACAATCGGATTCTCTAGATTAATTGTCTTTTATTCAATCAGAAGTTCGTAGTTATCATTAGTAGTATTAAGTTAGTATAATTTCTCAATTATTATTTTTCCACCTAATTTAAATCTTTGTTTAATACACATTGGTATTTGTCAACAAATCAGTTCTTGTGGAGACAATACTCGATTTATCATTATATTACTTGTTGCGATATCACTTGCGATTTTATCTCACCAATGAAACCAACTAATATGAAGGTGGAAGCAATAGTAAGATAAAAATACCGTATTCAGCACGTGAAGTCGATCGATTGGATTATCAATCAAGAAAACAAGGATGAAGCCTTAAGATATTATCCAAGCAAGACATAATGTCTATTATAAAAAAAGATAATGAAAAACCTTAGGCCTAGCTACTTAAATACCAAACTCGCCCACGGGCCAAAACTAGAAGCCCGCAAAATATAAAATACTTAAATACATACAATAAACATGTTGGGGGGAAATGAGTCGGGCACCAACATCGCGGTCGTGGCATCTGACCAAGTGATCCCTAGGAGAGGCGTTCCACCATACACCGAGTAATTCATCTGATGGAGCGGACTTACCAAGGTCGACAATAGTTGGGAGGATAAACGACATCTTTGGCAATTCGGGACATAAGATCAACGAGTACCGATCTTAGTCGAGCCAAGGATGGCACCGAGTACCATCACGCACAGTCATTTTTGCAGTATACATGTCCCAAGGGAGACTCTCATGTAAATAAGTTTCTACAATGTTCTTGTAGTATATTTTATTATTATATTACAAAATTTGTAGGATAAGATTGAATGTAAGTATAATTATCTACCTAGAAGGTTTCCCATAAACGTTAGATTAGATCGATCCGTCCATTAATAAGGCGCACTTGTATATATAGGCATTTGATCATTTCATTTGATCATCAAGTAATATAAGCATTCAAGCGATCTTTGCAATATTTATGTCACTAATTAAAAGCTCTCTTCTTACACACTTAATATTAACAATAAGCAAAAACTCTCTTCTTACACACTTAACATTAACAATAAGTTGGTACGTTGACCAGCAAGTTTCATCATGTGACGCTAACCCGTATTTAGCCTCAAGAAATGGGGTTTATACAACTTGAAGATATGGGGAGGGGGTTATATAGATTCTTTAGAATCTCCCTCTATGGGTATATTTCATTCAATAATTATCCTTAAAACCTTGTGTGTTTTTGTTTGTCTTTTTTCTTGCACTTGGTAGGGTGTCTTTTTTTGTCCTCATTTGAAGTTTGTAGGTTTTTAAGGACTCTTGTAGCATACAGAAGAGCCACACCACCACCTGGTAAAATCCCCTCTTCAATAGCAGCCCTAGTAGCATTGAGAGCATCTGTCACCCTATCTTTACTTTCCCCAACTTCTGCTTCACTAGCTCCTCCTACCTGATGAAGTTAAAAAATGAGGACTGGCAATACGAACACCGCATTATAACCTGCATCTTATTCCATGACCGAGATAATGGATGTACCTTGAAAACCGCTACACCACCAGACAATTTGGATAATCGTTCTTGTGCTTTCTCCTTATCAAAGGCAGCAGTACTCTTCTCCATGGCAGTTCTTAGCTTCTCGCATCGTTCTTCGATCAAATTTTTATCTCCAACGCCATGTAGAATTAAAGTGTCATCAAGAGAAATAGTGACCTTTTTAGAAGAACCAAGCATATCAATCTGAACTTTGTCGAGGCTTGTTCCATGATCCTCACTTATAACTTCCCCTCCAGTGAGAATGGCGAGGTCCTCTAAATTTGCTCTTTTGTTGTCTCCAAAACCAGGAGCTTTGACAGCACAAACCCTCAATCCTGCTTGATGCTTGTTAATAATAAGCATACTTTGTGTCTCACTTTCTATATCTTCTGCGACAATTAGCAGAGGGCGATGTCTCTTTACAGCTATCTCCAATATCCTCACGAGCGCAGTCATATCTGAAATTTTCTTCTCATGAATTAAGATCAGAGGATTTTCAAGTTCACAATTTTGTGTCTTCACGACTGTAGCAAAATAGGGAGATATATAACCGCGGGCAAGCTTCATTCCTTCCACCACTTCCAGTTCATTATCCAGGGTGTTTACACCAACAACATTAATGACTCCTTCCTTTCCAACTTTCTCCATAGCATGTGCCAGCAGTTCACCAATTTCACGTTCACCATTCGCTGAGATAGTAGCCACCTGTGTAATTTCCTCAGGTGTACTAATCCTCAGTGCTCGGCTCTTCAGATTTGCAATAACAACATCAACAACCATGTTTACTCCCTTCCTCAAGTCCATCACATTTACACACATAGCTACTGATTTGCAACCTTCTTGGAGTATTGCCAGAGTCAGCAAAGTAGCACAAGTAGTACCTTCGGTCCCATTGTAACTTTAACTGCATCAGCGAGCTCATTGATTTCAGCAAGCATTCCAGCCCGAGCTCCGCTTCCGAAAGTAATATCCTTGGATACATAACTTATGAACACCAGTTTCCTAGAAGTAGAGGTCTTGGTACCCCTTGAAATTGCAGCTGCGGCGATTCTGTACATTGTAGGATTAGAACTTTTAACTGTTATTCTTGCAACCCGGGAAGGATGATGAAATCAAGATTGATCCAAAATGGTGGTGGTATCCGTTGTTTTCGACTGTTGAATTGGGGGTTTAGGGTTTTTTACTTGGTAGGGTGTCTTTAGGTGGTAATTTGTTGTTAGGTACGAATTCACATGGTCAAAAAACGACAAGGCAATGCAGTCATGGCATATAATCATCATGTAAAAGTACATTAATTCTAGTGCTCTCTAGATTACACAAGACTAGAATTGTATTAAAAAAAAAGATGTTCTTGTCGTTCCAGTGTAAATTATATTTCAGTGGTATTTAGATTAGAGAAGACTGGAATTGTAGTTGAAAAAAACATCTTTTTTGAAAAATACTCTGATAATAATGTAACAAAGAGTTTGGATTGTTGCGGAGGAGGAAAAACTTCTCAACAGGTTAGAGTCACTTCAGTTTCAAATTCGGATATCAACCCCAACGACAAACTTTTCATTTCCAACCATAAGCATAAGAGTTTGGGTTTCCTAGCATTCTTATAAGCATCCCAAACCCTATTATCTCATATGCTACCTCGACCACCAAAATGACCATTTGGCTACTAGCTCCTCTGTTGTTGTTGTCTACTGGATTTACATCAGAATGAGTTTTATGTGTAACTTGATTCTTGTATCTCATAAAATATATGATCAATCGAACTTAGACGTATCAAGAGGAGGAAGAAGTTCGTGAAATGAATTGTGAGTTCGTGAAATACTCAATTTGATTAAATGATGCTTTATGTGTAAGTTGATTCTTGTATCTCATAAAAGCTATGATCAATCGAACTAAGACGTATCAAGATGAGGAAGAAGTTCGTGAAATGAGTTGTGAGTTCGTGAAATACTCAATTTGATTAAAGGATTGAAGTGAGACCTTATGCATGAAGTATTGTACATAGCAAATATTAAGTTAGCAAGTTAGTTAGATAGTTAAATAGAGTTTATAAATAGCACCTCGATTATATTAGTTATTCTTATGTAATCATGCACTCTCAATATTCAATTCAATACACAGAGTTATTGCTTTCACATGATATCATTGAGTTGAAACGATTCTTGATTCTAAGTGAAATTGCTTCAATTTGCTCTGACTGAAAACTCTTCTACACAATCTACTCCGATTGTCTAATTGCTTAATCGTTTTTCAATAGTGACGAATGTTACTGATGATCATTCAGATAGGAATGTTGAGGATCCACCCCGCTCCACCACTGACCACCTTATTCCACCGCCTGAGAGTGTCATTGATGATCCTTCATCGTATATTTCATGCATCCGTCTGATCAACCAGGAATTTCTATCTTTCTTGAGCCGTTAACTGTTGTGACTTGTAGTTCTTGGAGAAAATCTTTTCTCATTGCTCTCCCAGTCAAGAACAAATCCGGTTTTGTTGATGGTACGATTTCTGAACCCTCAAAAGATGTCGATCCAGTATTGCATGGTACGTGGACTAGCACAAATAATCTTGTTCTCTTTTTGTTATTGAATTCTTGCTGCTTTGAGATTCGCCAAAGTGTGTTATGTTTCACTTCTGCACGAGTTATGGAATGAACTGAAAATGCGTTTTACAAAATGTGATCGAACTTGTGTATTCACTCTAGAAAAATTTCTAAGTAATACTCATCCATTTTTTTTTAGATTCTTTACGTTTGCTTTTGGATTAGAGCTTTAGGAGGTTTGTATAATGAGTGTGGTGTTTGGTTTAATAGCAGACCCACAATAAAGTTGTGAGATAAAGATTTGCCAGAAAAAAAATGTAAAGAGTATAAAGAAACGGACAAAATGGATACGTAAAGAATAAAAAAAAAAAAGTGGATGAGTTTGAGACAGGGTACTCAATCCATTATGTGTATTATTCTGGGTTTATGTAGATTTGGGATGAGTATTTGTCACATATACAACCATCAATCTTTACTGGATGATGCAACACTCCACATAAAATTAACCTGCTTTAGATTCGCAACTTCTACTATTTTTTAATGAATATCAACCACTACAAGAAATCATGAAAATAGCAATCGAATTTAGTGACGGAATCTATCCGTCACTAAATTAGTCACGGATCGTTGTTTAGTGTTAATAGTCTTTAAACAGTTTTGCAAACTTTTATTATCATTTTTTTTTTTGAAATGACAAGTATTCCAACTATTCCTACGCTATACAACATCATATACCACCTTATATGTCCACACCTAAACCATCTTATATCTCCGTTGGGATCAAACCATGCACCTCTCCTTCACTATCCCAGCTCCCTTCCATTGGATCACCTTATAAAGCTTTGTTCTCTTCGTCTGAATAGAACTAAACTGAACTGAATGGACCTAAAAAGAACTGAACTGAATTTATTTGTAGTACGAAATACTATTAGGCAAATCTGAACTGAATTGAACTGAACTTAATACAACTGAACTGATCTGAACTGAACTGAACTTCAAATAATCAATTTTCAGACGAAGAGAACAAAACATAACTTCCGCAAACTTTTGTTACCTAACTATGTCTCTCATATTTCTTTTGAAAACCTGATACTTATATTCAGATGCGGAAGTCTTATAAGTGCTTATAGATAAATCATAGAAACCTGATAACAAGTAAACACAAACAGTTCAAATAGCTTGTTGTAAGTAAATGCAGTAAATAAATAACATTGTATTATAGTGGTATCTGAGGGTGGTGTAAGGCTTTGTTCTCTTCGTCTGAAAATTGATTATTTTAAATTCACTTCAGTTCACATGCATTAAATTCAGTTCAATTCAGTTAGATGCATTATGTTCAGTTCAGATTTGGTTAATAGTATTTTATACTACAAATAAGTTCAGTTCAGATCAGGTCAGACCCATTAAGTTCAGTTCGGATTCATTAAATTCAGTTCAGTTCAGTTCTGTTATGTTCAGACGAAGAGAATAAAGCCTAATCCCTCAACTAAGCGACTTGTCCTTTCCACGGCAAAATTCACTATCAAGGATATAATCTCCGTTACAAATTCCTATCTCTAACTGAATTTTAAGCACAAAGGTTCTTACAACAAATTAGAGGTATTTCTTAATCTACCACGATCAAGTACTTCCACCATAAATAATCTTTCCTTTGCTAACCTAAGTTCAAGAATCTTCCTTATCTTTTGTTACACGCCATGTGTGATTAAAGGTAGGTGTTATGAGTTCTTTTCTACTTAAATACTTTTCAGTATCTTTTGTAGGTGGAATGATCAACTTAACTACTCTTTTCAAAGTAGAAATTTTTGTTAAAAAATTAGTATGATTTTCCTAGCAACAAGAATATATTTGTTCAAAAGAATAATCAATAATCAAGGTATTTACTGGAGACAGTTAATCAATTTCTTCACAAAGTATTAGTCAAATTTGACACCAAGAACTAATATTAATTTCCAAACTAAGAATACGCTGTCTGAAATTCTTGAAGGAAGAAATGAGCTTGTAGAATGTTCAAGTGTAGTTCAAGTGTAAGTGTGGGTGTATCCCTCTTCTTCAAAGTCCGCGCTGACCCTAAACCTGGACCCAAAGTGCCCAAATACCAAAACTCAAGTCTAGGACCAACCACATGCCCATTTAACCTTGAAATCATACAGTGAGCTTGGGCCTACATATCTATATAGTCCATGGAGCTGCAGGCCTAATTACTTGTCGGCCCACTTACTCACTGTATCATATAAATACACGATGAAGTTCTTTCTTTCATCTGTCTAGTGGAAGAAGCAGCTTATAATCAACGCAAGAGACAAACAATCACAGAGAGAGATGCCGGTGACGAAAGAGCAGGTTCAGTCAACCCTTCAGTCAAAGCTCAGCCCTTCACATCTTGTAATTCTCTTCAATTCATTCCTCGTTTCACAATTTAGTTTCCCTGCATAATTTTAGCTCTCAGTCATCATTATTTTAGTACCATTTGTTTACAGTTGGGTAATTTGGTTAATTGAATTGGATTATTTCGTTTGTTTATGATATCTGGACAGTCCCTCTTATTGAATTTTTGGGGAGGCCCCTCCAGCGTCCCTCCAACCCTGGTTATGTGCATCTTTAGTTAGGCTTGGAAAGTTCTAATCTTGGGGATTCTTGATATCCCTTATTGGTTTTAATATAAGTAGTAGAAGGGAATTTTTTAGAACCCCGTTGGCGTTGTAAGTTGTAACTGCAGTGGAATCTCGTGTCATTTCAAGACCTCTACCGAGCAAATAATTGTAGACTTAAGGAGGTGTTAGGTGTAGTTGTAATGTTTGAGAATGGTAGAATAGAATGATTTGTATTGTAGTAGGACATAAGCAGCAGGTTGTTTCTGTGTTAATTTAACATTCTGCAGGCAGGTTATGGCTGACCATTCGTTAACATAAGTACGTAATTTAATACTGTGGTTTGTTGTCATTTATGTAAGTTTAATCTAATGGAGTAGTCAAGAGAGATGATAAAATACGATGGCAACTATATAGAAGATTAGAAGTTCATGGTTTTGGATAACATATTTAGCACGTGTGTTTTATGTATTTGAACAATCACATTCACTGTATGCTTTATGCTTGCACAAAGAACCTCTATTTCCAGTGTTTTTGTTTGTCATATGGATCACCATTCACCAGCCTGTCAGCCCGTGTGCTGCATTGGGATGCCGCTCACTCATGACATAGTTTGCTCTAGGCATATAGTATAAAGTTATGTTTTACTGGAATTGTTTAATGCGGGGATGCTGATCTATCTTATTCTTCTCTTTCTGCTGTCGACTCCATTGCAGGAAGTTATCGACACTTCTGGAGGGTAAGTTTTTACAGTCTGATAGTGTTTTGATTGGAATTTTGAATTGATTTACCGGATCACCTGACCCAAAATATAAATCCTTCTTTTGATCAGATGTGGCGCGAGTTTCTCTGTTGAAATTGTGTCTGAACAATTTGAAGGGAAAAGGTTGTTGGAGAGGCATCGGATGGTAAATGCTGCTCTTGCAGAAGAGATGAAAGACATTCACGCGCTTTCCATCCCTAAAGCTGTGACACCAGAGCAGTGGAAGCAGCAAGAAGCTCAAAAATCTCAAGCTGCTGCTTGAAACAAGATACACTTTCCTAACTAAACATGCTGCAAAACTGCATTAATGATGTTGATTCTCAATAAATTACCAGTTAAATCTGTTTGATCTGCATCATTTGTAATCCAGTACATCTATATTCTATAGTATCCTTCTCGGGAAGTTATGCTATTCTTATCAATATAAGCTTTCTTGGTGCATTGCTTGTTTTTTCTTTCTGCTGAGCCTTCTGTGACTGTTCTGCGTTACTGCAAAGCTTGAATGTTGGCAACTATGCTACTATGTAAATTTGATTTGGATCGATCTGTAATTCCTTTGAAACTCAAGATGCCACAAATGTAACCAAGGGCCAAAACTAAACAAAGTGTGTGCACTTTTGGTCTTCTATAGGACAACCTAAGTTTGGATATGATTTCCTTAGTAACAAATTTGTTTTGCATATTTCATCCTTCTTATTCTGATTAATGATAACACCTCAACTCCTTATTGCTTTCTGTTTAATTGAATTTGTTTGTTGAAAGATGAAAAATAAAGCGCTTCATTGAATGAAGCTCATTAACACGCGTTGTTTCACACATCGCCACGCGTTGTTTCACCCTCAACACGCGTTGTTTCACACATCAATCCTACTTCCGTGAACCCCAAACACCTCTGCAACTCTAAACAAAACCCCATCTCAATTGCTTGCTGCAAATCAACATGCCTGCTTGAAGAAGATAGGAAAGGGAAGAAAAAAATAAATCTAAACCAGTCATCTTCTAGGTTATTTTATATGATTCGCCTCTTGAAATAAAAAGAAAGAAGGCCATAGCTATGATAGATTCAGCACAACATCGCGATCAGGGTATGTAACAAAATCCAGAATCAGAACCTAATTACGGTAAATATACCTTCATTTCATTTTCATCTAAAAATTCAATATGCCACCTCTGTCCATCTTAATTCTATGTTTTAAGAGACAAGATGTAATTTTCAGTTATGTGATCCCATAGTTTTTGTCATAAATGTGATTTGTGCTACATCTTTAAGTTCTTTATTTCATTACTTAAAATGCTATGTGATTGTCCTACTGGCACTGCTACTATATTCTGGCTTTCTGACTTTACTGTGTAACTATGATTTAACAAATGTTTGTAACCAGATTACATTTCTGTCCTCTTGAGTTGTCCAAAATAACATCTACAATCTGCTTCTATCATGTCATTGTTGACCCTGCTGCCAGCTTCTTCATTCATCTTTCCTTGCCACAACAACTGAAACTAGACAAGAACCAAAATTCTCTCACTCAGTTTTGAGATGTCCACAGCAAAGTTCATCCAGCCACCAATCCCATCTCCCCACGTGTCCCCTCCCAAATCTAGAACAACCTTGACAAGGACAATGAAACTCCACGTAGCTTCTCACCATTGGTGCTCCATCAGATTTAGTGAAAAGCCCAGTTACGGGATTTCTGTTACCAAAGCTTCTGCTTCACAAACAGAACACTTATCTTCTGATGAGGGTACTGGTACTGGCGATGATGAGGCCATCATGACACAAGAAATTGCATCCCAACTCAAACAAGAACTTTTTGCTTCTCTACAAGGTAATCTTTTTTTCAAAAAAAATTGTTTCTTGATTCTTGATTAGTTAGTATACTAGTATGTACTTTGTATATTGAAATGAATGGTTTAATTTGTTTTAATTTGATTGCAGGGATTGACAGGGGAATATTTGGAGTTGAATCAACAAAGAAAAGTGAGATAGAGAGATTGGTTGAGCTTTTGGAGTCACAGAATCCTAATCCTCAGCCAACTCTCTGTCTTGACAAGGTGCAATGCACCAGCAACATAATATCTCATAACTGTCTTTTCATTAGTTAGTTTATCAAGTTCTAATCTTTTGTGCAAAAAATGATACTACTTTAGGTAGCTGGAGCATGGAAGCTTATATACAGCACAATTACCATCCTGGGGGCGAAAAGGACTAAGCTGGGATTGCGAGATTTCATCTCTTTAGGCGATTTTCTGCAGAACATTATCATTGATGAGGTACTAATCATATAAACCAAAATTCATGTTAACGCTAGCTAAGATTTCTATCATCACTTGGCGAATAGGGATCAATTTTCTATGCTGATGTACGCTTTATGTGATGAGCAAGGGTAAAGCAGTTAATGTGATTAAGTTCAGTGCCAGAGGTCTGAACCTGTTGAGTGGTCAGCTAACAATTGATGCTTCCTTCAAAGTTGCCTCACCTTCTGTAAGTACCTTTAGCTATACGGCCTTCTTTGTCACATTTAGAATGAATGACAAACTTTCAGAGGGATGAAGAATTTCATACATGTTTTCATGCAGCGAGTTGATATTACTTACAACAAGGCGGAGATCACTCCAGAACAGGTACCTAGATTTCAGATGTTTTAGGAGCTTTTTTGTTTTGTCATTTATGTTACTGAGTTTACATTTTGTGTATTCGTAACAGCTGATGAATGTGTTTCGGAAAAACTATGAGCTGTTACTTGGAATCTTTAATCCTCAAGGCTGGCTTGAGATCACGTATGTCTATCATTTTTATAATCTTGCGAACCCTTTTTCTGTGTAGACAGTGTTTGTGTATGAACTAACAGATTGTTCAACCCTAATGTGTTGCTTTGTTTGTTGCGTTGACAGATATGTTGACGATGATTTGAGAATAGGGAGAGACGACAAAGGGAACATATACATCTTAGAAAGAGTAGAGGCGAAAGATACAAGCTGAAAGATTTTTTGCTTAAATACATCTTGTGAGGGATTTCTAATTGTTTTGTTGGAGAGCCAATGTTGTATTATTTAGTATAAGCATAAAAATGTTAGTACTATCTTGGAACAAGACAACAAGAAATTTAACCTCAAACCATCATTTTTGGCTTCAAACTGTATTAAATTAAAACTTAAAACAATATGTGCAAGTACAAAATCAGCAATACAGAGCGTTCTTACAGAAAGAAAAGTAGGATTTGGCAGAGGTTTACTAAAATTATAGAAAAACATCAGATAAGTACTTCAGTTCCATAGTGAAAAGTGATGTAACAAAGGTCATGCCGAAATGGAAAAGTTATTGCCTAGACCAGGTTTAACATTAGTTCGATGCATGGCCACAAGACAGATTTGGTATCATCATTGTCATAAACAAGCAGACAGTCAAATTTAGCGGTCACGCCATACAGAGTTCACAAATCTCCCTAGTTCCAAGTATTCAGTCTCCTTGTCCAACCAGAAGAAAATAGGCAACTTATTAAAGCTGGAACCATGTGAAACGCCTGTAACAAAATTGTTCAGACCTTGCAATGTATGTGTAACCCGTCAAATCATTTAAGCAGCGACGGCTACTTTCTCCTCCGGCTCCTCCAGCTCCTCCATTGAAAATGGTATTGGTTTGGTTGGGGCAGGCAGACGCCCAATACTATCTACTTTGTCTTTGATTTTGGGTGGAGGCCTTGCTGCCTTAGGGAGCAGCCTGCCCTTTTTCTCAAACCACTCTGGTCTCAGCAATGCTCGTAGACCAAGTTGATTGTAATGCACTTTCCTCACTGAACCACCAGCAGCTTCAACTGCTGCTTTTGCTCTCACGGTTACCCTTGATACCTGTTTTTCAAGAAAAAATAATGGAACAACAAAGTAGCACCAAATGAGTCAAAAGTTTGGATCTGGGTCAAGCCTCTTGTAAACCGTTCAACACATTTGTCTGAGACATAGCTCTATTAAATCTACTTCAAATTTAAAAAAAAAAAAATGAAAAAAAGTCTTCAGACTCTTCACACGCATGTTTAATTCATCCAGAAACTCTTTCCTGTGTGAATTTGCTAACCGGACATTACAAAATTAGATCAGTTTATTTATCTATATTGGCACAGTTGCAGACAGGCACCCACATTCTAAATTGTAATGCTCTAAATTGGAATGTTGCCCAGAAAAGTAAAGCGAGAGACAAGAATTTTTGGTAACAGACATTAAAACACCTATTTCAAGAAACATGAGAGTTGGAGTAAAATAACTACCTTGGCTATAAGCAGGACACTATGTGATTGAAATATAAATTAAAATATGACTATAAGCAGGACACTATGTGATTGAAACTAAGGAGATATCCAAGTTTCTTAGATCATTTTAAGTATTGCAGCTTAGAGACCTCAAAAGTCTCAAAGTACACCAAGCATGTGAGGTAAAGTGCCACATAAGCATTGCATACTATAGTTATAGCAAGTATAAACACAATTTACCTCAAGATGGATGGGCCATTGTATCTGCTCACATCCACGTCCCATCAATCTGACTCCGTCACGAATTTGCTTCCCGATAGCCCCTGTTTCCTAGAGCCAACAATATGTTCTCTGAATATCAAATAATACCGGAAGAGAATCATGGAAGTTTGTTGTATCATGCTTACTTTGAGGGTTTTCATCGTGATTAATTCAGAGGAATCTATCTTTCCAGCATTTATGAGCCTTGCAATTTTTCCCAAGCCAACTGGCTGCAAAAGTAGTCATTATTATGTTAGATGTAAAATTTTACAATTGTTTTCGTCCCTCTAGATAATAGAGAGATCTCATCATAAACCAGATTACGTCAATGAAGGCTTCAATTCACTAAACCATGTTCAATACTAATTGTATACGAGATGATGCAATAATCGTCATATCATAAGCACATAAGATCACTAGGAATATCTGATTTCAAGAAAGATGCACAGATTAGCTATGAAATTTATACAGCACAGGCATAAAGTTATAGAAAAAGGAAGAAGACCAGAAGACGGATTAACCAGTCTACAACTATGCATTATTGCATTTAGTAACATGGAGCAGGATATGCAAAAAATTCCAAACCACAGCTTAGAAACATAAATTGGTATCCACAGTTCATACATTTTTATATCGAAACCAGGACACGATACGGAAACTACTGATTATTAGAACTATTTTTCACCCTCAGGATTCTTTTCTTCTAGCAAGTCTCCCACATCAATCATGAAATAAAGGGACCACGAAGAGTTGATTAGATCCACACTGGTGTACAGTCATATCTACTTGCATAAGACATCTACTCAGGCCTCTCCCTTACATATCAATCTACAGATTTCACAACAGTAACGATCCCTTTCTTTAATTATTAATTCCAACTTGGTTATGGTAATCCGTTCTTTCCCACTTTTCTAGTGTACAAAGGGCTCGGATCGCAAACAGCACTGTCCCGGACAGGGCCGAAAGGAAGGGAATCTCTGCTAACTTACATCTTCTTGAGCAGCTATGGGTCAACTTCATTAACTGGAATTGACTGGAAAAGTCCATTCAATCAGAACAATTTGGTCCTGATCAACGAAGTAGAACCATAACTGCCCAGCATGATATAAATCGGCAGCAAACCTCATCATTTCTTCCTTTTTCAATCCAGAGAGAGTTTACAGACCCAACCACTTTAAACGCCCAGAAAATAGTGGCCTAACTGCATAGTGGGACAAAAGATACAATGTTTTGGATGAAATCCATCATTCATGAAAGGAATGTGAGACAGTAAAAGCATAGTGCAGTGTTTAGCATGGCCAAATTCTTCATGGGGTATACCTTCAGAATATATTCGTGTGTTTGGGGTTAGATAGACTCTGAGATGTGAATCAGTACCTAGTTAGAACCCTCTGCAAATCTGCAAGCATATAATGCCTTACAACATATAAAACAATGTGGATGTAGTCAAGTCCACATGGGTTTCTCACTCCCCCCACGCATGAAATGACATGCCAGATGCCCACGAGAGAATTTAGAGGATGAGAATGCTGTTAACCGTTAATAATTCCCCACACGTTTCAGTTTGGATATAACTTCGGTCCTTTTCTTGTCCCCTATTAAAATCAGGAGCTAGATGTCTCTTATACTACATACATATTCTAATCAATTAACAATTGAATAAATCGGTTTCCTGACAAATGGGATATATATATGAACGTTAGTTGATATTCAAACTATGCTTGTTATGTCTCTACATGGTTATATGCAAGAAGTGCTCAAACTAATTCATCTTTAATCCTAGGAGTGTCTCGTAGTTTTTTTTTTTCCCCACCAACCATCAACAACAAATCCAAACACGACTCCAGTTGGAGACGGACATGGCAAAGAGATGAAGTCCCACCCCCCACCCCCCCACACACAGAGCAGAACATCACCCATAAACATGTCAACAAGTGAAACCTTCAATCAATTGTTGTGATGCATTGGTTACTTAACACAAGTCTCAAGATAAAATAGTGAACAGAGTACGGAATAGATATTGGCAGTTTATTAAAGTCTGGGGCACTGAGAAATATAGGCCAAAATGAAGTCTCGGATATTAACAAACCTATTAATTTGTCATCTTCAAGTCAAATATTTCCAAGAATATGAGCAACACAAACCAAGTAACCATGGCAGCTAGTTTAAGTCAAACCAATTACACCCAACACTCTTTCCATTTGTTTATGTTGAAACTACATGTTGAGCAAATGCAAATTTGGCACTCTACCTAATTTACAACTATCTAATTTGCAGAATAATAAAAAAGGCACATGCAAACCCAGCTAGTGTGAACAACATATGTTTGGAAAGTATTAATTGTCAACAACATTCTCAAGCCCTGGATTCTCCTCTAGCTCTAGTTGAGGTTTCTATGTCAGGTGCAGGGAAACCTATGGGCACCTGATTGGGTTCACGTTGCTGTACTATCCCATCCACTTGCACAAGAACCTGGGTGCTTGTTCACAACTGTGCAAGTGTATTAATATCTCAACTACAAGCAAACAGCTCTCAGATTGGTAAACCATGAAGCACCTAAAGATGCTCCGCTACAAGCTAGGCCATCACATTTCCTCTTAAAACAGTTTTCACATAAGTAGTCCCTTTCTAATACTATTTTCCCCACCAATGGGGTAATCCGTTCTGCATAACTTATTTGAAACAGTGATACCGTTATTTTACTGATACTAAATGGGATCTTGTAACCACTCCAAACAAACTTTACAGGGAAACAGGTTTTATAATAGTGATGACAGGAATGCTGTTCGACGACCAAATGCGTCCCTTGACATGCATAATCTATCAATAAGTGATACACACGAGAGGTTATAAGTATATAGAAAGAGGTGACCATGTCTATGGAAAATAATAAGAGTCAATATATAATTCATATTAAGTCATTAATCAATAGGTACAAGATAAAGAAGATCACATATACAATCAGGAATGGGCAAAGAACGCAATTGAACGCACGACATAATTTCGTTTCCACTTTTCCACCTTATCACCCCCAACATCAAAAGGACGGATAAATTACCTACAAACCAAGCAATATATACAGACAGACACCCTGACATGCATACCTGAAATGTGAGGCTAAAAGGATTCTTGAAACCACGTTTTGGGAGACGGCGGCGAAGAGGTGTCTGGCCACCCTCAAACCCAAACTTATGAGTTCCACGTGCCTTTTGACCCTTATGCCCGCGACCAGCTGTCTTCCCCTTACCTGAACCAATTCCACGACCCTTTCGTGTCTTCTGATGCGTTGCACCATAATTATCCCTCAAATCATTCAATGCTAGCAAGCTATAAGCCCTAACAGCCTGGAAATGAGGGCTAGGCTTCACGGCATCAGTCCGTGATTGCAGTAAAGCATGCTGTAATGGGGCAAAACTAGATATAGGCTTTTGGCAATTAGTCTGAGTAGCACGGACCGAGGCCGATAACAACGAAACTACTTTTCGTCTCAGCATTTTTAGATGTGTATATGTATGTGACAATCAATTGTTTGAGTGGGTGATTTGGGCGTAATTCAGCTTAGAAAACTCCGATAATCTGTAAAAAATTATGCGAGATAACAAAATGAGGGTGACGGTAGATATGCAGAGCTGAAATATAAGCAGAAAACAATGAAACTCTGATCCAAAACATGTCAATCAATTAAAACTGACTGGAGAAGGAAACGATATGAATAGGATTGATTGCAATTTTAGCCGAGAGATGAGAGAAAGTGGATAGTTAATACCTGTTGTGGATCGAAACACTTCCCACGGCGGAGAGGTGATATGCAGCGACTATTTACCACGGCGGAGTGGAGCGAAGGCAGTGAAGTTCAGGGTTTTAGGAGCTATTTTAGGGCTTTGGGGTGATATGTAAACTTTTACTCTAATTCCAAACCAATCTTCCTAAACTTAATTGAATTTTCGAACTTTGACGGTAAAGTACTAATATATTACACATATTCGTATATAATAGAGTTATATTAGAAAAATATATTTGATTTTATTTCATAGTATAATTTTATTATATTTTTTTATTGTATAGTGTAGGAGTACTTTACGGTCAAAATTCGAAAAAAAAGTCAGCTTAGAAAGATTGGTTTGGAACAGAGTGAATATTAAACTTCGAGGCTTTATTCACTAATTTGTAATTTAAATTTAAAGTATTACTAAACTATAAATTATTATTCACTCGTGCGAGAACTTCACAGTACGCAGACCACTACTTCTAGAATTGCTCCAATCGTTTAACGAGTCGAGCCGAGTATTGCTTGGCTAGACTTGAGCTTGTTAACAATCAAACCCGAGCTCGTTAACATAACGAGCCCAGAATCCGGCTTGAGCTTGAGCTATATTAGTTAAGCTCGACCTTGACTCGTTTGGCCTGAATGAGTCGAGCCTTACCGAGCTCATATTAAAAAAAGTGTAAAAATTTGAAATGAGATACAAAAGATCAAGTATACAAGATTACTCATAACAATTAATATTTTAAATTATAAAGCCATAAAAAAACTAACAAAATTTGAACATAAACATTCAAATCTAATGCTAAAATCTCCGAAATTATATAGATATTAAATCTCACGAGACTTAACGGGCCTTAAAATGTTCGAGCCGAGCCTAACTCGGCTCGTTAGTGGAACGAGCTTTATCTTAGGCTCGAACTCGGCTCGAATGCCTTATCGAGCGAGCCTATCCAAGTCCTCATTAAGGTTCGTCTTGCGTAACAGCACTACTCCAAAGATAACTTTGAAATTTTTATGCTTAAATTTCCAAAAAAAAAGATACATACATTATTGTTATGAGTACCGTTGTGATCAAGATAAGACTTGAGCCACTATCACTTCAAAACAGAGCGCGTGAGATAAGAAAGAAAAAACCATGCGCGTGACAATAGATAGCTGAGAAAAACTCTTTTTTCTTTTTCTTTTCATGGATAAGTAATAAGTTGTAGTTTTCAAAACTCTTCGTATTTCAGTACTCTCCGCTGCATATCCAACGGCGATATTGCATATTGTTCCGCAACTAAGTCGAAACCTTACCTCCGAGCTCCGCCCGTAATGATCCCGGCAAGGAACTCATCGTGTGATTGGGCGATCTCCTCCTGCTTCTCAATCGGCGCTGGAATTTTTGTCATCACTGAACCGATCGTGAGTGAACCGATTATAGCTTCTCTGATTTCATTTCTTACTAGAATTTACTAGTATATTGTTTATTTTCTACCATGAGCCTGTCAGCATGTGATGAGATATTGAGATACATTATTATAATATTGATTTTTTTTCCGATTTATATTTATACTGGTAGTATCCCCTTTGGCGGCGACTAATCCAGCCGAGTATAGTAATACAAGTTTAGAGTTTTGGTTGAGTAATGTTAGATTAGTTTCAAGTAGGAAGATATGTATGTTAATTCATATTGTATTATATTGGAAGTGAAAAGCTAGGCAGGAATCTGGTAAAAGCTAGGCCTAATTACATTTTTTTTCCCACCAGTATCCGCTACAATTACATATATGTTCGGGTTGATGCACTGGAGCTGTGCTTGAGGGTACTAAAATCTAAGCTCTCTACTACTTTTGCCAACAACTGTAATCGGACTCTTTATCTCTTCTACAGCAAGTTTACAGTCACAGAGGAGAGGGAAATTGAGGCGAAACGGAACAGTAAACAGCAGCAATGGAGGAACCTCTACTATGCTACCAGATGGCGTCTCGGTTGCTAATTCATTAAACACACGTCGGTGTGTTTTCATAGAGGAGATGAAGATGTTGAGCTACAGAGCTGCACCATTTATGCAGTGGTTACCACATCTCAGACTCTATCTCATGTTGTGTCGATGATGATGGTTAGTTACCTAGGTGAGCTTGCCCTCTCCGGTGCTGCTGTCACCACTTCATTTTAGCCTTTTGGTAATTAACTGTTGTGATATCAACTTTCGAGAAAGTTTACTTGCTCTGTTGTTACTGTTGAGCAAGTGGTTTCGCATTGTGTTTTTTGATAACAACAACCTGTCTGTTAAGTGTTTGATGAATTGATCACCTTGATGTCTGATAAGATCTCATGCAAGCAATAATTCTCTGCCTTGTCCTCAACTACTTAAATATGGATGAAAGAAGCAGGTTGATCAATTTATCTTTACATTCATAGATTAAATTCCTCTATGTAGGTACTCATTAGTGAGTTTAAGGCCTAACCTTCCCAATCTGTTTGCAACTGATTTTTTTATTATTTGTAGTAAAAGCACAATTTTCTGCTTTTATTCAGCTTAAATGAATCTAAAAAACTGAAGAAAGCTAATTTAGTGGCTATTCCCAGGATCATATTATTTTTAGCACTTTCAGTAGCTCATACGCATTTGCAAACATGTACAGAGTGTGTCTGAAATTTTCTCTATTTCCTTTGAGAGGATTCAATCAAGTTTATTCATGACTTTGAAAAGGTCTACCTAAAACCTCTACGCATACCTCCATGTTTGTGAACAGGTTGAATTGATTGGTTCATCGCGGCCAGGCGTTTGGAGTGACCGAGCGAAGCAATATGGTAAAGTCAGAATCTACACATATAAAACCATTATATCTGTTCTTCTAACCGTGAGCATTGTTTCAGGTTACAGGAAGGAAGCTGAGCTATTACATAAAAAGAGGAAAAGGTGAATTTTAAACCAGCTATGTCGTCCACCTGCAGAGTATATGGATATCTGTGAAGTTTGAGGAGATGGAATTTGCTAGAAGATCAATGGAGATCAGAGAGAGAGAGAGACTATGACAATGGAAAGAGGACATGAGAAGGACATACACGAGTTTTTCCTCTGCCACATCACTCTGTTACATTCATGCGCACATAGTTTTGGCTTATCAAGATGCATGTCTCGTATTTATAAATGGAGTGAGTCATCCCAGGTATAAATCTGCATACCACTCTTTTGAATTTCACTTATTGAACTGGGCAAGGGACTAACTGGCAAAGAAGTAAATTTGGTCCATGTACAACTGAAGATATTAAACGTAGGGGCGTGTGACTCCAGGCCCAAATAGTAACAGTGGCTACTCTACTCATTATGATTATTGGAAGGTTTGTTAGGATAATATATGATTTATATTTTCCCTATGCTGGAGTTGAATGTGAATATGACATTAGTACCTTGTGAGCTTTCTCCGAACACCTAATTAAGATAAACTACATCAGTCACTTTGAAGGTATGTAATACCATCAAAGTCGACATTTAAGGAGTCAAAACCAGTTTTTTTGATTATATTCCCTTTACAGCTTTGCTGATCATATACTGTACTTTAAGTTACTAATTAAATTATTTCCCGTAGAGTATAAAATGAAGCCTAGTCAAGTTAGGTGTTAGTTTTTCCCTGGTGTAGATTCAACACTATCTGACTTGATTCTGTTTTATTCTGTTTACATCATTGTAGGATAACGTTTGAATTGAATCAGGAGTTTACTGAGAGCTGAAGTTTTCCAAGGAAAATCATCCAGAAGGTGGCAATTCAGTTGAGTTAGAAGGATGGCTAGCTACCATTAATGTGCAACAAAAAATTGGAAGAATCTCAAAACCAACACCATAACACTAGGTTAGATCTTTGACCCTGTTGGAAAATGTCTACATCAATTTCTTCTGGATGTGCTTGATAGTTTTCTTCCCTTTTCATATTGTATCGCTCTTCTTTTTTTTTTTTTTTCCTTCCAAGTTTGGTCTGCTAACTTTACCTTGTAAGTCTTCTGTTTTAAACAATAGAAGTTCAAAACTAGCTAGCTAAAGTATTATAAGAAAATTAAGCAATAATGTACAATTTTGTTATTTTGTTTCATCGAGTTCATATGAGCTTTTGTGGAAATGGTTATCATAGTATAGCAATCTAATAAATGTAGAAAGATATTCATTTTAGTTCTAATACATTTGAACATATTACGAATTTTCTAGAGGGTTATTGGTTTAAATATCTGTTTACCATATAAAGATCATAACATAGAGTATTCTAACTCATGATTCAATCTTATACAGATGAAACACAATCTATATGGTTAGAACATGTAGCACGTACAGTCTTTTGATTCGGGTAAGTTTTCTTGTCTTCAGTTGTATAGTTAAACTTACATACATTTGTAAAACATTGGTGTGTTGATTGTTTTTTATTCGTATTTACAATGTTAGAGGTTGTATTGGAGTAATATACCTTATAAATTCGCCTAAATTAGAAAACAATTATCTTATCGCCTTTAAAAGGGGTTCGCGTCAAAATTCCGCTACTTTTTACCTTTTCCAGCCGGGAGACAAATTTTTTTATAAAAAGGGATATAAATACAGTTGATTGTTTCTGGTCTCACATTAGGTACTACTGCCCACAATGAGGAGAAAAATTCAGAAGCCATCTCGTATCGCCAAGGTTGATCGTTTTCACGGTGACATGTCCGGTGAAGAAGAAAACAATTCAGGTGTTCGTTTCCCTCAAAGATCTGGTACATTTTCTTTACTTGAATTCTTTAATTTGTTGATTTTTAGGGATTTTAGTCGGAATGACAGATCGTAAATAATACAAATGCAATAGGTTTAGTTTATATCAAGGCAGTCATCAACAGTAAAATCTCTATGAATTAATACTTTTGCGGCCGTGAAATTTTATTAATTTTGAGAGGGTTGTAATTTATCGGTGGATAGGTTTAAGATGTTCCTGAGCCGAGATTATAGAAATGTATCAATTAATTGAGGTTATGAATCTAACGAGCAGTAATTTAAAAAGTTCTACTGTATTTGGTATGCGTTCAGAGATGTGAATTTTGTTTCTTGATTATGAGTTACTTGCAATTTGCAATGTGGTAGCTGATAATGATTTTGTTTTGTACTGTTGGGCAATATTTTTATGATTTTCTGTGTGTTTTGTCATATTTTTAGATCCTTTATCTATAACTTCTGGACGGGTGATGGATTGTTGGAACACATATTTTGCTGAACCTTCAGAGTTCACCCCGGAGAATATGAGAGAATTCACCGATAGTTTCAGTGAACTCAACAGGATAGGGCCCACTCAATTTGGCGAAGTGTATCAAGGCAAGATGTGTACTCGTGCAGGAAAGTATGATGTTACTGTCAAGATCTGGAACAAAAAGGCTGACTGCCTAAATGATTTTCAAGGCCGTCATATATTTGTCACGGTGAGTGCGCAATTTGTAATCCAGTTTTACAAGTTTACTTAACAAATTTCTTGTTTTCAACTCAAGATTGTCACCTTGTTTACTTTACAGGAAGAGGTGATGTTCCTGAGGCACCCTCGAGTGTCTTTCCACGGGAACTTGGCAGATGTTATTGGGTATTGTGATGAAGATGGTGTCATGGGAATTGTTTATGATTTTAAATCAAAGGATTCTTTGCATAACATGATAACCAAAGGTACTAGCTTCTTTGATGTTGTCTTTCTGAAGTCTTCAATCTCTTGTAAAGTTTCCATCATTAGACCCCATCCCATATGATCTCAAATGCTTTCTTTGTTTATGTTTGTTGTTTGAATAGATGACTTTGGTTGGATGGAAAGGATTAAGGTCGCCCTAAAGTTCGCTCGCCTGTTGCACTATCTTCATAATCTTGGCGAATCCCCCTATATAATAAAAAACATTAGCCCGCTTCATATAATGATTGATGATGTAAGTTACATTTGGTTTCATGCTAATCCATTTCATTTTCTAACCTTTTTTATGGTTTTATGTTTTTTAGTTCATGATGACAACATATATATTTACCTATATTTTCTTCTTCCACCCCCCATATGTTATAGGAATTCAATCCAATTCTATTCGACTTCGGATGTCTGAGTGGAGGTATAATTGGAGAATTAAATGCCAAGAAGAAGCTAATCTGGAACTCACCAGGATACAGGGATTTGAATACTTGCCCTGGTATTTTCATCTGCCTTCTTCATTCTCATTCCATATAGTGCCTCTTATCCTTTTACATTTCATGGGATATGATGATCCGTGCAACGAAACAAAGTATCTTCTATATTCCTTTTATTTTAGGAGCTGGGGTATAGAAACCAACTCTATTCTTCTATTGTGCTTGTTCTATTTATGTTCTCTAACTTTTAACCAACTAGGTGCACAGATTTCCTACTCTTGGAATTTCTTGTGCTTGTTCTATTTATGTTCTCTTGGAATTATTTCCTACTCTCACGATTTCCTTTACTAGGAAGTTGTTTTTCATTGATGTATACATTGTTTGAATTGACATTCTTCTTCTTTGACTATTTTCTTTTTCTTTTCTTTTCTTGTTCATGTATGGTCTCTAACTAAATTGAGCTATCAGTTTTGAAATTTTGGTTACTAAAGAAAGTATACCTGAATGTGAATAAGTAGCAAAAAGAAAGTAGATAAGTTCAATGTTCCATGTGAAGTTGAATGATCACATAAAAATAAGTGCATCTATGAGATGTTCTGAGGTTTTGACAGAATGCTATATGTTCTGAGGTTTTGAAAGATTGTGATATGTTCTAAGGTTTTGAAAGATAGTGATATGTTCTGAGGCTTTGAAAGAATAAATTTCTTGATAGTTGGTTGATTTGAATTACAGTATATAAATCAAACTAACTAGATGGCATAATATCCATTTCTCTATCCTACTGACATGCTTATGAATAATATGGTATAAATATGAAACCTGACATAAACTGATGCAATATGGGTTAGGACTTGGGAGGCGAAGCAATAAAATTCAAAGATGGATAGTTGTAGTAATTTAATCAACTTTTGAGATTATTCGTTTTACTCTGTCTGTTAGCTAGTCAGCCCATTAGAATTTCTATAGTTTTATTTAAATACTTGTCTGAGTCATTTGTTATAGATTGTTTTTGCTGATGATTATTGAATAAAAAATCGAGGTTTTCCTCAAATATGTTAATTCTTCGGTATTCTGCGAGTTTTGAGTAGCTTTTTTCTGTTTGTCAACACACACGGCACAATAAACCAATTATGCTTTTTGTTGATCATGACTCTTCAAATTGATACCTGATTTCTTGCAATCTCTAATGGTGTCTGACAGCGATTGCATCACCTAAATCTGATGTCTATGCGTATGGTGTTATCCTTCTTGGGCTGTTGTCCAAAAAAGTTTCCGGCAAGAGATACAGTGGGTCGGAGGACCATATTGTTGCAGTGGATGACTGGGCTCGGAATCAACACCGCAGCAATAACCTGTCAATTGTTCATGAGAGCCTGAAGCTGGAACGAAGCTATGTTGCTTCTGACGCCCTCTTACTTACGCAGCTGGGAATGCAGTGCATAGAGCCTAACGTACCGGCCCGTCCAACTATGGGAGAAGTTGTTGATGGCATCATGAGCTTAAATGTTGTCAAATTTCAGTCTTGGTTCTAGCGCAAGCCTTGCGCAATATATGAAACTTAGTTCTAGGCAAAACTTATAATATCCAAAGCCTATTCCCCCCCCCCCCCCCAAATATGTTATAAGAATTCAATCCAATTCTATTCGACTTCGGATGTTTGAGTGGAGGTATAATTGGAGAACTAAATGCCATGAAGAAGCTAATCTGGAACTCACCAGGATATACTTGCCCTGGTATTTAAATCTGCCTTCTTCACTCTGTTTCCCTATAGTGCCTCTTATCATTTTACATTATTTGGGTTATTATGATTCGTGTGTTCGTTGAAACGAAACGAAACAAAGTATCTTCTATTTTCCTTTCCTTTTAGGAGCTGGGGTACAGAAACCAAATCTAATCTTCATGTATGGTCTCTAAATCAGTTTTGAAATTTTGGTTACTAAAGCAAGTAAACCTGAATGTGAATAAGTAGCAAGAGAAAGTAGATATGTTCAATCTTCCATGTGAAGTTTGAATGGTCGCATAGAAATAAGTATTAGTGCATCATTGCGATATATTCTAAGGTTCTGAAAGAATGCGATATGTTCTGAGGCTTTGAAAGAATAAGATGCTTGATAGTTGGTTGATTTGAATCGCATGTATATAAATCAAACTAACTCGATAACCAGAGGGGTACCTAAAAATCTATGTTTTAAAATTCGGGTCCGACCGGCTGGTCGAACCGGTCAGACCATGAACCGGAATGTGTCCGGCTCATTGTGCCACATAAAACCGGAGTTAGGCCGGAGGGCCCAGAACCGTTCAAAGCCGCCCGAAACCGGGTTGGACCGGTAAGCCGGAGCCGGACTGAGCCGGCGGTTTTTACGGTTTAATGATAAAATTGTGTTAAAATTGTCACCAGTGAGGATTGAACCCAGGTCAAATACATGACATACAATCATACTAACCACTTGAATTAAAGATTGTATTGTACCTTGTAATATCAAGTAATATATATATATATATATATATATAGAATCTACATACAACATTTCTTGAAAATGAATTTATATAAAGTAATCATTGTTCTATTGTATTTTTTATTAAATAAATATATTTGACACACATTAAAATAGTAAATGAAATATTAAAAATAATGATTATCAAAATATATAAAATATTAATGTATAATTTTGTCCTTTTCTTTTTAAACAAAGAATAATAATTATGATATTTTTAGTAATTTTGTAAGATATTTTTTTCAAAAATATAATCGAACAATTTGGTGACTTAATTGACCTAATGAAAAGATTACGGATTGAAAAATTAAAAATAAATTAATTCAATAATATGGTGATAATGTTTATATTTATATAAGAAGAATATATTTACTTTATGTATTCATATATGTAATGAGCCATAATATTTGTATATATATGTATACCGGCTCAATACGGCTTGATACTGCTGAACCGGTCCGACCCCGGTCCAACCTTTTTAAGGGGTGGCCGGCTCGATTTCCGGTTCCGGCTTTTAAAACATAGCCTAAAATTCAGACGAGGCTCACTCCTATAAGAGGAGAGCAAACCCCGGTATGATGTCTCGCTCACCATTAAGTCTCTGAACAGCACCCATATTCGCACTGGAGCTCACCACAGCAACATACCCCGAATTCGGGTTACTAGGGCTGAACATGGCCATGGTTGCATACTCCGGGGTAGTAAGTTTATATAGTACATTTGAAAGATTTTTCTGTCATTTGTTAGAGATTGTTTTTTATGATTAATGAATTAATAAATCGATGTTTTCCTCATCAAGTTTTTGGTACTATACTGAATTATAACTTTTTTTTAGTTGTCCACGCACGCTTCAATCATAAACCAATTATGTTTTTTTGTTGATCATGACTCTTCATATTGATACCTGATTTGTTGCAATCTCTCTAATGGTATCTGACGGCAATTGTATCACCTAAATCTGATGTCTATGCGTACGGCATTATCCTTCTTGGGCTGTTGTCCAAAAAAGCATCCGGCCAGAGATACAGTGGGTCGGAGGACCATATTGTTGCAGTGGATGACTGAGATCGGAACACCGCAGCAATAACCTGTCAATTGTTCGTGATAGCCTGAAGCTGGAACCGAGTTGCTTCTGACGCTTACTTACACAGTTGGGAATGCGGTGCATAGAGTCTCACGTACGGACGTACCGGACTGTCCAACTAGGGGTAAAGACGTAGATGGTTTGATGAGCTTGCATGTTGTCCAACTATGGGAGAAGTAGATGGCATCAAGTTGCGTCTTGGTTCTAGCGCAAGGCACAACTCAGTAGCGCAATACAGCGCAATATATAAAACTCGAGTCAAAATGTACTTTAGCCTTTTAACAACATAATTGTAAACGGTTAATTAAAAACATTAAATATATAAGAAAGTGCCATAAGAGCATAAGGCTTAACAAGATTTACATTGTTCATTAGCTCAATTCAAAGATCACACCTTATATGAAACATAAGATATCTAATTTTCAATTCATAGGGAAAGAGAAATCCCGCGAAAACTATCAAACTATATCTTGGTACCAATGAGAAAGAATGATGACGCAACTGGACGAATAATAAAGTGACATGGGGCATGCAATCCTAAAAGAAAGGGATTTGATTTAATCAGAACGAGATTAGATATATTATCCAACTTCAACCTTATCCGTACAAAATCTGAAATCAAATGAATATCAAATACTAGAATATTCTCTAGACCACGAGTTAACTAACGATTGACAAACTGGGTCTTAGCCCACGGACTGAGCGCGATGAAATTCCAACAAATTCATGAAATGGTGAAAGTTTCATTCTCTACATCACATAGAAACGTCTGAGAGCAATAGCTGACATATCAGGTGCGTTGGTTGGGTTGGAAAAATATATTCGATTGGCTATTAAACATTAGAATTCCATCACGATACTCTATTTATTTATTATGCCAACATATCCATTGGATGAAAACCACAAAACCACAACTCGTTTTCCTCTTGAGTGTGTTAGGTAGTTTGGGGAGGCGGTACCTTTTTTGACTCGTTCGGTTAAGAAAGGACTTTGATTTTTTTTGTTTCATTTCCGGAGCATGTTCCGTGTATTCAGTTGTAGTTGCTGTTTGGAGCATTTCTTATGCTCAGTCTTCAATAAAATCTTTTTAGCCATTTAAAAAAAAAACAAAACTACTACGTTCGCGGGTTTCGTTTTTTCATTTAATTCATTGTTTTTCATCGTTAGTTCTTAACTCCATAAACGAAATCCCTATTGGTTCAATTAAACATTTTTCCGTACTTTGCCCCACCCCCTTTTGCCACTATAGGTTTTGACCAAATAACACACTGCATTAACTTAGGAAGTAAACATTACATGGGGGTTCTTAAATTACAGACACAGCACTAGTAGACACCTTACACAAGTTGGACTCAACAAATGGCTGCAACCATGACGGACATATATCATACTCCTTGAGCCCCGACCAGAGAGGCAGAGACTGACATTAAAGGAAGATGGGGTTGGCATGAGGAAGCATTTTTAGTGCCCCACCAACCTTTGCTAACACATCAGCAACACTATTAACTTGATGATAGACAAATTTAACTAACGCAACTTCAAACATCTTCATATGTTCTAGAAGTTCCGCTAGGGCCTGTCTGTGACTCCATATTTGAGCTTCCTTACGTAAACAGTCAATTAATAAACGAGTCAGTTTGTATTTCCAATTTTCTGAATCCCCTTGTAATGTCAGCTCCATCAGAAACGCAAAAAAAAAAGTTGCTCCCCATGTTGGGCCTCCACCAGGAGAGCAATGGAGTTCAACCTTTTCTTTCGCTTACTTTTCATTTCTCATTTTCCTTTCTTTTTTTTTTTTCCTTTTCTCCTTTTCATATTTTATTATTCTATTTTAATAATTAATACCTAAATAATAAGATTAAAAAAATAAAAAATTCACTGAAATAAATAATTAAATGAAAAAGACCGGATGAAAAGAGAGTAACAATTAGAAAGTTAAGCAAATTAGTAGACTGATGACGTAATGTGGAGAGCAGTTGAAGATAGCCGAGCAAATGTTTAAGATGGCCTAACACGAAATTGGCCACGGTCGAACACAACTATTTTAATAACAGTTTAAGAATGTTGACATTCAATGTTGATTGTTAACCTACCAAGTTGGCTGAGAAATGAAAGAGAAGCAGAAGAGTGAAGACAACGTGACATCTCGTAAATAGCAGATCACAACGTGACATCTAGTAAACAATAACTGTTACCCAAGTATTTCTTATGTTTACAATGTCAGAAACCAATATTCTTGTGAGAGGACACAGATTCACAAGTCAAGCTTAATTATGTTATTACTTTATTTGTTTAATGGCATTGGAGTATCAGAACAAATTTCTGTAAAGGGAGCCAACGATCACATGTACGTTACCTTTATCGAACTGTAAAGCTAAGCAAAGTTTTCAATTAAGCACAAGTCTAAAGCTTGGTTTTTCCTACTTTTCCAGGTTACAAAATTGTCGCCAATCCACAGCTTCAACTCCAAGCCTCACGTTTGACGTTTGAGTCCCTAATGTGCACTTCTGTCACACAGAGAAGCAGTCCAAACCTCACGTTTGAGTCCCTAATGTGCACTTCTGTCAGTGCACTTCTGTCACATAGAGAAGCAACTTTAAGCTGCTTAAAAGCAGGCAGCTCAACGCATGAGTACATAAAGCACCCAGTGAGAAGTGATTTTCAGTTGTCCTACAGATTAAAATCAGATAGTCCATACTCTACCGAAATCCATTCCCCACGATTTTAGGCAAAACAAGAAAGATTACATTGCTAAACATAACATTGAACAACTCCAGCACGTTCGTGATAAAACGAGCAAGATAAATTTACTATTACCATTTCTAACTAGGCTTGTTCATTTCGTGAGCAGATTAGCAACCACAAGAACAAACTCAGCTTCGTAGCAAACCGGTTTAGAGTTTAGACAAATCAAATGCCAGAAACAGTTAGATTATGCAACAAAAATATCCATCCAAAGAAAAAACTGTAGACTAAATTCTGAAAACTGAATCAAGATTTAAAAAAATTCCCCTTACAACAAAGATTAACATAATTGTTCCCAAGGGAGAGTACGACAAATGAAATGAAAAGGTAAACCAGTACATTACAATCACTCTCAAACTACTAAAAACCTACTGAAGAACACAAATAAAAGACGAGGACGTTACGTTCTCATCGCCATAATCAACAAGAGAACTGCACGAAGGAAGATATAAAGATACATCACAATCGACTACAAATCCACCACCTCAAAACTTCTGAACTTCAACCAAACTGATTTTCCTCGACAAGTAACACGAAAATCCAACTACAGGGATAAGTAATAAAAATGGCAAAACTCACCATAGAAGCTAAACCATCTTCTTAGAAGCACTTCCTGTGGACAATTGATGGACCTGACTCATCATATTCACCCTTGGCAATCCACATCTGTCAATGATAAACAATCATGTTAGTCATAATCTCCAACACTTTTATAACAAGTAAACAAAAAGTTGAATATGATGGGTTAAAAGAATGTCCCACCTGCTGGAAGGTGCTGAGGGATGCAAGAATGGATCCTCCGATCCAGACACTGTATTTTCTCTCTGGTGGAGCAACAACCTTAATCTTCATGCTGCTGGGAGCCAAGGCAGTGATTTCCTTGCTCATACGATCAGCAATACCTGGGAACATGGTTGAACCACCACTGAGAACAATGTTTCCATAAAGGTCCTTCCTGATATCAACATCACACTTCATGATAGAATTGTAGGTTGTCTCGTGAATTCCAGAGGATTCCATTCCGATCAAAGAAGGCTGGAAGAGGACTTCAGGGCAACGGAACCTCTCAGCCCCAATTGTGATAACTTGTCCATCAGGCAACTCATAGTTCTTCTCAACAGAAGAGCTACTCTTGGAAGTTTCAATTTCCTGTTCGTAGTCGAGAGCAACATAAGCAAGCTTTTCCTTAACATCACGGACAATTTCCCGCTCGGCCGAGGTGGTGAACATATAACCTCTCTCTGTGAGGATCTTCATGAGGTAGTCGGTAAGATCACGGCCAGCAAGGTCCAGACGAAGAATGGCATGAGGAAGAGCATATCCTTCGTAAATGGGAACAGTGTGACTAACACCATCACCAGAATCCAGCACAATACCTGTTAGGCACAACAAATGCTATTAATATCCAATACATACTTAAAAACCAACCTAGAGAAACTAAGCATAAGTTAACAAGTGAAAAACTCACCAGTTGTACGACCACTGGCATAAAGAGAAAGCACAGCCTGAATGGCAACATACATTGCAGGCACATTGAATGTCTCGAACATGATCTGTGTCATCTTCTCTCTGTTTGCCTTGGGGTTGAGAGGAGCCTCAGTAAGGAGGACGGGATGTTCCTCAGGGGCAACACGAAGCTCATTGTAGAAAGTATGATGCCAAATCTTCTCCATGTCATCCCAGTTGCTAACTATACCATGTTCAATGGGGTATTTCAAAGTCAGGATACCTCTTTTAGACTGTGCTTCATCACCAACATAAGCATCCTTCTGTCCCATACCAACCATGACACCAGTGTGTCGTGGCCTACCCACAATACTTGGGAACACTGCCCTGGGAGCATCATCTCCCGCAAACCCAGCCTAAACGAACAAACAAAAACATCAATTAGTACAGCTCAAGACAATGCCACAGGTAAACATACGTTAATAACCAATTCTTCATGTACACTAACCTTCACCATTCCGGTTCCATTATCACAGACAAGGGGCTGGATATCCTCGGCATCGGCCATCTTTTATATCTGTATACCATTTATGTCAAATGAAGAGTGATTAGTTACAGACATCTATACTTAATAATTGATATCAACGAAACATACCAGAGATGCACTACATACAGACACAGCTGATGGACACCACAGAACATGTAAAGCACAACAGGATACAAGACACTCTGATTGCAGAGAGTTCACCAAAACACATGCACAAATAAGAAACCTCACTCAATAGCCTTTTCTCATAAGTTATATTCATGATTCCATTCCATCCACCTCAAATTATCCTATACCAACCCAAGCAGATTATACAGCTCACAAGTTACACACCTAATCAATCCATAGCAATGAAACAACCGGAAAAAAACATACGACACTCCTACAGTTAAGTTAACATCGCAAGCAATAACATATACAGATACAGAAGCACCAGATCTAGAGTGAAAATGGCCAGATCGAGAGAAACATCATAAAGCAAGCTACAGATCGGAAACAAATGCACCAAATACATCAACAGCTAGCAAATCGGATGGTTTCTAAGCAGTAAACTAGCAATAAAGTGATAAACTAACAGATTCAGTTCAGATCTCATCGCCGCCGTTAAAAAATGGCGATATCAACAAGCAAAACACCAAAAAAATGGAATAAAGCAACAGATTGGAGAAGAGAAACTACCTCAAACTGTAGAGGAAGCAGAAAAAATTGAGATTCAGCTAAATCGCAGCTTCGCTTTGGGAGCAGCTTATCTCTCTCTCACTCGTCCTGTCGCCTCGGTGATTACGCAGAGATGAAGGAATCTAATGAGAGAGTGAAAGAAAATGAAAGGAGAGAGGTGGCTACTTATATAGGGCGACAAATGAACGGTGAGTGCTTTGCATTTTCGAATTTCAAATTTCCGATTTTATTTCTTGGCTTATTTTATTTAATTGTTTTTAATGATTTTGTATATCGGATTGCATGTCTTTTTAATTCTCAGGGTCACATATAATATTTGAGTGGTGCAACTGAGACTGGTTTATTTTTTGTGAAGCTAAATTACTTTGAATTGTGGTATTGAAAAAAAATCTTGGATTTTCCCTTAAAGTTGATTTTTTTTCCTTTTCTTTTTCTCAGATGGATGACATTTTTTGACCTTTGAATATGAAAAAGTTGAGCCACTTAAATATATATAAGTATATTTGTTGATATAAACATGACCCGGGTCAATTTACATCTAAGTCCCTCATGGTTTTGGGTGGGTCATGTTCTAGAGACTTCTTTAGAAGTTGACAAGAATCATCACGGAAAATATTTTTTGCATTGAAAGTTTTAGGTGAACTAAGAGCACTAGCAATAGAGGGCTTATTTGTGTCTTCATCCCCAAATAAGCCACAATAGGGGCTCTTTGGGGGCTCCATTATTGGAGCCATGCTTGAGGGCTACCATTTGGTAGCCCCCAAAAGAGCCCCAGATATTATTATTTTATTTCATTTTATTTCTCTTTCATCAATTGTGTGGCGCATGTGGATTGTATGTGTCATGTGGAACCCACAAAAGAATCCATAAAAAGCCTAAACCATTATAACAAGAAATGAAATTGGCTTATTTGGGGCTTAAACCCCAAGTTTAGAGCCAACCATAGCTAGTGCTCTAATAATGCTATATCTTTCCCAAATATTTTGTAACATCTCATTGATTATTGTTTTCCAAAGTGTAAATACTATGGCCGAAAGGTAAAACATCATCCATCTTATGGACTTTTAAAATCTATTAATCACCAATTTAATTTATCGTTTTAATATTATTTTACAGTAATTTGTAAAAGATGTTAAGATCGAGCCCAAAAAAATTTCTCCAAATTGAGTTTTGATTTATCGAAATGGGGTCAGAATTTCTCATTGATTGTTGTCATTAACTCATTATTTGATTGGTTTATAAATAATTAATTTTTTTGTCCTATTCATTTTTTGTACATTTTTCATTTTTGTCTTACATTTACATTTTAATGTTTTTTTACTTTTTATTACTACTTTATTATGAGACTTACCACTCAAACACATATAATAAGTATGTTTGGCACTCAATTTACATAGAATGCTCCCCTCTCTAGGAGCTAATTTTAAGCTAGCTAAAACATTTCAATTGCCCCTCTCCAAATCAGTTCATATTCACCTCACAAGTCACAACCCCTCCACATATTAGTATTCCTAATTTGAATACCGTACACTCTGATAATATCTATTAGAAACCATGCAAAAAACAAACATATACAATTCATTGGGACGGATGGAGTATATTATACACTTTATATAATTTAATATTGAGTTTTTAAAACAAGATCTTGAGTGTGTAACCACTAGTGCATTCACATCAATATCATCAATATTAAAATATTCATCATGTACTTATGTTTACGTGTATTCATGATATCAACGCGTGTTCTTTGGAAATGTAGGATATCAATTTCACCACAAATTGTAAAGGTTGGACTTCCTCCAAAAGAAAAGAGAATTGAATCAAGTATGGTAATTGAAGTAATAATCTAGACTAAATATTCCTCGAAAAATGTGAGTTTTTACATCACACAACATGCAAGGAACTTCGAAGGTTTTCTTCTTTGCCGATATCAAAGGTTTGATGCAAGGCATTTCTGCATATGATCAATAGAAACAGGGTCCATGAATGCACCAAAAGATCACCTTGGATAAATTGAGTGTGTTTGGCACTCAATTTACAGAGGATGTTATTTGTATTCGATTGTTGCTGGAACTTGTATGCAGTTTTGGGAAATGATAGGGACCTTTATGAAATCTTTAGTTTCTACAAGATGCTCCAAATTTTCTGTACCCATGATCAGACAGAATAAAGTATTATTCCACATTCATGTTCTTGGTTCTGATTTCTGTGACTTCTGTCGATCCACAACTTAACATTATGAACACACTTTGCTACGTGCATACTTGACCTCTTTGTTGTTATATTATTATACTTCACTACTTATCCAAAATCACGATCCATTCTATTTCTAGGTGCAGATGGATTATTCTATCTACAATAAATCTGCACATAAACAAAGATAAATTTCACATAAAAACCATTAAGCACGTCTATAGATTAAACTCTTATATATAATGCAGTTTTTAACACATACATCCAGATGCCCGCACAATCGATTTGCTTGTACAAAATTGCCTCAGTCGATGGCAAGGAGTATTCCCGTATCGTAGTACTAGAGATAGGCAGCCAAGAAACCTGATTTTACAGTAGCATGGGTACTCACATCACAATCTACAACACTCATTGACACAGTAATAAACCTCTGTTAACATAGCATCAAATTCGACCAGCTCATAACCAAAGCTTGCCTGCTCCCCTCCGGCAATCTGAACACCAGCTGAAGCGTATGTCAAACTAAACAGGAGATGATGCAAACCAAGAATGAAGTCGTGCAGATGTAATAACTATACAGACTTGAACAAACAGTGACAGATATACTTGAAAAGCAAAGAATGTTAACTTCCTTGAGACAACTACAGTATCTGGCCCTCAATATAGCCATAAAAACGAGCTATATGATTTCAGCCATCCACATCCTTGAGAGACTACCAAAGCCATATTCTCATCAATTTGAACATGCCCCTGATACAGTCTGAGTTGACATGGTCGATGTAAGAAGTGTGCCACGAAAACCCTCTTCCAACCTTTGAGTCTCCAAAAATGGGTCCGAAAGCTCATCTACAGTAAGGTATGGCAAAGGTCACTGAGAGTTCTTCAAGGTAAATTAGTTATTAAACACATGCACGCACGCACAAAACAACTCAAATTCTAATAGGTTGAGAGAGCAGGGGGATCGGACTAATCCTGGCCAATCACCTTTCACATGATCACAAGCAGATAGGGTTAAGTTTCTTAAGCTTACTACGCTTACCAGCAATGTCACGGTTCTCATGAATCTGAGAGTCAGAAACCCACAGGGTGTCGCCAGGGAAAATACTCTCATCGGCTAAACACGCTGTTTCACCCTCAATTATTCTGGAACCTTTGTGGAGTTCCTGGTTTTCCTTGACAACCTGGAGAGAAAGCAAAAAAAAAAAGTACTATGTTAAAACATGGGCCAGTTCTGAAACCATACCCTCTACCTGGAGCCTTCAGACTGGAGAGGGTGGCAGTATAGTGCAACATTCTTTGAAATAAAACACCAGGAGGTATGTCAAAAATAACAAACTTTACCGGGAAACCAAGTGAAAGGAAGCTTATGAAAGCAAGAAAGAACAAAATTAAGCAAGAAACTGCAATAGCATACCCCAAAGGACTCCCATATCATCATCTTTAACTGGTAAATAGATGTCGATGCAGAAACTTTTAAGTTTATTGAGTTTCCATGGGCTGACTTCCTTGATCGTTTTGAAGTGCGCCGGTATGGCTCAGCCATAGTCCCTGATGCTTCTAATAATGATTTTGGAGGTTCTTTCCCATTAATTAAGTGGACACATATATCCTCATTCACATAATGTAGTTTCTTCATCAGTTCTGAACTTTCCCTTTCACCAATGCACTCTTCACAAACCTAAACCACAAGAACATCACATGTTTGAAATTACAAATCCTATGACCAAGTATAGTAACATTGGGGCCAGTAACGAAACTACAAAAGTCAAAGCAATTTCAATGACAGCCAAGTAAGTAAGGTCATCTCCTTCATCATAAGCTTTTACTAACTCACAGGTCAGTGTCATGCACTAATTTATATTCCAGTTTGACAAATGTCATGGAATAATGAATCCAATATTTTATTTCATTTTAAAAATAAAAATAGAAAAAATTATGCAAATGCAACTGGAGGGTCAATAATGGTTCACCAATCACTGTTTAACCACCCCCACCCCCATGCAGCGACTCCAACACTGACCTATTAATCGAAGGGGAGCGAATTGCCAACTCAGCTGCACTTCATTTTCAGAATGAATGCATTATTTGTATTTGAAGTATTTCAGATAAAGAATAATTCAAAATTGATATATGCAAAATACTGTAGAATAGTTGTCTGGAATGAGTTTTGTTGTATGTGTGGAAATATATCAAATTTAACATTACTTTATCACATGTATTCAGCCTTGGGTATGCTTAAGAAATGAGAATTAGATTAAGCAGACAGTAGAAAAGAATTTTGAGTTATCTTGGAGTACTTATTTTTTTTAATCATAAATCATTTTTGGGTGTGACAATGGATCTAACTTTCTTCTTCTTTTATGTTACATCATTTCAGACATACTATAGTTTACCCAACAGATTCTTCATTTCAGTAATTATACGATACTTTTCCTCACAGATATAGTAGGCATAAATATGTATATAAACTCCAAATTTACCTGAGGAAAGGTCTTGACTAAAAGCTTGCCCAAATTCCCATTAACTTCGTGATTAGTATTAATCTGATCTTCACGATCTAGCATGTCTTTCTGATGCCCAAAATCACCTTCTGGGCCATGATCAACCACAATCGTGGCAGAAATACATTTGGAAACAACACCATCCCATTCTTCACAGAATAATCTCCAGTCATCCTCTTCAATGATTGTTAGGTTATCGGTCTAAAATTCAAATACCAGAAACATGAAATCAATCATCAACGTACTCGAATAGGAGACCTCACAAATATGAGAATTTGTATAACTAAATGACGAGTCTTCTAATGGCAATCCTAAACAGAGTCAGACAACTCTGGGCCTCTGGATATTGGTTCCATTCAAGATGAAATAGAGAAATATCTAAGGGTTGGTGGGTATATAATTAAAGAATCAGATTGGACTTACAGCGGGTGACTTCTGGAAAATAAGGTCACGTTTCCAGTGAAGTTCTGGGGGCCTCTCAAGAAGTTTACCATGCTGATTAACATAAAGAGGGAGTTAGACAAACATATGCAAAATAATACTACATTTAAATGCATAAAAGATAGAAAGATGATGTTTAATAATGCATGTGGGTTCCCACTTTTGCCCTGGACAGAATAAGATTTGCAGTTCATGGAAGTTGGTTTGAATGCACGATCCATCTCTGACAAGCTTCCATGTTTTTATGAGGAGGTCATCAAATTATATTCGAAGGTTTTTTTTTTTGTTTTTGAAACAGAAATTATACTCCCAAGTAAATTGGCTTTCACTATAGAATATTATTATGAAACCTAGTGAATGTTTGCAAATGCTCAAAATAAGTACTTCCATGATTTTGAAGAAGACTTAATTTTTGGGTATTAGACACTACAAGTTCTACTGCAACTTCTATACAAAAAACAGTAACCACCAAAAGCAGAGAAGCGACTCAATGGCAAATTCTAACTGCTCAAGCAGGAAATGCTCTTTAAAAAATAAAAAATAAAAAGCTAATAAATTTATTTTATAAACATTTTTAAAAAATTATAAGCTCAAAATGATTCTTAATCAAGATATCAAACAAATATATTTTTGCTTAAATCAATTCTATTCAACTTTTGGCAAGAGAAACCAAAAACTAATTTGTAGAAGCATTTGCAAACACTGCCTAGAATGGTAACAACTGTATCTAGTTAATAGAAAAGGTGGTGATAACCTTTGCACAGAAAAGCATATCAACAACGGTGTTTAGAGTATCAACTTCTGCAGAAGAAGAATTCTTCCCACTAGCATTTATGTAGCTTCTCCACTTCGACAACCATGATGAAGGCAACAAATAGTATTTGGTATCTGGTAGAAGAACAATATTTTTATTTACGGCTAATTTATCATGATTCTTCCGCTGTTTCAACTTGAATTCCCTGCAGCATAAACCACCTAATGAGCCACATGACAAATAAATATTCTTTCCAGATAATACTTTCAAAAAAAATATTCTTTCCAAATAATTATATCAAATAACCTTAGATTGTCTTCTGAAAAAGCAGCTTCTGTTAGTTCCACACTGCATATAGCACAAGGTTCAGAATCTGCAGGAAAAGTTGAGCAACCCACAGTATCCTCAGGCTTTACTTCCATAGCTGTATCATAGATGAAGCTCCAGAGTGTATCAGGCACCAGGACACGTCTAGCGCCAGGAGCTATGTCAGGTAAAAGTTCACCGTGGGGACACCTGATTGAAGCTGTCGGTCCAGAATCAGCATCACATGGCATGTTTACGTTTTTCCTACGAAACCATTGCTGCAACCTACAAAATACAAGAGCTAATGTTGTAGTAACTGACAAGGAATTTACAATTAACATTATCTAAAAACAACATGCCCCAGCAAAAACATTAGTGAAGACCTGAAAGCCTACACCTAATAGAGTAAATTTTACAGAACACTACTTTTCCGGTAGGTGAAACAACTGAAAGGATTCCTTACATGCCTGAGATTACCAGCATAAGCATGAACAGATAAAAGGAAAACAGCATTCACATCATTCAGATTGGAGAGATTCTTAATACATATAAAAGTAATAGTTTAGTCATCAAAATATTCAAGTTTATGCTATTGTTCAAGGCTCATTGATTTTCTGCAATCATTTTGTTCCACCTTTGGATTAAGTTATCATGATTTACTGGTGTAATAGAATACTACATAGTTTCTTGTAAGCTATTTGTTTCTTCTCTTTCTTTATTTCTTTCTTCTCCTCCTTTTTTTTTAACGAAGCACAAAAATACCTTTTACTGGAGGTTATTTCTACGCTGATAATGCAATGAGATAAAGATCACGGTCACACCACAGATTACTCTGTCATGTTTCCTCTCAAACAGTAGTTGTATAGCAAGACAGGCAGAAAATGAGAAATTAAGGTTGGTTAAGTGTGATCGATTGGCACACTTTATACACAAACACAATTCCATACCAGGACTTGGATATATAGTATGACTTGCCCTCTACAGGCTCGCCAGCAAGTGCTGCCTCTGCAACTTCTCTCATCAATAATCTCTTATCCATGTATATATTTGCATGTACCATATTCTGGCCCATCTCGAGGATGCATGTACTGCAGTAATCATCCTTGGCTAGTGTTGGACCCCCTTGATACTAGTGGCAAGAATAAATAACGTTATTAGGAATAATTAGATGAAATAGCAACATGAGCACACTAATAAACATGTGAATGGCCAAATCTAAACCACAACAAAGCAACCACATCATAGCTCCTAAATTGAAAAAAGGCACATCAATATAAAAAATAAAATAAAAAAGCACAATCAAGAAGCACCAAAAAGAAAAGGTTGCTGTCTGCTCTCTAGAACATAGCATGGTGATCATTTGCAAGTCCAATTATCACGAAATTAGGCAGTGAGTCTAACTGAGATGAAGCAACTTTGTAGAAGGGTAATGATTGTCATGTGGCACATATAAGATGTTGGATTTGGAGTAAACAGTACAAGAGGTTATAAATAATTGAAATGTGGCTCAATGTTTTACATCATATTATGCACAAGATACATAATTCCATATACAACTATACCTTAGAGAACAACATGGTCCAAGCTTCAGCTGAAACACGTTTCATGCAATTAGTCTTTGACACTGGCACCTTCTCATGCAAGCATTGTAAAGAGGTATTGTCAATATTCCTGCAGTGTTTTGTTTATATCAGCACTCTTCTTCAGATAAAACTATAATGTAATTATGATATCACGGATCCAGCACTGTAATTATTCTATATGTTCTATGTACCATGAAAACGTGCTTTACAGCATGCACAGAACTAAGCAAAAATGAAACATAATGAAATGCTAGTATTAAAAAGAAACAAGTGCCAAAAAGCTAAACAATTAGTTTACAAGATCAAGGAGAAGAGAGACATGTACATACGATGGTGTAACACTGTCAGACCATTGACGAAGCCAGTCAGTAGAAATCCAGAAATATGGGTCTTCCAGTGATTTAACTGGTGCTACAGAAAGGATCGAGCGCACCTCCTGTCTCCGCTCCATGATGCGGTCCACCTCAAATTGCTTCTTTGACTTGTATTGTTCACATGAATCAATGTAACTGGAGTTCATCATATTTACTTCTTTTAAGAGGTGAGCTGGAATACGATCATCATCCTCTTCTGATACTACAGGACCGTCTATTTCCATTTTGTGTTCACCACATGGTAAACCAGCTCTCCCACCATCATTGCTTGAATGCCTAAGCACATACATTAGCATATATGCATCACAAGATGAAAACGTCCGAACATGACGAGCACCATTTGTCTCCGAAACTTGGGAATGGCTATCGTTGGAGTTATTATGATTAACATGAACCTCCGCTTCAGGACATGATGATATCTCAGTTGGCTCAGAACGCACAGCTTTAGCACTATGAGATGATGAAGTGGGTCCAAATGGCTTCCGACCCATCTTTGACACACTTTCATCGTCAAATTCCCACCACTCACCAGTTTTTCCATCCTTTATATGAGCAGTATAATGGCCACTGTTGACAGCAGAACCCTTGTGTATCAAGATGGCTGACAGATCATATATTAGATTCGACCGAGAACACTCTGAAAGCCTCTGAGCCATGTTAAGTTCTACTGGAAAACTGAATGCAGAAGTTATCTTTTTCTTTGTGGTTGCCTGCAAATAAAATCAAAATCACACATAAATCAGGAGACAGGCGCCAATGAAATAGATAATTGCTAAAGTAACCTCACCACTGAGCTCAAGTCATTCTAGTAGGTTGAGCATAATAATGAAATAAGCACTTTTAGTTTGCTCAATTCATACCAAATAGACGTGTAAATCACAAGAAGCACAACAAACTAATTTCCAGAACAAGACTTCTTACAACAAAAAAGAAAACAGTTTCACAGTTCATCTATTTGGCATAGTGGCAATCAACACTTACAGCTTCTAATACAGTAAACAAAATGTTAAGAAGAGCCAGGCGTTAGTTTTCTTATCACGCAGGATTTTGGCATACATGAATATCCATTTTGCTGCTTTGCTTATTATCCCGGTAATATGGGTACTAATTATTCAATGCACGTATATGCAGACAGATTTCCCCACCAATATATTCCCATTTATTGTTATGCCCTCTCTCTTTCTCTCTGTGTGGCCATTCTTCTTAATTTTTGGTAATTTCTGTGCTTTCTACTCCCCAGACTTCCCTTCATATCTATACTCCCTCTTCCCAGATATTTATCATAAAGACATAAAAAAAAAAAAAAAAAAAGCATCAAGTGCACATGTATCATATAGTTATCTCCATCCACTAAATGGCATCTTCATGATATGTGAAATAAGAAAGAGGCATGTATACGTTACATTTGGAAGAAAGATGCAACGCTTGAGCTGAAAGTTAAGTATAGCAGGCAATGACCGCAACTTGATGCTGCGTGTAGCATCAGCTCGTGTGGCACATGCATCACAATAATATTGATTGTCTCCTTGAAGCTCCTCTGTGCTGAAGTAATCATCCAAGCTCTTATCTAGACTCTTTAACCCTTTAACATTCAATTCCAGTTCATAGAAATCTTCAACTTTAGATGAAGCTTCAGATTCATTTCCACATTTTGAGCACCTAGATTGTTGAGTAAGCATTTTCAAAAAATGTTATTTCCACAATTAATAATAACTATGAGCATATGACAAAATATCTCATGCTATTGACAAACCACTTCAATGCTTAAACATCATGAATTCACCAATGACATCATAAGCACAAGACATGCAAATCAAGAAAGGAACACCTTGAAATCATTAAGCATACACTGTGAGGAGCTTACCTAGTTACATGGGAGACCCCGCCACGGAAAAGGTCTTGCACAATAGTTCTGGCTTTGGAAACCTTGGACTTGTGCAAGCATCTCTCTAGTAAAGACAACAGCAATGTGAGAAACTCGTGACTATCCTGCTGGACACCATTATCAAGCTCCAATGTCTTGATGAACGGCGCCGAATCCACATAACTCATTTTACTAGAATGCAGCTGGGCGAAAAGCCGAACAAGGTTATTCAGTACAGGCTCCTCATCCAGAACTTCTGGTTCAACCGAGAAAATGCCATCCCTAAACGCCTTGTGCATGTACAGGCATTGGAGTATACTGTTGGCATAGCAAGTTGCACCTAGATTTGTGAGCCCTGCCGGAGTAGTTTGAGAATCACGGAGGTCAACAGATGGATCCGGACCCATGGAACTCACAATTTCTGCAGTCTTCTGCCAGAGCCCAGATTTTCGACTTCCAGTAGGAGGTGGTATCAATCCACAAAAACAATTGGGATTTTCCTTGGAGTTAACACGGCATCCTTGACACACAGGCTTATAAGTCATGTAGAGCTGATTCACATCATCTTCAGTCACCTCTCCCTTTGACAGAATTTTCCTACCAGATTGAAAACAAAAATTTCACAAGGCGTTTAGGGATGGCATTTTGACTTATTTTAATTCAATTCAATTGACTTATTCTATCTTGACATAGCATTTACACAAATACTATTTCTTCTCCTGGAAATTTAACTACATTTCTTCAGTATAACCTAATTGCAGCAGCATTTGGTAATTGGAAAATTAAAAATTCTAAGTTACCAAAAGGAGCCTCATAACTTGTTGCCAAAAAAAAAACAATCCACAAGGTAAATTAAGAGCAGCATCAATAATAGAGCAAGCACAAGTACTAAAACAGGTCATATCATCGCCGGAAAAATTAACATGAGTTAAAATATACTACCTGAAGATTTCAGAGGTGCAATCGGCATTGTCATCAGGTCGACCCCTCTTATTCTTGCTCCTCGTTGTTGGTCGATGGTGTCCCATCCTCCAGTAACCAGTGAATTTGGGGAAAAAATCGAAACCCTAGATATTTTTTCCAAATAAGGCGATCAAAATCACAGAGACAAAAGGGATTTGGAGCGATCGAAGAGCTGAAGAGGTTTTGGGAGTAATAAAAATAATAATTATTTATTATTATTATTATTTTCTGGGCTCAGGTTTATATTGTTCTGATTTTTTACTGTCTACTCTCATTTTAATATTAGAAAAATAAAATTAATGATGCCTTAAAAGAAGATATTTCATTTGAGCGGGTGACTTTCAGTTTTCCCTCTTTTTCTCCGTTTTCACTTTCGGGAAAGTGAAAGTGAGAGGGAGGAGCTCGGATCAGTTGTTGCAGGTGTAAGAGCAGTGCATGGCTTTATCCAATCATATTTGTCTCTCGAACATTTTACCATTATGATATCATTTATGAATTTAGGGTTTTTTCCGTTACAAGGTCGATTACGTCGTTTCATCTTACAGACAAGACAATATGAACACTTTACATCATTCTACTTCGATTTTATACGATGCAGTTTGGATTGTTTGACTTTCAATATTGCTTGATCTTTGAAGGCTTTGCATGAGTTAAGAACGGTGTATGACATTTATTCAGTGATATTATTTGTCTCCTGATATTTACCGTTACGATGTCAGTTATGGGTTCATAATAAAATGTTTTACCGTTATAATGTCAGTTATAGTCTATAGGTTGTCTCATCTTACATATAAGACGATATAAATACTTCAACATCATTCTGCCTAAATTTGTGATGATATACTTTGGATTCTTTTACTTGAATGTCGATTGATCTTTGAAGGATCTACATGTGTTAAGTTTAATTCTCAATTCGTATAAATATTGAATTAACTCTCGTTTCAATACGTAATAATAATTTATTAGCGAATCGATTGACATTCAATGTAATAATTTCATGTGAATGAGCCCAATTGATCGGTATTATGTGAGAATTTGAATACTCTTATTTAACAGTTGACTAGTCCAATTAGATTTTGGATAATCTTTTGGGTAGGGTTGTAGTTGTGTAACGGTGGTGAATTGAACATTTCATTATTGTATGCTAGATAAATTTATCTCATTAACTCGGTTCATGTGATCTTGCGATAGTATGTCTCCATGTATGTCCCATTAACATGAGAGCATCCTTTATCCAATGCACTCTCTCTTTGATGGTTGTTTGATCGGTTTTCTTAATGTAATGATATTACTCTCTATGATTGGTGTACTTAGGAACAAGTTTTATATTCGTAGGTTCCTTATTTAGATTTACATGATGTGTCTCCGCCTGATATGGGCTACTGGATTATGTCATTGATCATTAATGACACCAAGGTCCAAGATACGATTGGTTGGTCTTCCACTACCTTCGCTCAACCCATATTTTCACTTAGTTCGCTATGGCATGTATGATGGAACCATAACAGAACTAGAACGAAAGTAAATAGAAATAGAGAAAGATAAGGAACATGCACAATATAGTAATTGCCACGAACTGTAACCTTCTAAATCCACGAGGAAGTAATCCTACGGATCACCTATCACCTACTACGTAACTCGTCTACTTAAGGCTTATACAGAGCCACAAGACTACCTCAGATTTCATAGGGTTCCCGTGGAACCTTTTAGATACTCTTGTGTGACCCCCCCCCCCCCCCCCCCCCAAATCACAAGATCATGGAGTAATTTGTAAATGTGGTACATAAGTTTAGTGTTTGGCATTTACGGTTCATCGTTTGGTGGTTATGGCAAGTGTAGTTCAGATGTTTGTAAAACTTGACAATTTTAGTTCATCGCTTGGTGACTTTGGCAAATATGATCCAGAAGTTTGTAAAACTTGACAATGTTGGTCCTTCTGTATTGTCTGGGCTTACTTCACATGCAATTGTCTATTATCAACTATGAAACTAATGAAGGTCTTACATGTGTTTAAATTGTAGAACTACGATCGGGTGGACAAGCAATTATCGGCCAACAATTATACATGATCAGGAAAGAGTTTGGAATATCTTCTCCTATATGGTCAAGTCCACCAAAGCCTTCTAAAATAGTAATACCAAAAAATAAATAGAATATTAAGCAAATAAAATGCTAAACTAGAATATTAAAAAACTTTGTAAAAGATTGACAAGAAGTTTTTTTGAAGCAAAAGACCTCATTAAAGTTCGCCTTAGGCCCCAAAATTCGGTCGGCCGCCCCTGGAAGTTGGTAAGCGTTTAGAGATCAGTTTTTCTGTATCCCATTTCATTTCATGCATGTGATCAATCAATCATTTGGAACCTTTATTTGTCATACATGCATAAGTACTCATACATAAAATGTGGATCAATGTATATATGCAACTAAAAGTTGTATATACTGTTCTAAGTGTTATCTGCATCCAATGAAATTAGACCTGTCATGGTGCCTTCCCGCTCAGCTTGCATATTCGTGGAGGGTCCCTCGATCGAACATCGATTCTTATCTTCTTGTTTCATTTTTTGTCCAGTTTTAAGGTTTTTAACAAAAGAGACACCATAAAGCCATTGTTTTGAGGATTAATATTTTCCACCATTTCAAAGTTTCACTAGACACTAGTATTGGATACTTTCATCCCATACACGTTTTTATAACATGTTCATATGTAAATACAATTGTGATCTATTAATTAAATTAAAAAAATGTAGATATGCGTGCTTTTTACACTGAATAATGGCTCAAGCAGTCAAGCTTTTAGATTATGTGTATCTTTATCTTTGGCAAATTTGAGAAAGGTGACTATAATGGCAAGGCTCAGTGATTTAATTAGCAAGTGGAAGTCACATTCAAGCTGAAAAGATATACCATTAATTTATGTACACTTATACAATTGGCATTTTACAACGTTAAGGACTAGACAGAGACTCAATAAAAATCTAATGCTAAGCTAAGACAATAATAAGAAAATAGTTTTAAACACATTCTACTCATATATTACATCTACTACTCTACGACCAATTAAGTTTCATAATTTCGTATCAAACCTTCTTGTTGCAGTGGTTCAATCCTTATGACAACTTCTTGGGATGCTTCGTTTGGTACTGGACCGGGTTGGCTTGGGATCGCGGATTGACCGCATCCTGCGATTTTACTAGTTTCAATGAGGCAGTGACGGCAAGTAGGGCAAGATGAGTGCGATTTCAGCCACTTATCGATGCACTTCACGTGGAATCCATGGTTACACTTAGGCAAGACCTTAACACGCTCGCCAAGGGCAAAATCGGAAAGGCAAATGGCGCACTCCGTGTCCAAACCCGGTAGTTTTAGGTCAGTTGTGTAACTCATAGTAGGGAACGTCTTGAGAGCCTTTTTCTTAATACCTGTGTTGGCTAATCGGGCAGATGAGCTTGCATCAGTAGAGTCTGTTGACACAAAGTTGGAGCACCTTAAAGCGCACCTTATGATCGAGTTTAGTCCAAGTGAACAAATTAAAGCGCATAGGAGAACCGATAGGACCATTACAACGTTTGCATCAAAAGCGTTGCCATCTGTTGGTTGTAATGAGGGGGCGTTTGCTAGAGGTGGGGAGGTGTATAAAGGGGCATGGAACAACAATTTTCTTGAACGGAAATTTTGCAAGTCTTGTATGATTGTTGGGATTGAGGAAATTGAAGAGGATGAAGCCATTTGTCTGTGAAGGAGTATTTTGAGTTTGATATGGGTTTAGAAGATTTTTCTTATGAGAAGCAACAAATGTGGGGGTTTTATAAGGGGAAAAAGTGGGAAATTGTGGGACAGCTTTCCATGGATTAAATAACACTAAGGTTTTGATGAGTAGTTTTTATTGCTTTTTGAGTTTTGGATTAAAAAAAAAAGTTGTGTACTTCTCTAACTGTTGTTTCTTTAATAAATAAAAGTAGTCATGAGAGGAAGAACATGACCAATCGTGTCTCAAGACTTCCTGCCTCTTTTTAGTATTTGAATGGATGAGTAAAACTTTTTGAATAATATATAGGAATATACTACTAGTGTACTAGTTTGTTGTAATACTACTATTGAATGAAATAATAATGTTGTGAATTTTGTCGGGAAACTACTAGTGTTGTTCTTGGTGATTTTCATTCAAAATTTATATTTGTATACACAGTTAGATTTTACAGTATTTTGTTGTCTGCTGGTGAGTGCTTGCTTAATATTCTACTGTACTTTCTTGCACCAAAGTGTTTCTTCCAAAAGTTCTTTTTTCGAGCCTCGTTAGCGATTCTGTCTGCAACTCCGTTGGCTTCTCTATATACAAAAGCGAATTTTACTTCTTCAAATTCCTTAAGCATATCTCGAGTGTCCTCCAAGATTGTTTGTTGCATTCTGCATGTTGTTGCTCGATCCCCTGCTAAGAGAAGAACTTGTGAGTCCGATTGTATTATAATTTTTTTGCATGTTAGTGGTAAACAAAGCCGAACACCAGTTTATAAGAGTATTGATGTAGTCATTCTATATATGTTGCCGGAGAAAATCACACATATAATTGAAATTTTTGTATAAGAGATGAAAGTAATGAATAAATTGGCTTCGGATTGAAACATATACAAATATACAATGATTGGGTAATAATATTATAGTGGATATATTTAATTTTATTTTCCAAAAAATCAGATCCAAGCAATTTACAAAGCTCCACTTATTATTTTGCCGAAAAGTAACTTGAAAAAGAATGATATATTGAAGTTCTTTTCACCTTTTCTCTAGAGAAGTTTATCTTGAAGATCACAAGTATATTCAACTACCAATGTAAATTGATCTATCTGATCAAGTGAATATATGTATCCTTCCACTGAATGGAGTGAGGCTCTTTTGCAGACTTAATGGGCTGTCCAATCTAACCGGGCCCGACCCACTTTCTACCGATCAAATGTTGCAACGTGCAATGCCAATTCCACGACAAATTATGAAATTAATATCTAATGGTAATAATAGACGGATTCCTTAGAAGTAGCACTGGAATTTCTCATTTCTTGATGACATGGAACAAAGTAACTATTAAAAATGTCACTTTTTCCTAGTGATTGTTAGGTAAATCAAGTGAGTCATGGCTATAGAGATGATTTGGATTGGAATTTAAGTTACAACTTACCAAGGGAGAGAATGATATTGTTAAAAAATTCAAAAGATTATTATGATATTGTTAAAAAGTTCAAAAGGAGTGTGTAGATGTCAAAAAGTATTAGAGTTAGATTACATTGTTATTTTGTTTATGTTTAAACTCAGGTGAATTTAATAAATTATTTTCTCATTGGAAAAGAAATACATAACCTTACATTCATGAGGTCTTCTAGGGTTAGGCAGGCTTCGCCCTGCCTGATATCAGACAAACTGATCTAGACCATTAGATCTTTGATCTAAAGATCTAATGGTTCACAACACTTCGCCAAAAAATATTTGGCGATCGCCTTTCGCCTTATCCTTCGCCTTGTCGCCTTATTAATATTTTAATTAATAAATTAGAATAAAAATATTAATATTTTATAAAATGTCATTTTTACCCTCAAAAAAATAAAAATTTTAATATTTTTTTTATAATTTCGATTTATTAATATTTTTTGGACGATTTTTTTAATTATTTTTATTATATTAAATTATTTATTAATGAATTTGAAAATATTTAATTATAGTTACCAAAAATATTCAAAGCTAGGATTTGAACCTAAGACATTTGACTAAATAGCACAAGACTAAACCACCAGGCTACCAATTACTTTGTTCATTAATTGCTATTACTTTATACAATATCATAATAGAAAATTAATAGTCAACCTAAATTTATAATTAATTGAACACTCATTCACGTCTCTCTCTTGCTGCTGCTACCTCTCTCAATCGACTTCTCATAAGAAAAAACAGTGACAGGTCGCTCATTCTCGTCTATTTTCCCATTCGCATTCCCATATAATTGACCTGTTCCAACTCATGAATTAGAGTGGACAAATGAAGCTAAAAAGTGTTCATGGAGCTTCCAAACACAAGATTATTCACAAATAGAAATTATTTAATTTCTTTAATTTTATATAAATGGGCGTATCATGTTAAAATTGATATGCCAAAATTCAATTTAGTCCATAAAGGATCAAAAATATATCGGTTAAATATCTAAATTTAACCTGGGATTTGATCTGACAACATAATAATAATGTTGACAACAAGATAACCGATTCCAAATTATCCAAATTAATATTGACACAAATTCATCAGATTAAAAATATATTTGAACTAAATAAATTGAATCAAATTTAACCCGAAATTTGTTATGATAAAAAATAAATCGAATCAAATTTAATCCGAAATTATCCGATTTGAATTTGAGTGGGATACAACCGTTCCTATTTGGCTTGTATTCACCCAAACGAAAATAATCAAAATTGTGCATACAGATGACAAAAATGGCCAACAAATATTTACATATTTATTTTATATGTCTAAATTTAAAATCGATTTAATAGATTACATTAGGGTTATTTTAAATGGGCTACATCTCTCTTAATTTTATTATCCGATTAGAATATTATTCACAATATTAATAGAAATGTCTATTAATTTTAATTGTATATATAGGTGTAACCTTAATCCGACTACTCATCATAAATATATAGGTTACTAATCTAAGAGCCAATCCTACAAAACAAGAATAAAATTGACCAAAAGAGAAACTGATTCGAAATTTATTTTCACAGAAATTCATTCGATCCCAATCAAATGATAAAAGTGATATCAAAATATTTGATCTCAAGCAAAAAGATATAAATTAAATAGATTTACCATTCTACTAATACTACACTACATAACTAAAAAAACAACATTTAGATTACTAAATAATTGACAAAAAAAAAAAAAAAAAAGGCCCGGCCTGAGCCCGGCCCGGCCCATGACGGGCCCCGCCTGGGCTTGGTGCTAGTCTTCCGGGGCCCGACCGGGCCTCTTAAAGCCCGGTCCGGCCCATTGCCATCCCTATACTCAACAAACTAACAAATGATAACAATCAGTGAGATACGAGATAATGGATAAGTGCATTAATCTTCTCCAATGAAACATTCATTATAAAATGAGTCAAACCTTCAGACTCATAGATACCAACTTACATTGTCTTAACTCTATCACAATTATAGAAGCAACTTAGTAGCCTCATATACGTAACAAGTCATGATATATGTTGTTTTATCCGTTCTTAGTGTCAATTAATTTATTATTTAATATAAATGTAGAAAAATTCATAAATTATAAATCAACTAGACAACACGTTTACAAACTAGTCATCATGTGAGTCATATGGTAAGGATGGACATTGTTGAGGTTAGAATAATGAGTAATTCCGTTGGTCAATCAACCAGAGTAAAAAAACAATGAGAAATAATTTATTATAGTTTAAGATTAAGAATATAATAAAATGAAATGCAAATTCACAATTAAAATGTTAAATGTTTACATTATACAAAATACATTACTTAAATTTATAACATCATCAATTCAACCAAATTGGAACATTCTCCTATTGGTTAAGTAAGCTAACTTCCACTCTGGTGGCTTGGGTTCAAATCCCACATCCAACATTAAAATTACTATTTTTTTAATTAGATGCAAAGATGGGATATGAATCCGGGCCGGACCTTCCCGGTCCGTTTCTGACCGGCGGCATGTTCTCGGGCCCGGGCCGGACCTTCCCGGTTCTAGGGCCCGGCCCGAACCGTCATCAGCCCACCTGGCCCGAATATTAAAAGATGATAATAATAATAATAAATGTAAATATTTTTATTTTACTATATTTTTTAATAACTGTATTTATTATTCTAATTCAAGGTTATTTAAGTAAATTTATATTTAATTGAAAAATAAATAAAAATAATTATTTTAACTTTTTGACGAAGGGTTGGCGAAGGTGAATGACGTGGCGACTTTTGATTGGGTGTCTGTTGTCAGACAAGGCGAAAGCCTGCCTGCCCGTAGAAAAGTCCTACATTCATTGTTGGGGAGTAGGAGTAAGTGTATATTTGGTAGAAGGAACTAATAAGTTGACTAAAAGGTAATAAGGTTGATGGTACATAGTCATTTTAGTTTTTTATACTACAAATCAGTGCAGTATAGACGAAAAGAACATAACCTCACCTTATTGTCATTCACCAAGCAGACTTACGATAATCAAATAGTGAAATAAGGTGAAACAATCTACTAATAAGGTTGCACCAAATACACAGTAATACTCTTAACAAATCGATCCGAGTTAACAATACCAATTAACCAAATCAACAATAGTCCCACGTACACCAACAAACTATGCCTAACAACCAGATTAGCAAATGCATCGGATAAGAAGATGAACCGTGCAACTATATTACTATCCTTCACAATTTGAACGATCAAATGTATCAATCGCGATGAAAGAATTTTGGTTATGCTACTACTTATATTTGCTCAGCGTGGCAATTGGTCTGATTTGGTTCAAACTATATTGGTCCACCTTGGATCGGATCCATGGTAAACTAACTTTATTATCTACTGGTTCAAATTGTATCAAAACCGAGTTCAAGATGAAATTTATGAGTGGATCCGATGCAAATGCAGTGTGAGCCATTAGATCAAGTTAAAGATTTTATGGATCAAATCAGATTGCACCGAATCAAGATGAAATTTATGAGTGGAACATAATTTGTCAAGCCTCTTTCTAGACATAAAATCCACAACCTAATATGTATCCCAATACATATAAACTATTACTCGTATAATTTATTTTGAAAACAACAAAAAATTCATTCATTAAGCCCAAAGAAAAGTTAAGTATAGAATAAGAGGGAGATATCCCAATTAATTATAATATAATAATGCACCACCTTAGAGATTGACGGTGAAACTTTCAGTATGTTTGGCACTAATTAGAGAAGTCTCCCTTCTCTAAAATTATTGCAATTTTGCTAGTGATTTTGAGAAGGAGTCTTCCATCTTTAAAATCCCATCATCCCCAATTAATTATCTTTCGATTTTAAACATTTTTTTTCCCTCTGTATTAGTCAATATTCAGTTTCTCATCCACTCCTTAAAAACACACCCCCTAAGTAGTAACAAAACTTTTACTCAAAAAAAAAAAAAAAAAAAAAAGTAGTAACAAAACTCCATTACTTCTAAGGTAGTGTTTGCAAATACTTATTACAATCACTTTTTAATGCTTAAAGTTTAAAATTTAAATAATTTGATTATAAGCAAAAACATGGTGTGTGTGGTATACATATTAAAAGTTAAAGTTAAACAATATTTTAGTGTTTGGTTAAAATAAATATAAAATTTTAAATATTAGTAATTTACTTTATTTAGCATTTTATTACCTTTCCCATTATTTTAGTTGCTTAAAACTCCAAAAATATCTCCCTGAATGTTTTTAACTTACAACGGTTAATCTGCTTAATTTTAGAGAAACAAACGCATAAACATAAAAATCAAACACCAAAACTTTGCTTATTGAGATATAAAAGTAGATACCAATGAGGTCTAGCTCAATTGGTTAGATTGAGGTGTCATGACACTAGAGGTCATAGATTCAATTCTCACCGAGTGTGAGATTATTTATTATTTATTCCTAACTTTGTAATACTGCTTGTGAAATTGTAATGGTTCAATTATTAAAAAAAAAATTACAAGACTATCCAATATATTTATTTATTAAAAAAGATAAAAAAGTAGATAATCATTTAATTAAATATTTGCAAACACTCACTCACTAGTCACTCTTTTTTTTTTTTTTTTTTTTTTTTTTTTTTTTTTTTGGTAAAGTAAGGATGTCAATACTACTTCAACATATATAAAAACTTACCGCATATTGCTAACCTTAATCGCTAAGACCATGACACTTCTGAAATCGTTAATTTGTTCCCGTGTTTGTGTCATAATGTATTCGTGTCACCTCCGTACTAGTGTCTTTTCTTGAAATAAAATTAGGTAAAATTCGAGATTGTGCATGTCTCATCAATTTTTTTATATCTCAAAAAGCCATTAAAGTAGATAATAAAGATCGAAAAGATTTCTTCTTTATAGCTAGTTAGAAAGCCTTGAAATGAAAGTTATTAGGCCTACACCAGTACACCTTTATTTTGTATATTGCCGACACATTTCTCTTTCAAATTCTCCCCGTATTTTAGAAACTATAATATATGTCACGTACACACATAATTATATTAATGAAGATTTCATGAAGTATATACATAAAATCTTCATTGAAATAGAGTATGTGCCAGTATTAATTTTTTAGCAACGTACCGAATCAAATTTTTTTTTTTTCCGTCTATGTTAAGTAGTTGTACTCTTAGGCCTTAGCAGTGTATGAGTGTATTCACACTAGCTAATACAAGTTGATTAATCATGCGAGTGTTTCAGAGGATCCTATCAAGACAAAGTTACATTACACGGATCGAGGTTCAACTTGATTGTGTTTAAGGAATGTGATTAGTTACTACAACTTACAAGTTGCAATATTGAATATCCTGAGTAGTATTGTGCTGAAAATTGAACTTTTTATTAGTGGCTCATAATAAAAGTTACACATCAACTAAATGATCGTGTTAAGATCCCTAGTTATCTCCTTGTATTTATTTAATAACATGTAGTATCATGTTCATAGCATTAGCAACAGCCTTATATGGTTGCGAAAGGTAGCTATCACTCGTTTTATCCCCACTTAACTTCTAATCTCCAAAAAGTCATGTCAATCAAGAAGTCTTAATATAAGTATATTAAGACTAACACTATTGTGAATTTCTACTTACTGCTACTAAGTTATTACCAAGAAGTCGAGAACAAACATACAATGGTACACCCTCCATGAATTCTTTACGTTTGTTTTGTTGATTTTTTCGAAACTTTGTTTGACCTCTAATAAATTTTAAATCTTATCGTAAAAATAATTAATAAAATTATATAATAAAAGTAGAGATACTATATTTTCTATACTTTCATAAATCAAATTTTTATTATAGGTTAGGAGTAAACGGAGGTCAAACGGAGTACAACAAAATCAACAAAAATAAACGTAAAGAAATAATTGGGACCGATAAGTACTTCCCTAGCTTAGCTACTGGAGTACTTGAAATTGCTCCTATTAGCTTTTAACTTTGCAACCCCTATCTGATGATGCCAAACTCCGCATTTCCATGTAGCTAGCTTTGCTGGAATGCGAGTAAGATGGCGGAGGGGTTGGTCCTTATTGAAGCTGGGTCAATAACACCTTAAAAGGTCTTGTTAAGGTGATAAGGTTATCCAACTTATATATGTGCTAATTATAACTATCACAAGTGATGTGAGATATTCTAACACGCTCCCTCACGAGTAGGCCGCGGTTAGTCGGTTGTACACGTGGAATCACAAATGTCATCATTGGGCAAGTAGGAGTATCATCGGCTGGGGCACCCATCATCAACCTGGCTCTGATACCATATTGGAGTTCGACCAATAACACCTTGAAAAACATTGTAAAGGTGATAAGGTTATCCAACTTATATATGTGTTAATCATAGCTCTCACAAGTGATGTGTGATATTCTAACAGTCCCTTTAATCGACTTACTTTGGACAAGCGGGGTGATAAATCAACTGTGGTTTAGGGGAATTATAAGGTAACACATTGTAAGGGAGTTGGGATAGTAAAGGAGAGGTGTACGGTTCGATCCCTGACGGGGACATAAGACGGTTTAGGTGTTAGTTGGAGTATAAGGTGGTATGAGATGTTTGTACAAGATGGTATAGAACTAGTTGTGATATTTACTGTTTAAAACAAAAAAAAATCAACGGTGGCTTAATATACTGAGGATGGAGTCTCTCACTAATGCATGCATACCTTAATAGATAAACCTTGGGGCCTATTTATAGCCCCTATTAATTAGAGTAGAGGGTATAACTAATTTGTATAATATAATTTTGTTAAATATTTTATTATTGTAGTTTAATATATTAGTTGTAGATAGAAAAAAATTTCAATAAGTAATTTATAAAATAAAGGGAGTAATTTCAATAAGTAATTTATAAAATAAAGGGAGTAATTTCAATAAGTAATTTATAAAATAAAGGGAGTATATATATACCTCATTTTATTAAAAAACTATTATATCTAAACTATGAATCTATGATGATTGATGGGGATACCAAAACTGGGGGAATATGATTCAGTTCATGATTTCATTCTCTTTATATAGTATAGCGGAGTTGTGATCTATATATGCAATTCGATGTATTTCAATCTACACCAACCAAATGTAATTTAATTACAAGACACATGAATACATGATACTATGATAGTAAACCTAATGCATATATATCTTATGCTACATGTCATATAGGTGTATTACACTTAGTAGAATATCTCATAAACCTATACTTCGATTGCCAAAACTTTATTGTGAGTTGCAGTGTAGCTATCTAGAAGCTACAGTACCCAAAATCGTTCACAAAAATGCTATTGAACCCCTAGTAAATATTAGGCGCAATTGTAATCAAAATTATTGTGAAAATGAAGAAAGTGCAATTAATCTTTTAATAGTGGTGTACATGCCCACTATGGTGTATACTTATCATTTAATTGAGACGCATTTATTCATAAATAAAAGAAAAAATATAAAAAGTTGGCTGCCTGCCAAAAGGAGCATTATATTTATCCTATTTGATGAAACACAATTGAAAATCATATTTTCGATACTGAGAAGTCTGAGATAACATGTGTAAGATTTGATTGCTTTTAGAACTTGATTGCTTTAATTATTAATTAGTGAAATTAGAAATGGTAGTACCACAACATGGAGATGTGGATTCTATTCGGATCAGGCTGGATTGCACTAATTAAACAAATGACTCACCCGTACATGAATCAACAAGACAAGTTTGAGGATAAAATTTAAAAAGGTAAAGTTTTAAAAGTGGCAAAAAAAGGAAAACATATGCACAACAGGTTGATAAATACAACCGAACTCACGTGGTTTGTTTAAAAATATGTTCAGAGTAAAATGATATGCATGCACGAATTATCTTCACGTGATATATATACTCGATTATTAATTGTGAAGTTTCATTGTCGTAAACATGCTTGGATGCAGTGTGGATCCAGAAATTTGAGTCAGGTGGACACAAATTATAATATTTCTAAATTTATATTAAATAAATTAATAAATAAAAAAAATGAAAAAGCAACACTGTTATTTTGAGACTCAATTACAACTAGATTTGAATATATGATTTTTTTTAATTCCTTTTGACAAGGTTTATAATTTATATAACCAATTTACCTCATTTAAATAATAGTGTTATAAACAAATATTTTACATGTTTTATACTATAGAAAAGAGAAGGAAAAGTTAATATGATATTTTATATCATTCTTTTTTAATAAAATGATATCTTAAAATAAAATAAAATGAAATGAGAAGTATTAACCTCGATGGAGGGAGTATTAGAAACTAATGAAATATAAATGTGAAAAATATGTGGAAAGGGAAATATAAATGTCAAAAATATATGGAAAGGGTAAGGGAGGGAGTACTAGAAAACTAATGAAATATAAATGTGAAAAATATTTGATAAGGGAAATATAAATGTCAAAAATTTGTGAAAAGGGGAAATCAAACTTGGACAAGTTAGCACACATAACTTAAACCACATGTAAATACCACTGCAACAAACATGCATCGATAACCTTTTCGTTGAACCTACGTTATATATTTAAAATCTCTGGTTACTAGGGGTATAATAGACCTTTCACATCAAAAATTGAGGTGGGGCAAGTGCCTGAACGTGCGTCCGCCCATGCTTGGATGGATTTCTATGTGGTGAGTTGAAATATGTTCGACGAATTAAGATGTTTCTAACTGCATCATCATCTATGGTGGTGGCTTGGATTTAGGCTTTTGACTGGGTTGGGTTGAACCGAACCCAACCCGAAAATTTAAGAAACGGGTTTAAACCCGAACCCAACCCAAAAGTGTTTAAAACCCAACCCGTATCCGACCCGTTAATAATCAACGAGTACGGGTTGGGTACGGGTTATGATTTCTAAGACCCTAATAACCCGGACTCCTTCTTCACCATGGCCAAATTTCAAATTGTACGACTTCATTTCTTAATGAAATTGCATGATTCTAACGTCATTGGATTCGTATTGACATCTTCTACATGTTCCAACTTACCCTTCGAAGTTTCATCCCCTTTTCGAGAATTTACCATTGATGACTTGAAGTTTTTTGAAAGCTCTGTACGGATCCATCTCTCAACCAAATTCGATGATTCTTTCGCCGTTGAGTCCGTCTTGTCCTCCTCTATCATCCATGGACAACAAACCATCAATTTAGAACGAAAATTCAAATTCAAGTTAACTTGACTTGAATTTGAATTTTCGTTCTAAATTGATGGCTTGTTGCTCAAAGGTGATAGAGGAGGCCAAGACGGACTCAATAATGAAAGAATCGTTGAATTTGGTTGAGAAACGGAGTTGTATAGAGCTTTCGAAAAGCTTCAAGTCATCAATGACGGAATCTAAAAAAGGCGATGAAACTTCGAACGGTAAGTTGGAACATGTAGAAGATGTCAATACGAATCCAATGTCTTTAGAATCATGCAATTTCGTTAAGAAATAAAGTCGTAATGACATTTTGAAATTTCACCATGGTGAAGAAGAATGAGTCATGTGCACACGGGTTGGGTCAGGCAGCGGGTCATGTCAAAACCCGGTTGGATCGGTTTTTCTGACCGGTTTGGGGCATAGTCGGGTCGGGTGGGTCGGGTCGGGAAAAACGGTTGCAACCGTGTCTAAGGTTTTGCCTGGGTTGGGTTCATGCTAATTTATTGGGTTGGGTTAGGGTTCGGGTCTTATAATTACGGGTATAATATGGGTTCGGGTTTTAACCCAACCCGTACCCGTCACTTATAAATGAGGAGCGAGTCTTAATCGGGTTAGGATTGGGTTGGGTTAGTTGAACCCAACCCATGGAAAAGACTACTTGGATTTCACAAATGATGACAATTGAACCCAACCAAGCTGCATGCTAGGAAAGAGCTTTAAGCTGTTCTAATCCGAGCTCTTACCTTACCTCGCGCGCGGCTCTCACATGGTTCATAAAACATTGAAACTAGTACATTGCATGTCTCCACATGCCTAGGCCAGATCTTTACCTCGTGCGGCCTCTATCACCTACGTCCGACCAACGGGATCTGGCCCACAATAGTCATTTAATTTAATCCGAAAACAATATTTCCAGGAAAAATACCTCTTGGACGACAAACATACAAGGTCGATGCCCATGGTGGGCCACATGGTGATGGATCCTTAAATTCAACTAGCATTAGGATTGCTAAAATAACTAAAGCACCCATATAATCCCTCTATTCACAACAAGATATTGAACAAACATAACAATCAAACACAATAACCATTAAAACCTACTACAGAATAGTAATAACCTGGCGTGGGCGAGATCTGGGATCTCTTAGAACATCATTTGGATTCGTACCCGACCACAGGTTCCGTCTTCAAACACATCCAAGCAAAGAAGGAATAATTCGGGTTCGTGCCTCCCCGGACTTCATCGGTATAATACCGTAAAGACGGCCACACACAAAGATAAGCCCCTAAGAGCTCCATCTTCGAGACAGACAATATTAATTGACTGAAAAATAATGAGAGTCTTACAGGTATTTAAAGGAATGAAAATAACAGCCCTAACTCACTAAGAGATGAGTTAACTCCAACTAAGATAATATTCTAGAGAATAACTACTAAAACTAACTTGGTGGCAAAGCGAGCTAAACTAAACTAGTAAATAATAAATCCCTAAATATATTGATGTCGAGCTTAAGTATCCATCACATGGCTTCCTATCTAATCAAGCCTGACTACCGTTACACCAAGTCCACCAAAAGTCTTTGTCACAATTTGAATGTTGTGACGTGTTCCTAACCATGGTGTCTAATTAAAGTATGATTTTCAAGGATCAAGTATGTAGAGCGCAGTACAATGCAAAATAATTAAGATACAAACCCACACTTACATACTTGAGAGCAACTAGCGACTTAACTATTCAAATTTCGGCTCTCATGTCATTATTGCATGTTCCTCGGCCACTTGCAACCAAGTGGCCGAGGAAAGGAACTATAATGATATGAGAGCCGAAACGGGTCCAATACAAAAGAGGTTCAAATTGTTGAACTAGACGAGGTGACATCACACATTTAAGATTATGATTATTGTAACAATCTAAAGCTTAATGTTTACCATGTTTACCAGGATCGACTATGATAATTACATAACTAAAGTACACATTTATTTTTTTAAAAAGAAAAACAACAATTCATAAGAATTTCAAAGCCAAGTGTATTTAATTTTCACCTCTAGAAGTAGCTACAATGTGTCTCAAAACTGTCCAATGATGAAGTGTGCCAACAACTTTAATTGGCCATCATGACTTATCACTCATCTACACCCAGTTTATAGAATATGTATCTGAATTCATCAACTCTGATTTCTACTCTGATCAACTTGGACCATGGGATTGACACAAATAGTATCCAACTTAGAATTTCTCGTCCAGGACGAAATTTCGGGCTTTGAGAACGCCCAACATGAAAATGCATGTGGAGCTTCTGACTGGAGAAGAAGATTCACATTTGGAAGGCTTTAGCTTGCCTGATCTGCTGATTATGGCCTTGTATTTCACAAAAGGCCTCATTTACAAGTGTCTTCATTCCCCTGATCGAGTTACTAATTATGGCCTTGTATTTCACAGAAAACCTCATGTACCAGCATCTGCGCTATGTTTGCGTGCCAAACGCTTCGATCTATTCGTGTCAAACCTTCTTGTTGCAGAGGTAAGAGGTTCAATCTACATCCATCACTCTAAAGCCAATTAAGTTTCATAATCTCGTACCAAACCTTCCTGTTGCAGAGGTTCAATCCTTATAACAACATCTTGAGATGCTTCGGATGGTACTGGACCGGGTTGGCTCATGATCGCGGCTTGACTGCATCCGGAGATTTTACTAGTTTCAATGAGGCAGTGACGGCAAGTAGGGCAAGACGAGTGTGATTTCAGCCACTTATCGATGCACTTCACATGGAATCCATGGTTACACTTAGGCAAGACCTTAACGCGCTCTCCAAGGGAAAAATCGGAAAGGCAAATGGCGCACTCCGTGTCCAAACCCGGTAGTTTTAGGTCAGTCGTGTAACTCATAGTAGGAAAAGTCTTGAGGGCTTTTTTCTTGATACCCGTGTTGGCTAATCGGGCAGATGGACTTGTGTCTGTGGAGTCTGTTGAGGCAAAGTTGGAGCACCTTAAAGCGCATTTTATGATCGCGTTTAGTCCAAGTGAGCAGATTAAAGCGCATAGGAGGACTGATAGGACCATTACAACGTTTACATCAAACGCGCTACCGTCTGTAGGTTGTGACGAGGGGGCGTTTGCTAGAGGTGCGGAGGTGTATATGGGGGCATGGAACAACAATTTTCTTGACTGGAAATTTTGCAAGTCATGTAGGATGATTGTTGGGCTTGAGGAAGTTGAAGAGGATGAAGCCATTTGTGATTTGTTTGTGGAGAGTATTTTGATCGTGTTTGATGGGTTTAGAAGATTTTCCTAAGAGAAGCAACATATGTTGGTGTTTTATAAGGGCCTCAGGGGAGAAAGCTGGAAATTTGTGGGACAGCTTGTGCGGGATTAATTAACACCAAGGTTTGAGACTTCGAGTTCGCTGGAGACATTGAGTGGTTTTTTATGCTTTTTTGAGTTTTGGATAAAAAAAAATTGCGGTGTACTTTAAATGTTGTTTCTTTAGTAAATGTATACTAGTCATGAGAGGAAAGCATGACCAAATAGTCCAATAGTGTCTCAAGACTTTCCTTCTTTTGATTTGAATTGATGGGTAAAACTTTTTGAATAATATTATAATACTATATATAGTTTGTACTTGCTTTTTTCTAGTATTGATACACTAATGTTGTATTGTTGGACGCTTGTTTGGAAAATACTCAAAATACTACAGTAGGTACGGAGTAATAGTGTATTGTAGTAGTTTTTTCGTAGTTTTTTCACGCACGCACACAATGTTTGTTGATAATTGAGGTCATAATTTACATTAAAATGTTATATTCTTATACACCGTTAGGCTTTACGTTAAAGTATTTTACTATTGATTGTATTGTACTTTTCTCCGGAAAATTTATAGTTTCTCATCTACTTTTAGTTTTGTTAAATTTTTTTATTTCCGGTTGGACCTCAAATTAATATAATTTTTAAAATTGTTTTAATTTTACCATGAATTATGATTAATTTGAGGTCAAACTGAACATTGAAAAAGTTAACAAAACCAAATGGGAAACTATAAAATTTAGGGAGGAAGTAGTAAATATTCATACATGTTTAAAATGTCCTTTCATTTTTTGGATGAAGGAATTCAAATAGGATTTGTGTGATCAACTATGGTTACTAAAAGTAATATATACTCTGTCTCAAAGCAAAGCAGCTGCACTGTTATTTCCGGGCACACAAAATTAGGAGAATAGTTAAATATTGACTTATATTGATAGTGGATGTTGATTTTATTTTATTAAGGATTTGTGGCCACTCAAATTTGTTGATGGAATATAAAATTGTTATAACTTTTTCAAATATGGTAAACAGATAAAATGGTGCAACTCTAACGGTACGTTCAAAATGGCAACATGGTGCAAGTGTTTTGGGACGGATGATGGATGGAGTATATATTGAAAATGTGAAACTCATGTCATTTGATATCTTATATTCTGAAAATCTATAATATTGATCACTAAACTAACTCACAATTACTGGTCATGTACCGGTTCATTATGGCTAGGTTCCAAGATTTTATAATTTATGAGACTATTCATATCATCCGAAGTATATGTGACTGGAAGAAAATCACACATAATTTTAATTTAATGAAGGGGAAAGATAGGAAAAGTAATGGATAAAAATGGGGTAATTGGCTTGGGATTGAAAAATCAAAAAAATACGACGATTCGACAATAAGATTATAGTGGATATATTGGAGCAATTTATAAAGGTCCACTTATTGTTTTGCTGAAAAGCAACTTGAAAAAGAGTGATATATTGAAGTTTCTTTTACCTTTTGTCTAGGGAAGTTTATCTTGAAGATCATAGGTATATCTCAACTACCAATGTAAATTGATCACTCTGCTTAAAGTGAATATATGTATCCTTTCCACCGAATAGAGTGAGGCTCCTTTGTAGACTTAATGGGCTGTCCAATCCAATCGGGCCCGACCCACTTAATTTCTGCCGATCAAATCTTGCAACGTGCAATGCCGATTCCATAACAAATTATGAAATTAATGGTATCTATAATGGTAATAATAGACAATAGACAGCGGATTCCTCAGAAGTAGCACTGAAATTTCTCATTTCCTGATGACATGGAACAAAGTAACTATAAAAAATGTCACTTTTCCTAGTGATTGTTAGGCAAATCAAGTGAGTCATGGTTATACAGATGATTTGGATTGGCATTTACGTTATGTAGTGATCGGTTACTACTTCCCCCATTCCTTATCAAACTTCCCATTTGATTTTGTTAACTTTTTTTTGCCTCCGTTTGACTCCGAATTAATCATAAATCGTATTGGAAAAAAATATTTGAAGTTATATTATGAAAAATATAAGATTTCCACTTTTATAATATAAGTTCAAAATATTTTTTTCAATGTGATTTAGGATTAATTTGGAGTCAAACAAAGTCTCGAAAAAGTAAACGAAATGAAATGGGAAGCTTGATAAGGAATGGAGGAAGTATAATATTTCCCTAAATATTGTTCCTAAGTAGTTCCTTATAATTATTTAGAATATCAATTTCATAGATAATAATTAGAAGTCTCATATTATTTATATTTTAGTGATGAAAAAGGACAAATGAAGGATTTTAGTGATGAAAAAGTATACATAGAGAATATATGTGATGCCACATAGATAGGAAAAAAATAGGGAGGGTCAAATGAGTACTCATTTGTAAGAAGTTTTTTAGGGAGTTTTAAATTTAGGATTGCATTTATGTGGGGCCCAATGAATTTAGGAGTCATGAGATCGTTGATTTTTAACATAATTTTTTCAATTGTATCCTAAATATAGAATTGGGGAGGTTTAGTACTCCTCTAACTAGTGCTCTAATGCTCTGTCTTTTTCGTCTGAAAATTGATTATTTTAAGTTCAGTTCAGATCAGTTCAGATCCATTAAGTTCAGTTCAGATCAGATTTGCCTAATATATTTCGTACTACAAATAAGTCCAGTTCAGTTCAGATCTATTCAGACGAAGAGAACAGAGTCTACTCCAATTTCAGTTAAATTTTAGACTTAAAAATATATTTAGATGATTGGTTTGTGATAGCGATCCGATAATGGTAATCTGATCAGTTGCCCGTCTTGAGAAGCGTGTCTGTAATTGACATAACACAAGTTTATGTAATCTAAAATACATGGGGGAGTGCATGTATTTAAAAAAAAAAAAAAATCTTGTTATTTTGCTACTTTGACTTCTTTTAAATTATATAAAGTTTGGTTATTACAAAAATATCAGTCACTGTATGCATTTGAGCAAAAAATAGTCAAATACATTCAATTACAAAATTGACTTCTTGTTTAGATTTATTTAGATCACATGTGTGATTTAAACCCTAATAACTCCTCCAAAAACCAATCACTACATTATAACTTACAACATAATGATATTGGAGTCAAAAAAGTATTAGAGATATATTGTATTATTTGGCTATGTTATTTTATCAGAAATTATGAACGAACTAAATTAAAAACATTATACTTTTGTTTTCTAAATTGAAAAAGAACAAAACCTTGTATTGATTGCTGGGCCACTCGGAGTAAGTCTGTGTTAGGCATAAATGTGATAGACTCCGCGATTTTGGATAGACGAATGTACTCGCTCGCTCAGGCGCCATTCATAAATTCACCTCTAATTTCAGGCTCAGGCCCTTCGTTAAAGGGTCGATAGTCAAAACATAAGCATATGCTAGGTATTGAAAATCGTTGGAAGAGTAAGTAACTCTAAATATGTTTATTGATAATATATCTGATGATCCTACCGTAAGATAAGAAGATTATTTGTGCTAATCTAACTACCTAAGCCTTACGGTAACTAGATAACTAATTAATTATAAACTACTATCTATATAATATAAAATATATAATGATTGAATAACAATAATAAATAATAATGCGACAATGCTGGTTAATACGGCACTTCCCGTTCGTTTTCTCCATTCGACATCTCCGTTCGCGAATTATCGCAAGTGTAATACGATTCTCGATCTTGATTCTTATCATTCATCGCCCCTATAAAATCGGCCTTGTCCTCAAGGTCGTAAACTCTTTCTCTTTAAACTTCACTTTTTCAGTTAGGGAATGAAGTCTCGGATTCAGCAAATAGAACGCTGCATAAGCATGCTCACGATTACTACCAAGAAACAGGCCACCACAAGGGAAAAGAGCTGCAAATAAATCAGAATTTAAGATAGAGGCCTGCTGAACTCCTTTCTTATATCCGCCCCTGACCGTATCTTGATTCATCAATTCACGCACCTTAACAAGTAATACTACATTAGTAGCATGATTGTCCAAGAGATCACCGAAATTAATCATATTCATCTCCCCACCATCGTTAGTAGTATCAACTTTAGTGCAGATACTATAAACAAAATGGAGATCCTTTTCCAATATTGTCACACCGTCCTGAATGAAAATCTATGTCGATGGTAACTAATTGGTGCCCCTCAGAAATACATTCATTAGCATACGAGTCTCTCAAATCTTCTTTGCTTTTAAGGTCCGTATCAACGTATTCTTTATCGACTGATTCATGCTCTAAATAATCATCATCCCATATCGGTTCACAATTCAAAATTACAAATTTTCTTCATCCCAAACAACCGAATCTTCTTTGTCCCAAATCGGCTCACCATCATAACTACATTTGTTCTCTTCATCTAAAATAAATAAATCATCCAGACGATAAGCAAAATCAGAAACGATTACCTCATTGGACTCTATAAATTTTTCGAAGAACAACGCTTCTAAATTCCAGTCGAAATTCTCCACAGAAAATTCTCGTCGAGCCTGTCTTTCACAACGAATCGCCTCTTCTCGTTGCTTCTGCTTTGCAAGATTTTCTAGATGACGCATCCGTTGCCTTCTTGAGTCCTCCATGGAAGCTTGGATCTCTTGGAAACTCTCAAATCAACCTTCTTGAGTTTGCCATACATTCTCGAATCTTCTGAAGCTCTCTGAATATTTTCTTCGCCGTGATGATCAACAAAACCGAACACGATGACCTCTATTCAAATCACGGAATCAAAGAGAGAATTAACTCTCAATGAAAGCACCAATGATAGACTCCGCGATTTTAGATAGACGAATTTACTCGCTCGCTCAGACACCAATAGTAAATTCAACTCTAATTCCAGGCCCTTTGATAAAGGGTTGATAATCAATATGGTTATTGATAATCAATACATAAACATATACATATGCTATGAAGAGTAAGTAACTCTAAATATGGTTATTGATACTATATTTGATGATCCTACCGTAACATAATAAGAAGGCTACATATATAGCCGTACCGCCCGTACGTACTAGCAAGTAGCTAGTGCCACAAAGACTCGAGACTCCTGACTATATAAAACATGTAAGATTATTTGTGCTAATCTAACTACCTGAGACTTACGGTATATAAAATAATAATAATGATTGAATAACAATAATAAATAACAGTGCTAATCTAACTACCTGAGACTTACGGTATATAAAATAATAATAATGATTGAATAACAATAATAAATAACAATACGACAATGTTGGCTAATACGGCACTTCCCATTAGTTTTTTCCCTTCGACATCTTCGTTCGCGAATTATCGCAAGTGTAATGTGATTCTCGATTTTGATTCTTATCAAAATGATAAGGCATCTTAATTTGTTTAAAAAAATGAAAAAGCTAAATAAATTTAGTCTCGTTTAATTAACGACTCGATATATCTACATGCCATTCATATTATAGTCTACATTTCAAGTACATCAATCTATTTTGAATTATTTATGTTTGAATTAGTTAGACTTTGATAATTTTATAGTTTGGCATGTTGATTTGTAATGTGTAATATTAAATTCCTTTATTTTAACATCTCATTTCATATTTTTACATTAAAACAAAAAATTATCATGAACTCGGCTCGAGATTTTCGAGCCAAACGAGCCGAGCTCGAGTCTAAATACTAAATATTATGGCTCGAGCTCGAGCCTTATGTTTTATGTTTAGCTTAAACTCGGCTCGAATGAAAATCGAGCTCGAGCCAAATTCGACAATATTCGGCTAGGTTCGGCTAGTTTAACAACAATAATCGTAGCTAACATTACTCCAACAATAGTATTAGTCAACCAAACCGACAATAGTCCCACAACGACAAACTATGCCTAACAATTACAACCTCCTATCCAATTTAATTGACGCTTTAGCATTTGCTAAATAAATGTCGTTTTGCACAACTACTTTCTCATGTTTCTCAAATTCCGTCATATATTCATTATTTTTACTATTTCTTTTGATCATTAAGTGTTATAAAGTTAGAGTCATTGATTAGTTTATCCTTATTTTTCTCATTAAATATAGTATATCATAAAAACAAGGACATTAATGGAGTAATATAGTCTCCTTAACATTTGTGCACCCTGAGACGTGGATTATATTATATTTGATAGGAGGGAATAACACTAATGCATGGTATTGGACATTCTTTTATACTCTATTGGGTTTTGGGTTCAAACTTGTATCGTTTTTAGCTTCGTGTGCACTCCTAATGCACCTCTAAGTACACTTGTTATTATTATTAATAAAAATTATCTTTGATGATTGAAAAAAAACAACAACTAAAGGATAGTAGATTCATTAATTGACGATATGAACCGTGCAACCATACTATTACGCTTCACGTTTTCCACGATCGTATTGAAGGAATTTTGGTTATTTTTTGAAGGCGATGCTATTACTTATAGTCTTTTACCTTGCTCGCGCGCTAGGCTTGCAATTGGTCAATTTGGTTAGGATTAAACTGGGCCAGCTTATATCAAGTTCATGTTAGACTGATTTCATTTTCCACTGGTTCAGAGTTTTTTTTTTAAGCAAACTAATACGGATGGAAGCGTAAAGGATACGATAAACACCAATTCAACACGTGAAGTTGATCGATTGAGTTAACAATCAAAATAGCAAGGAAGAACCTTCAGGATATAATCCAAAGCAAGACATCACGTCTAAATATTTTATAAATTCATCAATAATCAAAGTTGTTACAGATGAGAAAGACTAAACATATAAATAATGAATAACAAAACCCTAATCAAACCCTAGTGGGCTTGACTCCTAACTAAACCAAAAGACTTCAAAACAAAGCCCAAACGTAAAATAAACTTCAAATTCTAATTTCTAAATTACACCGTATCACAGATCAAATTTTCCATAGATTAAACTAGAGTCATTACATTAGAGTGAAACTTTATAGTTCTAATATGTGAATACCGTGACATAAAAAATTTTACAGCATATGCTAACCTTCCATGACATTCACTTCTGAAATCGTTAAATTTGTTCCCGTATTTGTGTCATAAAAGTATAATCGTATCACCTCCGTACTATTGTCTTTTTTTTTTGGGTATTGCCGTACTATTGTCTTTTCTTGAAATAAATTTAGGTATAATTCGAGATCGTGTCTCATCAATTTCTATATCTCAAAAAGCCATTCAAGATCATAAACATTATATTGAAAAGGTTTTCTCTTTCTAGCTAGTTAAAAAGCCTTGAAATGAAATTTATTAGCCCTACATCTTTATTTTTGTATATTGCCGACACATGATTTCTCTTTCAAATTCTCTCCACTTATTTCAGAAGCTATTTTTATAATATAAGTCACTTACATATATTAATAATGCACCGCGTGGACAAGCAAATAAAAAGGATAATTCAAATCTTCATTGATTTCGTAGGATATTGAAAAATTGACAAATTTTGAGAAAAACTCTTTTTGTTTTTTTTATTAATCAAATCAAAACTTAATGAACAACGTCTTACAATGCATTTAAATACTAGAACATAAATTGTTGGAAAAGAAAAATAAATCAAATACGACACAAAGTCTAATACTAAAACATGACTTGTTGGAAAGGAAAAGAAACTAAATACGAAACAAAATCTAACAACTCTAAAAATTCCAAAAAGAACCCAAAATATTAAAACTGATATGTCTTCGGTTTTTATTGCGACTCCTATAACCCATATTGCATCACATATATAATTTTATATCTAATTGTGTTATTAATTGAAAATTACCGGTTAAAACAACAGAAATGGAGATTTTAGGACAAAAAGACTTTCCCCCCCATTTTCTTGCGGATTTGATTGAGCAGTGTAGAATTTGATGTGTGTTATATGGAGAGCAGCGAACTGAGATGGGTTCCCCGGCTGGTGAATCCGATGGCCGACACATTGGCCAAACTCGATCAGCGAGGAAATGTTGGGTTTCAAGTGACACACTTCCAATTGTGCTATATTTCTACTTAAAATCGAACAAAGCCTAAGGGTTTAAAAATGTCTTTTTATTCAATTAATTTTTTTAAAAATTATGCTAAGGAAAATATTTTGGAGTAGTACGGAACCAAAAGATTTTTTGTTTTTTGTTTTTTGTTTTTTTTTCCCTCTTAGTACTTTTAAGGTTTTAGCAGTGTATGAGTCATGAGTACACTAGCTAATATAAGTTGATTAATCATGCGAGTGTTTAAGAGGATCCTATCAAGACAAAGTTAGATTATACGGATCTTGTCTGAAGTTCCAATTGATTGTGTTTAAGGAATGTTGATTAGTTACAACAACTTACAAGTTGCAATATTGAATATCCTAGTAGTATTGTGCTTAAAATTGAACTTTTTGATTAGTGGCTCATAATAAAAGTTACACATCAACTAAATGATCTTGCTAAGATCCCTAGTTATCTCCTTGTATTTATTTAATAATACATATAGTATATATTGCTCATAGCATTAGGAACAGCCTTATATGGTTGAGAAATGCATCTATCAGTCTGTTTTATATCCCCACTTAACTTCTAATCTAAAAAAAAGTCATACGACTTATATCAATCTCTTCACTTTACAATACACTTTTCAATTATATATATTCAAGTTAATTGTGAATTACTTCTCCTATTTCAAATAAATAAATGAGATGTGGACAACATACCTTAATAAATGAACTTTGTGGACTATTTATAATTATTAGTAGGGCACAAGACCCGGACGTCCTGGTAAATATCTCATGTTAGTTTGAGGCCAATGCGAAGGGTCGAGCTCCACTTTCCCAAATGTTGCCCCCCTTTAAAAAGAGGGGTCCTACCCTTGAAGGGGTTTCCCAGAGAAAGTTCTACGTGCGGAAATCTATACTCGCTAGTACTTTGATTTCAGATGTCTCACTGAAGTCTGAACCTTCTTAAAGTCATTCCTCAGATGCCTCACGGGATGTTTAGAAGTTACAATATCAATGATTCGTATAGAACCCTAGCTAGTAATAAATACAATAGGCGCAAGTGTAGTCAAAATTCTTGTGAAAATGGGGAAAGTGCAATAAATCTTTTTACCAGTGCTGTCTATTTTACTATATCATATATGCCCACTATATATGTTGGATTATTGGATACTTATCACTTCATATGCATATATGATATATCATTATCATATCACCAAACACCAAAAGTAAATATGAAAAAAGGACCATTCATGCCTAGCATCTATACTTATCCTATTTGATGAAACACAATTAAATATCATATTTTGGATATTGAGATAACATGTGTGATATTTGATTGCTTTTAGACTTTTAGTTTAGTTGTTGATTGCTTTTCAATTATTAAAATTAGTGAAAATCAGAAATGGAAGTACCAACATGGAGATGTGGATTTTATCTGGATCGGGCTGGATTGCACTAATTAACAATGACTCACCCGTACATGTACATGAATCGATCGACAATTGAAGATAAAAAATAAAGAAAAAACGAAGTAAAGTTTTAAAAGTGGCGAAAAAAGAAAGCAGGCAATGCTCATAGTAAAATGATGATGCGGTTGATAAATACAAATCATGTGGTTTGCTTAAGGAACAGTGTAAAGCATAATTTTCACCAACATGCTCAATTGCTCATATAAAATGATATAAAATGATGCATACTCGAAATATCTTCACGTGATAGACTCAAGTATGGTGTGAAGTTTCATTGTCATGAACATGCTCCTTCATGAATGATATTAAAGAAATTTTGTTTAATATGTTTTTTTTCTCTCAGCCGGAAACAAAACACTACTTCAGTTTAGGGTTGTTCTCTTCGTCTGAACTGAACTGAATTGATCTGAACTGAACTTATTTGCGGTACAAAATATTATTAGGGAAATCTGAACTGAACTGAACTTAATGCATCTGAACTGAACTGAACTTAAAATAATCAATTTTCAGATGAAAATAACAGGGCTAAGTAATAACCTATACATTATGTACTCGAGATGTTTCGGTATAAGTCATAAAGAGAACAGTTAGCTACCATTTTTTTAGCATGATTTATCACAATATTAAGTAGTGATGAATGGTCCTTTATTTCACAAATGCAGATCACAAGTGAATCAGGCCATGCCACAACGATCACTTTTAGAATCGTCATACAGGAAAAAAAAAAAAGAGCTTTAAACGTTTCTAATTCGAGCGCGCACTGGCTTGGCTTTCTCACTTCATGCAAGTAGCACATTGCATGCCTCCCACATGTCTAGGCCAATGTTCGATCACCCCACAGTATTTTTTTTTTTACATCAGAAAATAGCAAAACTAGACTATATCAAAAGCCATAAACGGTAAAATCTCCTCCGGTGGTCGGTCCAAAGGCCTCCCCCGTTGTCAGCAAACATTTAGCTCAAACTACCCAAAGCATCCGCAGTACCATTCACAGCTCTGTGAACGTGTTTCAATTTAATCTCCCATGGTTTCCTTAGCAAGTCTTGACACTGTTTAACAAGGTCTGGAACTGTGACAGAGCAGCATCTTCTCCATTCACCATTTGCCAAACATTCTTGGAATCGATCTCCATTTCCAATTTCTCGAATCTGTTTTCCCATGTCAAAGTTAATCCATAAAACAGAGCTCGCAGCTCCGATTCATCAACAGGCGGCGTGTGTAATTTCTGGAAGAAGCCCCAAATCCAGCTTCCTCGATCTTTCGTCACGAAGCACCCCACCCATGGCACCTTGGTTTGAGTCAGGTCTTGTGCTACTGTCCGTATTGAGTTTCATCCAGTTAGGAACAGGGGGGGCTCCATCTTAGGCTGCCCGTGCTCACCAGTCCACCATTAAAAAGCTCGTGTGCAGGTCCAAGGCATCCTGATGGATCAAAAACAGTGTTTGATTAACATGTTGTGTTTTATGGTTAAACACTCTGAAGTTTCTAGCTTTCCAGACGTTCCAGATAGTAGCTAGAAAGATGATGGGCCAAGGAATATCGGGGAGCAAGACTGTCTCATACTCCAGTCGAGTAAGATTGTCTTTGAGCCATGCCTGATCTGTTGTAATAATGAACTTCCAGTCGAGTAAGATTGTCTTTGAGCCATGCCTGATCTGTTGTAATAATGAACTTGGTAAGAGCTGAAGGGGTGAGAATTTTCTCCCAAACCTTCCTCGCATACGTGCAATGTCGAAATATGTGAATTGCTTTCTCATAAGTGAGTTCGAAGCTTGCACATTTGACGTCTTGGATTATTTTCCTTTGTTTTCTCAACAGGTTCGTCATAAGTCTTTCTTGGGCAGCCAACCATAGGAAATGCTTGAACTCAGGGTCGGATGTAAGTGCAAGGCTTGCACCCACAACTTTTTCATTTTTTGCACTATGTGTTCTATAAAATTTTATTTTGCCCCCACAAAACTAAAACTTTTGCACCCACATGAGTTTATAAAATAAAAATTGCACCCATTGGATTGCTTTTAAGATTATATCTTACTATTTTTAAGTTAATTAAGATTAGATTGGTGGATAAACATTATTTTCATTAATTGAAAAATTCGTCTACTTTACTATTTTTAAGTTAAAACTAATTGTTTTAGTATGAAATTTTATAATCAACGTATATATAAATAAAGTTGTTTTGTTACGGAATTAAAATGAAACTCTTAAGTATTGATTCTAAACTACAAATACGAATAATGTTTATTTAATCCAATATTTGTACGATTTAATTGGTTATTAGTCATTAATTAATATTTCAAATAATTAATTGATTTTTGTTTAATATTTTTAATAATAATAATAATTAATATATACAACATATATTCGCACCCACTAAGAAAAACTTTTGTATCCGCCCCTGCTTGAACTTATTGATGCACCTTACTTTCCAAATCCAACGCGAATGTGGGCTGTTTTGGGGAGCATTAGAGTAGTGCTTCTGGAGTGATTTATAAGCGGAGCTACACGAAAACATGCCAGTGGAGGACTCCACTCCAGATTGGAGTATCATCAGAGTTGGATAACTGAACTGTGAAGGCCAGAATTTGTTGCACGCAGAGGGGGAATTTCCGTATGCAGGTCATGTAGACGCTAATTTCCAGCAGCATCCAGTACGCCACAGTATTAATTTAGTCCGAAAGTGTTACCAGTATTTTTTAGGAAAAGTCCTCTTGGACAACATGGATATACCGATATAGTGCCGACCCCCCGGTGGACCTAATACATGGCTTCCTATCCGATGAAGCTCAACTGGCGTCTAGTAAGCTTATTTCTCAATTTGACATTTGTGGTGCGATTCTAACCGTACACTTATTGCCCACCTAAGAGGTTTCTAATTAGATAATTAGAGTATGATCTTCGAGCCTACTCCCACCACACATAGATCACAATATTCAAGAGAATTAAGGTAATGCTCATCACACATGCCTTCGCTGTTGAAATTTCAACCTCTCAAGTGCCAGGTCTTTCACTGGCCGGCTTGTCCTAAGCAAAGCTTGCATAAGGGAATTAACCTTGTTCATTCTCCAATCTCCATTCAGCTTCCAAGCTCCGATATTTGAGGACCTAAAACGGTTTAGGATGTTCACTCTCATACTCTTTCCAATGTAAAATGACTAAATGAGGATCATTATATTATATTATATTGTAACTCTGACCCTGAAATATATTTTAAAATAGTTATAAACTTTTGTTTTTTTATGAAGTAGTTCTTTTAATCATTCAACTAAAAACTATACAAGGCTTGTTTCGGGGTTGTTCCCACATGTCGGGAGGTCTCCCCAGATAGATCAAACAGAACATAACTCTGAAGCGAAGCCGGCAAAACGTCCTCTATCCAGTTGGTGACTCCTGAGTCATGTACACTGGATGTTGTTCTAACTACTTCATCTCGAAATCTACCACTTGCAATTTTTGACAAGTAATCTGCAGATGTATTTACTTCTCGATAGATGCTATGAAGGTAGAGCGCCCCAAAATGTGACTTTAACTCCCAGATATCAAGCACCAAGTTCCATGCAGGCCTTGGAGGTGCCAGCTTCCTGCAAAGAATGTCAATAGCATATTGAGAATCAGTGCGAATTAGAAGTTTATCAATATGTAAATGCTTTGCTGCTAATAAACCAGATCTAATTGCCCAAAGTTCTGCTGTGTTATTGTGACATGAGCCTATAAAAGATGCTAAAGCCGGTGTAAATAACCCCTGCTCATTGACAATAACACAACCTATACCTGCATCACCTGTTTCATCATGTATACTTGACCCATCAGTAAATAAACAAGAAAATCCAAACATTGGCAAAGTTCCCAGGCAAGGCAACAAAGATTTTGTAGTCTCAGTAGGTTTAAAAGTTTGCTTAAAATGATTTCTAGCCATAATGATCATCCCTTGTTGAGATATATTCCTTGAGTTGAAAATGATGTCATTTCTACATTTCCAAATAATCCAGCATCCTAATGCTACAACTATTTGACTACTGGAATTATGGGAAAATGAGAAAATAGCATGACCTACACTCTGCAACTCAGCATAGTTAAGGGAAGGCATAAAACTTTCTCTAAAAACTTGAAAAGCATTACATTGAAAAAACAAGTGAACAACATATTCAAGAGGTGCATGGCAGAACAAACAGTGAGATTCCTGCAAAATGTGATGCCTCCACAAGTAACCCCTAGTTGGTAGTCTATCATATATAGCAAGCTAGAGAAAAAACTTTTGTCTAGGCAGCAATGAAAGCTTCCAAATCCTACCCCATGGTCAACTAGGTCTAGGGATATTTCCTTGTAACAAAGAATTATAACCACATTTAACTGTAAAAAGGCCATTCTGACTACCACCCCAAACTAATCTATCATTAGTTTCAGTTAAAGGTAGTGGTATTCCTTAAATTTGTTTTATTATTTCAGGAGATAGCCATGATTCTAAGAGCTCAAAATTCCACTGACCTGAATGTGTTACAACATCACTTACTAACAAATTAAGAAGTAGTATGAGCAGGTATGTGAAGAACCACCTGGCTAAGAGTGAAAGGACCAATCCATTGGTCATACCAGAAGGATATGTCTGCACCATTACCTACTACCCAAACAAGATGGTTCTTGAACTCATTCCTTAATTTAAACAAATTCTTCCAAATCCAACTAGCATTACTTTTTAAAGCTACATGACAAAAGCTAGTGTCTACAAAATATTTACTTCTAAAAAGAGTGGCCCAGAGAGCATTAGGTTCTTGTAAAAGTCTCCATAAAATCTTAAATTGAAAAGCTTTATTCAATAAAGACAAATTTCTGAGACCTAGCCCTCCCAAAGACTTTGGCATACAAACTATTTCCCATTTAACTTTTGGTTTGGAGACAAAATTTTTGTTTGGATGCCAAATGAATTTCCTATTTATATTATCTATCCTATCCAGTACAGACTTAGTAATGGACAAAACTGACATATGATAACTTGGAATTGCAGTTGTAACACTTTGTACTAAAACTAGTCTGCCTGCATAAGAGAGAAATCTATTATACCAAATATCAATTCTAGCTAACACTTTATCTATTAAAGAATAAAAAAAATTGTGTTTTATTCCTACCAAAAATGAAAGGAATGCCTAGATACTTATCTTGAGGCCTGTTAGGAATCACATTAAGTGACTGCAGTAGTTCATTTTGTCTGTCCAGAGGAGTGTTGGGAGAGAAAATTATCCTGGACTTCTCCCAACAAATACTCTGGCCAGCCATCCTCTCATATTCCTTAAGACTAAGCTTTAGATGAGTAATTGATTGTCTATCAGTTCTACAGAACATCATGCAATCATCTGCAAAGCATATCAAAGGAACAGGAGGAGCAAGTCTATGAGCTAACAAACACTCAATTTGCTTATTCTGGGCTTTTTTATAAGGGTCTATAACTTTTTAGTACCTTCTTAGCGTTTCTAATTACGGATTAATCCCCCATATATCAACAATATCGAAAAAGAGCTTCTTACAACATTCCAATTACATATTAGGACATTTTGAGTTGACCAAATCCAATTTTTGAAATTTTTGTTTTCAAACCAAACAACCTTAGCTTTAAAAAAAAAAAAAAAACTAATAAAAACGTTTTAAATAAACTAAAAAATCATAAAAAATTTCATTAAAAATTTTAAAAATAAAAATAATTATAAATAAATAAATACAAATTAAAAAAAAAAGTGGAGCTTCGACTCCACCATTAACGGAGCTGAAGCTCTGCCATGATGGCGAAGCTCTTTGCTCCGCCAGATCTAGGCGGAGCTTTCTTCTCCAGATCAACGGCGAAGCTCTGCTCCGCCAGTAGCTAGGCGAAACTTGCTCCGCCATTAGCCGGCAGAGCTCTCTGCTCCGCCAGATTTGGCCAGAGCAGAAGCTCCGACATCAATGGCGGAGCAGACTCCGCCTGTAATTGACGGAGCTTTGTTCCGCTACCGTGGTTCCACTGTTTTTCGGTGGTGCAGATCGAGCTCCACCGGAAAATTTGATGGAGCTTAGCTCCGCCATTAATGGTGGAGTAAGCTCCGCCATTAATGGCGGAGGTAAAGCTCCACCAAGTTTTATGTTTTTAATTAATTAATTGTTATTTTTTTAGTTTTTCTATATTTTTGCTTCATTATTTATTTTTAAAACTCATAAAGTTAGGGCATGTTTTGTTTGAAAACCAAAATTTCAGATTTTAAATTTGGTCAACTCAAAAAGTGGATTTTGTCCCAATTTGTAATTGTTGATCTAAGAGGACTTAATTTGAAAATGGATGCTCTAAGAGGGTACTAAAGTGAAATTATCTCTTTTGATAAATATCATGGATCAACATTTCTTGGCACAGTATGAAAAGATAGGGAGATAAAGGGTCTCCCTGTCTTAAACCTCTGTTAGGTTTCCAAGATGAAGATAGAAAACCATTTACCTTAATCTGAAACTGACAAGAGGTTACACAATGCATAATTCTACTAAGCCAAACAGCTGGAAAGTTAAACTTTCTCAAAACAGCCTCTAAAAAAGACCATTCTAACCTGTCATAGGCCTTAGCTATGTCAAGCTTAAGAGCCATGTACTGTTTAGAAGTGCCATTTTTACCTAAGATGGTGTGAATCAATTCATGAGCCATTAAAATGTTATCTCCAATAAATCTTTCAGGCACAAAAGCATTCTGAAAAGGTGTTATTAATTTACCTAACAGTGGCCTCAATCTATGAACCATTAGTTTTGTTATGATTTTATAAGTTACATGCACAAACTAATTGGTCTATAATGGCTTGGCTCTTGTGGTTCATCTTTCTTAGGCAAAACAATTATGTGAGTCTCATTCATTTAAAAGCACCTGTATAGAAAAAATTCCTCACATAAGCAATAACTGAAGATTTCAGTTGAGGCCAAAATTTTTGGAAAAAATGTGTTGTATATCCATCTGGACCAGGAGCTTTCAAAGGTCCTATGGAATTTACAGCATGCCATACTTCATCTTCAATTATTGGTATTAATAAGCTGAAATAATCTTGATCATTCAAGGCAGGAGTTTGTAAATGGTCCAAATTAGGTTCCTGGCCAAATGATTGACATGCTTGGGAGCTGAAAAAAGCACTAAAACTTCCAAGTATATCCTTCATATCAGTCACCCAATTTCCATTTACATCCTTAATGCCATGCACAAAATTAGTCCTTTGAGTTGCAAAAGCATGGAAATATTTTGTGTTTGCATCACCATAGTTGATCCAAGACTGTTATAAAATTTTGTTCTTATTCTTAAATATTAAATATAAATAGTTTAAGTTTTTAAATTAGTACTATTATATAGACTTCCAAGATAATAATCGTGATGGTAAAATTTCAATGTTTGATTTTCAATATAATAATTTATTTTCATGTTTTCGATTGGGTGTTAGAAAAGAAATATACATTTTAAAAATATATATTTGTTTAATGACAATAATAATTATCATTGTGAACTATCATTTATGTTTATTTCTATCACAATCCTTTTTTCTAATATGTTTGAAAAGTTTAAAAATACTTATATTAGAAAACGGAGGGAGTAATAATTAAGCATCGAGATTTTAGCATATTCTCATTTGTTCTCCATGTTAATTAACTTCACTCAAACTCCAAAGTCAAGCCCTATGAAAGACTTGGACCGATTAAACTAGTATTATAGTACATGTATAAGTAGTATTATAGTTGTCTAGTTATAGCTTAAAGCGGTCGTCTAAAGATTCGTACCGACTACCGAGTCTAATTACCGAATGATGAAAGTGAAAGGAGAATGAGGCAAAAGATAGATATTACTAACAATCTGAATCATCGATCGCGCGTCAACTGCAGTTATATGGCCGACACATGTCGATTACTGCCAGGTAAATTCAACATAACCGTATCGCCGGACCGGTCAAGTTGTTCGGCTCATCAAATTGATCAGTTACGCATGGGTGAAAGGCGATAACACATACGGGTATCATCTTCAAGTTAAAATAGTCTATCTACTTTTGCCAAAAAAAAAAAAAAATACACATATGGGTATCCAATAGTAGTACTAGCTTTGTAATGGTTCAATTATTAAAAAAAATCCAATAGTAGTACTAGCTCACTTTCGCTCCGGTTTTGGAGGGCCAGTTCAGGTTACCAATGATTGGGTCGAACACATAACTCAATTTTTATGGACCGTGCATTTACCAATGAATGGTAAATCATTGGTAAATTAAAACACATCTCACAAGTCACAAGTATTATATTGTTATTTTTGGTCGGAAAGGTCACAAATTTATTTTTAGATCCAATCAAGATCCCTCATGGCTACTCATTTATCCCATCGGACCCATTCCATTACTAAAGTGGAATGCCGAATATTACAGCAAGTACTTAGGGTCATACCTTGATTCACAACTCACAAGTGATCGGGGGTTATAATGATATCAAAGCCCACATAACAAGTGCATGTTGTTAATCTATACATGGTGAATAATTTTAAAATTTATTCCTTAAAATCAACTCATACTAATTTCAAAGGTGAACGTATTTGTAATTTATAAGAGTAGCTATAAAGTGTATCAAAATTGTCCAATGATGGAGTTTTATAGCTAACGTGGAAAGATGCTCGGAGTATGTCACCTTAGATTGTACTAACAATTCTAGCAAAACAGCATCTTTTCTCCCCACAACAACTTGGATTGGTTATCTGCACCCAGTTTATAGAATGTTCTTAAAGTCATCTTCAGTTGGCGAATCATTTTACAGTCATCAATTTTCCACAAGATTAATATGATTTCCATGCTAAAATGTCATCTTGCTTCTTTTATTCAACGTATAAGACAAAATTACAATGATACATCACCATCTAATTACCCAAAGATGCCCCCCATCCTAAACTTATGGCATCTGGCAAGCCTACTCCATATATTAATATGACCACAAAACTACAAAAGTTTCTATGTTTTACCAGGACAAAAACACCTAATCTTGCTTCTTGATTACCAGGGCCATGCCACTTGATCATATAATTAGTGCAGGCAATTTACACCAGGTCAGAGTGCTTATATATAAGAGGAGATAATCACCCTGCTTATTTACCTGCCTCAGTAAAAGAAATGGAGTATGAACTCATCAACTCTGATTTCTACTCTGATCATGCTTATTTCCACTCAAATATCCCAGATATAGTTCATGGCATTGACACAAACAGTATCCAACTAGAGTCAGAACCTCTCATCAACTTAGAGTTTCTCGACGACGAAATTTCGGGTTTTGAGAACGCCCAACATGAAGAACTCCTGGAGAATGTGGAGCTTCTGACTGGAGAAGAAGATTCACATTTGGAAGGCTGCAGCTTGTCTGCCCTGCTGATTATGGGAGCAGAAGCCGTGGAGTCGGAAAAACTGGTTTCTTGCTTCGACGGTAGTAACAAAACTCAATGGTCTTCTTTCGAGTCAAGAAAATGGGGAGAATTCACTTGGTAGACTAGCCTTGTATTTCACAGAAGGCCTTATTTACAAGTGTCTTCATTCACCTGAGTTGCTTGAGGCATCCGTGTTGCCTATGCCACCACCTGCTGTTTCTGCGTTCCAGATGCTACATGAGCTATCCCCTTACGTCAAATTCGCTCATTTTACTGCCAATCAAGCGATTATGGAGGCCATGGAAGATTCTGCTGGAGTTCACGTGGTAGATTTTGACATCATGGAAGGAATGCAATGGCCTCCTCTGATGGTGGACTTAGCAGCAAGGCAGAATGCTTCTCTTAAAATCACCGCAATAGTCACCAACCAGCAAAATTTAGGCCGTGTTCAACAGACAAGAATCAGATTGCATGAGTTTGCGGATTCAATTAAGCTCCCCTTCTCATTCCATGAGATGCTGATGACCAAAGAGGAGGATTTTGAAGGAATTGAAGCCGGGGAGACTTTGGTAGCCAATTGCATGTTACATCAGCTCCACATGCCACATAGAGAAAGTTCAATGTTGAAAACTTTTCTAAGTGGTCTTCAGAAAAGGTCACCCAAAATCGTCATTCTAGTAGAGGATGAACTTTTCAACCTGGGCAGAGTGCAGTCCATGTCATTTGTGGAGTTTTTCTGCGAGGCAATTCAACATTATGCTGCAGTTTCTGATTCAATCCGAACCGGGTTTGGTGGAGAGTACAATCTAGCAGTGAAGATCATAGAAAGGGAGTTCTTGCGAACGAGGATCCTAGACAGTATCAGACAGTACCCATCATTGCAAACACAACCATGTTTAAGTGGTTTCAAGCAAATTCCTCCGAGTTCTAGCAATGTTGCTCAAGCAAAGTTCTTGCTGAGCTTGTTCAGTGGAAGTTACTGGGTCCAGAATGACAAGTTGAGGTTGGCACTGTGTTGGAAAGCAAGAACTTTGACCACTGTCTCTGTTTGGGTTCCAACAAGTTAGAGAAACCACCAATAAAGAAGTCAATCTCTTATCTAACACGACAAGTGATGATATTGTAATCACTTGACATAATTTTGGAGTTTTATGATAAGAGAGTTCTTTAGTGAAAGGCAGTGGTATTTTGCTGCTAAGATTTTGTCTCATGTAGCTTTATTGGTGGCAAGTAGCTATTTAATAGAACATTAATGTATTCTACTATAAATATTGATCAGTCTCCATCTTAATCCCTCTCTCACTTAGGCAGGTAACAAGAACTCATATTGGTAGTGCAGAAGTTATTGGTGTCACCAATGTTTGATGGGTATCGAAGTAATAGGATTCCCAGTAAGAGAAAGTTAAAACAGTAAAACAAGAGTTTTGTTAAACATGAGTGGAAGCGAAAATGACACATGTTTGGTTACTGGATGGAACTGAAATAGAAAACGACACATAGTTGGTTACTGGATGGAACTGAGAATAAAAAAGGACGGGTACAGGTTGAATTCAAGTGAGCAAAACTGCAAGAATTTTGACCATGATGGTTTCAGTAAGCTACGCTGGTACCCAGTTTTTACAAGGGAACACCCTGAAACATGATTATTGAATATTGAGCATCACAGATTTTGCATCTTAATATAGCTAGTTGAGATCTATTCAAATTACATCTCTAGATTTTCAAAATATAACAAGTGTGTTTCTAATCCAGCATTGATCTGGAATAAAAAACGGTATAAGATCATCTAAACGTGGATTATTTGGCCTAATAGTTATAAGTGCAGCAGAAAAAGTTCATGAGCAAACTAACTATGGTTAGTGCAAATAAACAGACCATTCATTGGTTCATATGTAGTCAGCATTTTGACAACCCTATTACGGTGATTAAAAAACCAAATAAAGAAAGAAAGAGGGGGGATTGGTTTATAGTACTTTATAGAATATTTTCCTAGAGTTCATACAATTATGCACAATTCACCGGCAGGAACCAGGGCATGGGGTGGGAACTCTTTACTCTGACGTAAGCAGGTTTCAGGATGCTCTTATTAAGTAACAAAGCTCACAACTAATGAAACATGACAGACAGATATGTTCACTGAACGAAAGAACAGCATATACGATATGTATTATTTATATTCTACCTTCAGATTAGTGGCACCAATATGTACATGGTACAGACTTCAGGTTTTAAAGAAACTGTGCTGGTAGAACTCCTCAAAGGACAGGCGAAAATCTGCAAACATAGAGAGTTTATTAACCGGAGTACGAACATAGTAAAGCTTTCAGACCAAACCTATGGAGAGGCGCAGCTTGCAACTCAGTAAATTAGACCTGGATCAGTACATAATAAGCGTGAACAAAGGTCAATGCATGCAGGTTGCAATTGTGGAAGGATAAAATGAGCAAATGGCAGAGATGTAGACGCCTTGATGTTCCGCAGAAGCTGAAATAATACCAACCAATATTTTAGATGAGTTCAACTCTTATGAACTAGAACTGTACCGGCTCAAGGGCCACTGTTACCTGAACATTAGTCCTCCCATTGAAAGGTGGATATCCATTGAGAAGTTCAAACAAGATGACACCAACACTCCACATGTCAACCTATCACTTTATGCCATTAGTTCCTTCCTGAGAAACTTAAGTTTCTAATGTGTCCTCTGGCAAGTTATTCCTGTACGTTAATCTCTACCAAACTACCATATGTCATGTTTATTGGGTAGCATTCCCCACATTCAAATGTCTTGCGCCATCTTTCCAGATTTGCAAGATGAATGTAACATGATGGGGTTCTATACAATAAACATAACACAGGGCATTGGTTTCTGTAGTCATAAGGGGGTTTGCACAGAGTTATCCCGTATTTTCCAATATAACCAAACGGCTGAAAACTATACAGACCTTCTCATCATATTTATGGAACTGCAGCATTTCTGGAGCCATGTACAATGGTGATCCGCAAACTGTCTCGGCAAATTCACCAGGATGTAAGGTCCTACAGGAATATATATACTTTGCTTAAAAGAACAACTCCCTGATTACTTCATAGTTTTGAGGATGGATTTTTTACCTAGAAAGTCCAAAATCAGCAATTTTCAGGACTGGGTCACTCTTGTAGCAATGCAAGAGAATATTCTGAGTCAGTAGCAAGAAAAATACAACATCAGCAGAAAACAAAAGGATAGGTCCTGGGTTTGTGCAAAAGAGGCTATCTTCTGAATTCACATAGGAAGAGTACCTCTGATTTCAGGTCACGGTGAATGATATAGTATTTGTTCAACACCTTCAGACCAGCTCCTGTTATATGACTAATTAAAAGCATGTTGATGAGAACTGTAAGATGGTATTTTCGAGATCGCAATATACCTATCTGCTGCAGGAATCTTTTAGCCACACACTCTTGAACTCTGCCATTGCGCTGAAGGTAAGAAGCCAAATCTCCACCAGCACAAAACTCCAAGACAAGGATGATGGAGTCCTCAGCCTGACTATCAGAATGTCAGTTTCTCTACCCCACTGAAGTACTGAAGGATGCTACATGCATTAACTATCAGTATGCCACTATATACTTATTGCAATTATGAATTATCAACTGGATTATAGTCGAAGCTTGAGTAAATTATTCAGCATTTTCAATGCTACTATAAGCTTTCCAGGACTAGACAAACAAAAGCCAAAACACTTGGAAGCGTACTTCTGTAAGCATGATGAAAATTTTGACTAAGATTACTCCATATGGTTGAAAGTTCCCTATTACTTGACTCCACACAGATAAAGCCCACGAAATACACAATGAACTCTCTCTTACTTAATTCTGCTATGCAAAAATCTCAGCAACCTCCAATGCCTAGACTAAATTTCTTAGTATCTTTTTGTTAGTTCCGAATTGGGATAAGGTAGAGACACACTAGTCTGTTTTAGGCGTACAATATGCTGATTCGAAGCTCTTACAGGATAGCTTAAGAATATATAACCCGGTTTCATAACCAATCAATCAATAACGAATAAATGGTATCCAAGTCAATATACGATATACAAGGCATTACATACATTTACTAATCCTTTACTTCATATTTCCAACACTTGTACAACTCAAAAAATAAGTCGAAGTTAACCTAATGTTCATAACCATAATAATGGAATAGATAAATCATTAAAAATACTAGGTCCACTGACATAATTGCTATGAGCATATGACCTAGGTAATAAGGACAGGGCAAACGAACCTTGAATGTATCGATGAGGTTAATGATATTTGGGTGATTGACGGAGGACAGGAAGGAGATCTCGCACTCTAAGCAATCGCGGAGGTGTCTCGTCAGCTTTGCCGCCGGAATCTGCTTCAGTGCCACTACTTCGCCGGTGGTTCTGTGCTCAGCTTTCCAAACCGTCGACAGTGCGCTTTGTCCAAGTTTTGACCTCAGAATGAAGTCTCCGATGGTTGTTTGCTCCGAAATGCTAGTAATTTTCTCTTCGAGATCATTCGCCATTAACGACTCTCTGTTACTACTCTGTCTCCAATGTTCCTGAAATTTCTTGCTTCTTATCTACCGAGGTGTTTATATTTCTATTACAACCCTCGACCTTTGAGTTATTACAGAATGACCTCACTTCAACAAAAATCTTTTCATTTACTTGCGAATTCAATGACATTTTGGATATTTTCGTAATTAAGAATTACAAGGATCATATATGTAAATGTCCAATGTCAAAAATCACAATTGGCATTCTCCTGGCCTGTAAGAAAATAACATTACTCCTTTTGTTTTCTTAGATCGCTTTCTTTTACTTTTGAAATGATTTATTAGAAAGTTTATATAATGGATGTGGTGTTAAGTTTAGCAGCAATATCCACAATAAAATTGTGATATAAAAAGTTTGCAAAGAAAGTAAAAGATCTACAAATAAAACGGACGCAAAAAACAATATGTAAACAATATAACAAATCACATGGGTAATTCTTCTACCTAGTTTTTCAGTGAAGTACCTGACAATCTGACATCATGGCATGGTGTGAGTAATGTTTCCTAGCTAAGATCTGACATCAGTGGTGCCAACCCACATTGCAGTTACCAAATAATGGCTTGAAGCCTTCAATCATAAAAATACACACTATTTTGTGGCATCTAAACATGTGTTATGACTTATCAAACACATTATAAAAGTTACAATAAGATAACAAGCGTGGGTATTCACACTTTCTTTTTGGTAATGAGAATACAATCTTGCCCTTATCCTTATATAACTCCAAATAAGAGTAGGTTACAATTGAGGGTGTCTCTCAGGTAGACCTTTCTAATTCCAACACTTGTTTCTTCTTCTAGTGCAACATGAACTCTTTCTACTTCTAGTGCAGGTCGAGCCAGGCAATTGGCTAGCCGATAAGCCGTCACATGAATCCAACTATGTTTTGCCGTCCAAGGGAGTCGGGAGTTAGAGGAGAACTGCTTCAAGAGATCGGCTAGTTGTGATGGGTTTTATTTCTCTCCCAAAATCATGCCCACTTTTAAATTAACCAAAAAAAAAAAAAAAAAAAAAATTCAACTATAGTGAACTTTTTGAAATGTAGGAGGGCCTAGTCGTGAGATAATTATTGAGGAGGTTTAGGTGCAATTACCCTGAATGAAAAGACTGCAAATACATCAGTCGACTCGACTCAACAAGACACGTCTCTCTCGTAAACCAATTAACCGGTGATTCCCAAATACTATGCCTCCTCCGAGCAAGAAAGGCAAAAAACCGAAAGGCAACAACACGGCAGATTCAACTCAGTCACCCCCATCCGCCGCCGTATCCAATTACCCCGCCTGCATCAGGTCGATCTCCCCTTCCACCGTTGCCATCACCATCCACGCCAAGCCTGGTTCCAAACTCGCCACTATCACCGGTAACACAATCAAATTGCTTCTTCTCTTCCAATTTTCAATCAATTTAATGAGCTGTGTTGCGTAATTGCGTTGTTGTTTTATCTGATGGATGTAATCTTATACTCTATAGATTTTAGTGACGAGGCCTTGGGTGTGCAGATTGATGCTCCTGCTAAAGACGGCGAAGCCAATGCCGCTCTTCTAGATTACATCAGCTCCGTAAGTTTCCAAAATTGTGTTGATAAACGTGTGATCCTTTGAATATTTGAAGTTAGGTTACTAGAAATTACTAATTAATACTACTATAATTCATTAACTTGTTTATCATCAGCAATCTTTGAGGATAAGTTTTATGCATCATGTATATATTTGGTGTTTTAAGTTGGAAGTTCAAAATTGCTTGTAGGATGAGAGGAAGCTGATTGAAAGTTGTCTCTTGTTTATGTGAACAGGTTCTTGGGGTGAAAAAGAGGCAAGTTTCGATAGGTTCAGGTTCTAAGTCCAGGGACAAGATTGTGTTAGTAGAGGAGGTAACTTTGCAAATTGTATTTGATGCTCTAGATAAAGCTTTAAAGAGCCCCTGATGAGAATACACGAGCTGATTGGGTTATGTAGTAGTCTTAGTAGTAGTGAGATGCAACAGCTTGATTATGTTTCTTTGTCTTTTCAGTCATGAATTGCATTTGTGAAACTACTTATGTATCTTAACTTCAGAGCCTAAAGATCAACTCACCTATTTAACCTGATTAAATAGATCATTTACTCAAGTGATTGCATTGGCCTTCAACTCCATTGGCGAAAGTATGTACACTTGGAGTTCCAAGACATGTTGTTTTCAATTATTGTTGTGTTTGTGTAATTGATCAACAGTTAAGGGGTTTTGAAAAGAGACTCTGAGATTTCATTTTCTTCAGGTTGGTAGTGTTTACTATTGAGAGGAATAAACTACACAAAAGTATCTAATCTCTATGTTTATCGTTGAGGAAGTATAGCTTTTTGACAGCACCAGGACACCCTAGAATTTACCAGTGACTGTGGAGACTTTTCTTTTAAATCTTTCTAAAGCCATGGAAGATGTTTGAAACCTTAACTGGGTGATGAATTTGTCCTTTTGATTGCATATTTGCTTGTGCTTTATGAACCAGAGTAAAAAGGTGGAAAACCGGAAATGATTGAAAATGAGAGAGGACAATGCTTAACGTTTGCAAATACCATGTTGCTATAGTCATCGTCATGGAGTAAGTAGGTGCCTTGGGTGAAACATTTTTGAGATTTGCTTGAAATGGTTGCTCTTAAACTGTGAGGGAAGTATTACTCTATCATTTATTGCAACCTTATTATAGAACATGCTTTGTGAGCTGCTTGTGTGGTATGATATTCTTTTATCGGTATAGCACAATCACATACAACAATCCAGTTGCTCTGGATCTGTGAATTGCGTATTTATTTTGGTGTGATTATGGCTTTGAAGGTGAATTGAATTCATGTGGCGAGCAACTATGAAGTGTGAACTACTGTAAAATGGGTCAGATCTTGTTGAAACCACAGTAGTATTCAATGTTTTGTAAACATCATATTGAAGTTCATGAAGCTTAGCACGCAAGTTCGTGTTTTGAATTCGGCTCCTACTACCTTGAAGTAGTATATTCTTCACTGAAAATGAGAAATTAAGATATCCTAACGTCAATGCGGCAGATTTAGGTTTTAAAATTTTAAATGGATATTATTACTGAGGGCTACGCTAGATTTTCTTCCTCCACATAGGTACACATGAAATTGATGAATTCTTAAGGAGCTTACTGTTAAAAAAACAATTAAACGGCAAAATGTTATTGAATATAGATGAACATACAAATGGAAATATGATGTGCACACACCAATACAAAAAATGGCAATATATACACCACAACCACTTTAAAGCAGATAGTATCAAGATGTGACAGTGCTTGCGGTCATAGCTAAATGATAAGCACCTTCATGGTCTACTAATATGATTTCTTATTAGCAAGAATTCAAGAGTTTAAGAGGTGATGAATTGACAATTCAACTCTAACCAAGACCATAGAGCGGAACATCAATCGTGGAAAATTTAGGGAACCTACGAATAATTTAGTTTGCAAGCTCAACTTGATCACTGCATAAGTTATGTAAACTTAAAGAGCTGAGGTATGTAAACGGAAATGAAAGTGAGCTAATATCAATATGAACTAAACCCAAAGTGTCAAAAATCCAAAGTGTAGTTGTTCATATTAAGTTTAATAAGTGTATCTGGTCATGTAGAGCACCTCATGTTGTACATAACTTCAGGATAGCATGTCAAAGTCATGTAATGTTTCAAGTGCATCTAAACAAACTATTTCTCTTCCTCTCCTATACAGAACAATTTTCCTGCATGCATATGTATCACCATGTCCTCGATCAATCACATGAAGCTTGACATTGACATGATCACGGGAAGAGTGAAGACAACCAACTTCTTGATGTAAAAAAGGTTCTAGCAGTAGACACAGACAGACTGGATTTGGAGGAAAATCCTACTACAATATAGAAGAAATAGAAGTTTCTATCAGGACATGACAAAGATACTAGTACTACTAGCTTTATTCTCAGTTACATGCATGTGTCTGTGGAGTATCCCGTGTTTCATGCGACAGTTTTCATCCTGTAGAACAACTATTCATAGAGACAAACCACAATCTAATGAAGTACAATAAAACGCTTTCGTCACATGCGTAGGGTGTATCCAATTTCTAGTATAATCAAACTTTCAAAACTATTTTAATGTTAATTTATAATTAGTTTGAAGAAGTTCAATGTTCCTGACAAAATCAAAATCCATCAATGAAGGTAAATGAACTTCTTGCCAGTACAAATCATTTGCAAAATGGTGGGGAGTAAGTACCTTGATGGATCACGGGTGGACCTGGCCCATGAAGAGGTTCGTGGATGCATTCTAAATACCGGAAGACGACGGCAACGGCGGCTAGGGTTAGGATATTTAATTTGGAGGCTTTTAGTTACTCCTTTTCATTAGAAGCTTCTCACTCCTCACTTCTCTTGCAAGCACAATTTTTAAGAAAAATGAATGAAATTGGTGTATTAAGAAAAATGAATGAAATTGGGGTATTGTTTGACTAATAATGAAAAGGGTACCGTGAGTAGGGTATTGTTTGAATAAAAAATAAAAAAAGTATGGTTAGTGAGGTAATATTGTAGTAAAGAATGAAATGAATAAATAATCGTGAGTGAGGTGGTAAAAGTTGTATGGTGGGATAATGATTATAAAAATATTTTTATTTTGGAATGAGAAGGTTCTAACGAAGCGCGCCAAAATGAAAAACATGAAGATTTAGAGGGAATGGATGGAGTATTATTTTATGCTTTCTATAACTCTCTTTTTTACGGCTTAGCCCATTATCTTTTCATGCTTAGCTCGTTAAGTTAGGTTAGTTTTTCAATTCTTATATAAACTCTGTAAGACTCTCATAATTTTCTACGTTGATAGTTGAGTTGAGTTATGAGGAACACCTGTGAGCTATTCGTCTTTACGAATGATTTTTAATATCACCGTATGTTACTGAGGAGATAGTAACAGAAGCTCACTGCTCTTTAACGATTCGCTTCGTCTAACATCCCGAGGTGTTGGAGGCAACCCTTATTTACTTTTCGTTTACAATCCGCTGCAATACTCTCTCTTTTTCTTTGTTATGTCTGATTCACGTGGATATGAAAAGTCGGTATCCATCATAGCTCGAGTCTGGTTGAGGACTGAGTAGTTGAGAAATGAGAATACGGTGAATCCAAGGCTAAGAGGATGGTTTTGTGAGCATGTTCAGGACATAAGGACATAAAAGGATTATTATGATGCATTTGATGCCTTTTCTTCCTTCGGAAAATTCAAGAACCATTTGGAGATTAATTCCGATTGGGAGCATCAAAACATTGCTTGCGAAGATAAAAGAACAAGGGTATAAAACACAAGACAGGTAAGGGGAAGAGTAAGTCACCAATGGATTGGTTTAGAAAGAAGGAGGCCTAAATACATTGGCAAAATCAAAAGTAAATTGTCACCTTCGGTAAATAAGGAGAGGATTGAATGTTAACTGGCTCATTCGAGAGAAAATAGTTCAATTAAAATTTCGTTAGTTCGAATTTATATTTAAATAATTTGAATTCAGAATAGTTCAAAAAATTTCAACTGGACACTAACACACTATCATAAAAATTACAAAACATTTATCGTAGTAGTATAATTTAGTAATTAGTAGTATATCCTAATTCTTGAGAAGTTGTATGGAAAATACAAATGGTCTTACTTTCTGCAAATAACCGCGAGGTTTACTGCTTAAATAAATAAGGTAAATTTACCAATTAACGGCGGGAAATCTTCATTTTCCCAAATCACAAAATTTCTGAAATAATTTTCCCGCTCCCTATAGAAATCCGATAAACCCTAACATTTCAAAACGAGAGTCTGACAGTTTCTAATCAAACTCTGAAACGATGCGCCGGAAAGAGGAGCACACCCACCAGCTGCAGTTAACGGCGGCGAAGAGATCTTACAATGTGGCGGAGGCGGAGGGCAACCGTGAGGAGCAGGCGCGTTGGGCCAACGTCATCGGAAACATACTGAAAAACCGCGGGGAATACGTCGGAGCTCTCACTTGGCTCCGCAAGGACTACGAGATTTCCAATAGGTACTTGCCGGAGAAGCAGATGCTCGCCACGTGTCAGTCACTCGGTGAAATTTACCTCCGCCTTAACCAACACATGGAGGCCCTAATTTATCAGGTAATTAGTGTTACCGAGTTGTAGAATGTTGATCTCATTTTTGGTTTTGGTCCCTAATTTATCAGGTAATTATTGTTACCGAGTTGTAGAATGTTGATTTGTTGTTCTGGATCTAATTTTTGGTTTTTTGGTAATGACAGAAAAGGCATTTTGAGATGGCTAATGATTCAGAGGACCTTGTTGAACAACAAAGAGCTGCTACTCAGCTAGGGCGGACTTACCATGAACTGTTCATGAATTCCGATGATGACCACTCCGCGATTAGAAATGCCAAGGAGTATTTCGGATTGGCTATGAAGTTGGCACGGGCTGTAAAGCAGAGTCCATATTATGAGAAAGGTTCTTTTAATAAGGAGTACATTGATGCACATAATAATCTCGGTCTGCTGGAGATTGACCTGCACAACTACGAGAAGGCGGAGAAGTTTCTTTTGAAAGGGTTAAGTATCTGTGATAAAGAAGAGGTGCCTGCTTATGATGATACGCGTAGTAGGCTGCATCATAACCTAGGAAATGTTTATTTGGAGCTGAGGCAATGGGTGAATGCCAAGCAGCATATAGCAAAAGATGTATTGATTTGTAACAAAATTGGCCACGTCCAAGGAGAAGCCAAAGGTTACATTAACCTTGGTGAGTCGTTGTACAGACTTCAGAAGTATGAAGAAGCAATTTTATGCTATCAGAAGGCGCTTGATCTGGCCAAGTCTCTGGAAGATGAGAAAGAATTAGCCAAACAAATAGTTCAAAACATCGAAACTGTAAGGAGAGCAATGAAAGTGCTGGATGAACTGAAGAGAGAAGAGCAGAACCTCAAAAAGCTGGAAAGGGATACTCAAAAGGCTAGAGGGACTGAAAATGAAAAGAAATGCTTGTTGGGACAATTCAAGTCCATTAAAACCCTCATCGATAGATCAAGAGAGATCATTGCCTGGCCCAAAGTATGTACTGCCATCTACCTCTCTTACTTTTGCACCTTTAATGTTCTTGAAATATAATATAATGTTTGTTCATTGTTCAATCAGCTAGCGTTTCACTTTGTATATTTACTGTAAAATGCATTTGCTGAAGGCTGAACTGCATCAAGCGTGCTCTTAGAATACATGCCATAACATTCAAAATCCTATCTGAGGAATATTTATTTGTCCAGTTTCTCTGGTGAGTTATGACATCTGAACTGATGTTTGGATTTGTGACTAGGTCTGTGTTTTTGCAAAAAGAAGGAAGAGGTTGGCATCTGAGCTTTGTGACAAAGAGAAGCTGGGTGACTCCTGTATGGATATTGGAGAGGCATATCATAATCTTCGGCAATTCAGCAAAGCCCTTAAATGGTGCAGAAAGGCCTTGGACATCTTTGAATCGATTGGCAGCTTGGAGGTGGTTAATCTTGCACATCCTGAATGCATCTTTGAATTCTTGTCTACTATTTTCTCTAAAGTATAATGAGTGATTCAGGGGCAAGTAATGGCAAAGGTTAACATAGGAGCTAATCTGGATTCATGCGGTGATTGGAAAGATGCTTTAAGTGCTTTTAAGGAGGCTTACAGGCAAGTTTTTTTACTACATATATTTTGCTTCTTTTGTGAAGTGGCTGCCACTCCACACTTATTATTTACGTTTGCACTTCTCTTCTAAAAATTACTTCGTATATCTTTAAATAGCCCCTCTGCAGATAAACGTGAGTTTCTATGATTGTTTACCCTGAACAAATTCCAGTTCATGTAGACAATGAAACTTTTGCATGCTTCACTCAATATCGTGTATTGAAACACTACATTAAACATCTAATTACAACCTGATGTTCAATGTGGCAGGATTGCAAATACGCCTGATCTCCAGCTGACTTCTCTTGAAAATATCCACTACAGCTATATGATTCGCTTTGATGATGCTGAAGAAGCCAGGTAAGGGTAATGTCCGTCTTCCCAACCCCCCACCCCACCCCCAAGGTTGTTTTTATATTTCAAAACAGCAGAACATTTGTCATTTGGCATCAATAAAAAGCAGATTGGGCAGGAAGATAATTTCATTTGTAAGGCTGAAACTCTTGCTTTGTATTTTGAAACTTTAATCTTTGGTGGACACCTTGATTTTGTAACTTTTTACCTTTTAGATGTGTGCATTATATTGACTTCTTTGCAGGAAAACAAAATTCCTTATTAATCAAATAAAGGAATCAATAAATGGAGAGCTTGATGCTAATAAGGATAGTCCAAGGGATTTCTGTTCTGAAACTGAAACCGAGGGGGATGATAGACCATCTGATGATATGTCTGACGGTGGATTTTCACCAAAGTCAAATAAACTAAATTCCTTGAGATCAAAATCTAAGGATGCTGTTGATGATTGGGATGGAGACATTCCTCTGACATCCCTACTTCAACCTGGTAAAAAGATTTCAAGGAAGAGAGGTCCTAGTGCAGCAGCAGCACACAATACTTCTTCAAGACTATGTGCATCTCCAAATCACACCGGTAATCTGACAGCACCTAATCGTAAGCGTCCTCGTATTATTCTGTCTGATGATGAAGGCGAAGATGAGGAAGTCTATTGTTCTGAATGGATGCATCATAATAGTCCATCCAAAGCCGTTAGCACTCCTGTTGAACGTGAGCAACTAATTGTTTTTTTGTTCTTCCTATTTTTTAACTTTTAAGAATATTTGTTTTCTAAGGCAAAAGAATACAATTTTTTGCAGAAACCAGAAATTGTGCCAGTAATCCTCATGATATCCAGGTGAATCATGTTTACTATGAGTCACTCATGCTCTAGTTTTCTGATAAGCTGATGTTAACAGTCATGCCCTTTCTTTCATTTTTTTTTTCTTCCTGTAGGTTGCTTCGCCTGTTGCCCCCAGATGTAGTTTAGATGCTTCTACTCCTGCCAATATCGTTAAGAGTATGTTCTTATTTACAAATTTAAGGTTTTTAAGTTTAATGAATAGAATGTATAATACCTTTTTTGTTCTTTTGCAGGCACATGTTCAGGTGTTGATATTTCTGATTCTCATGGAAATGTTGATGACACTTATCGCTCATGGAATTCATCTCACAATGAAATCTCCACAGCTGATGTTCATACTTCCAGTGATCATCATGTGAGTACTTGACAAAAATCTCACACCTGTTCATCATTATCTCCTTTCTTTTGCTATTATTCTGTGGATGTAAATTCTTATTGTAGTTGGTTCAATTTATTCCTGACTATATTCTTGGGAAGGTGTCTTTTGTCGTTTTCTTTAGATACTTCTGTTCCCTGGGTTCCATTGAATTTTCACTAATCAGAGTTGAATTCTGAATATTCCTTGGGATGATAGAATTATAGGTATCTATAAATCATGATTGTATTCCAATGATTCAACCGGCTAAAAAGGAAACTTGTTATTGTGACATGTCGATGCTTTTGATTTGGAGTCTCTGAATGGATTAGTGTGTCAAATCTTAAAACACTAACATGGCATGTTTTCATTACCACCATTAAAGATGTTGCATCAGGTGTTGTTATTCCTATGCTGATTGTTTTATAGAATTTGTAGAATTTGTTTGCTGATTGTTTTTTGACAGCGAAAGGTCGTTTTCAAAGTTGTTGAAGAGGTGGTACATATCAATCTAGATCTTTGTCGTAAACTGACTATGGAACAGATGAAAGTCGAAATAGCATGCTTGTACTATTTGAGACTCTCCAGGCAGAACAGGTCAACAGGTAGCAAGCAACTAATTCTTTGAATTTGTTTCTCTATATTGTTAGTCATGTGTTGGAGAAACTCAATTAGGCAACTGTCTAATCCTCGCCCGGAATGTTGAATGTTATTTGTGACTCAACATAATGTAGATCCCGTTTTTGTTTGATGGTCAGGGTGATAGATATTACCCCTGCCTCAGCTTCTATTGTATGGGGGGCCTGTTATTGATGCTGGCTTGTAATTTTTGTTAAATCTGGACATGCCATGGTAATAAAAATAAACTGCTAACCTCGAGTTATCCTGTACCAGCACCTGAACATCATACTATCAAAGCTGAGTTATATAGTGAGATGCTACGAAACATTTTGAACATGCTATGCTATAATGTTGCAAACACAAATGGGTATGCTCTCATTCAATTGTACACGCCAAATTCATGTTTTCCTTAAAAATAGGCCAATGTACCCCTAGTATCTCATTACTTCCATTTATGGTCACTAAATGTTCATCAGTGCACAACATTTGTTCACGTGGTCCTGGTATTCATATGCTAAATAATACAGTCAGTGGCACAGATTCAATAACTTATGACATGAGAATTCAGCTTGAAATGAGGCCTCTTGTTATTCCACAAGTATTTGGGACTGAAAACATGGTTCTAGGGCTGCTAACAGAGAAAAACTTTTGTTTCTTTAATTTTTGTCTGTCAACTTTTTTTTCTGTTCTTTTGTTTACTTCCTGAACTCACTGTTCCATGTCAACAGGATTGGTACCTGTAATTGAAGATATGAAGTACAATGGAAGGATTCTTGAATCAATGGAAACACTCTATAATTTAAATGATTCGACAAGAGATGGCTTTGTGGAAGTATCCATTAATGGTATATTCTTCAAGAACCAAAACTAAATATTTCCAAGTTTTCCCCATAATATAATTAAATCAATAAGCATGCAACGTATATTATATATTCTGTGATTGACGTGCATGTTGTGTTTTGTAAGATAGCATCAATTATAGTACCTACCTTTTCGTTGATTTTTGATAAAAATTAATTTTACGGTCTTACTCTGAGCAGAAATTGTGCCAAGGCAACTCATGAAACTGTATGTTGACTGCTGTGATAAACAATCTGTGCCACCAAGTTTGACTGTCGTCAAGCATTTGTATAACTCTGAGGTAAACAATATAGATTAATATATGCAGTTTTCATTCTTCTGATCAAAGGAATTTCCTTTGTGTCTATGACATTAAAACTAATGAAGAATCAAGTAACACGATTTTTGTTGTATGGGCTCTTTAACAGTTGCCAGATGATGAAATCATCGTCTCCAATTGCAAATTGCAAGATGTGTCTGTAGCTCCATTATTGAATGCTCTGCAGCTGCACAAAACGCTCGCTGTACTGGACCTTTCTCACAATCTATTAGGTAAGAAGTTGATTTTGCAAATAAAGAATATCTCAGAGTTCAGAAATGACACCCACCTTCTCACTTACGGCCACTTGCTTTATGGTTCAGATTCATTTCACATTCACTTTTATACTTTTGCAGGAAATGAAACAGTAGAGAAACTTAAACAAGTATTTATATCATCAGGCCAAAGTGAAGGGAGTCTAATTCTAAATTTGCACAACAATCGGCTTGGTCCAGCTTCTCTATATCATGTATGCTTGTTCTTCTTTCTTTTTTCCTCTTCCACGTTCTCACCTTACTCCAGCTCCAAAGTACATTATGGAGGTTTAGAAGTTAAATCGTACTTTTCAACCATATATCTATAAGCTGATTCTGTGAACTAGTGAAACTGAAGAAGCAACCCTGTCGCTGCATGGTATGTTCAACCAAATCACTATATGGTCATTTTGGGACATCTGATTTTTTAATAATAATAATAATAATAATAATAATAATAATAATAATAATAATAATAATAATAATAATAATAATAATAATAATAATAATAATAATAATAATAACAACAACAACAACATCTATCAGTTAGTCACTCAAATAATGTTAGGAGTGATGTTTTTCTTTTTTCTAGACTGAGTTTTTGTATTCAGAAAGAGGTGGTAGCACAGCTTGTCTCTCGACTTCTTTCCAATTTTGCGTGATAATAAAAGTCTTATTATTATTAAAAAAAATAATAATATGATGATGATGTATTATTATTACCATTTTATTTTATAAAATTTTAATTATCACTATTATTTTTACAAGTTCCATGTGAGATAGATGAACCTATTCCAGATTTTTATGCATGGACTTTGCTTGGTTTACAGTAGTAGATCAAGGTTAGAGTAAGTTCCAGAAATGATCTAATTGTAATCCGGTGTAGTTTGATTATATCCTAACTGACCAATGGCATCTTAAGATACTTTCGTCCTTTGTAATCTAATACTCCCTCTTTTTCTTTTTCCATGATAAGCTTTCCGCTTTACAATTCATGGAAGAAAAAGGACATTTAATAAAAGCCCAAAATTTATTAATGAATGTTAATTCTGTGAGAAGAATGAATGAAACAATGGGAGGGTAGATTAGTATGGGAATTAGTTGATCCGGACAGCTCCAAAAAGTAATCCGGGAAGCTTATTGTGGAATAGAGGAATTTTTTGCTATCAGAGTGCTAGCAACGACATTTGAAGATGCATCGTTATAGATTATGACCACTTAAGATTCATCTAATATTCTAGTTTCGTTTTTCTTTTCACGTTAGAACCTTTTAACAACTGGCTGAAAGTTGAAAGACCTGAGTATGCACCATATATATTTTGACAGATTCGAGAGTGTCCAGTTGTATATGACCGACTGGAAGTCCTGAACATCTCTGGGAACCGATTAACGGATGCTTGTGCATCATATCTTTCAACTATCCTGCAAAGATGCAAAGGTGAAACATATTAATTTTTTGCTCGATTTGGTTTCCTTGGTTTGATAGTCTGCATTTGCAGTCTTTAAGTTTAAAATATCAACAGAACTAGTGATGGAATTAGAATATTCCTGGTTGCTTGCTAACAATATATCCGGTAAAAGTTTCTTTGATTTTTTCATCATGGAAGCTCTTTTTTTTTTTTTTTTTTGCAGCCCTTTATAGTTTGGATATAGAGAACTGTTCAATCACTTCGAGAACCATTCAAAAGGTTGCTGATTCACTACCTTCTGAATCTGCGCTGACACATCTTTATCTAGGTACTTCCTGTGATAAATGTGTCCAGATGAGCATCTTCAGAATCTTTAATTTCCTTATGCCTGCCAATAGATTTACATCTTTCCCATTTCTGAAACAGGATATAATCAACCTATATCTGGAAGTGCAGTCATAGGTCTTTTGCGCAAGCTTGGCACTTTAAACAGGTACACCACTCTGACTTCTTACTTTTCTGTAACAATTCAGTGGTCCCAGTTAAGCTCACTTACGGTTATAAGGACCAAAAGTTGTATATAGAAGTGCAATAGCGCTGTGCAAAGTGGCATTCAAAGCACTGTGGAAATCCTACGGTGTTGCACGTGTTGATAACAGAATGCTATGTTAAGCTCGCTCTGATATCTGCTATGGAGGACGAAAGCGCTGCATATCAAAACTTTATTTTGTTGTTTTGCTCTTAACAGGTTTCAAGAGCTCAATTTGAATGGTATAAATCTAACCAAGCCTGTGGTTGATAGCCTTTGCCAACTTGCCAGCAACTGCTGCTTGTCAGGATTGATGCTTGGAAGTACTAATATTGGAACTGTGAGTTTGCTCTTTACTTTATTTATTAATAATTGGTAGTGTGGTTATTAGTTTAGTAAAAGTGCATTTGTAAACAATCTAGTGAATTATAGGGGCTTCATTTGTAATAATACATAAACATGCAATTCTAGCTTCTCACTCTAAGTGGACAACCCCTTCAATTCCAGTAGCCTGCCACTTACCGTGATCTTTTACCAATTCTGTTGATTAAATTATCGCATGTAGTTTTGGATGTATATGGCCATATTGGTTAAATTTGTACATTTATCAAATGTTTTTTGTTTTATCATATCCAAACCTAACATACAAGAGTGCTCTTCAGGAAGCTGCAATGCAGTTGCTCAAACCTTTGTCCAAGGAAACACAGGAACTTTCGCGGCTTGACCTGTCATTCTGTGGACTAACATGTGACTACATATTTAGTCTCAGAAATGAGGTTGCTTTGGTTGGTGGTATTCTTGAGTTGAATCTTGGTGGAAATCACATAAAGGAAGAGGTATGTTTTATTTTTAGCTGTCTTCCTTAAATTGGAACTTTGCGGTTCTGTTGGTGGTTAAGCATATTTTATAGAAGCTGCACATTGTTGAGGATATGTTGATTTTGTAAAAAGTGTGGCCTTGCATTTTATCTAGTTAAATCTAATTTGAAGCACAAATGCAGGGTGGCAATGCATTGGCATCTTTGCTCAGCAATGCTCAGTGCCGTTTAACGATTTTGATTGTCCATAAATGTGAACTCGGCCTCAATGGTGTATTCCGCGTGCTTCAAGCATTACAGTACAATAACTCTCTTCAAGAGCTTAATTTGGCTGAAAATGTCAATGCTAGTGAAATTCAAGCTTTATCGGACAGTATTAGCATAGTTGAAAACTTGAGCTCTTTGCCTAATGTGCCTGAACCTATGGTAACCGAGGCATTGGCCAATGTCACAAATGCTGATGACACACTTTACCACCAGCTTGAAGTTGCTGATAGTGAAGATGATGATCCAGAGGTAGATGCTGTATTATCTGGCATGGAGGAAGGTAATGCATGCTCATCTGAGACAAGAACTCGCCTTTCTGGGTGCCAGTTCATGCAAGAACTTACATCTTCTGTTAAGACAGCAGAGAACCTGCAGCTATTAGATCTTAGTCATAACAGTTTCCCTCTGGAAATTGCAGAGATGCTATTTTCAGCGTGGTCTTCGGGTATTAGAGCTGGTTCTTCTCAGAAACATATCGAGGAAAGCATTTTACATTTTTCAGTGCTGGGAACTAAGTGTTGCGGTACTAAACCCTGCTGCCGAAGCACCTGAAGACCCTTGTGTTTCCGCAACGTACTTAATGAGTTGATGTGAGGAAATATCAATCTATATAATGTTTAATTACATTTTCATATCTACATGACTACATACTGTATAGTATATTATCTTACACTGCACTGCAGAAATTGCTAGTGAGCAATGATTTAATCTCCGTACATGGAATTCAGATCCTTCAATTCCTGTGAGCAATAACTTTGTACAGTTTATGTAAGTTGCTGTTTGTTCTGTATATCTGATAATCTGAAGTTCAATTATATTTTGCATGAACAATCTTTCAAGAGACTTTCTCAATTCCAAATGAATAAAAAAGATGAAAATATGGAACAAAATTAACGCAATAAGGTGCAGAGACATTATTTCTCTCGTGAGTCTTGTCACAAACTCAGGCCAGTCCACAATCCAAGCATTTCAATATCAAACGTGCACTAGACAAACTGAGCTGGGACCTGCACAACAGTAACTCAACCCAGCCCAACCACGAAAGTACCAACTGTAGTCGCTTCATTTCGGGAGCAGAGTGAATTTTTGATATTTATGAATTATGAGTTGAGCCTGTATTATTGTGCGGCGATTTAACTTGGGTTATGTGGCATGTAAGCTATTTTATCGGCCATGAGTTTACCTAGTACGCACCCAAAAGGTAGTGACTGCGGTTCCCTACGTTTAAATTATTTTTCTTCTCAAGTTCAATAGGGTGAATATGATAAGGTGATATGAAAATTTACTCCATGCTTTCTTTTTTTTTTGTTTCTTCTTCTTTTTTTAAAAGATGAATGATCATACAAATCACGTTATTTTATATTCTATTTATTTGATTCTATTATTGACTATCAATCATATTATCAATTAGTTTTACTTACTAAACACTTTGTATAGGTATTTTAAGAGTTCATAAGTCCTTGCACCATTTAAACTATTTCCACCTCATACTTAGTATATTATAGGTAAAAAACTTACTTTTGATTCACTGGAAGTACGGGAAGTACAGATAACGACATAACGATAAAAAAGAAATAACAAGTAGAGGCAGGCAGATTGAATTGCTAGAGAAGTGAGTAATTGATGTTGCATAAAATGGTGAAAGAAGAAGAAGTAGAAGAGGTGAAAAAGAAAAAAAAATAGAACAGGGAAAATGGATTAGAGAAAATGTACAAGAAAACAAGTACCGAAAGAAACTAAACAGAACACAAGAAGGAAGATCTTTTGGGTAAAGCCCATTCCACATTTAAGGGGGTCTGCCTGCTACTACTGCTACTCTCCTGCTATTTGAATCCAATCAAATCACCAACAAAACAGTAAACAAACAAACAAACCCGTCCTCTTCTTTATTCTTCCTCATACATATTACTCTTCCTCCTACTTCCTTTTTTCCCACCATGCTTGACCCACCTATATCGTGTGAAGAGTGTGAATTTCTAATCAAATATGAACGTTGTACAAAGTTTACATCTGAATTTGATTATATCCGTAGTAATTTGTAGATCATACAACCTCGCATGCCTTTATAAATACATTGCACGACTTAAAGTATCATGGAGACATTGTAAAGACGGCCAGACGGATGACTATTCTCTCTATGTAAGATCTAATGTAAAATTTGCAGTTAATCGTCGTATTGTTTAATTTTTGTAAAGTTATGTTGTAGTGTCAGATGTACTTTTTCATGCTCTTTGTACCTCGATTTAGTTATTAATAAATTTTGATATTAAATAACCAATACTAAAATAAAAAAAAATGATTCAAAAATTACATAAACATTATAATTTTTTAATTTCACCATTACTGCTTTGGTTAGAATCGATTTGTTGTTTCAACCCTTTTAAACGTCCGCTAGTCTTTGACTAGACATACTAGACGATGGAGTGATCAAAATTGAACGACGTCCATTAACAATTACTCAAGTTGAGGAATAGTTGTGGAAATAGTAGACTTGGTTGTAGCATGTACCTGTAGGGTGTAGATAAGTGTTTTTTTTTTTTTTTTTTGGCTCAGTGCATTACTTGTTACACTCTTTCGGTTATAATTTTAAGTTTCGATTTAATAAAATTTTGATTCTGTTCTTAAAGCAAATAAAATCAGAGTTTATCAATTCATTGCTATGAAATGAACATAAACCAGAAACACTCCTAGTTTCAATGGAACAGCTAGTAGTATTAAATGGCAATGAATAAAACTTTTTAAAAAATATAGTAGTAGCGGAAAATATGGATAGAAAGTGGGGGTGAAAATTAATTAAGTATTATTAGTATTATTATGATTTATGAAAGTGAAGGGGATGAAAAATGATGAGGTGCAAAGTGGTGGGGTTGAGAAGAAATAAGAAGAAGAGGGGGAAATGAAGATAGATAGGCAGACAAGTTTCCTGTTATGGGGATCTAGAAGACAATAGTGGTCAACAGCTTCACTTTCCCCTAATTATTAATACTACTACTCTACTGACCGGCCTTTCACCAAACCAAAGTCACCTAACCCAAGCATGGACCATGTCTGTCTATCACATACCACAACATACTAGCCCTTCCCCCAAAAGCTATCGCCACTGGTTTTGTAACTTTTGTTCTTGAGACCTGATATATGAATAAATAAATGTCCGATCATAAGACTTAAAAATCATTCGATAATTTGAACAATGTGATATAATTGAGTTTAAATTACATTATTTATTATTTATTATTTATGAAATTACTCATAAACTATATCTATAGTAGAATTTTCCTTATTCGTCAAACCAATGGTTAATGTCTTAATATAATACTTCGATGATATCTGAGAACACCTTGCGGGGTGTTCGGATTGATACAATATTAGTCTTTCATATATCGGACTCGTAATTCTCTTAAATTAAATTTGAGGTATTATGACTCAAATTGGTTTCATCATAATGAGGTTTATATCCCTAATTCCCTATTATAAAGATGATCGAGTGGTAAGGGTGTTGGATTAACATATGAGAGGTTGTGGGTTCGAAACTTGACAGAGTCACAAGGTGTATTTTGAGTTATATAAGGTGGTAAAACAGTAGTACTAGTTTAAAAATATGATAGTTATATTTTTCCGTTTTAAAATAAAAATAATTAGTTTTCTCCCTATTTAACCTGGGTAGTAAAGTAAATTAACATGAGAGTTTTGGTTTATGCTGTTCCTGAGCATGGCTAGGTTGTCAGTTGTCACCTAAGATACAGATAACAGAACTAAACTAACTAGACACCATTAGAATCAGACAGGCTCCAAACCACATGATTTTAGGTTATGTTGTTTTGCATGACTACTAGTATAGCATAGCCAAACACTGAAACACATGAACTAGATGCACAGAAAAATTGCATTTAACTGCCAAAATTGATTATATCATGATTATTATACACATAACATAAAGATAAGAGTCATTTCCAAGAGTATTAAATCAAGGAAGGCCCGCCTACTATAGTTAAATTATTCTTCCAAGACTCCTTAAATTCAGCAAGGATCCTACTCTGCCTTCTGACGTGCGCAATAGTGTAATGTTATATCAGATCACTGAACTAAATTAATTAATTTTTAATATAAAAAATTGACTATTCAAATCAAAACTAAAGTAAATTTAATAACTATAAATGTAATTGAACATATTATTTTTTATATTGTTCTTTAGATGAAATAACAACATACATAACATATGATAATCGTTTATATTTATCAAAACTAGATAAATAAATGTAGAGGTTAGTTGTTATGATATCTAAACTCATTGGGTGCATGAATTGAATTATGTTTTTCAACACATTATCAATATCTTTTGAAAATATATGACCTATATTTTACTTACTCCATCTCACAACAAGTTTTCCAATTCATAATGTTAACTATTTTAATGTGTCGTTTGACCTCGTGTTAATCATATAATAATATCGAAAAAATAATTTATAAAATTATATAATGAAAACATTTTATAATATCACTTTATAAATTATTTTTTCTTTATGATTTTTTATTAGCACGAGATCAAACGAGACATTAAAATAGTCAACGTTTTGAAATGGGAAGCTTGTTATGAAATGGATTAAGTATTTAATAACATTTACATTTTTGTTAAAAATATAGGATGAATTACTTTTAAATTAAATTAAGTATATAGGTATGATTTTTCTCAGGAGACTTTGTGTTTAATAAATTTAGAAAACTCACACCAAAATAGATAAAGATTAGAAAGCTACTCTACCATATTAAATAGACATGGGGTTGCTTTTTCTTTATCCAAAGTCCAAAGAAACAACTAGTAGTCCATCAATCAACTCCCTCACTACTTTCAAATCTCACCCAAACAATAACATTGATACACTTTATTTCTTTCATTTTTCTAGTAGCCAAGTACTATATCATCAAACTAACAAAATCTCTCTTCTCTTCTCTCCTCTCTCATCTTCTGTCCCTCTGTTTCTTTCAAGCAATTCTCTCAACTTAAACAACAATTCATGGGACACCGCATTTAGCGCTCATTACATAATTTCTTCATCAATAATCTATCTCTTCTCCTTTATTTGTTTTTACCACCACAATGAGGACTAACAAGATTATAATCAGCAGCAGAACACAACAGCTTGTTTTGTTATTGTTGATCCTCTTCCATTACAAATCATCTTCCTTAATCTGCTGCACTGCATCAAGAAACACATTCAAATTCAGACCAAAATTACCAGACAACAACAACAAGAAGAACGACTCTTCATCGTCATCATCAACTCATTTTCTGAACTTGTTGCCGAAAAGATCCATACCCACTTCAGCTCCATCAAGAAAACACAACCAGCTCGGCTTACAGGATTGCCGCTTGCCTTGATCATGCATCCTGCAGGACTGGCTTTTTGAAGAATATATACTACTAGTATATAGCTAGCTAGCTAGTTTGTTTTGGTTTGATGGGGAGAATGTACATGATGATCATCATCATCATCTTATATAGAGTGCTATATATTTAGCTGCCTTTTGGTTTGATCGATGATGATTTACTTTGATTCCAGGTCTGTCTCTCTAGCTAGTATTCATCACTTTCTTTTTCTTAATTATTTGGTTTGGTTGTTTGGGGCCTAATCTCGGTTAGTTTTCTTAATGTTGCTACTTGTGATCAATTGATTCGTATCATGTGAGATGTAACTATGTAAATGTAACTATACTGATGATGAAGTAAAACTACTTACTTATTAAACTTCGATATCCTTTATCCTTTAGATGCGCATTGGACTACGTAATAGACTGCCAAGTTCTCAAACTCAATTGAGATGTTTTTTCTTAGTTTTTCTAATTATTATTATCCTTATTATTTAACCTCATGATGAATTATTCTTCACTTACGTTGCCTCCACAACTCCCCCTTCAATTATGGTAGCCAACCACTAAACTACTGATCAAGGAGGATAAAGTGGGTCGAAAATTATACTGTACTACTATGTTTTAGTTTGTTAGGTTAACATATCACTAATAAGCCGGTAACGGGGCTATATAAGTATGTCCTACATTTGTTGGGTTGGGTTTGGGCCTAGGTGTGCCTTTTTCGGTTTTTCCTTGTTTACGTTTCATTTCATATATCTGGTCCTAACTCCTTGCATTGAATTCCATCACTTTACTCTAAATTCGTCAAACTTTAACTTTTTGACCTTTTTTTACTCGCGATGTGACTTAAATACGTCACTTCTTTCAACTAATTACATTGCGTGTGTGTTTATATATTTGAAATGTGGATCAATCAAATTACTATGCAGCTGCCAGTCATACTATGATACGATATAATGATTAGAGTTCTTCTCGTAGTACTCTACTGTAGACTGTAGTATATTGAGAAATGATACAGTGGAACTGCACAAGGGGAATAAGCATATTCAAATCAATCAAGAATGTATGTATTGTACTACTACTAATTACTTGGTTTTATTTATTTTGGTATGAAAAATATAAATTGAATTGATTTTTTTCTAATTCCGATTTATACTGTATCCGCTTTGGCGATTAATCAAGTTGAACATTGTCGGACCCTTTTTTAAGGGTCTGCTTTTAGGTTCACAAGACTCAAACCCGGTACTTTATTTAAGTACAACTCAAGTCTTTTACCACATGAGCCAACAACCGTTGTTTATTGAATTGATTTTATTTAAGCTGAACTTATTCATATTATGTAAAAAACTAAGCCGGTCTAAATTGAATTGAAGATACTTTTTCATACGAAAACAGACTAAGGCTATGTTATTTTCGTCTGAAAACTCATTAATTCATTTTCAATTCTGTTCAGATTTAATTAGTTGATTTTTATATTACAATTTTAGTTCAGTTCAATACTTCAATCTCATTCAATTTTGTTTAGTTAAAATGAGAATATAATGATGTGTATACCGTACCTATATATATATGATTAGAGATTTGAGTACATGTACGTACATTTTATGATGTGTATAAATCTCTCTCTGGATCTACCTATCTATCAATATCATCATAATTCACATCTCGTGACTATATGTGTGAGTAGTAATTTGTACTGATTCAAATGAATAGATGAGAACTGTGTGTGTACAATGAATGCAGCAAGAAATAAAATCATTAAAATCTATAGCAGGTAAAAATAAAATGCCAATCTTTTTTTATTTTGCAGCTACTGCACGTAATGTGACTTTTCTCTCTTATTTCTATTTTTCCCCATTTTTGTACACGAGAATAGTAATGAATCATATGCCCGTGCAGAACGGATACAGAATGCTACTTTTACATGGCAGCTAGCTGGCTGGCAATGGCATTATTGTATATCCATTTAGTTTCTTCTTCTTTTTATTTCAACTACGTATTTGACTCGCAATGTGTGGTGGAGTACAAATCTATTGTCTTGATGTACATGACTCTGTATCGTGATTGTTATCGATTATGTTCGTCTATAGTATAAGTTTATGTCACTTCAATAGTTCAAAGATCGCAGCGTTGTTGAACTGCGAGTCCAAGTAGAACAAGAAGAGAGGGTGCGGTTTTAGATTTTGCACCATATGCTTTTCAAAACTTATGCTCAATAACGGTAGGAAAGGGTAATTGATCAACTTTAAGTTAGGTTTTGAACTTAATGTTTTTTCAAACCAATAGAGTAGAACCTTACTTTATTAATTCATATTGTCCAATAAAAACTCAATCGATTAATTCATTATTTTGTGTAAAAAAAAAAAAAAAAAAAAGAAGCGCACACACACAATCTATGCTGAACTTCACCTCCTCTCCAATATAAATTTTCTTTACGTTGTGATGGTCTGGCAAGGGGCAATTCGAAAATGGTTGGCGTGGGTATTGTTATCAGAAATTTTACAGGACAATTTGTTAAGAGTTGTATCTAGATTTATGGGAATTACTAATAACAATACATCGGAATTGTTTGTCGTACATTTTGGTCTTATTCTTTATTTTCAGTTGAACATTCACTCTTTATGGATCAAAACTGACTCTGTTTATGTTTATGAAATTCTTTGCAGGCACAAGGCTCCAACCCGGACACACCATTCAGTCGTGGAACGAATCAAGACAATATTGACTAGAATCTGTCAGAGAACGAGTGAAGAATTGAGTAAAGTGAACTGTGTGCAACTGAAGCAAGTTGAAGAAGAAGAACTAGACTGGGCGAATTTCCAAGAGAGTGCGTCCAAGATTCAAGCCGAACTGAAGAGACGAACCGCGTGCAGTAGATTGTGTAATGAATTCGTAATGGACGAACTGCACGCGTTTGGGCTCATGTAAATACGTCCAAGGGTAGTTTAGTAATTATGTGAATCTGTAAATACAACAATTTACAGATACAGTATAAGTAGCTCTTTTCCCTTTCATTTTCATTTTGTAAGTTTTCTCTAAACATTTTCACAGTAAATATACAACAGTTTATTTACGATTCTTCTTCATCAAAGATTATCAATGGCGGTTTCTCAATCTCAACTCTTCTATAGCGAGTTTCGACAGAATCCTATGCTGCAAACTACTACTAGTTATTAAGTATAGGGAATGTAATTATGTAGCTGATGTTTTGGCCAAACTAGGTAGTGGTATGTCTAATGTAGTTCAGATGACACATGTAATTTATTTCAGATGATGTTTATGTAAATCCTAACTAGTCAGTGTGTGGGACGTAGACCCTGCGGGGCTACTTTTGTTGATCAGACAGGATCTAGGTAGAAAGATGAAGCATGCAGTGTCTAATAATGCTCCGTCTTCTGTTGTAAATGTAGTTGTATTCGGCGGATGCATAAGTAATGCAGCTGTGTGGTTTTAAAAAAACAAAGGGAGCTAGGATTGATAAAAAAATAATTAAAAAAAATCCATAAAGAGTGAATGTAACGTCGTAACTAAGAAGATTAGGCAAAAAGTAAATGATCTAAATCCACAATAAGTACCCACTCAAAAAACAATTACTAATGTTATTGGTAATTAATTTGTTGTGATGTATTCATCAATAGTTCACGTGGACAAGTAACATCGAGTATATATATAAACCAATTACATACACATAAAAAGCCTTTGATTCCGCTCATAAAATTATTGTACTACATGATGATTTCGCCTGCATGCATATAATGATTTATTTTACAGAATTAAAAAAAAAATATAATAGCTAATTATCGTTCATTATTAGTTTATTTACCCAACACAATGATAATTCTAACAATGATATAAAGTGTATAAATTCACTCTCAAACAAAATAAAATGATAATAATTGTGGATAAGACACTACTACTGAGCGGTGAATCTTATCGATCTTTAATGATGCTATAATTCCACTGATCATGGTTTTGATTAAGTATTATAGATTTATAGTATTAATACGGTTGATCAAATTCATCGTTAAAACAGAATAATCACCTTTTTAATACATGATTACTTTTAGTGTATACTATCTTATCACTGAAATCAAATGAAATAAAACTTGGAAAATAATGAAATTGAAAAAGGCCAGAAAAAATGGAGAATTGGCCCGCGACCAAACTAGATTTGGGCTTGGCCTAATACATTAGTGGGTATTTTCACTATTTTCTATTTTTGTTCATTTTTACCACATAAAATGGGGAAAATAGAAAAGATGGACGGAAAATTTAATTACAAAGCACACATTAGTGGTTGTATTGTAAATTTATGGTCGGATTTATTCACTTATATATTTGCCATGTACGCAGGAAGCTAACACATGGATGAGGTTTAACTTAGGATTACAAACTCTTAGAGAATCGATAATATCCAAACTACAAAGGTAACTCAAGCCCGTACATAAATATTTGTACGTGTTTATATTCTTAATCCATATCTATCAGGTTATTATTTCAGTGTCTCACAGATTAACAAACCGTATCCATGTATGCAATACACATGTAGTCTATAGTATATATAATCCATGTTTGAAACTTGAAAGGGAGTCCCTGATTTTTTATTTTTGTTATTTTTTTTTTTTAAATGTCAAATTCAGCCTAACCACTTCTAGACTACCCTTTTACCACCTTACACAATACAACTTATACTAAACTTATGTCTCTGTTGGGGTTCAAACTTCCAACCTCCCCTTTGTACTCCAGCCAGTGGCGAAGCCATGGACAAAATTTAGGGGGGTCCAAGTTAAAATTGCATGATATTTCATTTTTCACATGTTTCTAACTATACTTTTACATTCAAATATTAAAATAATACTCTACATTAATACATACGCATAAATTTAACCTTGATTTAATATAGAATTTCAAACATTAAAAAAGAAAAAGATTGATTATGTACTAACGTACATCTATATTTAAAAAGAAAAAAAAATGATAAATTTAAAAAATTATGTAAGATAAAATGAAAAGGAAAAGTCTAAAATGATAGAAAAATGACTAAGAAAAATGGAAAAATTTTTGGATAAAGGAACATAATAATAGAAAAATAATCATTTTTGGGGGGGAACTGGTAACGTAGCTGTGTTCTCGTAGAAGTCGTAAGTACCTACCACTGGGAGAAACCAACTTTAGTGACTTTTACTATTATATATATATATACTCAAAATTTCAGTGGGGTCCAGTGTCGCCACTAGAACCCCAGCTCCGCTACCGACTCCAACACCCTTATAACTCCAAATGGAGTACTTGATTTGTATGGGGTTGAGTCGAGAACTTGAGAAGCTAATAAGGGGTTGAGTTGAGAACTTGAGATATGTACAGTAGGAAAGAAAAAGATAAAGTAACAGAAACATCCATGGATCATCTTCTCCCACCAATGTATGTCGCCAGCAATCATAATTCATCATGGTGAATTATGATATTAGCTGCACGCATTAGATTTAGAAAAGAAACAGAATCCTAGAAATGACTAATTTTCAAAAGATAAGCTAAACCATCAATGACATATGTTGAACATTTTCTAATTAAACTCTGCAAACTTAGTTGTTGCCATACCTTTTCTCTCAGGCAAAATGCTAATGTGTCTATTTTACCCCATATAAAGTTTGGTACTTTGTGCAAAGTGTCTTATCGCCTTTGTAAGTGTTCGATTTATCCCCTAATTAAACTATACTCGTATATTTGTGCAAACTGCTGCCACTAGTGGTTGGAAGCGCCTTAAAATTTTAGAATTTGAACGATTTACACCTATAAAAGTACTAAAATAAAATATTTTATGGCTTGATTCACAATAAATTTTGAAATTTTGGAGGGGTGGATAAACCGCAACCTTTCAAAGTTTACTGATGGTTATTCTTCATGGGCAAAGTTCTATTTGATGATATTGGCTGATTTGATGCTCATGCTACATAAAGTATGGGTTTGTTAAGAGGTTTCACAATTTGTTTGGCAGCGGTTGGCTAAACTTCAAGGTTTAAGGCTAATAAAAGAACCCGTTGTCCAACCAAACTGAATGATACGCCCCTAGGATCTTTTTTTTTTTAAAAAAGAGGCATTTATGTGGTGTGGTGTGTAAAGGCTGTTTTCCTTTTTTAAATAATCACAATTGTCATTATAAATCTACTGCTTATGTGCATATCATTCGTGCAAAATAAAAGAGGCAGTCAGGCAGACAGGCAGGCATTAGTAGTAGTATTATATAAGAGAAATGAAGTTATTAGAAATACACGGAGAGAATCAAAATACACGAGGCACACGATATGATAAGGAAGTTGTGGTATAAAAGTGAAAATGTTTTATGATGCCCTTGGCCACACTCTAGCTGGAGGAGAAAGCAAAATAAAAATATCAATAAAAAGAGAGTGAAAAAAGGTCTCCTGATATTAAGTGTTGTGTTGTGTGTGTGTGTAGTAGTGGACTCCAATCCATCATCATACAACCTCAAGTGGAGAACCCAACACAACACCACCACCACCTCTAAAATTCAATTAACTCCTTTAGAAAAAAAAATCCAACTAAAGACAATAATAATATTAATACGAAAGGAGTATTACAACTTGTTTTATTGAACTAGTGCTTAAAGAACCTTTCCCCTCATTGACCATATTCTCCACAATCTAACCCAACATCATCCAAATTTAATATTACTCATAATTTTATATATCAAAATCAAAGTATCAAACTACTGGAGTAGATTATTGTTAATTTGACTGGTTAAGAAGATTAGGCATGTGCTTTGCACAATTTCATATATCTTTGTAAAATCAAACTTAGAACTATACATTTAACCTGTTATTCCCTATCATTTAACAAAGGATGTAAAAATAAAGTAAACAGAATTTTCTGACAAAATGTTGTCCGGAAATGATTTTTTTTCGTTCATTTTCTCTACCATTTTAATATGAATGTAGACCGAGAGATATATATCAATAAATTCGATTTACTTTGTCAAATCTTTCTATTTGTCCTAAAAAATATGTTTCCCTTACTTTTTCCATTCTCCTTATTTGACAGAAAGAAGAAATTTGAAAAAATTCATTTTCCTCCATATTATATTAGTTTCATACAAATCCCTGGAGGAATATATATTTATGTATTAAAGGCGAAAATGGAAGTAAAGAATAAAGATTTCCAACTAAAAAAAAAAGAAGAGGAATTGAATTGAATTGAATAGAAGAAAAGGCAAAAAAGCAAAAATCCTGTGACATCATTTGGTTTGACTCCGTCCCACTCATCCAACACTATACAACACCCTTTCCCTCACCAATTCTCCACTTTCTCCCTCTCTCACTCCTCTCTCTCTTTCTCTCTCTAGAACTGAGTGTTTGTTTCACCGATTCATCATCATCATTCATAACTCATGGGCATCAGAGACGATTTACGCGTAAGGATACCGAGCTACTTCCGGTGCCCGATCTCTCTCGACGTCATGAAATCCCCTGTCAGCCTCTGCACCGGCGTCACCTACGACCGCAGCAGCATCCAGCTCTGGCTCGACAGCGGCAACAACACCTGTCCAGCCACCATGCAGGTCCTCCAATCCAAGGACCTTATCCCTAACCACACGCTCCACCGCCTCATCAATGTCTGGTCCTCCGCCTCCTCTCTCCCTCCTCCTTCCGCCGCCGCCGCCGATTCACTCACCAACCACCACCACCGTGTCACCGAACTCGTCAACCAGGTCGAGATCCATCTCCAGAAGCCTCAACTAAATCTAATCAATCGGAATTTATCGAAACTCGTCTCGTTCGCATCGGAGAAGGAGGAGAACGGTAAGATCGTCGCCTCGGCAGGTAAACGGCTGTTACCGATGCTTGTGAGATCGATCGGGAGAGTGGTGAAGGATACTGTTCTATTGGAGAATGTGTTTCTGCTGTGTAACGTGTTGCTCAAACATTCTGGAGAGTCTAGATCGATTGGGAAGGAGGATTATCGGTGTGCTGTGAATTGTTTGAAGGTAGGGAGATTTGAATTGAGAATTGCGGTGGTGAAATTCCTCGGACTGGTTGAATCGAATCCGAATATCATCGAAGATGACGAAATCTACTCCGAGCTGCTGAAATTAATCTCAGTTTCGGTCTCGTCTCGGAATCTGGAAGCTCTGGAAGCTTCCGTGTGTATGTTGATGCGATTTGTGACATCGCCGAGAAGGAACCGAGTGAAAATGGTGAAACTAGGCGGAGTGAAAGTACTGTCCAAAGCTCTATCGGATGCGGAACTGAGTCCGGTGTTAACGGAGAACGTGCTGAAGCTGATTGAAATGGCGTCGTGTTGTAAGGAAGGGAGAATCGAGATGGTTTCCGATGCGAATTGCGTTCCTGCGATCGTGAAGAAGCTGCTGAAGGTGTCCAGTGTTGCGACTGAGCACGCAGTGACGGTGCTGTGGAGTTTGTGCTGTTTGTTTAGGGAGAAACGGGCGGTGGAAATGGCGGCGGAGAGTAATGGAACGGCGAAGGTGCTGGTGGTGCTGCAGAGTAACTGTTCACCGGCGGTCAGGCAAATGTGTGGTGATTTGTTGAGGGTGTTGGGGTGTAATGCTAAGACTAGCAGTAATCTTTCGTGTTACGATACAAAAACTACTCATATTATGCCGTTTTGATGGATAGATAGAGATGCTCTAATTTTATTTTTATTTTTCGGGTTTGTTGGAGTGATGTAAATGTAAAACCAATTTTGTTGACGAAAAAAATACTATATAGCGGATTAAATTAATTTGAAGGAACTGGGGATTCAACTTGATGTTGATTTTTTGGTGTTCTTGATTTGATTTTGTAGTTACGTCTTCGTGATGGTGATCTGTTGTGGAAATTAGTGGTTTTTGCCTGCTTTGACTGGAGTTTAATTTGTTAGGTTTGTTGCCATTCGTGTTCACATATGAGGACAAAATAATTGGAATTTAAAGTCATTTCGGATGGATTTATTATTATAATATTATTGAAAGTTGAGGCCGACTAGTTGTTAATGATAACGATGCTGATCTCACCATTATCACTTGGCATTTGATTTTCCGTAATGTGGGTAGTTGATAACTTCACTTTCGTAGACAAAGTATGTGAGGAATGAAGTAACACCACATGATGAACGTTATGCTAGATTGCTCATATTTGCTCCGATGTCTAACGAACATCGTATGCATTGTTTGGAGGCAAAAATTGGAATATGAATTGTGATTTGTGTTGATCTGCTCTTGAAGTGCAAATGGTGCATATACATATAATATATATGAATGAATGTAAGAGGATTTTAGAGGATGCAAACTATAGGTGATCAATGTGTGTGATTACACAACTCTCTCAGAACAAGTGGTACAGGCAGGCAGTGAAAGAGAAACAGTAATACTTGATGCCAGAATGAGCAAAGACAAAGGTATGAAAAAAGCAAAGAATATAGAATAAATTCAATAGAACAAATCCGATAATTGTTCAATTTGGTTGGATTTTATTAAAATGATGACTTCATGTTTCATTTTATCTAAAAACAAAGACATTTTTCATATGTTGTATAGATTGATCGCGATTTTAACCTTATACGAAGTAGTATATAACTTCGATATTTCTCATAGAACGCCTAATGTTTCTTCATTATTATTCGTTCTTTCGTTTATGTATCGTAAATGTTTGATCAATCTTAACTATGTTGATTTCTTCTAAAATAACCTATTTTACTACTATAAAATGTTTTTCAAAATGTAATGTAGATGCTTTTGTAATTTTATTCTATCTCGTATGAAAGGCTCATTATTAATGAATTGGCAAAAAAAAAATACTTTTTACACCAATGTTCCTATAAACATCTTTGATCATCTTCTTTGAAAGCGTAAATTTAATGTTAGTTAAACAAAACATCAAGGTTTGAAGATTAAGTTGTTAGTTTGTGACCATAATGTCCACAACAACCTCATAGGTGATAATGTGATATACATCATAGTTTTAGGTTTTAACTCTGGTCAGCAGAAGTGTAGGTGGCTGAATTTCTTCCTAGACCACGACTTTGAGTAAAGTTCAGTTGAAAATTTTGTCTTCTCCATTAATCTTGCTTTCTATTGTTTCTTCGCCTCACTTGCTTTGCGCCGATCAATCAATTACTCATAAATAATTATACATATCCAAACACTCGTCACCGAACTCATCCTGGCTTGTTAGAAAAACGAGCCAAGATGACAGGTTAAGATATCATAAATAAGTCTTATTTTGAGCTGCGATAAAAATGACAACAAATATTTTCACCATAAAGTATGAATCAATTCATAATAAGTTTATGAAAGGAGTTAAAACTTACATGTAAGTATAGGAATTTGTATTATAAACTGGGATTATGCGTGTCTGAAAGGAAATTGGGTGAGAAATGAAAAGAGAAACAAGTGATAGGAATTTAGTATCACTTAAGGGAGAATTGCATATTAGTAATTTAGTATCATTTTCAAATTTTTATTGCACACTATATATACAATTCTTCCTATATTTTAGTATTTTAATTTATAGTGAATATAATATTCACATTTAAATTAGGCAAGTAAAAAGCTTGAGAATCAATACATTTTTAAATTTATGGCCGCTTGTTTTTGTTTTTTAAATCAATCATTGTATTGAATGCATTTTCTCCAACTCAGTCTGGCACATCTCCCAATATAGAATCAACCATCACAATAAGTCGCTCAGTAAACTTCGCTTCATGTAGTTCAGTTTTCGTTTAGACACTATCGCTTCCTCCAGCCTAGCCTTTTCATATTGTGATGCTTGATTGTGCATGATTATGATGCTTGTGGAATGGTTTAACTATCATGATTGGGACTGAGCAACCTAGACCAAGCATCATGTGTGACTATGGTGCTTGATAGTGTGGCTTGGGTTGCTGATGGTGTTGTGTGGTTGTGATGATTGGAGTGAGCAAAACCCAAACCACGTTAATTGGAGGGTGATGTGTGCGGTTATGACTCTTAGAGAAAGAAAGTGATAATTTTGGTGTAAAATGACACGGTGAAGAAAATATACTCGGTTGATTATGTATATTTTTATAGGTATGTAAATTTCATACGATTTGATTAAAAAAACGTATTTAAAAGATGAATGAGGTAATATGTTTTAGGAAGATCTTACTAATAAATTTAATAAATTTGTAATAATTTTTCAGTAAAATGTTGTAATTATTTTAGATAACACCTAATTTGACATATACTATTAAAACTATCCCTAATTTATAATTTTATTTTTTATTGAATCAAGCATATCATGAGTTTAACGAGTTTATTGAGTATTAACAATTCGAACAATATTTCAATATATTGAAAGTGAATATTTATGAGTAGAATTTTACATCGACTCGAATACATCATCGATAAAACTAAAACTGCATTTGAACCGAGAAGAATGATCATCTTAAAAGAACCCTAAAAGTCAAAAATACCAATCCACACGCAATCTATATGTAAGCAACTTGAAATTTACTTCAAAGACCAACCTAAAAAATTATTACGCTACGGGTACCAAACTATTAAATTAAAGGCCAAGAAACAAACTTGGGTCAGTTACGACACTCAGCCGTAAAGACAGACAAGGTGCCGCAATTGCTGAAACAAGAGTGGACTTAAAAACCGAACCGACTTGACCTGTTTGCTGACATAGACAAATCAGGTAAACGGCTTTCGGATAAAATAAAAATAAACTATCAAATCCCAAGTTGATAAACCTTATTAGTAGTACTAACTCATAATTAAAATAATCAACTTTGACTATCTTTTTCAACAAATTAACATGCAAGTACTATGATTATGATTAAGTCTATATTACTGAACTCACTGAACATAATTTTTTATTTGAACTGAATTTAATTGAATGAGACTGAACTGAATTGAATAAAGTTAAACTGAACTTATTTGTAATATAAAATACTAATATTAATCAAATATGAATTATACTGAACTAAACTGATCTGAACTTAAAATAATCAATTTTCAGACGAAGATAAAAAGACTAAATCACTATTTTTCTTTTTTTTAAAGAAAGACTAAATCACTATTGAAACATTAGCATTTCATATACTTTTTAAAATTGTTTACCTATTTTTTTTTGTCTATTTTTAATAATGTTTATATTCTTTTTTTAGCAACCTTTTATCTCATTATTATTTAGGCCCTTATTATTTATTATTGTGACATTCATTAAATAACTGTTTAAAAATCAAATGTAAACAATTAAAAAGACGAATATATCTAACTTGGAACTTTATTTAATTTTTCACCATAAGGAGGTCATTTAAACAATTGGTAGCTTGAAAAAGGTTTGCGCAAAGGTTCTGGATTTAATGGTTCATAGTAGGCTTCTTTTGTCTCCAGTTGGGAAAGATAGGAAATTTTTAAGACTACACATATTTGGAATAGATAAAAGAAGAAAAAAGGGTCGAGAGAATATTTGAAAATTCAAAAGGTGGAGTAGATGGTTCCCCTAGCACTATGAATTCCAGGCCCACGCCACATTTTTTTAAAATGCTCTTTTCTTTTCTAATACTGGGTTACTTCTTACTTATAAATATTGTTCCTTTCATATTTTCTATTTATTTGTACTACTACTAACATTATCAGCCGCTTAATCTCAATGATTGCTCTAAAGAGGTTTCATTATTAATATATGGATATTGAAAGAAAAAATACCAGCAAGAGACTCATATGCCAGACCACGAGGGAAAGGGCTCCGTGGATGTTAGATCAATGTGCAGGATCAACATGCTACGTGAGCGTGTCAGAGTCGGTGCCCCCATAGCATCTAGCAACCCAGTACAGAGATGGAATATGACAAGTAATAAAATGCACACAATGCACACATTGTATAACACGGCCATTCACTGCATACTAGAAAAATTAGCAATGAGTTCAACAACAGAATGGCAAATCAAAATGCGAAGTTTCTAGTAGTAGTTTCTAGTAGCAGTTTTTACAGAACACTAAAACTATTGTACCTGCTACTCCTCATGCATTGCTTACAGATATAACGAGGACTTAATCTTCAGATTTCCTTTTCTTCTTTTTCTCTTTCTTTTTGCTTGAGGTGTCGGCATCACCTTCTCCATCATTCTCTGCGTGTTTTCTTTTCTTTTTCTTCTTCTCACCTGCATCAGCATCCTCTTGCTGATTTGTTGATTCTGCGTGTTTTCTCTTTTTCTTCTCTCCAGCATCATCGCTCTTATCCTTCTTTTTCTTCTTTTCCTTCTTTCCAACTGATTCATCCGCGGGCTCTGCCCCATTGGCACCATTTGAAATGGCAATATCCTCCTCAGTCTCAATCTTACTCTTCTTCTTTTTCTTAGACTTTCCTTCGTCGTTATCTTTCTCAGACAATGACTCTGCTAGTCCGATAACTGAATCAGCAGCTGGATTGTAAGTCTGCATGGAAAACAGGAGAGACTTTTAATACGTGCAGGGATTGTCATTGGTAAACACTAGAAACGTACAGGTAATTTAATACAAGTTTCAGTGGGACGATTCTTGATTCTTCAAACTTTAGGGGAAGCAATTATAGAGGAGTCCTAGTAGTGCTACAAGAAAAGAAAAGGAACAAAACAAAATAGGTAGTAGTGTGTTTGTTTAACTGGACCTTGGCTGGAGTAATAAACCCTGCAGATCCGTTCTTCCGGTCCTTGTCATAAACCTCAATCTTCGGTTTGCCTTTCACAGACCCAGCGGAGCGACCGAGATCTTTGCCCTCTAGGTTCCTTAGCCGGGCCTCAAGCTAGACAACAGTAGGTGAAAATGCGAAATGTCATTTAGGGGTAAAAGCCTTGCAGGTGCATATTAACAATTCAGCCACAAATAAACATATACCTTGAGTCTATTTTCCAAACCCATAGAACCATCTTGGCCATCTCCAAGAGCATCACACCGAATTGCCAAAGCCGCTTTAGCAGCAAGAGACCTTGAAATTTTACCCTTGTGCTTTGGAGCTGCTTGGCCAATTAAAGAGGCGTGATATATAAGCCCATACTTCGGAGTTGCATGTTTTGTCTTCAGTGCCCTGAACAGAGCCTTTTCTGCTCCAAGTATCTGAACTGTGCTTCCAGGTTGCTTAGCCAGACTAAGTAAGCTGCCCCCATGTGCAATCAGGCGGGCACCAACAAGTTCGCCAACTAGAGCAGTAAGATTTGGGGCAATTGTGCTCATCCTGCTCTTCAAGTAGTCAAAGAGCTGAGCTCTATATTCAGAAAGAGAGAGAACTTGGTTGCACAAATCTTTAATGTTTTCCAAATCTAGCTCGCTAACTTCAGTTCCCATCGAAATCATGGATGCCTCTTTTAGTTCTACCTCAACCTCCTCCGAAAGAATCTATTAAGATTTAAAACATGAGTACAACCAGAATAAGAACTACTAATCATACTCTACAAGTTAGCTTACATAGTAAATTGACAGGCATCACAAACCAAACAACATAAATGCAGAAACCTAACTTGGAAATCAAGCTAGTTAATACAAAATTGGCACCTGCATGAGATGGTTCGGAAGCCTTTTTTTATACAAAAATGCTAGCATATAATGGTTGAGGAATATAACTTGTTTTTACGCTCAGAATTTGTAACAGCTGAAAGCCGACATGATATAATGAGACCAGTCGATTATGTCCACCATGGTTATAAGTGCGGTAGCAGCCAATACAGTGGCGGCCATGTAGTGCTATGGATGCTTTGTAGTGCTGCGATTTAGGTTGCAGCAGCAGCCTGGCTTTTGGCAAATTAGGATAGTTTTTTGCATAATAGAGTTGAATTCCCAATTTTTTTGCCCGTAAAACTAGCAAAATGAGCAAATCCTGTTTCTTTCATTTCATTGACACACTCACAAAGCTGCTAGTCTGCTACACATACAATGGCTTTAGGCCACTGCTTTACTTTCAAGTTTCACCTGCTCCTCTCTTCCCACACCATTCCCTTCCCCTCGCCAGCTATTCATGAATTCAAATTTCTTAGCTTTTGTTAATTTGCCTCAAGATTAGTGACCTATTATTATGAAAATGATTATGACTTCAATCTTTACCCTGGGTTAAGTATTTATTTGCAGACTTACATACAAACAGTCAAAAAAAGAGTTCAAATAGTGACTGACAAAACTACCTACATGATTAATGTTCCATCAGCTAGCACAATCAAAATCAAGTACTACTGTTTAATTAATACGATTTTCAAAGTTTTGTTACAAAGATCATGGCAGAGAAGATGAATTAAAAAAGATCAGGGAACCAAACTCTGTACCTCAGAGAAATCAAGTTTTGCAGCATTTGTTCGGTTGCCCATGAACTTCACTGACTTTGCATATAGAATATTGTCTTGTATAATCTTTGCTAGTTCCGGAAAATGCCAGCCATACCATTCCCTAACTCTCATTGCATATGTGTTGAGCTCTTTGTCAAGGTCATCCAGCAAACTAATGGCTTGAATTATCATAGTATCAACCTAGAGTAAAATTAAGAAATAAATGAGAAAGCATACAATGAGCATCCTTGACATGAATCATATTCTGCAAATTGACATCATTAATTATTAACCACCGCTAGTATTCATCATAAACAAGAAACTGATTAATGAAGGGAAACTGGCGACCAAAACAACACACTGATACACAGACTGGTATGCTGAGTAAACTCTGACTCGACAAATTTGTACTCTACTAGACTCGACAGCACCCACTGGTTCCCTAAATGAGCTATTTCATTTTGATACAAACAAAATCTAGAAGTTCCTACAGATTCATTTAGCAGAAAATAATTGACAAGCAGATAATGATAGTCGAATGAACAACAGCAACATCTGAAGATAAACTTGCTAAGTAAGCTTACAGCACCAGGATATGCTACCAGCTTACTATAAATTCCAAAAGAAACACATTGACAATATTGCATATCATGGACATACTGAGCTACAACACCTACTTCCACGATGTCATTAATGAAATGTGGTAATCCAGTTTTAAATATAAGGGTATGTGTTTTTGGAACAATAGTACTCACGAGATTTAATACAGGATATAGAAAATAGAACTATGAGGCATCTAGGTTCTGATTAATGTCAAAAATAATTTTTCCGCCATTATAAGTATTTAAGAATGCATATTAGCTTACATAATAGACTAAATAAAAAAGAAACAGGGAATCTGGATATTATCATAATTTACCACTTGAGATATTGGAGGTCCTGAATTATTGCCAAATTTATCTTACAAACAATCAACAACAAGAAAATACTCCATTTGACAAGCTAACAGAGTACTAGGAAACTCAGGGATACCAACCTTATCAGGACTGAATTTCAACTTGTATCTAGATAAACTGTGTGACAAACCCAAGCTCATGGGAGCCAAATCTTGAACAGCAAGACCAGATATAAGTTCTGCTAGTTGGCTTCTCACCCCTCTCATCAGTTCCATGACGCCATTGTTATGAACACATTCAATTTGCTGTCAAACATAAAAGCATCAGCCTCAGTTGGAAACAACAAACAATATCCACTCCCGATCAAGACTAACTAAACAAATCTCGTGGACTGATTCGCGAACTCACCAGCTTCTCTTTGATTGTGCTGCCCAGTTTGGCATCCGCAACACCTAAAACCTCACCATCACAATGGCTGCGCAAGAACTTACGCAGACCTTTGGTGGGCTTGCTATCAATTAACAAAGTAGCAGCTGATAGAGCCTCAGCCGTGTTCTCAAACTTCGAAAAGGCCTTTAGCTTGACAACCTATTCGCAATATACACAAAAGTCCAATGCCATAAATCAGCCTACTACTTACTACATTGTAATATGAGAAACAACATGCATCATTCCACATTTCCACTCATTCAGAAAATCAATTAACTCAGCAATTTACAAGGAACAAAGACCACAAGGTAAGGTAACTAATCGAAAACAGAAAATCACCTTTCTGGCGGTTTCTGAAGAGGTGAACTCCTTCCCCAAATCCTGCAACACAGAGTACCAAAATAGAGAACATTAACAACACACATAAGAATCACAAAATCAGCTCAAAAACAGGAAAACACATCTCGGACAGAAAGGCGAAAAACTCAATTTACTACAGAGGCAAAAGGTAACGGTAAATTTACCTCAACTTTGGAGAGCTTGCCTTCATCGAGGACCTTGAATAGGGCGAAACCGGCGGGAGTTTCGAACAGAAGTAGCATTTTCTACTCTCTCTAACCTGACGGAAATGTAACTAAAATGGCGTCGGCGGAGAAGGTGGCGGAGGGAGGAGCCACCGGTGTTCTGGTTAGGGGCTAGGGTTTAAGAGAATAAAACGGTTTTTAGGTTTTATAGCAGAGAGCGCGCAATTGTACCTCTGTGACTATAAACCCTAGTTACTGCACAGAATCGTTGGTACTTGGTACTTTTCTTTAGCTAATGGCGATGATACTCCCTGAGCTTTGGTAAAATAACATATACACCTACTTGAGTTTTCTATATTTTTTAAACGCCCCTGATTGTAAAAATGTTTGTAAATTTATACCTTGAAAGAGATATGATAAATAAACCCAAGTTTCAATGGTATGGCTTGTTTGCAAATGGACCCATCTTTGCACCATATTGGGCTTTCACGCTGTAAGCCTGATGTAGGCCATGACGGCTCATTACTTGTCAAATTCACTTGTTAACACAAACTTTTTAGTGAAATTCTTGTTAAAATTATAAATTTTCCTTTCTTTTCCTCAACGCCAGAGTTACTCTACTCCATAACCACTTTATAAGTCCAAATATGCATATACCATCTTCTATATTCGTTCATAATATAATTTAAATATTTATTTTGGGTACAATTTAGGATTAATTCGGAGTCAAACGGAGGTTATGGAAAACTTATACAGGAACGGAGGAAGTACCGGTTAACATAATGTAAAAATGGTCAAACATAAATTATTGTGTTACATTTTTGTAGGTACTAACTGATGGTGATTAATATTATGACAATTGGAGAACTAATGAAGTTCTATCTTCTCTAATGACGAAACAATAAACAAATTATATATTCATCCATTTCGGGAAATGGAACATGCGGGGTTATGATCTCTTTATCACAAGTGTCTTACCAAACATTTTACGGAGCTAGACATGTAATGTTTCAGGCTAATGGGCGTAGTTAGTCATCTCCTAGAATACGCATAGGGTACATAATATGCTAACTCCACAGACTAACATGTGTCCTTCCCTTACACACTTGGTCTTCACTTGTATATGCATAAGATAATTTTTCATTGGATAACTTATCATAAGAATGCTCCAAATCAATCACGATTTATAATGTTAAAGTTCCTAATAATATAATATTATCGTAAAATGAAAAAGTTGCTCATAACCTTATGTGTGTATTGAATTAACACATTTTAGTCTCTTTAAACTTTATCCTTCTCAGCATTGCATGACTCCACCATAACATTAATGTTCTGATCGTAAGTTTCGCGAGAAACTTTCCTCAAGATTCATGTGGTTGTGGGCACATGACTCCACCATTCCCATTTCCCCGTCGTCTCTCTGGAAAGTACGTACGTATAATAAGGTTTTCAATGCCCAATAATAACGTCATGTTTTGCTTTGCATATCATTTAAAAATGGGCTTAATTGCAATTGTAGTTGAACCAGACAGGGCCGTAATCCTGAGAAATGAAGAGAGATTGTAAATCAACCACGTACCTCAACTGCTGGAGATTGTGATTCTATATATAATTTAAAATATGATCCAATTAATTCGTAAAGTGATCGAGATCCAAATATTTTGCAGATATCGATCGATGATGTTAAAAAAGGTAGAGTAGGTAACTAAGACAAATATCGCAATCAAATGGTCACAAGATTTAGTTTAACCTCCTAGATCCTGGCCGAACGGACACTCACTTAATTTATTAATTCAGTAATAATTAATTGAACAACTCCTCATCTATTTTTTTATGTGAAATAATTAATTTATTTTGGATGGTCCAGAGAAATTAGCCCTTTACTTTTTTTAAAGATAGCTTACGTTTAATTTTGAATTTCCGACTGACCTATAATAAATTTTATAATAATTCATAAAAACAATTAACCAAATAATATTACGAAAATAGGGTAATTTTCATACAAACCCCCTGTTAGTTTCATCAATTACGAATCTTCACCTGCTAGTTCAACAATAACATATTTTCCCTCGTTAGTGAAAAACAATTACATCCAGCCCCACGACTTTGACTTTCGGCGAATTAAGGCCTGAAAAATGACAAATTTGCCCTCATTTAAAATTCAGATTTCACAAACATCCAAACACAATCAACTTTCCTTTATTGCACATTTGACTCCAAAATTTTTAATTTTACAAAATTAACCTACATAATTTTTTAAAATTTCAACATCATCCAAAATATTTTTGTAAACAAGTACCTACACATTTTATATCTCAATATCAACCCCATAATATTAAAATAAATAAATAAATAATAATAAGAATTCCAAAAAATAATTTAAAATTAAATAAAAAAACAAAAAAAGAAAAAAAGAAAAAAAAAAAAAGGCGATCGGAGCTCCGACCGGACCTCCCACCGGAGCTGGCAGCTCTGGTCGGAGCTTTAAATAGCTCCGACCGGAGCTATTTACGGCTCCGATTGGAAATGTAATTAGCTCCAACCGGAGCTATTTTAGAGCTCCGGTTGGGGCTGAAAACAACCCCGATCGGAGTTGATTTACAGCTCCGGTCGACGGAGCTGTGTGGGGACATCTACGGTACCGGAAAAATTCCGGTACCGGAGTTTAGAGATTGAAGAAGAAGATGATTAATGGAAAAAAAAAGGAAAAAGGAAAAGAAAATATTGAAAAAGAAAAAGGAAAAGATAAATGAAAAAATAAAAATATTGGTAAGGACATGTTTGGAGAGAGAAGAATTGTAAGTTGGTCAACATTTTTGGATAAAATGGGACTAGATGTAATTGTTGAACTAGTAGGGGAAGAAACGTAATTAGGTGCAGGAGTGGGGGTAGTTTTTAGAAAATTCCCATGAAATATATTCACTATATATAGTTACTATAGTGTCATAATATCACTATTGCGGATTGGTTTATAATTTATTATAAAAAGTTTATAACAGTCATTAAATAAGCGTAAACAATCTAAACAATCCAAGAGAATTTATGCGTAATTTTTTTATATGACTGTATCATCATATATTCATATCACTCTCCAAGATACTATCCTTTTATCCCTTTTGTTTATTGCTTGAAGGTTTGGGTTGTATGTTTTTTGTTTCGGATAAGTTGTCGGTTTAGGCGCTCCTTTGTTGGGTGTTGGGGTTTTGTTGATGTGCTTTCTTAATGGGCTTGTGCTCAAGGGATGAGTTTTCAGGTTGGCTTCGGTGTCTTGAAGTCTTTGCTTTCCATAAGAATGGAAGAAGAAGAGGAAGAAAGGAAAGTTAATTGAGGCTATTTTGATCAGTTTTGGTTTGGTGTTATGCGATAATGGAAGGTTTTTCGATGTGGCATAGGAATTGTGGATTCAGTATGAATTGGTGATTAAGATGGTGCATGGGTAGTGGTCTGGAGCTGCTTTATGAGTCTCCAAAGTTGGTGGTTGAGGTTAGTTCAAAGGGTGGTGATTGGGTTTGGGTTAAGGTTTTAGTGGTACGATTGGGTTTGGATTCTGTTAAGGTTTTGGTTAGATTTTGGTTGACCGTTTGGGTTTGGGTTATACCGTAAGTAAGGTTAAGGTTTGGGTTGTATGTTGGATGGTTTGGGTGTTACTGCAAGTTCTTTGTTAGTTTTGGTTGTGATAACCGGTGTTGAATCACGGTGACGTTAGGTGAATGTATTGATCTCGCTCTTCCTTATATTTGTTCCCGCGCGCATTACTTATGCTCTATTTTTTATTTTAATAAAAAAAATTAACCGTTTAAAAAATAATCTAGTTTAGTAATTAACATTTAACCAGATTAAAATAAAAGCACTAATATAATTATATTAATGTAGCCAGCCAGCCACTAATCGTGGCAGCTAGTAAGATTAAAACATTTGCACAGAAGACTAGAATGGTTGTGTAGCTAGCTCCACCATGCAAATACTAGCATATCAAGGACAATTCATCAAATCAAGTAAAGACTGTAAAGTACTTCCTCACACTACGTGGAATGAACTTTTTAAGTCCTATCGACATTATTACATGCAACAAGGTTGTTAAAATCATCCACGTACATATATATGTATCCACGAGGTATTATCATTAAATATATAGTATATAAAACTACGTAAGTACTATTTAGATTTTAGTCAACAATTTGTGCATAGCTTGTGGAGGATTGATGAGTGAGAAATTTGAGGGATTTGTTCGTTTGTTTATTTGTTTGTTTGTATGTTTATGCAAGTGGAATTATTAAAGCTACTAGCATAGTCGATTAAACCCACAAAGAAAGCATTCTGTTATGGTCTTATTATTATACCCGATCTTATGGACCTATGGTATACCAAGTAGGGCAGCAGTGGATGAAATTGTCTTGTTTGTGTTTTAATTTATATTACTACTAGTACTACTGTACTACTCTGGATTGTTTCAATGTGGTTGACTGTGAGAGATGGAAACGTTCTACAATAGTACAATACACAAGTTTAATTCATGAATGTAATTGTAGTACTTAACTAGTAGTAATATTTGAAAATTAATATAAAGGAGTAGATTTTACATATCTCATCTCTAACGGTATAAGTTTTTTAGAATTAAAATTATATTATGGTATCATATCCACCATTGGGTCACACTTTTCAATAGTTCAAACTTTTGAGTAGTTATTGGTTGATTGGATTCGGAACAAAATGCACGTGGTACAAATGACGCAAAATAACACCAAATGTACATATCTTGGTCTATTCTATAGTATAGGTTGTTTCGATTTGAATTGAAGTTAACAGGGCAGAATTTATTTAGGACCAGAGAAAATTGATAGATTGATTATTGGTATATATATTTTTGCTTGTGTGATGAAAAACATTATTTGGTTTATAGATGTATGTATTGTAAAACTAACCGAAGCATGTTCCATGTATATCAGTTGTATTTGTTTGTTGAGCATCTCTTACGCTCATTTATTAATTAATAAAAAAAGAACTGGCGTTTAAAAAAATTATAAAACGAATTGATAAATTGATTAATAGCTGATAATTTGATTGAAATTTGATAATGTGGTAATTGAACAATCACCATTCACCTTAAATAAACTATATGAAGTAAATTTTATTATAAGTCACCTTATTAATATTTTCCAAACAGGACTTATTATTATGGTCAAATAAAGTGAAATCAAGGTATTCACTAAAAGTTTATTCTCGACGTTGTTTTGTCAAGCAAAAGGTTTTTCCGTGGATCGGCTTTCTCTACCTGGTCATGTATGATGATGTTACCGTGGATCGGCTTTCTCTACCTGGTCATGATAATCTTTTATATCCTTAGTTGAGTTCATGATAATCTTTTAGTGAACTATTTTGTCGGACTTTTACTTGAATGGTATAAGATATTGGTCATAAAATATTCCGCCATATAATATAGTTTAATGGTTTAGGAGTTACGACATTTGATCTAAGTGAGGGTACATTGTTTTGGTTGTTAATAATTTAATGGTATGGCGAAACAACCTTGAAGTGTAAGTAGAATATATGAAATCCAAATGCGTGAATACAAAAGCTAGAGATGGCCGTATAATAAATCCCAAGTGATAAAACAAATAAAGGTTGGACTTGAAGTGGCTCACCCCGTGTTATGTAGTATCATCATGATTCATGACGAAGGTTGATCGAGGATTCCTTTTTTTTTTTTTTTTTTTTCATTTTTTTTAATGTTTATATTTGATATTAAAATATTTTTTGTAAAATGTTAATATAATTTCTATTTTATATTAAAATGTAGAATCACAAAAAAAAAAAAAACAAGGTAATTTTTAAATGTAAAATGAAATTTGTCTCCCCCTCTTATATTAGAACTAAAAATCTACTTCCTCCATCCAAAAGTAAAGGTTCATTTGCATATGGTACCCCTGTTAGTATTTTTAATTACATCGAGGCCCCTCTTAATTCGGAGTTTACATCCATACGCTGACTAGATGAAATTAATTACATTTGTATCCACAAACTTGACTTTTCGCGAACTTATCATTAAAATTACTTTTTTACCCTTGGTCAATTATTAGATTTTTAAGTTGACCAAACAATTTGAGATTTTGTTTATTACACTTTTGACCCAAATATTTTCGTTTTTACAAACTTAACACTATTTATTTAAAAACGTACCCACATAATTTTACAATATCTCAAAATGGTCTAAAAACTTATTTAAAAACAAACGCTATAAAAAAATATATTTCAATATAGTCCTAAATTATTGAAAACAAAAAAAAGCAAAAAAAAAAACAAAAAAAAAAACAGTCCAACTCCGATCGACTTGGAGCTGCAATTTGCAGCACAGCTCCGGATCGGAGCTGTACAACTCCTATTTGGAGCTGTTTACAGCTACGATTTGGAGTTGTTAATCGGAGTTGTTAACAGCTCCAAATTGGAGCTTTTACAACTCCGATTTTGGGGCTATATAGCCCCAAATCGAAGCTGTTACAACTCCGACGCCGGTACCGGAATTGATGAAGAAGAAGATGGGAAAAGAAAAAATAAATATAAAGATAAGAAGAGTTAAGGGTATTAAAAATTTAATTTTTCTTTTTTGGAGTTAAGGTCGCGTTTGGAAGAACTGGAATGAACAGTGTTGCTTTGATTGGTCAACACAAAATGGGGTAAATGGGGCTATATGTAATTCTGGGACTAACGGGGTGGTAGATGCAAATAGGTGTCTCAGTAGGGGTACCATATGTATTTACCCAAAAGTAAATGAAGCACTTTATTTTGTTGAATTGTTTTAGGGTCAGTTTGATTAATAATTATTCTCAAATCATACGATAAAAATAATTAAAATAAAATTAGAGTGTTTATATTTTCATAATATAAAATTTTTTATTATTTTTTCTTATATGATTTGTGATTAATACGAGGTCATTTTTCTTGTATGATTTGGTATTAATTTTTAATTATTTTGTTGATCTTTTCGAATGTCAGTTTGACCTATAATTATTCGCAAATCGTACAATAAAAGTAATTAAAATTAAAGTAGAATGTTTATATTTTTATAATATAAAATTCTTATTTACTTTTATGGTATGATTTGGGATTAGTACGATGTTACACCGGCCCTTAAAAAGGTTAACAAAACAAATTGTTTTATTTATTTTTGAACCGAGGAGAAAGTATTACTAGTAATTTTTTAATGTTATTTGTAGATAAGTAGGTAGTAGAAGAACACACATAAATACACATGTATATCTTTACAGACATATTGCATTCATGTTGTGGAATAGGACACGAGAGAGCGATCGATGGCCAAACTGTCAATTTTCTAGTCGCCTAATCTTATCTAACCACGCTAGCTATGTAAAAAGGCTCTTTATGTTCACATTAGATGTATAATGCATTTTTTTTTTCCCGGAAAACTGAGTACTCCCTCCGTACTTTAAAGAATAATATTTAAAGTAAATATACACCTATTAAAGAAATAATTGACATTTATAAAAAGTGAAAAACTATATTGAAATTGTAATATTATAAAATAAACAACCTTAAAACTACTAAAAAAGTGGGAGCACTTCAATAGTTGTATTAGCAAGCGCCCTATATTCGGATTCACTACTGGAATGAGCTACAGTTAGTTGTTTCTTGGCACACAAGAGACTAAATTATCACCAAGAAACAACGCATAACCATATGTAGAACGAATTGCACCGCATCACCTTCATTCATCAAAAGTTATTACCTTTCGTTGCATTTTCTGCAACCCCTTTAATACATGCTCTTTCGACAACCGCTGAACCAAAGAGTTTCATGTCTGCACTGAAAATACCATCTTGGTTTGCTGCTATGAATGAAAAAATTGCAGCACTACGCCATAATAACACATGGACTCTTGTTCCTCGTCCAGTTAATGAAAATGTTGTTGGCTCGAAATGGATATTCCGGACAAAATATCTTTCAGATGGATCTGTTGAACGTCTTAAAGCTTGTCTTGTTGCACAAGGATTCTCTCAACTTCCTGAGCTTGATTACGATCATCAGACTTTTAGTCCGGTTGTGAAAGCCGCAACCGTCCGTATCGTGCTAACAGTTGTTGTTTTACACGGCTGGAAACTCCATCAACTTGATGTTATAAAAACGCATTCCTCAATGGTTTCTTAAATGAGACTGTGTTTATGGACCAGCCCCCGGGGTTTGTTGATGAACGGTTTCCTAATCATGTTTGTAAACTTAGCAAGGCCCTTTACGGACTGAAGCAAGCACCGCGTGCATGGTTTCAAAGGTTCAGTGACTTTCTTTTCCACCTTGGCTTTATTTGCAGCAAATCTAACCCATCTATTTTCATTTATATTCGAGGTGCCTCTACTCTATACTTATCAGTACATGTTGATGATATCATTCTCACGGGCAATAATTCATCCCTGCTTAGCAACTTGATTTCCAGAATGGTGAATTTTCTATTAAGGATCTCTGCAATTTGAGTTACTTTCTTGGCCTTGAAGTCACATATACTCCTGACGGTCTCTTTCTTGGCCAACAGAAATATGCTTCCGGTATATTAACTCGTGCTGAGATGCTTCATGCTAAACCAGTTTCTACACCGCTTGCAGCTGGCCTTTCAATGACAAGTGAATGGGCACTGTTTGAGGACACTACTCTTTATCGCTCACTCGTGGGAGCTCTTCAATACCTCACCATTACACGACCTGATTTATCTTATGTTGTCAGCACAGTGAGTCAATATATGCAAGCCCCAATGGTTGAGCATTTCCAACATGTTAAACGCATTCTTCGCTATGTCAAGGGCACTAGTGCTTTCGGTCTTTCCTTCACTCGTAGATCGACACCTCAACTTCTTGCATACTCTGATGCAAATTGGGCCTGTTGTACCGAAACTTGTCGTTCTACATATGGTTATGCGTTGTTTCTTGGTGATAATTTAGTCTCTTGGTGTGCCAAGAAACAACTAACTGTAGCTCATTCTAGTTGTGAATCCGAATATAGGACGCTTGCTAATGCAGCTGCTGAAGTTATTTGGGTCTGCCAACTCTTGGGTGAGCTTCATCTTTCTCCAACAACCTCCTCCCCTTTGCTGTTATGTGATTACAAAAGTGCTATCTTTCTAAGTTAAAATCCCGTAGCTCACAAGCGCGCAAAGCACATCAATATCGACTATCACTTCGTCAGGGAACTTGTTTCTAAAGGCTTAATTTCTACTCAGTTTGTTCCACCACACTTGCAGCTGACTGATATTTTCACAAAAAGCCTTGCGCGCCCGCTGTTTGATTTTTTCTGATCCAAGCTTCGCGTTGTCCCAAATTCCACGCTTTGCTTGCGGGGGGGGGGGGGGGGGGGGGGTAGGACTATTGAGTGTACACATTCTATGTAATCATGTAGAATATTGTGTCATATTTTACTTCCCTGATTGTAGCTAGTTTCCTTGTATTCTTCCTTGTAATTTGTATATTTATACGTGTAATACATTCTCACAAAAGTGTGTTGAATATTTACAAACCATACACATTAAGTTACGAAAATAAGGTGCCTGATAAGTTATGAATTACAAGTCAACTTATCAGATATCATGTCACTTTATCAGTATCTTTTGTCAAATAGACACATACATAGATTAATTTTTCAAATCAATCACCTTATTGATATTCACAAAAACATTATAAGTGGAAATCAATTTATAAGTTGATTTATAAAGTTACGTTGGAACATACACGTACTAAAAATTTATTCCCGCAACACAAAAAGGGAAAATAAAATTTTCCTTTCATCAGGAATAAGAAAAATTATTCTAGACAATTATATATAGGACTTCTTTTTATATATATAGAGAGAGACAATTATATGGAGAATAATAAATAAGAAATATTACAAACATAGAAGATACCCTCCCACCTGTCTGAAGAATATATACTACTGCCTATTTCGTTGTGATGATTAAGAATATTCTGCTTCTGTGTATAAATCCAAAGACAATACTATATAAAAAGAAATAGGACAATGCTAATCATGGGATTCTCTCGTATGTATGTGTATATTATTTGCCTTGACAATCTTTGCGTTACACGCCCATATGTTTTACTCTCAGTGTTCCCCATTTTAAACTGCATTCCTCAAATCATACATATGATGAGTATAAATATTTTCAGATTTTACTCTCTCAATAAAATATTGCTATTCTAAAAGAGAAGCTAAAATTTTCCTTGTCCTAGTCCAAATCTTTCACAATCTCATTCTCAATCTCATCTCATGCCACATGTATTGACTTGTCGACAAATATATCCATGTATTTGTGTAAATCATTAATAAAAAATAAGAATTTGGCCACCAATAGTATTGTTGGTTGTTGTGGAGATGGACGGTATTACTTAGTATAGATTTCACAAAAGAAAATTCTCCGCGTATAATTGATTGTGAAACTTTTCGACAAATGTACTCATGATATGTTGAATAATATTCTTATTAATAAATTGCATGCAATTTAATTGTTTGGCACTCCGACATGTGGGTAGTAGGCCTGGCGAGTGCAATTTGCTACCCACTCGATCCATCCTCCACTATGTATATATTAATTTCGTTTGATCAGTTTAGTAACAACGATGTCACCGTTCGATCGTTTCCTCTATTCATTTATTGGTCTAAGACTTGTTTTATAAAATCGACATAGTATTCACGAATTGATTGAGTTCAATTTAACTTTTGTTGACTGATCGATCTACCTCTGTAAAACACAACCCATACTACCGCAATTTTGTGAAGAAAATAAAAAGGTCTACTCTTCCTGATTTGTCACTACTCACTAGAAAAACCCAATTATACCAAATCATTTTTTCTTTTTAAACAATTGCTCGTACACGTCCTAATCCAATCGTACACGCCCTAAACCGATCGGGCACCACCGGGAGGACCCCTATCTAGCTAGTCATACGTAGAAAGTAGTAGTAAATGAATCCTGTTGGGCGCTTGTGAGTTGTGAGTGATCATCAATTGTTGCTATCTGAAATGAAACATTGCCGTCTGAGGCCTTCCTTGGATAGGCAACAGCTATGAATCCTACACTATTAACATAAACAAAAACAAGACACATAGGGGCAACTAAAGCAAATAAAAGCTGAAACAAGTCTTCTTTGTCTAGACAAACAAACACAACACACATAAAACCAACCACATTACTCATTCATTCATTTCACAGCCTGTAATATACTAATGGAGTACAATACTACTACTAATCCCATCTCTCCTCATTTATTATGCCACTCCCAAATCACATTTAGGTGCCACCCCACTTAATGTAATGTCACAAATCATAATCCAATCTTGATGATCACCATTAGTCATTACCAGGCACAAAAACTACTAGTAAAAGATATCATGAGAATATTAAATTCCTTAACTCCCATAAGTCAAAATCCCATTCTTGATTTGGCTAATTGGTTGAGGACTTGAGGTCATTATCTGTCACAAATCTTGATCTTTGAGTTTTAGCTAACAACTCCCTTTTCAATGCCTTCTTTTTTATAACTGCTCAAGTGGGTTCATATATTTTTTTGGCTCCCAGCATCAAAATAGATAGCATTGGACTTGGCGTGGATATTGACATGAAAAAAAGCAAACTCTTTTTCTTTCTTGAATAATACTAGTACTAATAATTATAATAATGATGCCTCAATTATATGTGGTATGTGCTTATGTATGTGGTGAGTATTTAATTTAAGAATAAAGTATATATGAGGAATAGTGTGAATTGTGGGAAAAGAGGAAACACATTTACATAACACAACAGCAGAGACAGTGTATATAGGCCAGCATCTGTACTGTATACTAGTAGTACTAATACTAGTTACCGGCACCATTTCTGTGCTGTGTTGTGCTGTGTGTTACTAGTATAGTAGTGTAGTACGCCGCTCGTGCGAGTAGGCTGCCATCCAAAATTCTCCACCAAAAAGCCTCACGGATCTCAATACAATCATTTATTATTCGGACAACTAACATAATTTTGTTCTTATTTTGTTTATGGTGCTGCTGCTTGTCAATTCTTGTTTCTCTCTTTGCCTTTGCCTTTGCTTCAACTACAAAACATTCTACCTAGCCAAGTACAGAGAATTCCCCATCCCTTTACCTTTTTTCTATATTAGGCCTTCCTTATTTCCTATATTTACCAAAATCACAGGAGGGGGCGGTGATACTGTTGGGATTTCATTTCCTGCCATATATGCTTCTTCTAGAAAGACTTTAAGGTAAACAAAACACCAACCAAACTCAATTTCTCAACTCTTTGTACATTCTTCTTTTTAAGTTATATATGCCCACTTGTTGTATAGGGAATGTACAAAATCTTTGATTTGGATTTCACTTTGTATTGAATATTGTGTGAATTTTGAGTTCAGAAGTATGGGGACATGTTTTTTTACTGTGTTTTATTGTTATTACAGGGACTAGATATTAATAATACTGTTCTTGTTACTGTGGGTTGGTTTATAAGGAAGGCTGTTTTGGGATTTGGGTTTTGAGTATATATATATAAAGGTTGGGAGACTTTGAAGAAATGATAAATGTGTTCTGATTAGAGTGGAATTGTTGGAATTTCAAGAATGCAGATTGTTGTGAGTGAGGGAGAAGAGGTTTTCTTTGATACAGCTGATCATTTGATGATGTTATCTGAGGAGGAGGATAAGGGAGATTTTGATTATGGTGTTTGGTTGAAGGAGCCTCAAAGTGTGAAGCATAGGAGAGATAGGTTTTTATCTACAATGGGATTTGTTGAGGATGATGTTGTTGAAACTGAGGTGTTGGGTTTGGAAGCAATTTCTGAGTCGATTACCGCGGATGACGACGAGTTGTTATCGGAGAGGCGGGGATCGAATAGCGAAGCGCGTTGCTCTGGCGATTATTCGGACCAGGATTGGTTAAATTCTATAAGCGATGATGGGGAGCGAGGGGTGGAGGAAAGTGTTGTAACCGGGAGGAAATGTGAGGGCGATGGTACCTCGAGTGTGGAGAAGAAGGAGAAGAAAGTGTTGCGATGGTGGAAAAGCTTCACTTGGTCGATGAAGAGGAACCAGCATTCGAAAGTCTGTAAGGAATCGAAAATGGCTGTGATTAAGGCTGCGCAGAACAGGAAGAGATACACGGAGTGCACTGGCGTTTATCCCGGGCAAGAGATTAGAGCTCACAATGGCCTAATTTGGACCATGAAGTTTAGTCCTGATGGCCAGTATCTGGCTAGTGGGGGTGAAGATGGGATGGTTTGTGTATGGCGAGTTAGATTGGTAGATGCCTCTTGTGAAGCTGAGAAATGCAGTTTTAGCAGCCAGGATGGTGAAGGCAATTCGAGTCCTCAGAAGAAAAACCCGGTTTCCATTGTAATCCCTGAAAAGATCTTCCGAATCGAGGAAGAACCAATGCAGAAGCTTAAGGGTCATACCGGGGATGTTTTAGACCTTGCTTGGTCCACTTCTAATGTAAGTTACTTGTTGCCCTTTCATTTCAATCCTTGTGATTGGTGTTTAGTTTAGCTTGTTGGTTTCTAAACTTGATTTTTTCTTTTGTTGCAGCATCTTCTAAGTTCATCGACGGACAAAACAGTTCGTATGTGGCAAGTGGGCTCCGATGAATGTCTAGGCGTGTTTCGTCATAGCAATTATGGTAAGTATAGATAGACTGTTACAAGTTCCAGAAAATGCTTCCTCTGTTCTATTTTCTAGTGCTTGATAGTTGATGCTAATTACTCTTTGTTTTTCGATGATTTCAGTTACATGTGTGCAATTCAATCCTGTGGACGAGAACCGGTTCATCAGTGGCTCCATAGATGGGAAAGTTCGAACCTGGGGAGTTCACACGAGGAGGGTCGAGGACTGGGCTAACGTCAGAGACATAGTTACAGCAGTGTGCTACCAACCAAATGGAAAGGGCTTTATTGTTGGTTCCATTTCTGGTAGCTGCCGTTTCTACGAATTATCAGGCGGGGAGTTAGTGTTAAATGCAGAATTAAACATCCAGGGAAAAAAGAAGTCACATGGCAACAAAATAACTGGCATTCAGGTATTACTCTGAAATTTCTTGCACGTCGAACCTTTTCGCCTTATTCTTTCCAGAATTCCAGTTGTCTTACTTAGACTTGCTTCCTTCAGTTCCTAAATGAAGATTCTCAAAGAGTGATGATAACTTCAGAAGACTCGAAGATTCGCATACTCGATGGGCTCCAGGTTGTACGCAAGTACAAAGGTGTGTAATGAGTAATAACTCAGATTCAAGATCTCAGACCTTTTTATGCTTTTGATGTAATGAACGTTTTCTTACAAACGATACCTTTGGTGATATCAGGTCTGACAAAATCCGGTAGTCAAATGTCAGCTTCATTAACCTCAAGCGGAAGGCACATCATATCAGTCGGTGAAGAAGACTCTCGTATTTATCTCTGGAACTATGAGAACATGCCCATCCATTCACCGAAGCAAGTTAAATCCGTGTGTTCTTGTGAGCACTTCTTCTCTGAAGGTGTCTCTGTAGCATTACCATGGTCACATGTGACTGCACAAAAGAGCAGCTCAAGTTCACCAACACATGATCAGCAGGATGCCTTGTCAAGTGCATGGGAGTCAGACCGGTTCTCCTTGGCAAATTGGTTTTCCATGGAGGGCTCGTGCAGAGCCTCGGTTACATGGCCAGAAGAGAAACTTCCATCCTTCCGCTTGCCATCTGCAGACCTTGAAAGCACCGCATGGGGACTTGTCTTTGTAACAGCGGACTGTAATGGTACGATCAGGACCTTTCATAACTACGGATTGCCAGCTAGAATCTAAGAGCTACCGTATGTTCAAGACAAGAGTCGAAGAGTCAGCTTGGTTTCGACATGTGCAGAACGTTGAAGTCAAAACTCTCGGCTTCAATCATGATATAAGTTTTATGCAAATTCATTTTAGGCCTAGTTTAGTGGTGAAAAAACTAGAGGTGCAGTTTCTTGTTCAATTTATTGCATTGATAGATCAGAAAATTTAAATGTAAATGACAGCATAGGGTCAAATTAAGGTTTGATAAAAGTTTGTTTCTTCAGTTCATCAAGTTCTTGTTGATAGGTCTTCATCTTAAGAGCAACTCCAGCCGCCCGTTGGTACACGAGGCTGGAGTTAGCTCATTGGTATGCTCCAGCTGCGTACCAGCGTGCATGCTCGTTCCATCAATCGCTTGTTGAAATGCGTTTGCGTCACCTGGATTTTGAATTTTGGCCCTGTTTCTAAATTAAATATATACTGAAGTGAAGTTTGAAAATGAAATTAAACAGTGGATTTGTGAGGATTCCATTGACAGTATCAAGTTTCTGTGTATTTAAGTTTGAACCAGTGAGAGGTATGAAGGAAAAAATGGATTTGAAACTGTTCTACTGCTGGAAATGATTCATCAGAAGCAATTATTAATTAAGAACTGATGAACTAATAGTATTATATTAAGTCCTGTTAGAGCTGTCTGAAATTTTTTTATCTAAACTGATCATATAGTATAAATTCTAACTTAACTATGTAAATTTGAACTGAACCGAAGAAACAACTTTTATCAAATGGATCAAACAGACTGGACATGTCTGTTGGTTATTTTATGAGTATCATGCATTCTCTGCATGAATACAAGTTGCAGATAGAGAAATGTCGCCGTGAATTAATGTGGTACTACTACATATGTCAAAGACGTGTTAGCCAAATCAAAATGGTCTGCTATTGTATTACTACTCCTATCCTGTGTGTCTAAGAAGTGAATTGCAAGTCTTTGGCGTGGCTCAAAATGATTTGATGTTTTATAGTTTAAGCATAATTAGTTAATTAAGTATGCTTAACATGACCAAATTAAGTGTTTGATTGAGCCTAATTAGCTAATTGTAACTTAATCTCACTGTTACTGACTAATGTAGTGAGAGGATCGATGCAATTGACTCAGCCAGGAAGATGCATGTAGCTTGTGTTTCTACGAGAACGAGTTCCCACTGATTTGAAATTCAACTTTAATAAGACCTTGATAAATAACAAAAAGTCGGTTAATTAAAAAAATTTATTCTAGGTAAATAAAAAAAGAAGGTAATGTTAGCATAGTATTAGTCACTGAAACTGAAAGTGTAAATGGAATAGGATTTAACTCAGAATTTTACCACAAAGAATCTAAGTGTTTGATTGAATGTTGTCTAAATACAATATCACGGACAACGTTAGACACTTATCAAAAGTTTTAAAATATGACAAATAAAAACAACGAAAATATATATAAATAAGAGAAGTAAATTTATCAAGCAATATCTCTATCTCTATTGCTTGACACACTAAGGTGAAATTATTAGCTGGAATATTTCTTACAATATATTACAAGATATGTAAAACTTGAACACAATTCAAGTAGCAAAACACAAGTGAAGGTGATGCAGTGCAATTCGAGGAAAATGTCAGGAAGAAATTGTCTCATACGAAGATTTTGCGAAAGTGTCAGTTTTCGACAAAGTCATAGTGATTTCGACCATCAAAGGTTTGTCTGAAGTGAAGAACTAAAATTGTAGGATTTCTATTTTTTTTTTAATGTCAAAGCGTTTGTAGCCGAGTGGCAAGCTGAGACACCCCGTAACCAAGTGGTCACGGGTTCGATCCCCGAAATGGGTGATTATCTGCTCTGTATAGAAATTATTGAAATGAGGTTGATTAGTAATTTATTGATGCAAATTTGTAGGCCAAACATTGTAATTATAATAGTATCTCAAAAAAAAAAAAAAAAAAAAAAAAAATTAATAGCTGTTAGAATTTGTTTAATTTTTGGTTTCCTTTTCTTTTTTCAACAAGTTAGGTTTACTTAGTGACGAATTCATGAGTGATTTTCACCGGGGCTATAGTGTAACTAATTTACTATAATATAGCAATTTTTCATATAAAATAAACTAAAAATTAGTAAATAGATAAATTTTTCAATATTTATGAGGGTCAATAATGTACAATTGTATTTTTAAGGGGCTAAAATGCAAAATTAAGTTTTTTTTCTTTTTTTTTTTAATATAGAAGGCCAAGTTCAGGGCGACTGGACCCCAATGCATCTGCCACTGGTTTTACTAGTATTTTTTAAATACATGTCAAACAATTGTTCTATTCAATTTTGACTCATTAATAAAAAATCGAGGTTTTCCTCATACCTGTTGTCAATCTTCGGTATTACGCAAAATCAACGATTATTAAAATAATCTTTCATACTAATCATGTACGCTGCACCAGAAGGTGATAAGCACCAACTAATCTAAACCTAACAATTATTAAGAACGAATTCTTTCTAAGATAGAGTATAAAACTTGTGTAAAAATACAGAAAACTCTAAAGAAGTGGATTCCTTTAGTTTATGTAATGCTCCGTATAAGACTCCTAAGGAAACTCTTTTTCAAGGTAACTTTGTCTCTTAAGATCTTCTGCGACTTTATCACCAAATCAGTTCTTGAAATCTTTCCCTATGTTGAATATCTTCCAAGATCTTCAATATTACTCTTTCCTTGTTCGACTAAAATACAACCCAATTATTGCACAACAAAGTCAACCACAACCTTGGAAATATTTATGTTATCAATAAAAGCAAAATCAATAATCTTAAAATAAATTTGACAAGTGTTTCAAGAACGGCAATGGTGGTACTGCACTTGTTGAGACAACGTCAACACCTCATCCTTGACACTAGAGTCAACTTATCAATTAGCTACCACCTTTATCAAATTTTCTTTGCTAAACATATTGGGGATGGAGAAAGTCATTTTTGTTATAGGTAATCTTGGCCTTGAGAATCTCTTATTCTTCATTCTTATTGATCGATTAACGTAGTGAGATGATGATATAGTTTTAAAATAGACCAATGTCTTGGCGACTTGGCCCGAGGCGGAGCACTCAATGTGTTAGGTCGCTTTCTTTTCCATACCAACCCCAATGTTTTGAATTGAACTAAAGACTTAATTTTTTCAGATGAATCAAACATTTTAGAGGTACTTTTTCTAATTTCTATAGTTGGGGGATTTTATGCCAATATGTACATATGTGGGGGTTCTCAAATACAATTGACACACTATATAAGAAGCAGCATTATCCACCACACAAGATTCCAAATATACTGAACCAAAATTCCAAGAAGAAAAAAAAAAAAAAAAAAGAAGGAAAAAGAAGAATAAAATCTTGAAGGAATCCAAAAACCCAAAACCCTTGGTAACCTATTCTACAGTCCCTCTACTGTCCAACTCCAGTTGTTTACACGGAAATACATCAACAATTCCAAACCAAAAAGCTATACATGCTCCCTTTTTACTGAGTTTTTTGTAACAAGATTTATACAACATAGCTTTTTTTGTGTTATTTTTGTTTGTTTCTCTGAATGACAAGTATGGCTATTTCGACCAATTTGAGCTGCCCCATTAACTCTCTCAACTCCATCAGTTCGCCATCACTGTGTTTCTTGAAACCCACTAGTACCCTGGGATTTCAGAGCTCGTCTCAGCCTCTCGTTGTCAGATGCTCGGCCGATATGGATCCCATGAATTTGAGGTGCTGTTATTCTTGTTGTAATTTGTAACTCACATTGCTGTTACTGAATTTTGGATTTGAGTTTATGCAGGCTTTGTTAATTGTGCTTAAATGTTGAAAATAGTTTGTGGGCTATAGCCTATGTGTTGTTGGTTATATTACCAAGCTGAATTGTACTAGTAGTTGCTTGTAGCATTGGTTCTTTCTTTGGCAATTTGTTTGAGAGCTTATGAACAGATAAGGAAGCATTTTTGTTGTAGTTAGTTTGCTTCATGGATGATAAGGTATGAGTTTAGAATATAGCTGTTCTGCGAAAAATTCGATCTTTATAATCTATGGTGAAATCTAAGAGACACTACAGTTAACAGTATTATGATAGCTTACCCAGTTACCCCCACCCCTGGCCTTCAAACCATTTTGTCTTTAAGTTCCTGATTTTCGAGTTATGATTTCATTAGAGAAGTTCACACTGAATTACAATTCACCTAAAGCACAAACTTCCGAGCTTTCTTTCTGGCTATTGAGGTAGTTGTGCCATGGAAGACGTTTGTTATCGCCTAGACGTAGGAGCTCAAGGATTTGTAATAATGAATATAAGACCTAAGTCACAGCAAGTAGTTTTCTTTTGTATCTATGGTTCATTGCTTAGGGGAATGTCTATCATGTAGTAAATTTTATTATTCTCTTGCTCATCGACAGGCTTCACATTCTATGGTTTATGTTTGCGTTGTTTTAATCTTTCGTTTTCCTTTTGTAGGCAACCACAAGCATCCCGCATGCAATCTTCTTTTAATGGTACAACAAATGAAAATGGTGCCCCAAAAAAACCATCATATAGATGGAACAGGGTATTACTTAAAGTAAGTGGGGAAGCACTTGCAGGAGATCAAGCACAAAATATCGACCCAAAGGTTGGAATTCTAGATAGCATTTTCAAGAGTTTGTTACTAACTAGTGCTAATAGATCATTATTCGAACAGATTACAATGGCCATTGCGAGAGAGGTTGCTTCTGTTACTCGGCTTGGGATTGAGGTTAGCTTTTAGATATTTGATCTTGTCTTACATTTGGAGCTGGGAAATTTTAGTATTCAGATAAATAAGAGTGAAATATATTACTAGCAATTATGATATCTCCTCTGGAGTTAGTAAGCATTGCAATTTCAGCACATAATCTGAAAGCACATATTTGAATCACTCTGAAGCTTGCCCCATCAACTGCACAAGACAACACATCAAAAGTTGTAAATGAAACCTAAGTTTTGGGCACGCTGAACTTATTCAAGTGTTGCAGGTTGCAATTGTTGTTGGTGGAGGAAATATATTCCGAGGTGCCTCCTGGGCTGGGAGCAGCGGGCTTGACCGCTCATCAGCTGATTATATCGGGTTGGAATTTCTTTCTCCCTCAATTGATACATTTTAAAATTGTTTGCAATAATTCAATCATGTTTCTGTAGGATTTTATTGATATAGCTAGTACAGGAATGGAAATTAAGAAGTTATAGGATTATTGCTCATGCTGAAGCTTTAGATACCTTTGTCACGTGTCATGAAGTGTTCTCTGAACTGTACCTTTAAATTTTTTAGCTTTTCTTGTTTGGTATTATAAATCATCATGATATGATTTTGTGTTTCTTGATCCTACACCGATGTCACTGGTACCAATATGGCTTGATGTTCTAAAGTTTATGAGAGTTGCTTAATAACTGAGGAATTTTGGTCAGTGTATGCATTTACTTTGCTAGAGATGATCAAATTTTATTTGTTCCCTGTTTAGGATGTTAGCAACTGTGATGAATGCAATATTTCTGCAAGCTACAATGGAAAGCATAGGCATCCCGACTAGGGTTCAGACGGCTTTTCGTATGTCCGAAGTTGCTGAACCCTATATACGTAGAAGAGCTGTAAGGCATCTTGAGAAAGGAAGGGTTGTAATATTTGCAGCTGGGACTGGAAATCCATTCTTCACGACAGATACTGCTGCAGCTCTTCGCACTGCAGAGAGTAAGTCTTTTTTCTTTATTGGATGACTTTCATGATGCTAGTCATTCTGTATATGGTTTGAGACACTGACGTATTTTTAATCCTATGCACTATCCTATTACTGGGAAAACCGCTAGACAAAACTAACTTATGACCTGTGCATCTGTACTTAGTTAATGCCGAAGTGGTGTTGAAAGCTACAAATGTTGATGGAGTGTATGATGATGATCCTCGGAGCAATCCCAATGCCCAGTTACTCGATACTCTGACTTACCAAGATGTTATTTCCAAGGAACTCTCTGTGATGGACTTGACAGCAATTACTTTGTGCCAAGAAAACAACATTCCTGGTAAGTTTTGTCCGTGGCAAGTGGCAACACACTTTAAAACTGCATCCGATCTCTCTTTAAGCTAATGAAGCCAAAACTTCTAGGATGAGGTTGATCTTTAAATTTGCTCGATAGGCCCAAAGATCTCATTTCACTCACAAAATCACTTCACAACCAACCTATATATATATCTCATCCGAACTCAAATCTCAGACAAATAGATCTGGACGCAATGGAAATCAAATCTGTATCCAAACAGTTTCTGTGCAAGATTGCATGATACACTATGTAGCTCCAATAGCATTTCTACATACTTAAGTAAAATGTTACTAGATTATATAACATATCTCTATTTCTGAACTGCAGTTGTAGTCTTCAACCTCAACAAACCAGGCAACATAGCCAAAGCCATCATGGGAGAAAGCGTTGGTACGCTGATTGGAGGGACACGAAGACCAGCCACAGCACACACTTAAAGAAATTAGTAAATCACTGCCTCCTCATTTCTACAGAGCTGTACTATTTCCGCCGCCTAATCAGATTCAGAAGAAGCAATTGTTGGTCATGACCTTCCCCTCGTTTTCTCCTTTGCTATTTTGGTCATGGACAGCTATTTATGCTAATTCATCCACTGTAAATAGTAAACTAGAAGAAGTTGCACTCTATCTTCCTATAGCAATGACACTGGAAGATGAATTCATAACATTATGCATTCCTGAATTCTTCAGCATTTATATATTCTTCATGTCTATCTACTCTAATACTATGTAAAGCTCATATTCAACTCAAGTCGAAATGACTATATGAATGCATGAATATGATTCTATTGCAGCACAAGTATATGATTATTCGAGTAAAACTAGCTCAGAAGTAGTAAGCAGGAAATAGAGAAGACACAACAGAACAGAGTAAAATGTCAGAATTTCATCACTCAAATTTCCAAAAATATGTTCCCAAACTCCTAAGAAGCCACAGCTAATCATCATCATCGATACATTACACAGAACCTGTTCATAGCCAATATGGCTGAGCAATTCCAACTCCAATCCCCTTTGTTAGCATTTCAGTGTACATATTACTACACAGAGGGACTTCTTTTTTTTCTTTCTCGATTTTTCACTGGTATCCGCTTTGACGACTAATCCATCCGATAACTGTTGGGGCCTTTTTAGGGGCGGCTATCCCAACGGCGTTTTTTTCCTCCACAAGGCTTGAATTCGAGAACTTGACATCCCTAAATTCTCCACATAAGATCTTTGATCTATAGCAGAATCTTGCTAACTGACCAATACTAAAAAAATGAAATCTTTCCAGGAACTAAAAGTCAAAGAATGTATTGAAGAGGTAATCTGTGGAAGAAGGTGAAATGATGGAAGGCGAAAACAAAGCGGATGGACTAGGAGCAACAAGAGCTGAAGGACTTGGCACAAACATGTTCCCAAACCCCATCATAAACGGGTCACTCGCCGCCGGAGAGAAGAATCCAGGCGAAATCGGGGGCAAGGTACCCGGGGCCGGCGATAATATCCCTGATGAGAATCTGGCCCCACCTATTTCCATATCTTGAAGCAAATCATCCATGATATTGCTGGTGGTGCTACTGCTGGGTATTTCAGCAGCAGCGGTGGTGGTGGTTCTTGGGCTAGTTCTTTCAATTGAAGCCAGCCTGGCAGCCGGAGACATATCTCCGGCGGCTCCGGCGTCGGCAGGTGTGTGGCCGGTGAGTCGCTGGACTAGGGACATGAAGTCGTTGGCGGTGGTGTGGATGACTTTTGGTGAAACGTCGTAGATTATGAGTGGCTGGCGGTTGTTGTTGTCGTCGGTGGCGGCGGCGCGTGGGTGGTGGTGGTGGTTGTGGGGAGGGGCGAGGGGTGGTTTCTTGGAGATCTTGTGGGAATCTTTGTTGACTTTGAGGGCGGCAGGGCGTGGGCCTTGGAGCTCTTTACGAGGTGAAGGGCGGTTGTAGTTGTCGTCGCCGCCGCCGTATCCGGCAAAGAAAGGTGGTGGGTTGTTGTTCATTAAATGATTTGAGTTGGTTGGTGGTTTGATTGGTGGATGGGAGGGTAGTGTAGTATAGAGATGTAGTTTGGATGCAACTTGCTCAGATGGGAAAGTATAGTTAATTTAAACCAAGTAACAAAGGTCTTAATTGGCTGCAGCAGCTACCTCCCCGGTATTGTATTGCTGCTTGCTGGTATCTAGTGGACTACACTATCTATCTATCTTCCTGCTACTATAAGTGTTTAATTATTCCCTTGCTTTGTTTCATGTGTTTACCCATTTTTAAGTATGATGATATGAATTGATATCATATCACACCAAAGCCAAACATCACACCTTCACTTTCTAGTTTCTAAGAAGCTAATATTACTGGACAAAGGGGTGTGGGTTGCCTTAATTTGTCGTCTAGCTTTGATTTGCATGAGTTTTACACTTAGTTGGTAGGTTATGAACACTTAAAAAGAAAAAAAAAGAAAAGAAATAAATTTGACGATTTATTTAGTTGGAATTTATACTATAAATAAATTCAAATTTCTTAATTTAAATCAAATAAAACTTTACTATTAACTCTTATTCGTGGAAGGGACCTAGAGTGGGGAACAAAAGGTGTAATTTTTTTATCCCCTTCCTTTTACTTATATTTTTTTTTTTTTGGTGATGAATCCAACATAGCAATGTCAGATCCTCCTTTTAGGGGTCATCCCTCCTATCGTTGTTTTTTACATCCACAATACGATCCCGAGAATTTGTTTAAGGGAACTCAAGTCTTTTACCACTTAAGCCAACATACGCATGGTTCAGTACCTTGCACTGTCATTAATTTTTGCTGTTAGAAAGAAAAACTAGTTTCTCAATCCTGCACAACTATATATCCATTTTCACTTTTTCTCTAGTGTTTCATAGAACTATTATACCCGGTTTGATATTTTGGTACATCAACTTTCAAGATTTGAGTTAGTATTATTAATTTAAAAGGATTATGGAAATATCCATTCTTCTAGATGTTTGGTAAACTGGGAAATTCGAATTTCGAAGTGCTCTTTTTTCATGTTTACAGGTTATTTTATTGTTGGGAGACTTGCTGGTGTTACTTAACCACAAGCCCACAAGAGAGGGACAAATTTGTTTTATACAATGGGAGAATTTAAATTTACCCAATCACTTCATTATTAATCATCAAATATTTATGCATAAACTCCAAACCATAAGGGACGAAATTTTCCTACTAACAATGTTGACATGGTGCACTTCGTTTGCCATGGCCACTGCGGATGGGGAAAAGTGTTCACCATAGTCCATACGGAAAAAATTATCACTTTAACAGGGTTCGATATAACACTTTCTTTTTACTATTCCAATACTTTTACCACTAGGCCACCTTATAATTATAATAGTTAATTAATAATAAAATGTTAGATTTGATGATTCACGTTGAATGTGTCTTTGCTAGAAAACATGGCACAAATGCACATTGAAGTTTTTCTGTATGTTTAAGATGTACGTGGGCGAATTAATATCACTCATGTTGCTCATATCCTCGTACAATTTCATTTGAAGTGCATAAATGATATTGACATATATTGGTAGCTAGATGAAGTTAGACGGAATAATTTTAGGCACCAACCCGATTAAATTGCTATGTAAGATAATCTAGTCGAATTTAAACTTTATTGTGTGCTCGTTTACCTGACAAATCAAGTTATGCTCGACTTAATAGGGCTAACCTTGTTATTTTAGTCTAACATATATTTTATATTTGGTAGTATCAATTTTGAACTTGTTAGAGTCACTCAAGTTCAATATTACTTGTTTCTTTTGTAAACCATAATGAATCGAAAATACATATAATTAGCTTGTAAGAAATAGGAAATGCAAAGAAATAACGAAATAAAAAGAACTCTCTTCCTGTTTCACAAAACACATTTGCATGAAGATTGAATTCGAGACCTGCACGGACGCAGTCTCCTTAAAGCAAAATACGCCTTCCCACTACGGTGCTTGAGACGTTGAGCGGCTGCTTCCCAAAATACAACGAATTCCGAGATCACTTAGCCGCACAAGCTAGCAATCCCCAACGAACGAGAACTAATGCCTGGATTATGCACAAGGGGAGAAGAAGAGAATAGTATAGGGAGGGTTTTTCTCTTCTTCTATTTCTTTGGATATCTTTCTTACATGTCTTACATCTCATATATCTTGTATATGTTCTATATGTTTACATGTAAGTGAGACCTCTTTATGTATGTGAGCATGGAGTATGTAACTCCCAAGTCCTTAAGTACCTTTCATGTCATCTCATAATTGTCCATCAATATAAAATATTTGGAGCATTATGGATGACAACAAATGTTATGTAAATGACAACAAATGCCATGTTAAATATTTGTAACTCCCATAAGTTACAAAAGCTAACATGGGTCAACATCCTTCTAGAAGATCTTGAGAGGTTGAACCAGCAAAAACTCGGTTCGGTTCACATTCCATGTTCGAGGGTCGCGATCCACTCGTACACAAGTCCTCTAGTTTCGTGTACCAATCTGATCAGGATTGTACTTAACTCATCTAGCTACACCACTTGGACACACCCACACAACCTTCTTACTTTAAGCACTTATTTCTCAATAACCCAAAGTCCATTATGAGTATCTAATATATCCATTCGAAGCTCATACGAAGTAGCTTTCGGATATATATTACTTTATCTTAATTACTCAATAATTAAGAAATGGTCTCCAAATAAATAAACCACAAAAGGTATTATTTATTTATCATTTTTCTTCATAATTTCCAACATCTTTAACTTAAATTTAGATTTTATTGAAAATGGAACTTATATTGAGTTATGGGATACTCAACCTGCCTCAACATGTTTAATACTACTAATGGAAACCCAAAGCAGGAACTGGACATATGCGGAACAAGCCTATCCAAAACCAGCATTATCGGTGGACACAAAGTGAGCCCTTTGAACGTGTTCATTGCATCACTTAAAGACTAAAGTAACCGAGCAACTACGTCAAATGAGAAACGCCAAACCATCATCATCCAAGAGAAAAATGAAACAAGTCTACACCAGATTTAACATTTCAAATAACATTTTAGTCGTACGACTAGGACTAGCAATCATTTAAAATAAAATAAAATTGGGAACCCATAATCCACACTACAGTACTATTATTGTATAATAGATTGTAAATTAGGAAATTCAAGTTAAATTGCAGACCTGGTAGGATTCAAGAGGCTTAGATCATGAGTTTGAAACAAAACAATGATGATAGCTGCTTTGTCGGACAAAATCTCTAGAAGAGGTTTTTGAAATCTTAAACGCGGTTGGTACTTTATCAAGCTTTCTAGATACATGAATTATTAAGTCATTAATTAATTAAGATAAGACACTAGAACGTGAAAATTGTTTAGCTCGAATAAAGACAGTATAATAATTAATTAGTTGTGCTGAAATAAACTATACGAGTACATCCAGGTAATAAGTTTGACGTTGTGGGAAATGATTTCAGTCTCCCTTGTAGCGCCCTTGTAGTTGTAGCCCTATCACAGGGAGACACCAACTGTGTAACCCAGTAGTAGGATTTACTCTTTGTAGCTGCGGGTTGTTCCATTGGAGGCCATGAACATAGAGGGAGAAAATGAATTTCTGTATGAAAATAGGGTTCCAATTGCAATTTTAATTTGTTGGAATTTTTTTATTAATATAATTTAAATGTAATATATTGGTCAAATGTGTAAACAATTGACCAAAACATAAGAAAAACTTTGTAAGGCATTAAAATTACTCATTTGTCCCGCTCATTTCTTTACGTATTCCTTTTTGGGCCGTCCCAATCAATTCTTTACGTTTCTATTTTTGGAAGCTACCCTACATACCATTTATATTACTTTAATCATTGTCCCCACATTCACACTTTAATTTAATTATTTTCCCCACCGCTACCATTTAAATATTGACCCACATTCCATTCTATATTAATAAATCAATATCAAACAAAACCTCTCATTAAAAACCGTGCAAACGTAGGCTTCTCACCGGGACGGAGGGAGTATAAAATATAGCACATGATGAGTTTCAGAAAAAGAACGAAAGCGGCATAAAACTCCATCGCTTGTGACACTCGGTCTCTGTACTGTATGCAATTCTTGTACTTGTCGCTTTTGTAACTGAATGTGATAGTTGATGAATATAAACTTCTTAGCTTTTACTCCAATCGGTGTTTAACGGCCTCGTGATCTGTCAAGGAAATTCTCTTGTGAAACTGCATACAACCTGTTTGATGAAATGCCTCAGTCAGTATTATTGTCATGCAGCCAAACCCCCACCCACATTCATTCTTGCCATCTTTCTAGCATGATCAATAAGATGATGAAAAATGAAGGGATGAATTTTTCTTAAATGCTTGGATTGAGGCTCAACCCAAAACGACCATTTCTTTCCTAAGATTCTTTGCGTGCCTGGTAAGTGGTAATGCCATGCCAATGCAGCTTATGAATCATTATCATGTTCTGCCCTTGATTATATCCAAAGAACGAACTATGGCTGATTGTCTGACATGCTATTTAAAGGTGCTGAATGTTGTAAATGGCAGGTTACATTGTATTCACATGTTAAGCTCTCATAATGGAGTACTCTCTAGATTTTTTCTTTTCGGGGATTCTACGAGTTGGGGTGATGAATAAGACTGGCGAATAGTATAATGAAGGATTTGTTATGAGAGGAATATCACTAGTGCAAGTAATGGAAAGTGGCTTCAAGATGTTTTAATATAGACAGACAGTACAAGATAAAGAAAAAAAAAAGGGGATTGTTAATAGAAGGAATAAGTGTTACCTAAGTATAGGATTAGAATAAGCATAGGACACATTAACATGTATTTATATATGTAACTAAAGTTATGTTAGATAATAATATGGGCCTCTGTATAGGAGGAATCAGAAGATTTCAAATGGTATTCTTCTAATTATAATATCTCCAAGGAAGATGACAAGAGATTCATGTAAGAAGTTTTCTTCATGTTTATATGTTCATAGCTTCATCGTATGTCACCAACTGCAGCAGGTCCTACGATCTCTTTCTGTATTTAAGTGCTCTTTTGTGACTGTTCTTAGTTCTTAATGTTGTTATATACTTATAGCCGTGCTATTATTATTCTTATTTTTGTTTAATTGACTCCTGTTTTTCTTTTTCAAGAGCAATATTGAAAAAAAAAAAAAAAAACTGTTAGTAAGGTGCTCATGTTGAGATTTCATATTCTTGACACTAAACAGTATTTGCTCTTAAAAGAAAATATTGTAATGAAGGCATTTTACTTTGCTTAAGGAGAAATGCTGAAACTGAGTAGTTGTCCAATTTGAGAAGCATGTTTTGTTTTTATTGTTCTGCTGTCTTCTGCATATACATGCCAGGTTATATTCCTCACTTAGTAACATGTTTATGATTCTATGAATAGTCAGTGGGAAAACTCATGGAGGGTCCGGAATTGTTCCAGAGGTGCTCAATGAGGACAACTATGAGCCGTGGAAAAGGTGCTTGAAAAACTATTTGGTCGGTCATGGCCTCTGGGGTGTTGTCTCTGGAAAAGAGTCTGAACCAGACAAATTGTGCAAAGAAGAACATGATGAATGGAAGAGGAAAAATGCTCTTGCTTTGCATGCCATTCAGATGTCTTGTGGAACAGGCATATATGCTAAATTTAACAAGGCTCACATTTCTGCTCACTATGCATGGACTCATTTAGCTGAAAAGGCTTCGGGACTTAAACCTCCACCTTCCATGGATCACGAAGAAGAATTTCATGTTGAAGACGATGGTAATACCAAATATTTTCTTTTAATGGAAGTTCATAGTCCAATGATTTATTGGACATTAGTATTATTTTCTGAGAGCCTGTTTGGTCTGGAAAAAAAAATTCACGTTTTAATAATTTATTTAGTTGAACCAATTTTAGGATGATGGCCTGTTAAGGGAAGGGCGATCAAACCAAATTAAAAAAAAAAAGAATATATTTTGTCCAAGAGTAAGTAGCTAAATTCCAATCATGATTTTATTAAATGCTATGCAATGACATATTATGACTTCATGAACCAACAGTTTACTCGAAAAACAAATTATAAATGAAATTATTATCTGTAGGGAAGTAGAACAATTATGAGTCTATAACTGAAAGTTACATAACATTTACAGGGGTGAGAGATTACCTTGACTATGATATTCTGTACCGTGCCTCAGAAGAAGGCAATTGGAAAGCTATACAAGCTTTCCTTCAGGAGCACCCAAATGCAATTAGGGCCAGAGTTTCGTCTCATAAAGACACGGCTCTGCACATTGCAATTTTATCTGGACACATAGATATTGCACATAAATTGGTCGCCAAAATGGATGAAAGTGATCTGGAAATGGTAAATGAATATGGTGCAACAAGCCTATCTCTTGCTGCTATATGCGGTGCTCAGAAACTAGCAGCGGCAATGTTACAGAAGAACAAGAATTTGGTTAAGATAGCAAATGAACATGATGATGGGCAACTTCCTGTAATCGTGGCTGCGCTGTATGGACAGAAGTCCATGGTTCATTATTTATACAAAATGACACCTAAGTCTGAGTTCAGTCCAACGAATGGTGGGAACGGAGCAATGCTGCTTAATTGTCTTATCACTGCTGAAATTTATGGTAAGCCACATAATTTTGGTATATTTTTTATTAGCTCAGACTCTCACGGTCCCTAATTTCCCTGAACTACTTGTCGTAGATGTTGCTTTGATGCTTTTGGGACGGTATCCAGAGCTGGGTGTTACCCCAGATCACCACGGTCATTATGCCCTCCAAATATTGGCTCACAAGCCTTCTGCATTCCGAAGTGGCATGAAGCTTGCATTCTGGGAGAAATGGATCTACTACTGTAAGACATCTTTTGATCAATAAAACTTTCGATTTGAAAGACACATAAACTTTGAACTATAATTACAAGGATTCGGATTTTATGCTACTGTAATTAATTAGCATAACATATTTTCTTTTTGATGAGTGCCACTAATAGAAATTTTACCTAGTTGTACGAGTTCATCCACCATTGGACAGTCAGAGGGGGTCGTGGGGAGTAAAACTCGGAGAATCTCAGTATTTTAGTAGTAATGCTGACCACAGAACTATTCATGTATCAGTTGAAGAAGAAGTTGAATCTGAACTTGGAGGCATGGGTTCGAGTCGAGGTAACTGCAAGTTCTTCACTCTTCTATGAATCATTCGGTGTATGTACATATTGAGTGGCATATTCCTCAGATTCGTTCACACACACATATGCACTCAAACACACACAGGCACAAAACACACTCCAATCAACTAAGAGTATAATATTACATCCTACTTGGTCTTTTAAAGTATAAAATTAATATTGGCATTACATTTACCTTTTGCATAAGTATGATATGCTCCTGTAGATAAGTTTGAGAAATTCTGTGCTAACAAGTTTGGAGTACCTTGCAGCTTTGAAGCTGTTCCGGGAATTTGGTTGGCACATTTTACAGTGCCTCGGTAGGTAGTTCTGCACTTATATCTGTCTATAGATAAAAATATCTCTTACATGCAGTTGACTTTATGTAATATTAATAGTTCCAGAGATCACGTATATTCATCAGAGGAAGTTGGTGCATGAAGAAGCCATCAAACTTCTATGTTTCATGTTTCAAGGGCTGCGAAAATTGAGCAACCAACAACTAGAAAAGATGGATATTGATACAGTGATTTATGATGCTGTTAAGCATGGTATTATTGAAATCATACTAGAGATGATAAAACACAAGCCTGATATCATATGGAAGAAAGATAAAAAGGGAAGGACAATTTTCGCGCATGCCATTGTATTACGTCAAGAGAAGATATTTAGCCTTATATATGGTTTGGGAACAAGAAAAAGCATAATGGCTCGCAGGCATGATATTTTCAGAAACAACTATTTACATCTTGCTGCAAAGTTATCTCCTCCATCTCAACTGAAGCGTGTTTCTGGAGCAGCTCTACAGATGCAAAGAGAACTTCAATGGTTTAAGGTAATCAAACAAACTTCTCATTTTTACTCTGTTAATTACATTTTCCTAATCGAAAAGAGCAACAACCTTGGTTTTCAGTAATTATTTAAACACCTTTTACGAGGTGTCAATATTATGAGGGTGTTAGTTGCATAATTTTTTGTATTAGTAGTAACGCGTGTAAATGTAGCTGAAAAAATAGGGGGTGTGCAACGTTTCTTAGCCACTTGAGAAACTCAAGCTGAGTGTAAATATTCACCGACTCCTGAAAAAGTAAAACTAAAGATACATCCGAAGAATCTTTAACCTCAAAATTAAATCAACTTTCTATGTCTTTCTCAACAGGAAGTGGAGTCTATTGCTCAACCGAAGCTGAAAGAAGAAGTGAACGAGAACAATAAAACACCTGCATTATTGTTCACCAAAGAACATAAGGATCTAATGGAGGATGCAGAAACATGGATGAAAAACACGGCAGGATCAAGCATGATCGTGGGCACTCTTGTAGCTGCAGTCATGTTTACTACAGCCTTCACAGTTCCAGGCGGCAACAGAGATGATACAGGGCTGCCCACCATGTTGGGAACTCAGCCAGTTGTTTTCCTCATTTTCATGATTTCAAATGGACTATCAATGTTTAGTTCCTCTATGTCAGTGTTAATGTTCTTGGGTATCCTAACAGCACGATATGCTGAAGAAGATTTTCTCAAGTCCTTGCCCACTAAATTAATCTTCGGACTCACATGCCTGTTTCTCTCCATTGTAACCATGATGACGTCATTTGGTGCCTCGCTGTATTTGATTCTGCGTGACAAGTTGTCTTGGATTTCCATTCCTATTATCATTCTCTCTGTAATTCCAGTAGCTCTGTTTTCCATGTTACATTTTCCTCTCTTGATTGAGATTACCATTCGTACCTACGGGTTTGGCATTTTCCATAAGCCTAAGAAAGAGCTCAAGTAGTTGTACTTCCTGATTCGTCCCATATTTCACATTTTCACTTATGTAGTTGTGCTCTACCATAAAGCATCAGTGGTTCTTAAATTATCTTGGTGAGCAATGTGTCTTACATGCAGTAATTGCTGAAAACTGGGTATATTTCATTCTCTGTATGTACATTAATCCTAAGTATTATTGTATATATGTATGTTAATAGAAATACGCTTTGTTTGTTCAGTAAAGTCCCCATGCATCTTTGATTGCTTTCATAGATGGTCCTATACATTTCATTTCTTCAGATTGTACATTTTCAGTTGTATTTAATTGATATTAAATTGAGTTGATAAGTTTTGATTAAGGTTATTGGAGTGAGAGTTAGATAGTTGTCATATTACAATGGAGTATGTGTGAACAGAGGTAAGTACCAGGTGTGGTGTAACCGGAGGCCTGACCATGCTGGCTCTATTGGCTCTATTTTGGATGGTGAGGCAGAAACTTTTTATGGGTTTCCCAGAAAATGGATGAGGTGCAAGTGCAGTGCAGATGCATTGGCTCAGGCCCGGTCAAGATTGGAGTATTTGGACGCAATCATAGACAGAAAGCTGATTGATACATGTAAGTGTGTTTCTTGCATTCATTAAATTTATGTCTCAATTGTATTTTGATGCATTCTTCACACTGCATGCCAACCTTACGTGTTGGCATGCACTTTTTTGCCTTTTGGATACACAGCACATGGTTGTGAAAATGTGCCTAACTGGGCCTGTGCACTAAATATGGAGAGTTACAAAAAAAAAAAAAGTTCCCAATTACCAAGAGGCACTTGTACTGGAGAAGAAAAAATGTGTTGGTCGTCTTTATCAATCGTTAAATTTTGGTGTCTCTTTCGTTTAATAGTCACGTGAAAAAAAATAAAGGAGGTGATATTGCAAACAACAAAAAAGACTGAGACTTACAGGTGGAGGATATTCATTGAATGTGTTGGAGAAAGACAGTATAATATCTGAGAAGAGCTATCTTATCAAGTATTAACACACAATAATTTAATTTCCTTGCCTCTACAAGAAAAAATTGTTGTAGAAGTTGACAAGGATGACAAAGAACTCTAGTAAGGAAACATTTTCTCATTGTTACCTTTTGGTTTTGCTCTTCTTAGCTAGTTTGATCCATCTAATTTCCCATTACATGGTTCTGGAAACATTCACTAGAGCTGAGTACAACTGCTTTTTTTACTATGTAACATTATTTGGTTTGTTTAATTCTCTAGCAGGTGATGGGGATACAATTAGAGCAGGTCTTGGAATTGTCCCGGAAGAGCTGACCGAGGATAACTATGAATTTTGGAAACTATGGCTGAAAATTTATCTCGTCAGGCATGGACTTTGGGGAGTTGTATCAGGAAAGGAGGCTGAACCTGATAAAACAGCGAAGCAGGAACATGAGGAATGGAAGAGGAAGAACGCACTGGCTGTGCACGCCATTAAAATTGCATTCACTCTGAGTTCAAGGACGCAAGCATCTTTGCACGTTATGCATGGAATCACTTGGCTGAAAAGGCTCATAGGTCACAGTTGTTACCTCCTTCGGATAGTGAAGATGAAGAAAGTTCACAGGATGAAATGGGTACTTTTCGTATTACAATTCTTGATGAGTTTTTCCAATTACTTTTATTGTGAATTCGCACCAAGGAGATTGGTGAAAGAAATTCATGATGACTACTCTACTGATGATCACTATATGAATTCTTCTTGCAATTGATGTCTTACTCCTAACATACAGGATCTGTACATCTTAATTTACTTGACAATGGTTGGTTGATTTGGAAAAATTTGCAAATTGTTTTCAGGAACAAGATGCAGACTGGCAGAGGCTTCATTGATTACGATCCATTGTACAAGGCCATTGAAGCAGGCAATATGAGAGCTACATTTCACTTTCTTGAGCACAAACCAGATGGTGCGAGGGCAAGAGTATCTTCACATAATGATACAGCTCTTCACATAGCAATTTTGTGTGTTCACATGAGGATTGCAAAAAAAATTACTGAGGATGATGCAACCCAAGGACTTAGAATTCGTTAACGATTACGGTGCCCCAGCTCTATCTCTAGCTGCTATTAGTGGTGCCGAAAAACTGGCAAAGGCAATGGTGGATGTGAACAAACACTTGGTTCTAATGGAAAATGGACATGAAGATGGGCAGCTTCCGGTAATTGTGGCCGCACTTTAAAAGCATATGGTTCATTATGTCTATAAAGTTCCACCAAAGGATGTACTCAGTCCGGAAAATGGCGAGAATGGAGCTACGCTGCTTAACTGTCTAATTACTGCTGAGATGAATAGATGATGCATTGCATATGATGAATTTTGAATTCACCGTCTTCCTCTAATGAATTGCTACCTTGTCTAGAAGTTCAAGTTTCAGTGGAGGAATGGTAGTTTAGTGGAGTAGTATTCAGTTAGCTAATATTGCTATCAAATTATGACAGATGTTGCTTCAATGTTACTAAAATGATATCCGGCTCTTGGTGTGAGCCCTGATCATAGTGTAAATTACACTCTCAAGATATTGGCTCACAGGCCCTGTGGCATTTCCCAGTGGGACTAAGTTACTGTTTTAGGAAAAATGGATTTACTCCTGTAAGTATAACATCTATATCTCACTTGATGAACATATGCATATCTCCAAATAATGAAACTATTCTACTTGATGCTATAATTTAATGGGACTCTTGTATCTTGATCATTTTAAGATTTGAACTGAAAAAAGTACTGCTGAATCAGGGGTAAGGATAAATTCCCCTTGGGATATTCCACGAGTGTCCCATAGTGAGGATCAAATTGAAAGCTGGAGCAGTTCCAGTGATCATTGCATCGAAATTCAAGAACCAACTGATAGAGACATGACGGAAACACCGGAAACAGGGTTCGTCATAAAAACTCAAGGTATTATTTCATCAGTTTTCATAGAGAGTACAGTTTCATTTGGAAACTGAATTGTTGTTCACTTTATTAACCTGCTTGGAATACTTATTGCAGTTCTAAGGATTATGCATAAAATTAGGATGGGGTGTTTTACAATGTCTTGGTATGTGTTTAGTAGTCCCATACTCAAACTACTTTCTAATTCATTTCATATGAAAAAGGAATTTTTGGATTTCTGAAGTTTTCTTCTTGTTACTCTTCCAGATATCAACCATGTGCATCACAGGAAGCTGGTACATGATGAATCAGTTAAACTAATGAGCTGCATATTTAAGGAAAGAGATAGATATTGATAACATAAAGAAAAGGAGAATTAAAGGACAAGTATAAGATGAAACTAAAATTAAAGGGACCAAAAATGAGATTTTGCTAATATTGTCAAAGAGGTGACCTACTATTTCCCTTTTTTTTTTAATTAACTCAGTCCTACAGTACCGCTGACTTAGCTACATAGTCCTAGGGCCCGCTAGTAATTTCGGCCCTAGTCCTAGTAGTAATACTAATATTGTGTTAATAGCCCTTGACTTTTCCTTTTTAGATAATGGAAATGGAGTCAGTGTTATAAAATTTCTATAATCTCATAATGGCAAATTCTCATTATAAATAATTCTATTTCTGCATCATTACTATACCTCTTCAGGAGGTGATTATTATATAAATATCATACTAAATTAAACACTTTTCAAAAATCAAAAAAAAGTAATTATTATGGAAAAATCAAATCATGAGATTTTTTTTTAAAATTATGATTGGCATAAGTTTCACCCCACACAATTTTACAGTCCGTTTAAACTTTTAATATTATTGGTAAAATATAAACAACGAGTAACATTACTTAATGAGATAAGTTATTATTTGTACGCAATATCGAGTTAATAAAACTATTTTCTCCCGTCTGAATAAAATTGAACTGAATTTATTTTTAGTATAAAAAAAGAATCTAAGTAAAAACTAAATTGAACTAATGAAAAGAAAGACGCCCGGCCTGCTAATGATTGTCGCTTAGTTGATGCATTAAAAAGAAGGGTCTTTATTTCATTTTCCTTTTTACCTTCTCGTAAATGGATCACGTATAGAATTCGTCTCGTCCTCTCACTAAATTAAATGTATTTGAACAAAATTGAATTAAACGGTTCTCCTATCTGATTGGTTTGAACATAATACCAAGTTTTTTAGTAGTAGAAAATTAAATGAGGAAAATAAGCAGTCACTAGAATTGCGAAAAATAGGATTACAAAATCCCAAACGGCTAAAATTTAAAATTACAGGGAGAGAATCTGAATTTGAATAGAGCCATGCCACTGTGTGCACGCAGATAATCGTGTGCACAGTAATCCATCCATAGAGAAATCTCCACGTCAGCATATCACCACCTGGCATTCATTTCCCCGCGACTCCATTTCTCCATTCACTGTAACAAATATTAAAGCTAAAACAAGCAAACAGCAAAAAAAAAAAAAAGCATCGAACCAAAGAAGAACAATCGAAGAAGCCAAGAAAAAAGGCAAAACCAGAGGAGAAACAAACAAACAAAATTCCCAGTACCTCCAATTCCGAAATCAGCTCAATTTCACCTGCAAATGGCGCCGCCGTCTCTGCCACCGGAGAAATTCAGCTCAGCTCCGATAATTCTTAAGCCCAAAGCCAAGACGAATAAGAAGAAGAAGCCCAGGAAGTACCGGACTTTGAAAGAGATTTTGGAGGTGGCTCCTCGTGTGGATTCTTTGCAGGAGGTGTACAATGAAGATGAGGAGGAAAACGGCGTCGTTGTGGAGGCAAGTGGTGGTGGAGAAGTAAATGGAGAGGAGGAGGATAAGTACGAGGACGTGGCTTGTGAGCAATGTGGGTCAGGGGAGAAAGGGGAGCAGCTGTTGCTGTGTGATGGGTGTGATAGAGGGTATCATATGGTCTGTTTGAGGCCGATTGTGGCCCGTGTTCCAATAGGCCCGTGGTTTTGCCCTCGTTGCTCTCATAAGAAAGATGCCACCTTGATAAAAAGTATAATGGATTTTGTGTTTATGTATATGCTTACTTGACTGATTCATTTGTGTTTGAATGTTCGAAGAAAAAGATCATGAAAATTGAGTGTTGTTTGCGTTTTGGGAGTGGTTTTGATGAGGGAAATGTTTGATTGTTTGATTGTGTGTGTGTGTGCAGGTTTTACGCAGAAGAAGATTCATGATTTTTTCAGGATTCAGAAGACTGATGAGGAGGAAGCAGAGGCCAATGGCAAAGGTAGATTGGTTTTTTTGTTTGTTTTGGAAACTGTTCCTTTGGTAATCGCATCAGTATAATGCAATGCAGTGTACATACTATCGCGTTGTGAAAAATGATTCTTGCTACTTTCATTGATGAGACTATGTGCTACTACTAATGTGTTTTCGAGTGTTGAAACAACGATATGGTTGTGGGGACAATGCCGTGGGCTATGTGGTCATGGCTTGTACATGTTTGATGAAAAGACGAAGAGAAGTTTTGGCTATTGAGTTTCCAGATTAAGAACGTAGCAGATTAAGAACATATGCATTGTTACGAAATGGTTAGAGTGTGTTCTATCTGGCATGTGTTCATGATCTTTTCGGGTGATTGATTGGAATATTATGTGAAAAAAGTTTGGGTTTTAGGTAATGTAGTTCCACATTTTGGATGCATATCAAAGTTTTGGGAATCGGTCTACGGCTCCAATCTCATCTTTGGCCTTTCAGATGCAACATGGCGATGCATCATATATGCATCCAACACGTGGAACTACATAATCAAAAACCTGAATCATTCACATAAATTCTAAACCCGAATGTGCGACTGTCTCAGTTAATGATGAAATGGTTCTATTCTACTTCCATTAATGTAGGATTTTTAAGGGGAAAGGATAGGAGTTGAGTGTTTTAAAAACAGGAGTTTAGATGAAAGAACTGTAGGATTTTTGTTTAAGTTCACAACTTAAAAAAGTCCATGCATTATTAGGAATATCTCTGAGATTTTCAGACTTTCTAAAGATGTTGTTGTGTCTATTCCGACACGCGTTATTAGGAATATCTCTGAGATTTTCAGACTTTCTAAAGTTGTTGTTGTGTCTATTCCGACACGCGTTATTAGGAATATCTCTGAGATTTTCAGACTTTCTAAAGTTGTTGTTGTGTCTATTCCGACACCCATTGAGTATCTTTTCACGTACTCAACTGGAGACCCTCATGGTGCACATAGAATGTTGAAGTGATCTCACAGACAATAGAAGTCTCTAAAGCTCCCCGTGTCCTCCTTTTATTGCCGTTTTAGTATGTTCACAGACTGTTTAGATGGCTTTAATTACTAAACATGCTTAAAACTCAGCTCATTCACTTCCGGCTGAGTAGCACTTCTTTCTTTTGTTTATCTTAGAGTAGATACGTGCACATGCATTTAAGAATTGGTGTTTTCTCAACTAATGCTTTAGTGTACCAAGTATTTCTTGGATTCAACACGTTTTAGGTTGAAATGTTGAAGTACGTATGTCCTACTCTTAATCTAAATATACACTTCAAGGACTATGCACACTGAACTCAGCATCTTCTTGATAGCTGAGCATTATAAGTGTTAGATTAGATGGCTTCCAGTGTCAAGATTTACCTGTTATTTACATCATAATTAGGCGGATTGAGCTTCAACTTACTATGTGAGCATGATCAAGCATATGACTAAATCTTTTCATCTGCTGTAGCATCTCATTTGTTGTGTCATTCTTCCTCTTTTTACAACCACAAAGAAAAGTCAATATACAAACATTTGAAATGTTAGGCAGTAGACATTGCATTGTATGAGGGTTTTCATATATACAACTTTCTACCCCCAATTAATTTGTGCATAAACAAGCATCTCTTTGTCTTCTGTTGATATGAAGTTTTTATGTTCGATATAGTTTTGTAAGTTTATGTATGAGTAGCTTTACTCCAAGAAGCTGTGACTCATCTTCTCTGGATAAGTCTGAGTTTATATAAAAGGCACAATCTGTCATCGAAATTGTAATTTAGAGATATTACTATATAGGATAAGATTAATCGGTGCATCCAAGTAAAATATTTTCCCTGAAAAGAAGACTACTCAAAATCCATTTGTTGTTTTCAGTTAAATTCTTTGCGAAATGATATAGAGCTACAGGAGCAATTACTTTTGCGCAACTTCAGTGCAAGAACTTTAAGACGGTCTAATACTTTAATGGTTAGAAATGGTGTAGACAGCTTTACTTGATGATAGCATGTGGAGTTTATATTTTCTTGTCCTTTGGACTGATTGCAGATACTAGAAAACGCCGCAGACGTCCACTTGTGTTTCCGAAGAGGAGTAGGAGGTTGTTGCCTTACGTTCCAACGGAGTCTCCAAAGAGAAGGCTAGAGCAGATGCAATCCCTTGCTGCAGGGTTGACTGCTCAGGGCATGGAATACAGCAATGAGCTGACATACATGCCCAACATGGCTCCAAGATCAGCCAATCAAGCTGTTCTTGAAAATGGTGGCATGCAGGTTAGCCCATCCTTTTTGAATGTCAGACTAAGTAATCTTCACTTTTTGTTTGGAAGAAGAGGATAAAATCCATCTACATTATCAGAAATATGTAGTGATTTGCTGCACATCATTTTAAAGCTTGGGGAAATTATGCGTTAAGTGTTAACGCAAGTTATGTGTAATGTGGGACTACTTGTTACACCTTCCTTTTCCGAATTCGACATGTGATTTAGCAGCTTTGATCCTGATGATTAACCATCTCGTTGCATATATCTTTCCTTGTCAGGTTCTTACAAAAGAAGATACCGAAACACTAGAATACTGTGCTTCCATGAACAGAAGAGGTGAATGTCCGCCTCTTATTGTCACATTTGACTCATGTCAAGGGTATGATAATTCTTCACTCATCTGTTTGATTCTAATTTTATATGTGGAAAGTGGAAACTGAATTTGACTGGCTTTGCGATGCTGCAGCTACACAGTGGAAGCTGATGGTCCTATAAAGGACTTGACACTTCTTGCAGAGTACACGGGCGATGTGGATTACTTGAAGAATCGCGAACGTGACGACTGCGATAGCTTGATGACTCTCCTGCTGTCGGCTGATCCATCAGAGAGTCTTGTCATATGCCCCGACAAGCGAGGGAACATTGCTCGCTTTATCAGCGGCATAAACAATCACACACCGTAAGTTCATGCTACTTAACCTTGCTCTATTTGTTAGAAAATGCCCCTTCTGTTGTGTGTTTGTCGCGCAATTGCTACTTTTATTGCACAGAACCCTGTGTATTTGTTGAAATTCTTCTCCTATCCACTTTATGTGGTTTTGGTGTCATGCTATATAAATTCGAGGGAGATTTGGTTCAATTTCTAATTCAGATTAGCTGCTTATATGCTAAATATTACTCTTGTTTGTACTTATTTTTGCTCATTTTAGCATACTCACTGCAGTTTTATTGCAAAACCTTTCTTAAACAAATTTTGTCAAAGTCGATATCCTACTTAAGTTATTGCAAATATTGGTTCTTACATGGATCAATCTTATCTGTAGGCAAAGCCGCAAGAAGCAAAATGTGAAGTGTGTGAGGTACAATGTCTATGGGGAGAGCCGGGTGCTTCTGGTTGCAACCCGCGATATAGCCAAAGGGGAGAGGCTATATTATGACTACAACGGATACGAGCATGAGTATCCAACTCATATGTTTGTGTAAGCTGTGTCGCACTAACTCTCTTGCGACCGAGCGCAAACATCATAACAAACTTAATTTGCTTGTAATACCCTGAGAGTAGATAGAGAAAACCACAGTTTTGCCCAGAATTGTATTTATCATGTGTTTCGGCCTCATTGGATGGGCTCTGAGAAATTTGTAGTGTTCATAGTTTCAGTAGGTTATTTGGATTCAAAGATAGGATATTTATTTAGTTAGGATCTAGTACATTGTTACTTGAGATCAATTCCTTTAATCTTAGTTGCTCAAGAGTCCAATTGGCTCAATTTTGTGCTCTTATTTTTCAACTTCAGTTATTACTTCTCTGATTATCATTAGGCATTAGAAAAAGACATTCTTCAGGTTATGAATACAGACAGTTCTACACGATTGCATGCGTACGAAAGGTTCTCATTCTTGCTTGATTTGCGCTGCTATTGCGTATGATTTGATCTCCTCACATAGAAATGTTTGCAGCTGTATTAAGAATGTTGCTCATTTTTAATATCTTGATCTTCTGGTTGAGATTTCGCGACTGAGGCAATCCGGAGCTGAGTCATTTGATCAGTTAAAACTGTCTGAAAGTCATTGTACTGTTCTTGCCTCCCAAAACAGCAAAACAGTTGCTGTTTACTGTGAGTACTTCTGATCAGTTGCAACATAGTACTGGACTACTGGTTCTGGTGAGAAATGGACATGTCCATTTCAACTTGAATGGTTCTCAGAGAAGTTATTATATGTATGCATCTTTCATTATCATCTTCTTGAAGAGTTTTGAGAGTAGTTTGATTGAAAAGTTATCTGTATTTGTGATGATGAATAAACTGAAATACAGACACTTGGTCGGAACTAAGAGCAGTGTGTGTTCAACGTTTTTGGCAGAGACAAAGATGTTGGATTGCTGCTGTCCATTTTAGATGCTAGCAATATAGTACTGAACCACAACTTTTCTGGTGGACTTAGTTCATGGCACCCGAAATTGCTGCAAGGCCTTTGTGGCTCCTCAGGGTCGCATTACCCTGAATCACCGTCACCTGGTGGATTCGTTGTAATTACAAATAGGACAGAATGCTGGCAAGGCCTGGAACAAGACATCATGGATAGAGTTTCTGCAGGAACTACATACACACTTTGTGCTTAGGTTGCAATATCAGGAGCTATATAAGGTGATGCTAATTTGAATGCATCTTTGAAACTCGAAGAACCACGTTCTGCCACCAAATATCTGTTCATCGGGAGGTAATTCTTTCTCTCTTAAGAATTGCTTTGTCAGGCGCTCCAGGAAGTACATATTTGCTGATTCCATAATCTTCAAGCAGTACTTCTGCTTCAGCTGTTAACAGTCCCTGACAAAGTTGTATTTCATCTGCATGGGCCTTCCTTTGGAATTGATACTCATAAGATAAGTGGAGATCTCCATTCTCCTGTACAAGTTTCGCTAGTTTTCATGTAAGTTTATTCAAAATCTGCTTTGTTCTTTCATGTTTGCTTTGTTAGGAAGATCGTATCGATATCACATGGCAATCAGATCCAATATTAGTTTCGAAATTGGCTCCTTAGCACTGAAAACATGTTTTTACCTGCTTTTGTTGTTTGCTTATCATACTATGACAGAGGGAAGGTTCAAGTTCTTCTCACGGAGCTGGGGGCATCATACTGAATCCAACATTTGACAATGGCCTTAACAATTGGTCAGGGGGACGCTGCGAGGTTGTTTTACAGGAATCCGGGTGTGACACGGATGTTTCTTCAAACTCTGGAAAGTTCTTTATATCAACAGCAGATCGTACACAGGAATGGAATGGTTTATTGAGCAGGATATAACAGGGAGAGTGAAGTGGAAGCTGGCCTTTGAAGTTGATGCTGAAGTTAGTATATCTAGTACTAGTAGTATCACTACTGCATGTGTTAAGGCTACACTGCGGGTTGAGGCAGCGGATGGCCGTACAGAATACATAGAAATTGGCAGGTAATATTGTATCTCTGTGTTCACATATCAGAATAGCTTATCTTCATCATTTTCGTTTTAAGGTGGCCATTCCAACAATCTTTAATATATATATTCTACCAAGAAGTTTACTGGTTATCTCACATCTGCAGAGTGGAGGCCACAGTCAATGACTGGGTGCAGCTTCAAGGAATGTTTCTTATAAATGGTTCGCTGTCGAAGCTAGTAATTTACTTAGAAGGTCTTCCTGCCGGAACCAGTATTCTCCTCAAAAAACTACAAAGTATGCTGCCAAACCCCAGCCTGCAACTCCACCAGTCATTGAGGTATGTGAATATGTGATTAGTCGTCGACACATTTCAGGTCACGGATACTGCTATTATTGCTGATTCCTCCATCTCTTTCTTGCTACTAGAATGCTGCTTTTGGAGTAATATTATTGCTAATAGCAACCTTGGTGACGGGACTAATGGCTGGTCTCCACTTGGAGATTGCACTTTCACCGTTCGAAATGTTCACCATGCACCCTTCCTCCTATGGCTAGAGGGTCTCTGAAGTCTCATGATGAGCCATTAGGTGGCCGTTACATCCTTGTGGCGAATCATACTGAGACGTGGATGAATCCAACTCAGATGATAACAGACAAAGTGAAGCTGTTTTTGACTTATCAAGTTTCTGCTTGGGTCCGTACGTATTGGCAATGGGGCAACTAAGCCTCAAAACATACATTTGTGTAACTCTTGAAGTGGATAGTAATCAATGGGTAAATTGTGGTCAGATTGAGTCAAACGATGATGAATGGCACGAAATTGAAGGCGCTTTCAGAATTGAGAAGCAAGCAACAGAAGTAAAGGTCTACTTCCACAGTCCCGATCCTGGTGTTAATTTGATGGTTGCTGGGCTTTAAATCTTTCCTGTTGACAGACATAAACGGTTTGCACACTTGAAGAACCAAACAGAGAAGGTAAATGCTATGTTTCCAGATTTTGGCACGCAATTGGATTAGTCCTTGCAACATATGAGCTCAAATGGTGTTATAGGATCATTACTTAATTAAGACATTTTCGCCTAATTATAGCTGTATTAAATTCTTGAAAAGCACTTTGTTCTTTAATGCAGGATGTCATCTTGAAAATCTCAGCATCTCACTCAAGCACGCTTAGTAAAAGTAAACCAAATTCAGAACAGTTTTCCGTTTGGATCATGTCTACAGAGATCAAACATAGACAACGAAGACTTCGTCAATTTCTTTACCAAAAACTTCACCTGGGCCGTGTTTACAAATGAGTTGAAGTGGGAATGGACGGAGCACGGACAGTGAGATTTCAAGTACACAGAGGCAGATGAGATGCTTAACATGCTTTCAGAGCAAAACATTCAAGTACGAGGTCACTGTATCTTCTGGGAGGTTGAAACTCAAGTCCAGCCCTGGATACGGGGTCTGAGAAAATCTGACATGATGTCAGCAGTTCAAAGCCGTCTAACAGCCCTCTTGACTCCTATAAAGAAAAGTTTAAGCCCTACGACATGAATAATGAAATGCTCCATGGCTCTTTAATTCTACCAAGACCATCTGGGAAAAGATATCAGAGCAACCATGTTCAAGATAGCTAATAAACTTGACCCATCTGCCACCTTATTTGTAAATGATTACCATATCGAGGATGGTTATGACGCCCAATCATCTCCAGAGAAGAGAAGTATTTCAACCACATTGTTGGTCTCCAAAAGCAAGGGGCTCCTGTTGGTGGAATAGGCATACAGGGCCACATAGATTTTCCTGTTGGGCCGATTGTTTGTTCCACACTCGATAAACTGGGGAGTATCGGGCTCCCAATCTGATTCACGGAGGTTGAGGTTTCATCCATCAACGAGTTTGTTAGAGCTGATGATTTGGAAGTTATGCTCAGGGAAGCGTTTGCACACCCTGCAGTCAAGGGCATACTGTTTTGGGGTTTCTGGGAGCTGTTCATGAGCCGGAGCTGAGTCATTTGATCAGTTTTGGTGAAGAACTACACATAAATTGGAAGTCATGCTATATAAATTTGAGGGAGATTTGGTTCAACTTTTAATACAGATTAGCTGCTTGTATGCTAAAAAATATTACTCTTCTTTGAACTTATTTTTGCTCATTTTAGCATACTTACTGCAGTTTTGTTGCAAAACCTTTCTTAACCAAAGTCTAACTTTCTTTGCCAACGTCGATATCTTACTTAAGTCATTGCCAATATTCATTCTTACACGGATCAATCTTTTCTATGCAGGTAAAGCCGCAAGAAGCAAAATGTGAAGTGTGTGAGGTACAATGTCTATGGAGAGAGCCGGGTGCCTCTGGTTGCAACCAGTGATATAGAGAAAGGGGAGAGGCTATACTATGACTACAACGGACACGAGCATGAGTATCCGACTCATATCTTTGGTCATATTCTGAAAGTAGAAAGTAGATAGAAAAACCACAGTTTTGGCTGAGAATTGTATTATCATGTGCTCTGGTGATAGGTCCCGAAAAGTCTAATACTATGAAGATAGCTAAAATACATATTGTTACTAAAACCCTACTCATATTCACTGTTGGTAAATAGATAGACAAACAGTAAAGCACAAATAAACCACTAATGCATACTACAAAAGAATAGCAATAACCTGGCGTGGCCGAAGACAATCGTTGCACAAGAACAACAACTACCCTCTGGTCGACATCCTCAGTGCACAAGAACACCTTGTAGCCTTTGATCCTTTTACGTCTAATGAGACGGGATCCACAAGAAGACACACTAGAGCCCACAAGAAGGTCGGTTCCACCGAACACTTTAACTAACTACTTTTCCATTGCATAATAATAATGAAAGTACTACGATGCTTAAATAGTAGAATACTGACTTGCTATCTAAGAAATAAACTTACGGGCTAAGAAAAAATTAACAGGCCTTATTACTAACTATGGGCTAAAGCCCGGCTATAGGAGTGTTCTAGAAGAAACAGTCTATGAACCCTAACTTACTGGCCAAGACTCAACTAAATAACTAAATAATATATTAAATAGACAAAATAGAAAGATGACGAGCTCGAGTTCCTAACATCTGGCCACATTGGATTGGCTCGGGGAAGTTCGTAGTCTCATGGAACTACATTGTTACTTGAGATCAATTTGTTCAATCTTAGTTGCTCAAGAGTCTTATTGGCTCAATATTGTGCTCCTGTTATCAGGTTTAGTTTTACAGTCATTTGCACTATGTTGTGCATCCTTCATTTTACCATCACTCATAAGTTAATCAGGGACAGAAGAATCAGAGAAAGACATTCTTCAGAGTGCATATATGCGCGTGAATGTTTCTGATTTAAGCTTGCTTTCCGAATAGTAGATGTGAATTTTGCGCTGCCATTATTGAAGATTTGATCTCCTCCCATAGAAGTAAACATGTGGCTAATTTTAAGTATTTAAATGCTCAGTTCCTTTATCTGTTTACGTTTCCATTGTCTTTCACTCCTGTGATCTCAGGGATGATGATGATATATGAGTATATATCAACAGACATCAATCCCTATGAAGCCTTTGCAATTTTGCACAAAAAAAGGCCTTCTTGACCTGCATTCTGCTAATTATTCCAGAGTTGGTTAATTTTTTGAACAAAATCGTGGTGAGAAGGCCTATTGAAGTGTTCATTTTTCGTATAAATTTCAACTAATCAAAAATAAACTGAACTGAAAATTACGAATCGGACAGGACCAATTGTGTGCCATATTAGCCATTAAGCAAAAGTTTGGGGCCATTCAGCAGTTATATGATTAGCACAATCGGAATTGGGCGCCATATTAGTCATTAAGCCTAAGTTTTGGGTACATTCAGCAAATTACACTACATATATCCCTTTATAATATCTGCAGATTGCAAAATTAGGTAAAAATTCATCCCAATCGATCTCCGGCTCCAATCCTTTCTCCCATGAATAGCTTAAAACCCTAGTAAATCAAACCTGAAACACGCTCCATCTGGTTTCTGAAGAACATCAATTTGCTCTAACAGATTCTTACTGGAATTCGGAGGCAACGGACGGACCTGTTTGTCATCTGATTTCCAAACGAGAAACGAGAAAGGTCAGATTTTATAGTTCTGGGCTCTAAACTTATAAACTTACTGAAATTTGAGTTTAATTTATCACAATTTGTGCTTCCTATTTGGCTTTCCTACGTTGAATGCTAAGTTCAGAATTTCATACTCAATTATTATTTGGGGATGTAATTCTCTACGATTCTGATTGTCTCTCGCCTAAGATTTACAGAGGAAAATTTGTCTAGCTCTTTAGATTATGTGCTAGAATTCTGAAAATACTGCAACATTGCGCCAGGTTGAAAATACTTGGTATATATTATTTCGAAAATCTAGATATTTTTTATTTTTTTATTTTTACACAAGCATGAGTTGGCTCTGAGTTTACTTGCACATTGTATCTCTTGCAGCTTAAAGTCTCCAGGTTAAGGTGAACATTTTAATTTAGAATATTGTGTTCTATAAGAGTGTTCTTGCTTAGTGTATCCAAGTAGGGTTGTGCATGGTGCGGATCGGATCAAATCCGATCCGAATTTTGGATTAATCCGATCCGAAAATGCTGGATTTGCTAGTTCGGATCGGATTTCGGATTAAACCGAAAATAATCGGATGGGTTCGGATTAATCCATATTAATCCGAAAATTATTAAAAAAAAAAAAGCTTAACACAAAAATAAACAGCCTAATACTAGTTAACAAAAATCCCAACACTTCACCAAATCAAAGTGAATGTACAGGAAGTCAAGAACAAGATCAAAATTCAAAAGGATTTATACACACATAGACTTCATTCAACATGAATAAAGCTCAACTTTCAGTAAAAATCTAAATCGTCTTTCAAACTACCAGTTCCAAGTAACAAGTTCAAAGTTATTACATCGTTCAAATTGAAAATTGAAAAGACAAAATAATACTTCGAATTCTAATATCAACCATTACAAAATATAATATTAGCCCTTCCCAAAAACTTCGATAAGTAGAGAGTCATGATTCCGTGATTCTTGAACCTGAATAATGAACACATGAACAAATTATTAAACAAGCATGGAGTCATGAACAGATTCTTCAAATAAACAGGATTAGTAAACATGGAATAATACAATAGTCAGCAGCAGCAATACCTTTAAGAGGTGCACCTCAACAATACAAGAGTCAAATCTGGAAACTAACTACTTAAATACCTTTAAGAGGTGCACATCAACTAGGCTTCAGCAGCAGATTCTTCATCGGTGATTCTCAAATCTGGAATAATACAAAATAAAAAATTTAGTATAGACATTAAAAAATAGACAGCAAAACAAAAAAAGAAATAAATAATTATACCATTTTCAATCTCTTGAACTAGAGAATATTCCTCCTCGGAAGTTAAGACACGACCTTGACGTATCCAATCTTGTGTGCAAATCAATGCTTCTGCATTTTCAGGGGTCAACGAAGATCTGAAATCGTCAATAACACGCCCACCAGTGGAAAACGCAGACTCCGATGCGACTGTGGAGAGAGGTACAACGAAGACATCTCGAGCAACCCTTGCTAAAACAGGATAATCTCTCTTATGGTCATTCCACCATTGGAGAATGTTACACTCTATGGACTCATAATCATCTTGTGAAATCGGATCCACAACAAGGTACTTTTCCAATTCAGTTTGTGCCTCGACATTCCCAATACTTGCTTGAATCCTATTATAAAAGTCTGTGTTGGATTTCAATGCTTTCTTAATTGGTCTGCCAAGAACACCTAACCCAATTGTAGTTTGATTCTTGGAAGTTGTGCGCGACGACTTAGGGGCAGTAGTAGAGCAGCTCTTATATTCTTCGTAAAGTTCTTTCAACGCATCCATGGATACCTTAGCCAAATTCCCACCGGTTTCTTCACCAAACATGTGTACCAAACTTGCTTTTAAAAAGTTCAATTTGTAACGAGGATCAAGCAAACTAGCAACATAGAAAATCACATTGGCTGTTTCAGTCCGTATACCCCAATACTTATCAAACTTATCCTTCATCTTCACAGCAACAACATTCAAATATTTGTTTGGACCCTCAATCCACTCCTTAAACAAAGTATAAATGGTTCCAACCTCATCCAAGAACAAGTTTGTTGTAACATAATAAGTACCCGACACTCAAACTGTAGAGTCATGAAAATTTTCTAAAACAGTCTCCATGAAAGATGCAACATGCCAATCATCATCAGTTGGAAAAGCTTTCGGTCCATCTTTAGGAAAATCAGAACGAATATAAGAATCTTCAATTTTATATCTCTCAAAAACATCAACATCAAGTAAGAAGAATTCCATCTAGTGACGACATCTAAAGCTAAATGCTTTTTAGTGGACACCTTTTCTTTGGAGTGTCAAAAGAAAAGGTGTCCACTCCAATATTACATCTGGCGTAAAGATGCAACTTTTGGCTAGTTTCCGTCGGTCGGTTTTTCTTATCGATGAATTAGTTGAATCTTAGTCCAAGATTACAAAATCCTTTGTTCTCCATAAAGCGAGGGCAAAGCGGAAGGGTGCAGGAGCCCTTTATGTAATGTGAAGTAAGAGTCTCATTCACGTCATAAACGAATTAGTAGTGTTTCAGTTGGCGAGTTAACTGACAGATAGTACTATAATTCATTGTCTTCGTTCTCACTTTGGATGGTTTGTAAATTCTTAAGTACACCTAAGCTCACTGATTCAATTTTAAAGGAACTATCACAACCTAAGGCAAGAAATTTCAAGTTAATTAACTTGAGTATCTATTTTGGGAATTCTTTGAAAGGTATATCATATAGATCTAATGTCTTCAATAATGATAGCTGAAACACACTTTTAATAAATACGCTCCCATATGCACGAACAGTGCTCCCATATGCACGACCAATTAATTGAAATGAACGAGCTTGACTAACACAAACTCGATATAGGCACGAAGCATCTATAGGCTCTCCCAATTTTTCAACAAAAATGAACTTTTTTTTCTTCAGCTTTCCTCATACATAGGTCTCTCAACAGATCGTGTATGCCGTATGAGTATACACTCTCGCCAAATAGCCTCTTACGAACAAAAATTAAATTTCTATCAACGAGGGCGTTTAAGTGTGACTCAGCAACTTCTTCTGGACTTCTATCTTTGATTGGGTTCAAAAATCCTTCTGAAACCAACAACTTGATCAGTCTTGGGGCTTCAATTGCATGATCTTCAGGGAAAGCACCTATGTAGAGTAAACAAGGCTTCAAGTAATGTGGCAAATTGACATAGCTCCAAGAAAATATCCCCGAGAATCGATTGTCTTCTCCTGTAATAAATGAACTTATGTCGCCTGCAATTTTCTCCCACAAACCTTTTATCCTCTTAGCTCGTGACATGAATCCTCCAATCACCTGAATTGCAAGAGGTAGCCCTCTACATTTTCTAACAATTTCACGAGCAATTCCTTTTAATTCACTTGGGCACTTCTCTCCCAGATGCACCATTTTTTCAAAGAGTTTCCAACTATCTTCCTCGCTGAGTAGCTGCACCTCATATCTCCTGGGACTAACATAATCGGCCACCCCGTTCTCCCGCGTAGTCAAAATGATCCGACTGCGGTTGTTGTTACCTGGAGCACACATACTGATATCATCCCACACCCTGGAACTCCAAACGTCGTCTAGTACAATCAAGTATCTTCTAGAAAATAACATTTTGTGCAAATCAACTTTGAGTTCTTCATTTGTTCTACCACTTCTGTGGATATCGACTTTGAGTTCTTCAGTTTTCCTATCACTTTTATTACAACCTAGAAGGCTTAGAAGAACTTGTCGTTGATCATACTTTTGCGATATAGTTGCCCATAAACATTTATCAAAGTGATTACTAGAAGAATATTGATTGTAAAGTTTACGAGCAAGAGTAGTCTTACCAATTCCCCCCATGCCTACGAGGGGGATGATTTCGAGTGTAGGAGATCGCGAAGTGAGCCAAGCACGCAGTTCAGTCAAATTCTTGTCCACTCCTACCAGCACGTCGGGAATCAAATGACTCTGATCACTCCTTGAACGAGTAGCCAGTGTTGTTTTTTCTGATTGACCAATCGCCGCCTTGATCTTGATCATTTTTGCAGCCGTGGAACTAAACACTCGGCAAACTTGGGTCAAGTCAGGTGGGGAAATCATGAAACTCTGACCAACTGGATGAGCTTTAATGTAGGACTCAAGTATGTCCTCAGCATTTTCGGCAGCATCTCGAATTTGATCCTCCAAGGTTTCTAGTTCAACCTGGATAGCTGGAGTAGACTTGGCAAGAAAGTCTCGCAAGAAAGAGGCCTTTTCTAAGAGGGATTGGATTTGTGGGATCTTTTCACTATCAAGAACCCAATCTTGATGGTATAGTTCAGGGTGCATCATTTTTTTATAAGGAGTTCAACAAGGGAATCTAGACAGAAAGCCATGGCTTGGAACTGATTAGATGAATTTTTGTGGAGATGGATCGGGGAGTAGTATGGGAAATGATTATGGAGCTTAGAGATACAAATGATGAAGAGATAGTACTTGCAGCTGCACCTAGTGAATTGTGGTATGGATCAACGTTGTTTATCAGGCTGTCTGCACTTTGGATGGTTAAAGGACTATAGTGGATGTTTTTTAAATGTGAATTATTGCGTATATCACGCTTAACTAGATCCTGAGATGCGTTATGTTATTCTTTTATTTTATTTTCTTGTCTTTTTGGTTGAGTGCGTTTTTGGTTTCTTAACTTTAATTTTGTTTATTTCATTTCAGCACACTTTTTTTTAATCCAGTGCACACGCCTTCTTGTGTTTCACACTTTCTTGTTTCATTTGATTTCTTAAAATATTGTTTAACTTGTTTACTTTTTTTAATAAACGAACTCTAGTACATGATTTGATTCATCACAGATACTATAGAACATTAATTTTTTATTTAATTTGACACAAAATTAATACTTTGAATGTAGTACTACTTGGACAATATAAAAAATTTCAATTCCATAATAAAAATTAAATTTGCAAAAAATTAGAGACACTGCAAATTGAAAAAATAACAAACACAAAAACATAATTTAAAATGATTCTATTGGTTCATTTATTGTATTATGTGTCTAGATAGCTTATTCTGATTGGTCCAAAAAAATAAAAATGCTGATTAGGATTGCTCCACCCAAACTCAACCGCGAAACTGACCAGTAATTACATGTGACGTTGCCACGACATGGTTTCTACCATAAATTATAAGTAATTGAAAAACAGTAAAAGTCTATATAAAAACACAATCGACAAGGAAAATATTAAACATTTTTGCAAAAACTATTAAACTTTGTTTAGTTATTAAAATCTAACTGCAGGTAGATAAATACATTGAAGGTGAAAATTAGAGTTGCCTATAAGAAACTGAGTTAGTATAAGTTACAACCAGAGAGGTACACTCAAAATATAGGAGTAACAACATTTCAGAATATATAGAGTAAAACATGACAAAAAGTATGACAATGGCCAAGTTAAGCAAAGTTCTATGTTGTCTCATAGCCAAACAAAATGGGCCAGTATGACAATGTCCCACTTACTTAAACTGACTTCTGGTTCATGTTGAATCATCGGTCTCATCACTATCACTCCCATCAGGCTCCCCCGTTACAGTTGGAGCTTCAGGTACATTAGGCTTAGCTGAAGGTGCAGCAGCCGCTTTCTTACCCGCACCAGTATTCCCAGAAGTTCCACTTGCCATAATGTTCTGCAGGTCCTTCTCAACAACGCGCACAACTTCAGGATTTAAGTCAGGCTCTCGACGAAATCGTCGCCTTCGAGCATCCCTCATCGGCGGGGTAAGTCCATGCTTATACTCCACTCCTTCTGGGACACTATCCTCATCCTCTCTCACCATAATCATTTGACCGATGTCTGCAGTTTTGACCAAGGAGTTATCATCATACGTCTTGTATGATTCTACAACTGTTGGAAGATCCAAGAGTGAAGCTGGGAAGCGGTCATTGCCGATAACAAACGTCCCAGTCCTTCCATCCTCGGAAAAGGACAAGTCCAATGCCTTGTCTTCAGAAGAAGATGCAGATTCATTTAAGAGCTGCTCAATTCTCTCAGCAACAGAAGGTGGCACCCGGAGTACAAATTGCTCTTCCATATCTAGGCTTTATTACCCCCCTCAATTCACTTTTTAATACTAGACCGGAATAAGTGGTGGTCGCTTTTAAACTTGTACTCCTGCTTTTCTGTTTCACAGTGCAGGAAGCATGAGTTGATTAACTAAACTCTCAATTTTGATGCGCATATAATCCATTCAATACAATTTGATGACCAACACTTGGATATAGGGCTGTGCATAAAACCGAAACCGAAAAACCGATCCGAAAAACCGCAAAACAGATTCGCACCAATCCGATCCGGTAGTTTCGGTTCGGATTGCGGATCACTATATTTGTCACTTTCGGTTTTCGGATCGGATCCGATTAAAATCTGCGGATTATCGGATTAATCCGATCCGATCCGATTAAGTAATTATTATTATTTATTTTTTTAATAAATAACCCACCTAAATATGACCTAATATAAATACCAAGCAAGAAACCTAACCCTCATTTCTTCCGCCCCCTTCTCCCGTTTTCCACTTTTCCCCTTTCTGCCTTATCCTCTCTCATTCACGCTAACCTAACATCATCAATTCATCTTCCTAATCTGCCGATTTCATCATCAATTCACGGTAAGTCATTGATTTCGATTGAATTACTAAATTTCTTACTTGTTTCGTTCTCAATTGCTCGGGTTATTGACTGTTTGAATCGTTTTTTGATCTCAGGTGGCGATGGTTTGAAGTTCAGGTCGTCTCCAGTGTCTCCCTCTCCGGCCATTGTCGGGTAAGTGTTCAATGTCGTGATTGATGATATCTCCATATGCTTTCTGCCTTCATTCACGCTTAACCTAGACTCAATCAAGTTTACTTCTCTGCCTTCATTCACTATGTGCTTTGTTCAATGTCTCGTGCACTCGTCTGCTGGTCGTCTGCTCGTCTTACTATGCCGGTCTCTGAACTGAATCGCCTGTCTGAATTTGTCTATGTTATTCGTCTGTCTGTTAAAGAATTTGTCTATGTTATTCGTCTGTCTGGTAAAGAAATCCTTTGTTCTCCATAAAGCGAGGGCAAAGCGCGGAAGGTTGCTGGAGCCCTTTATGTAATGTGAAGTAAGAGTCTCATTCACGTCATAAACGAATTAGTAGTGTTTCAGTTGGCGAGTTAACTGACAGATAGTACTATAATTCATTGTCTTCGTTCTCACTTTGCCAATCCGCTTGAGCTTCATTTCATTTGTGTTTCTTCATTGTTGGTTTGGGCACCGTTTGTTGGTAACGAAAGCTTCAATCTCTCCGAATTTCCCTCTTCGATAACCTTCTCGCCAGGCAGTGTAAGTAAGAATTATTTTTTCTATCTGGGTATTTGTAATATACACCACTTGCTGCTGATTTGATTTCTAGTATTCTTTCATGTTTTTTACCTTTTCGCTGCACTATGATCAATTAATTTTACTCAATGTTGCCATGTTGGTGGTGTAATTTGATGAAATAGAATTGCATTGATGCATAATTGCACCTTTCTTATCCAGTTTTTCCCCTTCCATTAGTACTTTTTTGGCTTTCTTTTTCACCTATGCTGTTTTTCATCTCATAAACATTGGACTTGTGTGTGTGTGTGTTAATTTGATGTTACTCTCTTACTGGGTTTATGGCACAAACTCATCTTCTGCTTTTTATCCTTTTTTTTTTCTTGCTCTATGTTCCTGGCAGTTAAATGATCAATCATAGACTCACATAATAAAGAGTTGATAGAAATGGATGGTGATGGTGTTTCCAAACTACTGCGCCGGATTGCAACTGCCTCCGCTACATTTTTTGGGGGAACTTTTGCTCTCTATTCTCTAACATCTACCATTTCGCAAAGATACCTCACACATAAAAAGGTGATACATACTAAGATTCAAACATAAACATACACCGATAAACTTATAGAATTGTATTCGGTTACACATAAGCATCCTCTGTACCTCGTTTTATACATAGATACATGTCTCGGTTCAGCGATAAAGACTTTCTATGTAGCTCATGGTTTGTTTATTCAGAGTAATGTTATAATCTTGTGTGATGTTATAATATCTGGTTATTTTGCAGAAGAAATATGGAAATCCGTGTCTACCTTGTAAAGGAGTAGGGTATTACATGTGCAAGCTATGTAAAGGCAATGGTACGATAATGTGGTCACCCCTATATGATCCCTTGGTTATAAATCCTTGTCTATGCCCAACGTGCGACGGATTCAAGTGAGTTTTCTTGCTTCAAGACATCCATTGCATCTTATATAATTCCACTATAGTAAGGTTTTGAAATTGTGATTCTTTTGTACTATTGCTTAGGGTTCAACACTGCCTCAACTGCTTGGGACATGGTTTTGGTTGAGGCAGTGTTGAAGTGTGTGAGGTACAATGTCTATGGGGAGAGCCGGGTGCTTTTGGTTGCAACCCGTGATATAGCCAAAGGGGAGAGGCTATATTATGACTACAACGGATACGAGCATGAGTATCCGACTCACTGGCGAAGCCAGATAGAGTCCAGTGAAATTGTAGATAAAACTATATATAATTATATATAGTAAAGATATTAATCTAAATTTGTTTGTCCCAGTGGTAAGAATCCCAAATTTTTATACACCAAGTCCCACGGTCGATCCTGATCCCAGTGGTAAGAATCCCAAATTCTTGTCCTCTTTTGCTAGTGGTTAATATTTAATAGCACTCTTCCTTCTCTCTTTCTTTTTTTATTTTATTTTATTGTTTATTTAGACTTGTCTCAAATATCATTTAAAAAATTATTTTTGATTTTTATCTTACATTTTTAAAATTTGTCAATTTTTTATTTTTAAATCTAGATTGTGTATGTTCAATCTTTTTGAACTATGGATGTCGCTTGTTTCTTGTTTTAATGCTTGAAATCTTATCCACATTAATTGAAGGTTAAGTTAGAAACATATGAAAAATGAATTTACTTTTAAATTTTTTTTATTGCATGTATATATTTTTAAATATATTTCTAAGAAAAATATCATATTTTAACTTATTTTGCTTCTGGCTTCGCCACTGATCCGACTCATATGTTTGTGTAAGCTGTGTCGCACTAACTCACTTGCGACGAAGCACAAACATCATAACAAACTTAATTTGCTTGTAATACCCTGAGAGTAGATAGAGAAAACAACAGTTTTGGCCCAGAATTGTATTTATCATGTGTTTTGGCCTCATTGGATGGGCATTGTGAAATTTGTAGTGTTCATATAAATGTTTCAGTAGGTTATTTGGATTCAAAGATAGGATATTTATTCAGTTAGGATCTAGTAGTACATTGTTACTTAGATCAATTTGGTCAATCTTAGTTGCTCAAGAGTCCAATTGGCTCAATATTTGTGCTCTTATTTTTCAAGTTGTGTTATCACTTCTCTCATTATCGTTAGGCATCAGTACAGAAAAGTTAGTTAATCAGGGACAGAGAAATTAAAGAAAGACATTCTTCAGGGCATGAAAACTGACTGACAGTTCTACACGATTGCATGCGAATGAAAGTTTCTCATTCTTTCTCGGTTTGCGCTGCTATTGCGTATGACTTGATCTCCTCACATAGAAATTTTGCAGCTGTAATAATAATGTTGCTCATTTTTAGTATCTTGATCTTCTGTTTGAGATCTCGCGACTGAGGCAGGGCCCGAGCTGAGTCATTTGATCGTTAAAACTGTCTGAAAGTCATTGTACTGTTCTTGCCTCCCAAACAGCAAAACAGTTGTTGTTTATTGTGACTGCTTCTCAGTTGCAACATAGTACTGGTTTTGGTGAGAAATGGATATGTCCATTTCAACTTGAATGGTTCTCAGAGAAGTTATTATATGTATGCATCTTTCATTTTCATTATCCTCTGGAATTGATATACTCATAAGATAAGTGGTGATCTCCTGCCCGTTTCAAAAAAATAATAATAATAATAATAAAAAAAAAATGGAGATCTCCTGTACAAGTTTCGCTAGTTTTCATGTAAGTTTATTCAAAAGCTACTTTGTTCTTTCATGTTTGCTTTGTTATGAAGATGGTGTCGATATCACATAGCCATCATACTTTGCTATTTCTTTTTAACAAAAATTCACCGAGTCTAATTTTTATGGGATCCAATATTAGCTCAAAATTGCTCCTTAATTAGCACTGAACACATGTTTTTACCTGCTTTTGTACGTGTTTGCTTATCATACTAGGAGAGGGAAGGTTGAAGTTCATCTCACGGAGCTTGGGGGCATCATACTGAATCCAACATTTAACAATGACGTTGGGCGTCCTTATCTTTAGGTTGATGAGCACCACTATGACAGGACACCCTAAATGTATACTTACACTGTTACACCACTATGACAATTGCCCCACTATGACTGGACGCCCTAAATGTCATATATGCTATTATTGCTGATTCCTCCATCTCTTTCTTACAAATGGTTGGTTTCCCCTTGGAAATTGCACTCTAACCATTCTACATGGTTAACCATGCACCCTTCCTCCTATGGCTAGAAGGTCTCTCAAGTCTCATAATGAGCCATTAAGTGGCCGTTAAATCCTTGTGGTGGATTCGTACTGAGACATGGATGGGTCCAGCACAGATGATAACATACAAACATATCAAGTTGGGCTTGGGTCCGTATTGGTAATGGGGTAGGGTAACTAAGCCTCAAAACATTAGAATAACTCCTAATCCTAGTGTTAATCTGATGGTTGATGGGCTTCAAATCTTTCCGGTTGACATACATGGTTAGAACACTTTTAAGAACCTAAACGTCTTTCCTTGGAATAAATTAGTCCTTGAAATATACGAGCTCAGTTCTCAAATGATGTTATAGAATCATTACTTTGACATTTTCTCCTTGTTAGAGATGTATGAAATTCCTCAAAAGTAAATTGTTTTATTATGCAGGTGTGTAAACGTGATGTGATCTTGAAAATCTCCGCACCTCATTAATTTGCCAAGAAATATAGTTTAATGCCATCAACTTATAATATTCTCGCTGGACATCAGCCTTCAGACCCACCTTACAAACCGCCAGCCGGGGGAACCGGGAAAGGTGAAATCGTCGGTGGTGTACCGAGATTCGAAGTTACGAATGAATTTGAGCATATGAACCGGTGGAAATTTGAATGTTATTATTTTATTATTGACTATAATTCTGAGCCGAAATATATATGTATATTTTTGGCTTATGAGCGGAAGTGTTTGAAAATCGTAAATGATACAACGTTATGAAAATGGTTTTATTCTACTTCCATTAATGTAGGTAAATCCACAATGAATCTAGATTGGTTTTGATTGGATTTGCAGTTCTATTCTACTTCCGTTAATGTAGTTGTATCCACAGTCAATCTAGATTGACTTTGATTCTTGGCATACTTTAAGTCACATATATGACAGGGTATTTTGCATATGGTACCCAATTAGTGCTTTTAATTACATCTAACCTTCCTTAGTCCGGAGTTTGCATCCACTCCCTTGTTAGATGATGTTTAATTATATCTGGATTCACGAACTTAACTTTTCGCGAACTTATTCATTAAAAGTACTTTTTTACCCTTTGTCAATTATCAGGTTTTTGGTTGACCAAACAATTAGAACTTTTGTTTATTACACTTTTAACCCAAATATTTTATTTTTACAAAATTAACATAATATATTTAAAAACAAACCCACATAATATTACAATATTTCAAGATGGTCCAAAAAATTATTTAAAAATAAACCCTACAAAAATTAATATAAGTCCTAAATTATTAAAAAAGAAAAAAAAACAGATAAAATCACATTTCGAAGCTGCTTAACAGCTCCAGAACGGAGCTGTTACAACCCCGAATCGGGTTCGGGGCTGTAGAGCTGGGACTGTAAATAGCCACCGATCGGAGCTGTAACCGCTCCGATCCGGGGCGGTTACAGCTCCAAATCGGAGCTGCAAATAGCTCCAACGCCCGAGCTATAAGGCTCCGATTCTGGGGCTGCAAAGCTCCATAATCAGAGTTGCAGAATTATTTCGGTACCGGAGATTGGAGATGAAGAAGAAGATGAACAAAAAAAAAAAAAAAGAAACGAAATAGTAAAATAAAAAAGAAATGAAAAGGAATTAAGGTTGTGTTTGGTTCTTACGCAATAGCAATGAAGAGTGACTTAATCCTTGGTCAACAAAAAAATGGGCTCATTGACCTGGATGTAATTCTGGGACTATGGGGGTTGTATATGCAAAATGGTGTCCCAAGAGGGGTACCATATGATATTTACCCTATATGATATATTGAAAATTATATCCTAGTTATGATACCCCTAATGAATAGTGAGAGGGGTTTCACTTGAGGCTCATATACCTGCATTTGAGTGACTGCATTTCTGCTAACTACATATCAAGTAGCTAGTCAAATCCTAGTTGACTTGTTATATGAGTAAGGATTAACATAAATGTACATGTACAAGATAGATTAGTTGCTTCACTATTAAGCTAGATATGTTATAGGTACGTTTTTGAATTAGTTGTTAGTAACATAAACATGTCCAACAACATTATTATCATTTCGCTGAAAGAGGTTATGTTGAGTTTTAACCTTCCCGCTCCATTTCTTCTAGGTCAACAATGGGTGGTGCTTACTTTGGAAGATACACATATATACCCAGCAAGTGTTAAGGGGCAAGAAGCTGAATGAACAATACCATGACAAACCTAGCTATTACTTTTTGTTTGTAAACTAAACTACATTTTCATTGATATGCTAATTTTTGCCATTGTTGTCTGTTAGAGTTATTCATGACAAACCTACCTATGATCAAACATGATATTCTCATATATGTACGTTGTTCAATTAGTTGTTAGGAATTAACATGTCCAACAACATCATTATGATTTCGTTGAAAGCGGTCATGTTGAGTTTTAACATTCCTCGTGCTCCATTTGTTCTACGTCAACAATGGGTATTTTTTGATTTGTTACTAAAATTTGCCTAATGAAACTTCTTAATTCTTGTATTATTTACTTATTTCAATTTAGAAATTCAACAACTACTAACATGACTAAGTGGATATTTTAATTTAGGAATTGAAGAACTACTAACATGACTAAGTGGCTAGTTTATCAGAATGTTACCATCATCGATCTAGAAATTGATTTCTTGACATATCATCTCAACATTACCAAAGCACTATATATAAGAAGACTACTTAATTCATTAAACTTGCTAATATGATATCATTATTAGTGTTCAAAATTTGTAACGGAAGAACCTATGATTTTACTAACAATCAAAATTAAGGTGGTTAATGAAAGTTAATAGTTTGATGTAATCGGTATAAGGTTAAGGAAGTAGATGTTTTGTTGTTATCCAACGAGAGTTGGATTTATAGCTCACGTCTATACCGGGGTTCTATTCTCCGCGGAGGGAAACCCCATCCTATATTAAATTTTCACTCGATTGGTCTCCCAATGACGTTGAAATCGACCATGAGTGCGGGGGAGTGTTGGAAAATTAATATAAATGATCTTGTGTACGGAATGAAACTTAATTGGTTTACCGAAAGAACTGAACACATGCGGTGCTTGACTAGGTCGCCCCGGGCCTAGCAATCTAAACTTGCCCAAAAATGTGTAAGTGTTTAAAGTGATTTTGAAAGAGAACAAACAAAAGCAAGACATACACGCTTGCCAAAAAAGATTCTTGTATTAGCACAATGCTCAAACTTCTCTCTTGGACTTTCTATCTCTACAATTGATTCACTTTACTCGGTTGAGTTCAACTCCCTACCCCTTATTTATACAACTCTTGGATGGATTCTAGATACTTCCACATTATTACTACATACACATACCATGTTATAGAGTAGTCTACTCTACTATGTACAATGAAGATTCCTACTACATTCTAGAGAGTTCCATTTACATGATAACCCCTAACTTTCTAGATGTAGTCTTGCGCCAAGCCTTCTAGATTCTGCTCGTGAACTACCACTAGCTTGTGCAGAAAAATCTCCCCAAAATGGTCACTTACCACATTCTCCCCCACCAAAGCTGGCAACGTCCTTCTTGCCATCACAACTTGATACTGGAATGTGTCTCGTTCATAAGTGCTCGAGTCCCTTGCGTCGCCATGACTCAAGTTCCCCCAGCCCCCTTATTCTTTCTTCTCGACTTTGCCATCTCGTGCCTCAGTCGCCCCGACTTGATATCCTTGGACAAAGCCCCTTTGTTCATCTAACACATGTCTTAAGATCTCGACTGCCTGGTGGTCTTGCTTAATAACCCCTTGGTCACCTTGGCTTGTGATTCGTTCCTGACTCTTTCGACCCCGATCTCGACACACCCTTGTCCCCAACCCTGGGCCCATCCGTCCCCTTCAGAGTCTAGGACATGCCACCCGTCACAAGCCCTAGTGGTATTACTTCAATCCATGACGCATACATCATGCCATGCTCCTTGGCTTCCCTTCGTGCCTCCATCTCGTATGGTTTGTCCTTTCCCATCAAGTAAATCGAGTTAGAGTGTGGCACAATGCAATCATGTACCTCGTCAAGCTACTCCAACCCTAGTATTGCATCATAGTCATCTATGGGAGCCGCCTTGTAGGTCCGGCCCCTTCCAACCTCCTACATCGGTCCTCGCATGCCTAGCCTTCGAGCAGATGAATTTTATTGTGTTATTGAAAACTAAAATGTGATTCTAACTTATGCACTCCCTTTCGTCATTGATACAAGCATTTAATGAGTTGAACAACCACATTAAAATGCAATAATTTCCAAAGAAAAAAAAAGTCAATCAAAGCAAGAAATGACAAGAAATGACAAAACCGAACCTATAATAAGCATATAATCTCTTCTTTTCAGGTTTAGTACAATCAATAGCACAATTTTTTTTTCTTTTCTTCTTTTTAGTGCAATGTCTTCATTTGATAGTTGGATGCATGCATTTTATGTCATCAATGTAAGAAAAACCAAGGTTCACCACCTCTTACCATCCCTTAGCTTTCATTCATGCATGTGCTATCTGCAGAGGATTAGGTTTTCACTTTATTGCTTGCAACAGACAAATTCAATGTTTTTTTTTTCTTCCCAACAACTCCAACAAAAAGTTACGTCCTAACCACATTTTCAATATATACAGCCTTCGATTCTTTCGTTATACATTTGCAAACGTACACTTACGGTCCTCAACAAGCTTACCATGTTTTCATGTTTGAGATATCAAATTCATACTCAGTTTGGAATATGTTGGTAATGAGCGCCCCTTTTATAGGTCGCATGTAGAGAGCGAACATATCCCAATCGATTATGAATTTTTGTCCCACAAGAAACATGAGTGTGCCAAGTGTGTGAGGTATAATGTCTATGGCAAGAGCCGGGTGCTTCTGGCTGCAACCCACAATATAACCAAAGGGGAGAGGCTATAATTATGGCTACAACAGACACGAGCATCCTTCATATTATCATCAGGCATTAGTTAATTAGGAACAAAAGAGTTAGAGAAAGACATGTGCGAGAATGTTTCTGATTTACACTTGATTATCGAATAGTAGTAGATGTAAATTTTGCGATGCCATTTTGCAAGATTTGATCTCCCCCCATCTAGGAAAGTAATTTCATGTGGCTAATTAATATTTAAGTATTTATCTTTTTACATTTCCATTGTCTTTCACTCCTGTGATCGGATGATGATATACTTTCTCCGTCCCAAAGCAGTTGTACCATTTATTTTTGGGTACAAAAAGTAAGGAGAATAGTTAAATATTGAATTTTACATTTATAATGAGGGTTGTTTTTATTTTATTGGAGATTTGTGGCCACTCAAATATGTTGATATAATATAAAAGTATTACGAAGTACAACCTTTCTAAATATGACAAAGAAATGAAATGGTGCAATCTAATAGGACGTCCAAAATGAGAAAATGGTGTAACTGTTTTGGGACAGAGGAAGTATATATAAAGTTATCAACAGACATCAATCCTGTGAAGCCTTTGCAATTTTGCATAAAAACAGGCCTTAGTTACCTGCATTGTGCTAATTATTGTAGAATTAGTTAATTTTTTGAACAAAATCGTACGGAGAAAAGGCCTATCAAAGAGTTAGGGTGTATAAACTGAAATATAGATTTGGTTAGAAGAGCAAACTTGGCAAAGATAAAATACAATATTTCCTCTGTTCCATAATAAGCTTCCTAAGGTTGACTTGTTTTCGAACTTTAACCGTAAATTACTCCTACATTACACACTCAAAAAATATAATAAAATTATATTATGAAAGAAAATTAAGTATATTTTTCTAATATAGCTCTATTATATACTAATCATATGTAATATATGAGTAATTTGCGGTCAAAGTTTGAAAAACGTCAACCTTAGAGCATTCACAACAGTTTCCCTATAAAAATTTACTAAAAATCGTTTTAAACTCATTCCCTATAATATTTTAAATATGTAATTAACAATTCACTAAAATCAGATTCCCTTTTAGTGATTTAATATAAATATAAATAATAATTTTAATAACCACATATTCTAAATATAGTATATAAATTAATTATTAATACACTAAAAAGTTTTAGGCATGTACAAGTTTAGGCATGTGAATACTTTTTTCTATTTTTTTAGGTTGTCAATTCAAATTTTAGGGAAATTGATTTGTTATGATTTTAACACATATTTTAATTTTTTGCCAAAATTTAAGAAAAAAGATAATTTAGGAAAGTTGAGTGAATGATCTTAGGAAGTTTATTTATGGAATAGAGAGAGTAACACTTAATTTTAAAATTGTACGATCAAAATCTAAACTGAACTGTAAATTATTTTTTTATATGAATCGAACATGACCAATTGTGTGCCATATTAGCCATTGAGCAAAAGTTTGGTGCCATTCAGCAGTTATATACTCCTTTACGAGTAGTCGAGTAGCATAAAATAATTGTAATTGGGTGCTATATTAATCAATGGTCATTAAGCCAAAGTTTTGGGTACATTCAGCAAATTACACTTCATATTTCACTTTATAATATCTGCTCGAAAAAGCTCAGATTCTTTACCAAAAAAAAAAGAAAGAAAAAGCTCAGATTGCTAAATTAGGTCAAAATTCATCCCAATCCATCTCCTGTAAATCAAACCTGAAACTTTAATTGCTCTAACAGATTCTCAGTGGAATTTGGAGTCGACGAGAAACGAGAAAGATAAAGGTCAGATTTTATAGTTCTGGGTAATCTGATAAATTTTACTTCGGCGTACTGAAATTGAGTTTAATTTATCACAATTTGTGCTTCCAATTTGGATTTCCCATGTTAAATACTAAGCTCAGAATTTCTTACTCAATTATTTGGGGTTGTGATTCGCTACAATTCTGATTGTCTCGCGGGTAAGATTTACACAGGCAAATCTGTCTAGCTCTTATAGATTATGTGCTCGAGTTCTGAAAATACTGCTACATTGGGCGTTTTCTTTCTGTGTAATCAACATTGATGTTTGCACAACTACTCCGTAAATATTAATTCGAAAATCTAGTGAGATTTTTTTTTTTAAATTTGTTTTTTTTTTCTAAATTTTATGTGGAGTGTTACTGGTTGACTCTCAGTGTAGTTATACATTGTATCTCTTGCAGCGTAAAGTCTCGAGGTAAAAGTGAACTTTTTAACATAGAATATTGTGTTTTATAAGAGTGTTCTTGTTCAGTGTATTAAGTGTTGGTCATAAAATTTCATTGAATGGAATGGAGAGTGTAGTTTATCATCTCATGCTTCCTGCACTGTGAAACAGAGAATCAGGAGTACGAGTTTAAAAGCGACCACCACTTATTCCGTCTGGTATTAAAAAGTGAATTGAGGGGGTAAGAAAGACTAGATATGGAAGAGCAATTTGTACTCCGGGTGCCACCTGCTGTTGCTGAGAGGATTGAGCAGCTCTTAAACGAATCTGCATCTTCTTCTGAAGACAAGGCACTGGACTTGTCCTTTTCCGAGGATGGAAGGTCTGGGACGTTTGTTATCGGCAATGATCGCTTCCCAGCTTCACTCTTGGATCTTCCGACTGTTGTAGAATCATACAAGACTTACGATGATAACTCCTTGGTCAAAACTGCAGACATCGGTCAAATGATTGTGGTGAGAGAGGATGAGGATAGTGTCCCAGAAGGAGTGGAGTATAAGCATGGACTTACCCCACCGATGAGGGATGCTCGAAGGCGACGCTTTCGTCGAGAGCCTGACTTAAATCCTGAAGTTGTGCGCGCTGTTGAGAAAGACCTGCAGAACATTATGGCAAGTGGAACTTCTGGGAATACTGGTGCGGGTAAGAAAGCGACTGCTGCACCTTCAGCTAAGCCTAATGTACCTGAAGCTCCAACTGTAACAGGGGAGCCTGATGGGAGTGATAGTGATGAGACCGATGATTCAACATGAACCAGAAGTCAGTTTAAGTAAGTGGGATATTGTCATACTGGCCCATTTTGTTTGGCTATGAGACAACATAGAACTTTGCTTAACTTGGCCATTGTCATACTTTTTGTCATGTTTTTCTCTATATATTCTGAAATGTTGTTACTCCTATATTTTGAGTGTGCCTCTCTGGTTGTAACTTATACTAACTCAGTTTCTTATAGGCAACTCTAATTTTCACCTTCAATGTATTTATCTACTTGCAGTTATATTTTAATAACTAAACAAAGTTTAATAGTTTTTGCAAAAATGTTTAATATTTTCCTTTTTTATTGATTTACCACTCTATAGATTCGAGAGGCTATATCAATACATTGCAAGGTCTATTCGTCAAAATAGCATCCTTAATATGAAGATTGACAGTGTGCGACATAACAACTTTGATATCCCTTTATAGTTCAAAAGTATATTGTAATCGAGTAAGTATAGTAAAAGGTAGGACTTTCCTATACATTAGTATATCTTCTGTATATTTCCTTTTCTTTTAAGATACAGCTTAAGTGTTGCAACGAATTGTGTGCTTGCTTGTCAATTTATTAAGTTGGTACGGGAATAACACACAACATTCTCAAGTGCACGTGAGAAGTCAGTCTATACTAAATATCTGTTATTACTAACTCATTGTTGGTCCCTCCAGCCGAATTTGAATGAGGATGTGAAGGATTTAGACAGCAGGCCTGCTAGAAATCTTGTACTAAATCATGACTTTTACAAAATCAGTAGAAATCTTGTGTACTAGTGACAGTCAGTGTCATGTAAGTTTATTTAGAAGATACTTTGTTCTAAAGATGGTATCCATGTATATTGTCAACTGCATGCCTCCGTGTACTATATCTCATATTTTGCAAAAGTTCATATTTTGGAAAAGTGTAAATGAGCTCCCCTGAAGGAGGAATTTTGCACATTTTCATGACTACATGGGATTTGTATGCAAAATACAAGTAGATTGCCTGTAATAGAGTGTATGGGTCAAAATGCCATTGGCTTTACTATTAACTTACCCCTCGACTGACAAAATATGTAAATGTCTCGAAATTGCCCTTTTGCTGCTTACCACTGAACATATGTTGTTTGCTTTTTGATAGAGGGGAGGATCAGGTTCTTCTGACGGAGATGAGAGCATCATACTGAATCCAGCATTTGATGATGGCCTTAATAATTGGACAGGGAGAGGTTGCAAGATTGTTTTGCATGATTCCCATGGGTGATGGAAAAAGTACTTCCAAAGTTGGAAAGTTCTTTGCATCAACTGGTGATCGTACATAGACATGGAATGGTATTCAGCAGGAGATAACAGGGAGAGTGCAGCGGAAGCTGGCCGATGAACTTAATGCTGTAGTTCGAATATTTGGTAATAATATCATTAATTCAGATGTTAGGGCTACAGTATGGGTTCAGGCAGCAGATGGCTGTGAACAATACATAGGCATCGACAGGTAAAATACTCTCTGTTCTACGATTCCTATCTTGCTTGAGATGACGAATCGAACTTATGGATCGGGTATATTCAATAAGCCGAAGAAGAATCTGCTTTGATATATATTTAAACTATATAATCAGCATGAAGTCTTGTGCTAGATGTTGATCTTATAACAGACTAAGAGATACTGAGATGGTTCATTGCTATTGTTATTTTGTAGATTTTAAGTTTAAAGCTAAATATTGTTATCGGATCTTATATATAAAAGACACTTTTTTTTTTCTCCTTATCTACAGGTTGTTATTTTAGTTTGAAAATAAATAAATAAATCTGAACTGAGGTTATATTTGTATTATAAAAAATAATTAAGCAAATGTAAATTACCTTTATTGAATCTAAATTGAACTGAATATTTTTTGTTTTTTAGATGAAAAGAATAAACATTAATGGAGTTTCTTATATATATTTGTTCAATTAGTGGCAACAAGAAAATATAACACGGAAATTTTGACTTGGATTATGTTAACAAGAAAATTTTGACTTAGATTATTCTCATATAAATATAAGCGGAAAAATAGTAGTAAGTAATATAACACGCCAGTCAAGTGTATGCTTAGATTATGTTGAGAATTTTTTTTGACTTTAGACTATTCTCATATAAATATAAATATAAGCGGAAAAATTTAGTAAGTAATATAACACGCTCTGACAGGTACAGTCAAGTGTGTGCGTGAAAAATAAGTTGAAAAGAATAATGAAATGCTTCTTAAGATATTACTTTCTGTGTTTCGAGGTATAGTATACGTACCTTTGTTTCTGAATCGATTTTAGAAGGTTTGTAAAATGTATATGTTGACTGGAACAGATAAAAATGCTATGTATAGAATTTGATTGAAAAGAATGAGTAAGGCTTTGTTATTTATTTTCGTTTGAGAAAATCTGAACATAACGGATCTGAAAGGAACATAATGGAAATGAAATCAGTGTTATGAAATTCTATAATCTCATAAAAGTCAAATTCTCATTATAAATAATTCTTTTTTTTTTCTTTCTGCATCATTACATTACCTCTTCAGGAGGTGATTATATAAATACTGTATCATAATAAATTAACTACTTTTTATGAAATTCTATAATAATCTCATAAAGGCAAATTCTCATTATGAATATATATATTTTTTTCTGCATCATTACATTATTTACATTACCTCTTCAGGAAGTGATTATATAAATATCATAATAAATTAACTACTTTTTATGAAATTCTATAATCTCATAAAGGCAAATTCTCATTATAAATAATTTTTTTTCTGCATCATTACATTACCTCTTCAGGAGGTGATTATATAAATATTAATATATTATACTAAATTAACCACTTTTCAAAAGTTCAAAAAATACATGAGAGATCTTCTAAAAAAAGGTAATATTATAAAAAATCAAAACAAGATATAAAATTAAAATTATGATTCCCATAAGTTGACACACAATTTTTTCACTAACTTTACAGAGTAACCATGCGCAGTCCGTTTTACAATATTATTGGTAAAAGATAAACGAACGGGTAATATCCCTTAATGCGATAAGTTAGTGTCTGTACACAACATTGAGTTAAAAAGGCTTTGTTCTATTCGTTTGAACAGAACTTAACTGAACATAATTGAACTAAGTGAAACAGAACTGACGGTGGTGGTGTATTGTTTTGTTTGTATACCTAAGAGTATTTCGCATACTCTTCGTATTGCAGACTCGTTTTGTTATTGATAAATTTTTCCGTTTCAAAATTTAAAAAAAAAATCTTTTTTTTCTTTCTGCATCATTACATTATCTCTTCAGGAGGTGATTATATAAATATCATAATAAATTAACTACTTTTGTTTTGATATTCTATAATCTCATAAAGGCAAATTCTCATTACAAATAATTCTTTTTTTTTTTTTCTGCATCATTACATTACCTCTTCAGGAGGTGACAGTACTAAATTAACCATTTTTCAAAAGTTCAAAAAAAAAAAAAAAGAGAGATCTTTTAAAAAAAGTAATGTTATAAAAAAAGCAAATCAAATGAGATAAAATTAAAATTATGATTCGCATAAGTTGCACCACACATAATTTCTTCACTAACTTTACACGGTACTCATGCGAAGTCCATTTAGACTTTTACAGTATTATTGGTAAAAGATAAACGAATGGGTAATATCACTTAATGAGATAAGTTAGTGTTAATACGCAACATTGAGTTAAAGGTAAAACAAGCAAACAGGAGGAAAAAAAGCATCGAACCAAAGAAGAACAATTGAAGAAGCCAAGAAAAAGGCAAAACCAGAGGAGAAACAAACAAACAAAATTCCCAGTACCTCCAATTCCGAAATCTGCTCAATTTCACCTGGAAATGGTTCCTCCGTCTCTGCCACCGGAGAAAATCAGCTCAGCTCCGATAATTCTCAACCCCAAAGCGAAGAAGAAGAAGCCCAGGAAGTACTGGGCTTATAAAGAGATATTGGAGGTGGCTACTCGTGTGGATGCTTTGCAGGGGGTGTACAGTGAAGGTGAAGGAGAAGAGGAGGAAAACAGCGTCGTTGTGGAGGCAAGTGGTGTTGAAGAAGTAAACGATGCCGTAGAAGAAGAGGAGGATAAGTACGAGGACGTGGCTTGCGAGCAATGTGGATCTGGAGAGAAAGGAGAGCAGCTGTTGCTGTGTGATGGGTGTGATAGAGGGTACCACATGGTGTGTTTGAGGCCGATTGTGGCTCGTGTTCCTATCGGCCCATGGTTTTGCCCTCATTGCTCTCATCAGAAAGATACCACCTTGATAAAAAGTAAAAAGGATTCTGTGTTTATATGCTTACTTGACTGATGCATTTGCGTGTGAATGTTCGAAAAGATCATGAAAATTGGTTGTTGTTGTTTGTGTTTGGTGAGTGGTTTTGATGAGGGAAATGTTTGATTGTGTGTGTGTGTGTGCAGCTTTTAGGCAGAAGAAGATTCATGATTTTTTCAGGATTCAGAAGACTGATGAGGAGGAAGCAGAGGCTAATGGCAAAGGTAGATTGGTGTTTGTTTGTTTTGGAAACTGTTCCTTTGATAATCAAATGAGTGTAATGCAATGCAGTGTACGTACTATCACGTTGTCAAGAATTATTCTTGCTACTTTTATTGATGAGAGTATGTATTCCTACTAATGTGTTTTGGAGTGTTGAAATAACGATATGGTTGTGGGGACAATGCCGTGGGCTATGTGGTCATGGCTTTTACGTGTTTGATGAAAACATGAAGAGAAGTTTTGGTTATTGAGTTTGCAGATTAAGAACATATGCATTGTTACGAAATGGTTAGAGTGTTTTCTATACTTGTTTGGCACGTGTTCATAATCTTTTCGGGTGATTGATTGGAATATTATGTGAAAAAAGTTTGGGTTTTAGGTAATATAGTTCCACGTGTTGGATGCATATATGATGAAATTGTTTTATTCTAAAACCTGAATCTTTCACATAAATCCTAAACCCGAATGTACCACAGGCTCAGTTAATGGTGAAATGGTTCTATTCTACTTCCATTAATGTATGTGTGTGTCGTAAATCAACCTAGATTAGTTTTGATTCCTTGACTAACCATTAAGGCTCAACATTTGTGGAAGGAAAGGATAGAAGTTGAGTGTTTTAGGGGACACAAGTGTATGGCTTACACGTGTTAGATGAAAGAACAGTAGGATTTTGTCTAAGTCAACTACTTAAAAGTCCATGCATTATTAGGAATATCTCTGAGATTTTCAGACTTTCTAAAGTTGTTGTTGTGTCTATTCCGACATGCGTCATTAGGAATATCTCTGATATTTTCAGCCTTTCTAAAGATGTTGTTGTGTCTATTCCGACACGCGTTGAGTATCTTTTCACATACTCAACTGGAGACCCTCAATGTGGAAAATTCGGTATCTAATTTATCTACTTCCACGTGGTCACCAATTTTCTGGTCCATCTGTTGTTTGGTGCACATAGAATCTTGAAGTGATCTCACAGACAATAGAAGTCTGTAATGCTGCACGTGTCCTCCTTTTATTGCCGTTTTAGTATTTTCACAGACTGTTTAGATGGCCTTAATTACTAACCATAATTAAAACTTCGCTCATTCAGTTTCGGCAGAGCAGACAATAGAAGTCTCTAATGTTCCACGTACATTTAAGAATGGAGTTTTCTCAACTGATGCTTTAGTGTACCAAGTATTTCTTGGATTCAAGACGTTTTATAAGCTCCTTTAGGTTGAAATGTTGAAGTATGTATGTCCCACTCTTAATTTAAATATACACTTTTAAGGATTATAAATATTTTTGAAGCACACTGAACTCAGCATCTTCTTGATAGCTGAGCAGTATAAATGTTAGATAGCTTCCAGTGTCAAGTTTTACCTGTTATTTACATCATAATTATTAATTAGGCGGATTGAGCTTCAACTTACTATGTGAGCATGATCTGGCATATGACTAAATCTTTTCATCTGCTGTAGCATCTCATTTGTTGTGTCATTCTTCCTCTTTTTACAACCACAAAGAAAAGTCAATATACAAACATTTGAAATGTTAGGCAGTCGTCATTGCATTGTACAAGGGTTTTCATATATGCAACTTTCTACCCCCAATTAATTTGTGCATACACGAGCATCTCTTTGTCTTCTGTTGATATGAAGTTCTTATGTTCGATACAGTTTTGTAAGTTTGTGTATGACTAGCTTTACTCCAAGAAGCTGTGACTCATCTTCTCTGGATAAGTCTCAGTTTATATAAAAGGCACAATCTGTCATCGAAATTGTAATTTAGAGATATTACTATATAGGATAAGATTAATCGGTGCATCCAAGAAAGGAAGACTACTCAAAATCCATTTATTGTTTTCAGTTAAATATGAAATTCTTTGCGAAATGATATAAAACTACAAGAGCAATTACTTTGTATTGCGAATATGAAATTCTTTGCGAAATGATATAGAACTACAAGAGCAATTACTTTGTATTGCGCAATTTCAGCGCAAGAAATGTAGGACGGACTAATACTTGAATTGTTAGAAATGGTGTAGATAGCTTTACCTGATGATAGCTGATAGTCAGAGACTGACGTGACTGATGATTAAGCATCATCATTTGTTTATTTGGCTTTTAATTTACTTACATATTAGCATGTGGAGTTTATATTTTCTTGTCCTTTGGACTGATTGCAGCTACTAGAAAACGCCGTAGATGTGCACTAGTGTTTCCGAAGAGGAGCAGGAGATTGTTGCCCTACGTGCCAACGGAGAATCCAAAGAGAAGGCTAGAGCAGATGCAATCCCTTGCTGCAGGGTTGACTGCTCAGGGCATGGAATTCAGCAATGAGCTGACATACATGCCCAACATGGCTCCAAGATCAGCCAATCAAGCTGTTCTTGAAAATGGTGGCATACAGGTTAGCCCAGATCCTTTTTGAATGTCAGAAGTAATCTTCACTTTATGTTTGGAAGAAGAGGATAAAACATGTGATTTTGCTGCACATCATTTTAAAGCTTGGGGAAATTATGCGCCAAGTGTTGACGCAAGTTATGTGTAATGTGGGAGGACTTGTTACACCTTCATTTTCCGAGTTAGACAAGTGATTTAGCAGCTTTGATCCTGATGATTAACTTTCTTGCATATATAACTCCTTGTCAGGTTCTTACAAAAAAAGATACTGAAACACTTGAATACTGTGCTGCCATGAGCAGAAGAGGTGAATGTCCACCTATTATGGTCACATTTGACTCATGTCAAGGGTATGATAATTCTTCACTCGTTTGTTTGATTCTAATTTTATAACTGGAAACTGAATTTGACTGTCTCTTACATGCTGCAGCTACACACTGGAAGCTGATGGTCCTATAAAGGACTTGACGCTTCTTGCAGAGTTCACGGGCGATGTAGATTACTTGAAGAATCGCGAACGTGACGACTGCGATAGCTTGATGACTCTCCTACTGTCAGCTGATCCATCAGAGAGTCTTGTCATATGCGCAGACAAGCGAGGGAACATTGCTCGCTTTATCAGCGGCATAAACAATCACACACCGTAAGTTCATGCTACTTAACCTTGCTCTATTTGTTAGAAAATGCCCCTTCTGTTGGTGTGTATGTTGCGCAATTGCTACTTTTATTGCACAGAACCGTTTGTATTTGTTGAAATTCTTCACCTATCCACTTTAGGTAGTTTTGGTGAAGAAAACTACGCATAAATTGGAAGTCATGCTATATAGATTTGAGGGAGATTTGGTTCAATTTTTAATACAGATTAGCTGCTATATATGCTAAATATTGCTCTTGTTTGAACTTATTTTTGCTCATTTTAGCATACTCACTGCAGTTTTGTTGCAAAACCTTTTTTAGACAGTTTGTCAAGTAACGTTTCTTTGTTTCTTTGTCAATGTCGATATCCTACTTAAGTTATTGCCAATATTCGTTCTTACATGGATCAATCATTTTCTGTAGGCAAAGCCGCAAGAAGCAAAATGTGAAGTGTGTGAGGTACAATGTCTATGGGGAGATCCGGGTGCTTCTGGTTGCAACCCGCAATATAGCCAAAGGGGAGAGGCTATATTGTGACTACAACGGATACGAGCATGAGTATCCGACTCATATGTTTGTGTAAGCTGTGTCGCACTAACTTTCTTGCGACCGAGCACAAACATCATAACAAACTTAATTTGCTTCTAATACTCTGAGAGTAGATAGAGAAAACCACAGTTCTGGCCCAGAATTGTATTTATCATGTGTTTTGGCCTCATTTGATGGCCACTGAGAAATTTGTTGTGTTCATAGAAAAGTTTCAGTAGGTTATTTGGATTCAAAGATAGGATATTTATTAAGTTAGGAACTAGTACATTGTTACTTGAGATCAATTCTTTAAATCTTAGGTTCTCAAGAGTCCAATTGGCTCAATTTTGTGCTCTTATTTTTCGAGTTTAGTTATTACTTATTTTTATTATCATCAGGCATTAGTTTGTTAATCAGGAACAGAGAAGTTAGAGAATGACATTCTCCAGGGAATGAAGACAGACAGTTCTACGCGATTGCATGGGAATGAAAGTTTCTCATTCTTGCTCAGTTTGCGCTGCTATTGCGAATGATTTGATCTCCTCACATAGAATTATTTGCAGCTGTAATAAGAATGTTGTTCATGTTTAATAACTTGATCTTCTGGTTGAGATCTTGCGACTGAGCCAAGGCCCGAGCTGAGTCATTTGATCAGTTAAAACTGTCTGAAAGTCATTGTACTGTTCTTGCCTCCCAAAACAGCAAAACAGTTGCTGGTTATTGTGACTACTTCTGATCAGTTGCAACATGGTACTGGACTGCTGGTTTTGGTGAGAAGTGGGTGTCTATTTCAACTTGAATGGTTCTCAGAGAAGTTATTATATGTATGCATCTTTCATTTTCATTATCCTCTTGTTTGATTGAAAAGTTCTCTGTATGTGTGATGAAGAATAAACTGAAATACAGACACTTGGTTGGAACTAAGAGCAGCGTGTGGTCAACTTTTTCGGCAGAGACAAAGATGTTGGATTGCTGCTGTCCATTTTAGATGCTAGCATAATATTTGGAAGTGATGAATTCGGGCAACAGGCCTGCTAGCAATATAGTACTCAACCGCAACTTTTCTGGTGGACTTCATGGCACCGGAAAATTGCTGCAAGGCCTTTGTGGCTCCACAAGGGTCGCATTACCCTGAAGCACTGTCACCTGGTGGATTCGTTGATATTACGAATAGGACAGAAAGCTGGCAAGGCCTGGAACACGGAGACACTTTCTGCAGGAACAAGTCATCGATACATTTCAGGTTGCAAATATATTTCAAACTCTATTGCTCTGTCTCTTTCTTGCTAGAACGCTGCTTTTGGAGTAAATATTATTGCTAATAGCAGCCTTGGTGATCATGGGAATAATGGCTGGTTTCCACTTGGAAATTGCACTCCCACTGTTCGAAATGGTTCACCTTTCACCCTTCCTCCTATGGCTAGACGGTCTCTTTGAGTCTCATGAGCCTTTAATTGACCGTTACATCCTCGTGACCAATCGTACTCAGACGTGGGTGGGTCCAGCTCAGATGATAGAAAAAGTGAAGCTGTTTTTGACGTATGAAGTTTCTGCTTGGATCCGTATTGGCAATGGGGCAACTAAGCCTCAAAACATTTGTGTAACTCTTGAAGTGGATAGTGATCAATGGGTAAATTGTGGTCAGATTGAGTCGAACGATGATGAATGGCATGAATTGTTGGCGCTTTCATGAAATTGTCTACTTACATGGTCCTGATCCTGGTGTTAATCTGATGGTTGCTGGGCTTCAAATCTTTCCAGTTGACATACATGAATGGTTCGAAAACATGCATGGCTCAATTATTTATGTTGGAAGGGAGCTGTTTATTGTTGGAGAATTAGATCAACAACCTTACCTTACAATATTAATTACCATCTTTACTAAATGGAAAGTAATTTAACATAATTGCTGTTCAATATCAGAAACTATATCTTAACCGACATGAAAAATCTCAAAATCGTATCCATATCAAAAATACAATTTTTTAAACGGCTAAAATGGTTTAATTAATCACACGGAGCATAAATAATACTCGAGAAAGGTCCAAATTACAACACACAAAAAGTCTACACCGGAATTACAAAGTTCTCAACCTCATTTCTAAACAACCCAACCGTCAACTAGCACCAAACAAAATGGTCAAAAGACTTTCCAAGAAAATCCCGAGAAACGTAAGCCACCAAATTTTTTATCATAAAGTCGAAAGCAACCATGGAGCACAAAGTGGATCGAGAAGCTAGAACAAAGTAGAAGCACCACTACCTAAAGAGAGCCACCGAAGCCATAAAAATGGCTTCAAATCTTGAAAAATCCAAAAAGCCACCACCCAAATAGAGTCTTGAGAGAAACTAACCAAACACAACACACCCACCGGAGCTACACCACACCCCCACACATATCGGTAGCCTCATGTGATAACACTACTCCACCCTATGCCGATAGGTGAACTTAAAATGAGCAATTTTAAAATAGGTACATTTGACGTTTCATCAATCAAACGCCAAGGTCCATCCTTATAACAAGCGAGATGGCTACAACTTATGTTACCCCTATCTCTCCCCTTAAATTCACACAATCAACAAGTGGAAAGTAATTTAAAGCGTGACCATCATGAGACACCGAGCAAGGCAACCACAACGGCTTTTCCGAGATTTTTACTCTTAACTCTCAAAGTTCAAGTTCTCGGATTAGAATCCGGAAGGAAGTTTAAGACCTGCTAAAGATCGTGTCCTATACGAATCTACTAACCAAGACTAAAAACATTCCCCTCCTAAGATGAATTTGGCAAACTCTTCCTTGAAAACCTACAAAACATGGCAAGAAAGCAACAAAACACCAAGAACCATTAATCATTAGAAACCGAGACACCGTGTCCAAAACTCCTCCCAACCCTTCGTAAAAACTCTCAACAACACAACCGCTCCCTCTCCATCCACACCACCATAAAACCGCCACCACAAGACGTCTTGGCTCCACAAACCACACACTTATTTGGTAATACTCCTTCAATTCTCCCTTCCCTTCTGGATGATGCACCAAATTAGTTTGCCAAGAACTTCTTATTTCTCGCTGGACACTAGCCTACCGACTGCCAACCGACGGAACCGAGAAAGGTGAAAACGTCGCTGGTGGTGGTACTGAGATTCAAGTTACGAATGAATTACAATAGCTTTGAAATTTATGAGCATATGAACTGTTGGAAAAGCCGACTTTCATTTTATTGACTATAATTCCGAGCCGAAATATATATTTTTGGCTTATTATCACTAAGGGGCTTTTTGGTTTGAACTAGGAAAAGGAAAAAATCAGCATTTCCTAGGAAATCTGGTCCAAACACATAACTACGAAAATAAGTAGGAAATGTGGGACATTTCCTTGATTGGTACCAAATATTTATTAGGAAATCTGGTCCAACTCTAATATTTTTATTTAAAGATTTAAAATATCATCATAAATCATCTCCACAAGATCTGATGCACATTGTTTCATTAATACTTCATTTCTATCTATTTTGGTTATTTGTGTTATGTGTTAATCCTTTTTTTTCTTCATTCCATATGCTCAATCTTCATCTATCATGGATTTTTTTCTTCTACTGTGTGCAACAATGGAAGAATAGAATGAAGATGATAAATGATAGATGAAGAAGAGTAAAATTGGTGCGTTTCTCCAACACCTCACTGTCGCCTGTTACCAAACTCCCCCATTCATACCATTAATCAAGACACCATTTTTCTTTCTTTGTCTCTTTCTAAACATCACAAATTAAAAAAAATAAAAAATTGAAGAGATCTTCTACAAGTGATGTGCCATCTCTCGCAATGTATAAGATGTGCTCATTGACGGAGAAGGGGAAGGCAAGGAAGGAAGAATACTTAGACGGATTTTTTGACGAATTCGGAGTTATAATTCGAGGAAACGAAACACCTTTTCCATCACTACCCAGAAAAAGAAAAAAAAAAACAACCAGAGCAGCAAAGTTGACATATCAGAGCAGCAATGGGGATGGGTTTCTTCACGGTGGTGGAAGAATAGATGAGGAAGAAGAAGATAGAGCAGTAATTAATATGTTTAATGAGGATAAGAATGTTATTTCAATTGGGTGTTTAAGGGGATGTGGTGGGTAATAATCTGGACTAATGAGGTCAATTTGGACAATAATCTAGTGTTTTCAGGGTCAAAATTGTAACTACGAAAATTTGGAAGATTTCCAATATGGAATACATGCCCTCCATGTAAAAGAAGTAGGAAAACTTTTTCATTTTCATGCACAAAAATCCATCTAGGTGATTTCCGGTTCCGTAAAAATAAAAATGTGGTCTGACCGAATTTAGACATTTCCTACTAACTTTTCTTATGAACCAATCATCGAAATGTTAGGCAAAATCACCAAAACTTTTCATTTTCCTAGTGAACCAAACGGCCCCTAAAGAAAAAAAGATGGACACAATGAGGTGGTTTGCTATTAGCGGAAGTGTTTGTAACAAGATTTATGTCACAATGCTGCACAATTTGTTTTGTGATTGTTACATAAACAATTTGCTTTGAGATTGTTTCAAAAACAAATTGATTTCATCGCTTTATCAACATATCTTTATTTCAAGATACCCAATTCAACACCTTTCGAAGTAAGAATAATAGTAGCTTTTTCCAAAAAGCTCCTCACGATTTTTGTATTACGCTGCTACTGTTCCGGCTGCAAGTCTTGTACATGATATTGTTGTACTATTATTATATGATTTAATTAATTGTTTTTTCAGTACACAATTTGATATTTTTTGAAACGTCGAGATTAAAAAAAAAGTAAATAAAAATTCACTGAAGATTTAGAAATCCAAACTTTGAGAGGTGCTTTTGTAATTTTACTAAACTCAAAGGAGTTCCAATCCAAAGTACTAATTTGTTATTGACCCTATAAGTAATTAAAATAAGTTTTTGAAATAAAATGAGCAGCACTCAAAGCCCAAATATAAAAAAGGAAATAGAAAAAGGAGAAATGTAAAGCAAAAGTCAACCCAATTTGGTTCACCAAACCTAAAAACTGCAATCAATCAATTAATTTAGACCATCAAATTAGCTTTGGTTGCAATTTGCAAACTGCAAGCAGAAGAACAGAAGCAAGCAAGGTATCAATGTCATCATCTTCTTGAGTAAAAGCAAAGCACTGCACCATACTCTAACCCATAATCAATGAATTCATCATCTTCCCACGAAAACCACTACTTTAAGCACACATTAAACCCCTTGGGTGTTGGATTAAGCCAGCCCCACAAAGTGAATCAAGATTATGGTGTAGTTACTACACTGTAGTATCATAAATGTTGCAGAGATTAGGGAAGTGGAAAAAAAAATGATTTGATTGGTTGGTTGAGCTGGTCCCGCCCTTTTCTTAGACTTGACTTGTAAAGGACCTTTTGCCGCCTCACTGTGTATATAATGAGCCGCTTCTTCAAATGCTGCTTCATCAGTCACCGAGTCATCAAGGAGCAAGAAGAAGAAGAGAGTCCACCTTCTCAGCCGAAGCAGGTACGAGGTTGTTTCTTGCTTCAAAATCTTACCTTTTTCAATTTCTTGATAATACCCATTTGGGGTTTCCTTATTTTTCCTTTTTTTATAATTTGCTGTTTTGTGGATTTAGGGATTAAGAGACGACATTATGGAGGAGGAGAACAAGCCATCTGCATCCAATGCTGCTGCTGAGTCTTCTATCTCTCAGTCACAGATTGAGGTAAATTTTGACATCTGGTTTTGGTATCGATCTTATTGCCGATTTTGTCATTATTTCATTAGGTTATAAATTTAGCAATGGGTAATGATGGAGGTTTAGTTTTGTGTTTTGGCTAATGATTTGAACATTTTTGTGTGTATGCATGAGGGTGCAATGCAACCTTGGTGCAATAGGACACTTGCTCTTTATGTTACCCCATTGTGTGCATCTAGACCATTGAGTTTGATAGGATGGTCTCTTAGAGTTCTCGCTATTGTCTTTATAATTTATTGCCAGATTTATTTGGAGATTCACTGATTGAGTGGTCAGTTTAGAGTCAGCTGCAGATGGGCTGATGTTTGTATTTTTCACTTCCAACTGAGGACTCTGGCGTCATTGTTATACATGGAGTGATTCAGTATGAGATTATTAAAAAAAAATTAAAAGGCTAGGAAGCCTTCATCAGAATTTACTGGTGCAATTCTTGTGTTTTGGATGAGGCCCTTCATTTCTTTTTAGAGGATGAAAGGTTACTTAACACTGAAAATGATCAAGTTTGCCAGTTTTCAACGTGGTCATCTGATTTCAATTTTTCTGGACACTATCTGCTTTATAATCCTTTTTTTAAGATACAGCTCAGGTGCTGTAACGAGTTATTGTGCTTGCTTGTCAATTTAGTAATTTGGTACGGGAATAACACACAGCATTCACAAGTGCACGTGAGAAGTGAGTCTATAATAAATTCGGTTATTTCTAACTAAATGTTGGTCTTTACAGCCGAATTTGAATGAGGAAATGAAGGATTTAGACAGCAGGCCTGCTAGAAACATTGTACTAAATCATGACTTTTCTGGAGGACTTCACTTGTGGCACCCAAATTGCTGCAACGCCTTTGTGGCTCCTCCAGAGCCGCGTTGCCCTGAATCACTAATACCTAAGTTAAATGGTGGCTTTGCTGTTATAACGAATCGACAACAGTGCTGGCAAGGCCTGGAACAAGACATCACTGACAGGGTCTCTGCAGGGTCCACTTATAGTGTTTGTGCTTGGGTTGCAATATCGGGAACTGTTCAAGGTGATGTTGACGTGCAGGCAACTCTGAAACTCGAGGAAAACTTTTCATCCCCTAGTTATTTGTGCATTGGAAGGTACATTCTTTCTCTATTTTGCAATAATTTGTCAGCTTGGTGAGGCAGTTGCTTATTCCATAATTCTTAAGCAGGACTTCCGCTTCGAGGGAGAAGTGGGAGAAGATTGAAGGTACATTTGAGTTGTCAACTGTCCCTCAGAGAGTTATATTTTATCTCGAAGGGCCTTCACCTGGAATTGACTTACTCATAAGATCAGTGGAGATCTCATGTACTAGCAACAGTCAGTGTCATGTAAGTTTATTTGGAAGATATACAGTTCTAGCATGCTTGCTTTACTATAATGGTGGTCTCCATATATATTGTCAACTGCATGCTTCCGTACTTTATCTCCTTATATTTTGGAAAGTGTAAATAAGCTTCAAGGAGGAATTTTTCACAATTTTCATGGATACAGGGGATTTTTATGCACATTGCAGAATACAAGTAGATTGCCTATAATAGAATGTATGCGGCAGAATGCCATTGGCTTTACTATTAACTTAGCCCTGGACTGACAAAATATGTAAATGTCTCAACATTGTCCATTTTCTGCTCACCAGTGAACATATGTTTGCTTTTTGATAGAGGCGAGGATCAGGTTCTTCTGACGGAGATGAGAGCATCATACTGAATCCAACATTTGACGATGGCCTTAATAATTGGACAGGGAGAGGTTGCAAGATTGTTTTGCATGATTCCATGGGTGATGGAAAAGTACTTCCAAAGTCCGGAAAGTTCTTTGCATCAACAGGTGATCGTACACAGACATGGAATGGTCTTCAGCAGGAGATAACTGGGAGAGTGCAGAGGAAGCTGGCCTATGAACTTAATGCTGTAGTTCGAATATTTGGTAATAATACCACTAATTCAGATGTTAGGGCTACACTGTGGGTTCAGGCAGCAGATGGCCGTGAACAATACATAGGCATCGGCAGGTAAAATTGTATCTGCATTTCATATATAAAAATAGTTGTTTTCCAAATTTTTGAGTTGGCCATTGGAACATTCTGTAAAATATATTCTAAGAAGCTTATTGGTTATGCAGTGTGCAGGCAACAGTCAATGATTGGGCGCAGCTACAAGGAAAGTTTCTTTTAAATGGTGCTCCTTCAAAGGCAGTTATTTTCTTAGAAGGCCCTCCTTCCGGAACTGATATTCTCCTTAATAATCTAGTTGTAAAGCGTGCCGCCAAAGCTCCGCCTGCAACTCCACCAGTCATTGAGGTAATTGAATGAATGAGGATATATCACAAGGAAATTGAATGGTGATTCCCTGTGTTATAAAATGTGCTAAATCTCCCCTTTGCACGAAATTCTGTTGTCATATGGTAGAAAACTCCACCAAATTCCTCCTTTTTAATGTTTTGTTCTGTATGTCAGAAGAAATGTTTACCGTGCAACAAAAATCAAACACGTAGATTTTGCTCGGTAAGGATTTTATGCTGATCTGCCTGATGTCCTGTCTCTTTTTCTCAGGATGATGCATTTGGAGTCAATATTATTGCTAATAGTAATAACAACCTTGGTGATGGCACTACTGGCTGGTTTCCACTTGGTAATTGCACGCTTAGTGTAAGAATTGGTTCTCCACATATCCTTCCTTCTATGGCTAGAGGATCTCTCGAGCTCCATGAGCCTTTAAGTGGCCGCTACATCTGTGTGACCAATCGTACTCAGGGATGGATGGGTCCAGCTCAGATGGTAACAGACAAAATTAAAATGTTTCTGACTTATCAAGTTTCTGCTTGGGTTCGTATCGGGAATGGGGCAACTAAGCCCCAAAACATTAGTGTTGCTGTTAGCGTTGATGGTCAGTGGGTCAATGGCGGTCAGATTGAATCGAATGATGATAAATGGCATGAATTGGGTGGTGCTTTCAGAATCGAGAAGCCAGCAACAAAAGTAATGATTTATTTACAAGGTCCAGATCCTGGTGTTGATCTGATGGTTGCTGGCCTTCAAATCTTTGCTGTTGACAGACACAAAAGATTTCAACACTTGAAGCACGTAACAGACAAGGTAAATGCTGAATTTCCAGCTTTTGGCATGTATAAATTCCACCGCTTTTCTTGAAGCAAAACAGCCATTAAATCATTTCCTTTCATGTTACAGAATCATGAGTTTTCACATTTTCACTTCACTGGAGATCTAGTATTAGAATTCCATTGCACATTAAAGGCCTTGTCATCTAAGGACTCATATTTTTTATGCACATTATATTTCTCAAAAGTACATTATTTCATGATGCAGGTGCGCAAACGTGATGTCACGTTGAAATTCAACGCATCTGATTCAAGCACGCTTAGTGGCACCGTAATAAAAATAAAACAAGTCCAGAACAGTTTCCCATTTGGATCATGTTTAATGAGAACAAACATGGACAACGAAGACTTCGTCGAATTCTTGACCAAAAACTTCAACTGGGCTGTATTTGGAAATGAGTTGAAGTGGTACTGGACAGAGCCACAACAGGGAAATCTCAACTACAAAGATGCTGATGAGATGGTCAGCTTGCTTTCAAGCCGAAACATTCAGCTTCGTGGCCACTGTATTTTCTGGGAGGTTGAAAATACAGTCCAGTCCTGGATAAAGGGTCTAAGCAAAACTGACATGATGTCAGCCGTTCAGAACCGTCTATCAAGCCTCTTGACTCGCTACAAGGGCAAATTCAAGCACTATGACGTGAACAATGAAATGCTCCATGGCTCGTTCTACCAAGACCATTTGGGAAAAGATATCAGAGTTAACATGTTCAAGACAGCGAGTCAACTTGACCCATCCGCCACCTTATTTGTAAATGATTACCACATCGAGGATTGTGGCGACACTCGATCAACACCCGAGAAGTACATCGAGCACATTCTTGATCTCCAAGAACAAGGGGCTCCTGTTGGTGGAATAGGCTTACAGGGTCACATAGATTGTCCAGTCGGGCCAATTGTTAGTTTTGCACTAGATAAACTGGGGATTCTTGGGCTTCCAATCTGGTTCACAGAGCTTGATGTTTCATCTGTGAACGAGTTTGTCAGAGCTGATGATTTGGAAGTTATGCTTCGGGAAGCTTATGCGCACCCTGCAGTCGAGGGCGTAATGTTGTGGGGCTTCTGGGAGCTATTCATGAGCCGGGATAACTCTCATTTGGTGAACGCAGAAGGAGATGTCAACGAGGCAGGCAAAAGGTACCTGGCGCTTAAGAGAGAGTGGCTGTCTCATGCTAGTGGCGAAATCAATGAACAAGGTCAGTTTGAGTTCAGAGGGTTTCATGGAACTTATGATATTGAATTTTATACCCCTGGCCAGAAGAAAGTGGTGAAGAAGTTTGCTGTTGATCCAGGTATGGAACCAGTTGTGATATCCATAAATCTGTAGTTCTATTTCTATTGTTACTGGTTTCCAGTTGAAGATTGCTGATAAATAAGCATATGGTTCGAATGAAAAAATAAATACATAAATAATTTGTTCATTTGTAATTGGTTTGTTTTGTAATATTGATGAAAATTATTAAGTGTACTGTTACTTGAGTATTTTTATCTGGCAAACTCACACTTGCATTATACCATACCCCTTGTTCAAATTGGATTTTTCCAAATCTTACTGAAGCATCAAGGTCAAGTTCTTGTGTTCAGTTTTAGAAATTAAGAAAAGAAAGGAGGAAAAAAAAATGACTGGTTTTCAAGAGAATGTAGGCATGTCCCATGAACATATGTTACTCAATCATGCCCTGTACACATGTGAAATATAAGTTGATGGGAGCAAAATCACTAGCAGAAAGTTCTCACTACATTCGTCATCATGTGACTTCATCAATAATGAACAGAAGTTTGTCCCTTCCTTGTATTTTGTTGTTACAAACTCATGTGGAATTAGCTACAATGTACTCCCTTCTATTTTATTAGATTGATAGTTGACAACTTTACTGGCAAGTCAGTGAGGGACAAAAATGAACCAATGTGTGGCTAAAATCAGCTAAACTATCAATTATTCATCAAGTGGTACAACTTCATTTATTGAAAAATTTGTGGTGGTTGTCGTTGGAGACATGCCATGAACTTGCGCTTAGTCATTCAGACTAACGAACCGGACCAGACCAGAAATAGAGAAAAGAAGTGACCTGAAGATGAGGCCGTAGGAACCAGTCCAGCCCGGACCGAACCAGAACTGTACCAATACCCCTTACTTACCAATACCCCTTACTTACTTACTGTACCAATACCCCTTACTTACTGTGAGCCTGTGACTCTTTTTCTACAGTTTGTGTGAAGTTATCATCGTCCAACTTCTGTTGGATGAATTTTTGCCATGTCTTATCTTAGGACATTAAAGACCACATGTCACCTCAAGTACTGTTGATATATAGGTAGGACATCAGCCGTTACCAATTAAACACCCAATTGTTTATTTAGGTTATTTACGTATTAATTTTTCGTCCGTTTCAATAGATTTTTCACATTTAAAAAACAAAAACTTTTATCTCATATATTGTAAGTCATTCCATTAAACCAAACATCACATATTATACAAATCTTTTAAAAATCGTTCGTTTTGAAATGAAACATAAATAATCTAAAAAATGATGGAGGGAGTAGATGATAGACCATCAGACGCAGTAAGTTCAGTTAGTCCTATCTTCTGTTTGTAAGTTTCTCTTTGATATTTCTCAATGTAGAAAAAAAAAAGCATTAAAGGCCTCGTTTAGTCGTTTTGGCACTTCATGCACCATTCATTCCGGTCACAAGTTACTAAAGAAAAGTATCCTTAATGATTTACCAGAAAGTAGAGAATCATTATGCATAAGTGTCGGCAGAGACTATTCAATCTTTCTTCCGGTGTAAAACATATACGATATATAGACCCAGGTAATAATCTTCCCCAAGAACAAAACACAAAAGTGGACAGAAGATCTGTTGTTTGAGTCCCGGTATAGGTTCAGAAGCACAATCTCTCCAAAAAGGCTTTTATGTTCGCTCCCGTGTGCAAGTTTTGAACCGAAAGAAGAAAAACATGCTATAACTTGGGATCAAACATCAAGAAACTGTTGAGAGATTCTCAGATTTTTATTTCAAGCATCAGATTGGAGCTACTCTTTTAACTACAGGAGCAGTTCAAACTCAATGATCATCTATATTGTGCTGCTTTTACATCAACAACCCGAAATGCAAAAAGCCAAAAAACAACTCGGAATGATGTTGAATGATTTGGGAAAAGGGGTCTATAAATCAGAATTCCGTTTTTTCCCTAAATTAGAAGTAGGAATCCACTTATCCCCTTGGATGAAATTCTGAACGGAGTAAGACTCGACATGCTCAGCCGGAATCTGGCTGCTCCATTTAACTCGAGCGGCCGCACTAGATCCTGCCCCCGAGTTCTGGAACTCGCCATAATACAACGTGCTCAATGCAAAATCACCATCCCAAGGCGACCATCCATCCGGAGAAATTAGATCCTCCAAAACACATTTAATGAAAACTGTCCTCGAGTATTGCTTCCACGGTCTACCCAAGAAGTTCTGGTGCACCTTAGGATTTTTACGATACAAAGCCATATACGCATCAGTGCCGCTGATCACACAATTCTGGAACACATACCCTGTTGTTTGGCCTGGCTCCATTCTTCCATGAGCTGTAATGGCATTCTTCTCACCCTTCTCAGCTTCAAGTTGGCGTGGAGCAACAATGATCTGGCAGTCCTGGAAAAATGCAGATGCGCTCCCGAAAATGAAGTCAATATTCCCTTGGATCCGGCATGATTTGTAGTATTGCCGTAAGTTGTGAGTGTACAACGTGTCTTGGTTGCCAAGAAATTCACAGTTTTCTATGACTGAGAGATCACTGTCTGATCGGAAAGCTACGGCTTGCTGAGCGCCAGGGCCTGCAGTGTTCTGGACCGTGATACCACTTGCCATGAACCCATCACCAAGTACTCCTGCACCACCATTTTCAACATGTTATATACAACAATGGCATGTTAGGTAAAAACAGAATCTGAAATTCTGGATGGACATGTTCACAAGAACTTACCAACTGTAGCCGTATTATACGTATTAATCCCTAGCAGTCCAACGTTCTTGGAACCGGTAATAACTGTCTTCCCAATCCCATCTCCCAGAAACACCACGTTCGTCTTATTCATTGGCACCCTCACAGTCTCCTCATAAACACCAGACTTGATCCCAATCACAAACCTCTTGCCAACCTCGAGTCCTTCCGGTGCAGCCTCAACCGCTTTCTGAATAGTATCATGATCACAACCACTCTTACAAACAGTCACATCTGCCTTCAACCCCGCTGGCACACCACCAACGGGGGCCGCCCCAGACGGAACAGACACTTTCTCCCAGAACCCGTCCCGCTCTGTCTTGGCGGGCCACACAATTCCATTTTATCACCAAAAACATCGAAATTCATGAACATTCCCAACACATTGCTGGTTGATGCAATCAACGAATCGTTCAAAAACGACATTGTTTCGCCGACTAGCGCACTCTTGTTGGCGTGCTTGTTCAAAGCTGACCAGCTGGAGTATTGGTAAGACAAAGCAGCACTCATCCATGCACGCACGTCCTTAAGCCGATCAGCATTTGGAAAAACGCCATTAACCAAATTGATTCGGTGCTCCGCGTAACCTAACATCTCTAAGCAAAAGTCAGCGGCGTTTGTTGCGTTAACGTCGCCTTTGAAGCTAGATAACACGTTTTGTGCCATCAATGTTCCATTTTGGAGATGTCCTGAGGTAACTGAAATGGCTGATTTAATTGTATCAATGATTGTTGAAGGAGATGACTTGGATAAGGAGGATTGGCAAAACTGAGGATCACGTGAGGCTTTGCATGCCTGTTCGACGACAGAGGATGTGAGGTTACCGGGGTTGGACGAGACGGAGGAGAAGAGGAGAGAGAGGAGAATGAAGGATAGGATAGTAGCCATTGAAATGAGGAAAATTTGAATGTGTAGAATAGAATTGTTTGGAAGAACATCATTTATTGATAATTGTAGTGGTAGAGAAGCAGTACTTGTTTTAGACAGGACTCAGTATTATACCATGATTCTACGCTTAAGACAGTCAAACTAACGGTCCAGAACCGAAACAGAACGAACTAAAAATAGAAAAAAGAAGTTACAGAAACAGGAACATCAGAGTTTAATTAGCCGTACGTACTCTGGTAGTAGTAGTAGTACGCATGGTCATCGAGCTAGATTCATAACGATTACAAACCGGAGCCACGATGGGCAAAAACAAGGCTTAAACTGCTAATGATTACCAGAAAGTAGATAATCATTATGCGTATGTTTTGGCAGATGTATATAATGACTCTTGTTTAGTATTTTCTGGTGAAGGCCTACTTTCTAACTTCCAGACCTCACCCCAAAGGTGTTCTTTTAGGGAATTCGAGTATTCAAGCTTATCTCCAGAGCCAATTTACTCCCATTTCAGTCTTTCACCAGTGTAAGAAACTTACGAGTGGAAGTTGCCAATTCGAACTCGTAGATGAGCCCGGGTATAGGCACAGAAGCTAAATATCTCAAAAGTCATTCACGTTGGCTTAATTGTGTCCAGGGTGCAAATTTTGAACCAACAGAAGAACAAACTGCGATAACTTGCAATTAAACATCAAGAAATTGCTTCGAAATTCTAAGATTCCATTCCTTACATCAGATTGGAACTATCGTTTTAATTACAGGGGCAGCTCAGACTCCATGATCATCTGTTTTGCTGCTTTTACATAAGATTTGAGCACTATATCATACTATAAATATACTATCTCACATTTATACAAGTCCATTAATTAGTAGTAGGAGTAGGAATCCACTGATTTCCTTGGATGAAATTCTGAACAGAGTAACTTGCGATCAAATTTCAAGAAACTGTTGGGAAATTCCCAGATTTTATTTCTGGCATCAGATTGGAGCTACTCTTTTAACTACACAGGAGCAGTTCAAACTCAATGATCATCTATATTGTGCTGCTTTTACATAAACAACCCGAAATGCAAAAAGCCAAAAAAAACCCGGAATGACGTTGAATGATTTGGAAAAGGGGTCTATAAATCAGAATTCCGTGTGTTTCCCTAAATAGAACTAGGAATCCACTTATCCCCTTGGATGAAATTCTGAACGGAGTAAGATTCGACATGCTCAGCCGGAATCTGGCTGCTCATTTAACTCGAGCGGCCGCACTAGATCCGCTCCAGTATTCTGGAACTCGCCATAATACAATGTAGTCAATGCAAAATCACCGTCCCAAATCAACCATCCATCCGGAGAAATAAGATCCTCCAAACACATTTGATAAAAACTGTCCTCGAGTACTTCTTCCACGGCCTGCCCAATATTCTTGTGCACCTTAGGGTTGCTACGATACAAAGTCAGATACGCGTCAGTGCCGTTGATCACACAATTCTGGAACACGAACCTGTTGTTTAGACCAGGGTCTATTCTCCCATGAGCTGTAACAGCATTCTCACCCTTCTCAGGTTCAAGTTGGCGTGGAGCAATAAAGATCTGGCAGTCCTGGAAAAATGCAGCTGAGTTCCCGAAAATGAAGTCAACATTCCCTTGGATCCGGCAATGATTTATAGTATTGCCGCAAGCTGTGAGCGTACAAGGCGTCTGGTTGCCAAGAAACTCACCGTTTTCTACGACTGAGAGATCACTGTCCGATCGGAAAGCTACGGCTTGCTGAGCGCCAGGGCCTGCCGCGTTCTGGAAGGTGTTACCACTTGCCATGAACCCATCACCATTTACTCCTGCACCACCATTTTCAATATGTTATACAACAATAGCATCTCTCCAAGAAAACGACACTATAGAAACTACGAGAACTTACCAACGGTGGCCGAATTATACGTAGTCATCCCTAGCAGTCCAACATTCCAGAACAAGTGTATATAGTCTTCCAATACCATCTCCCAAAAACACCACATTTCTCCTATCAATGGCACCCTCACAATCTCCTCATAAAACACCGACCTTAATCCCAATAACAAACTCTTACCAGCCTCCAGTCGTTTCGATTTCGGTGCAGCCTCAACTGCTTTCTGAACCGTATCATAATCACAACCACTCTTACAAACAGTAACATCTGCTTTCAACCCCGCAGGAACCCCGCCAACAAGGGCCGCCCCGACGGAACAGACCCATCATCCTTCCAGAACCCGTCCCGCTCCGTCTTGGCGGGCCCCACAACTCCATCTTATCACCAAAACATCTAAATTCATAAGCATTTCCAACACATTACTGGTTGACGGAATCAACGTATCGTTAAAAAACGACATCGTTTGACCACCAGAGCGCTCGTGTTCACGTACTTTAA